>JBBBZN010000007.1:0-600000 GCA_037974915.1 Ceratobasidium theobromae
CAGTAAGCAAATATATTAACTTCGGTGAATTTGCAAAATGGACACATCCATGGATGCAGCTCCATCTCCTCTCCTGTTGCTGCACACCACACCTGAGCTCTCCAACCCCTCTTACTCTGAGTCTTTGAATCACCAGAATGGGGACAACCTCTGTTGCAACTAGTACCAGCACTGTTGACTATTACCTGAGCTCTGATGACTATGAGAATGACTCAACCTTCCAGCCACCAGGCAGCACCCCAGAGGAACGGGCAAAGCCCTCTGCGACTATCGGCATCCAACAGAAGAATAATGTTAAGGAGCTTGATGGAGGTTGTTGTTTCATCTCGAACTTATCTTTGTCAATTCTTTCCCTCGATTGTGCGCATGTTGTAGCTCGTGCGACATGTCCCGAAGATGTAAGTTGACTCACCATTGTTAAGTTTTTCTTGTTGCTAACCATTATGATTTCGTACTCCTAAAATATTAGCTGCGAAAATTAGAAATTATGTGGAATATTAACTCGGCTAAAGGTTTTAAGCTGAACCTTGGCTCAAGGTGCAATTTGATGCATCATGAGTCATATATTATATTAGAAACACTCTACTAACTTGTTAATATAGTTAGTCCTGACTGGCACTGGCATTTTGACACTGGAAATTGGGCAATTGTGCTGACAGACAGAGAGTTGAGTAAGGTACTTACACTATATACAAGTGCTCTTGATGGGAATACTCGGCCCCCACCTCTGCGTGAGGTACATTCCTCTATCTCATGATATTTACAACAAAAGGATGACATTGTTTAGAGCTTGGGCAGAAATAACGGCAAATTGTACGAATATACAATCGTTTATTTTCCACCTCTCCGGTCGCCATTTTCGTACCTCCAACTTCCAAACAACCCTAGCTCTGAGTCTATTAAGATTGAGCTTGATAGAAGCGGCATCTTGGAGACCAGGAAACTTCATGTCCACCCATACTTTTCAATCTGGAACGCAAACAAAAAGTTCGACAACTTTGTCAGATCAGCCTCCAATGGCGCCAATGATCTTACAAAAGAACAATATCATCTTTATCTGGGTGTCAAGAATGTCGTAAAAGCCTGCATCTGTAAAACCCCCAAATTCTACATAGGGCTCTGTAGAACTATATAGGAGTATAGGATTATAGTTTGCCCCCCTGTTTCATAGTGCTATATAGACTATATAGTGCTGATGCAGCTATATAGCACTATATAGCACTATATAGCTGCATCAGCCCTATAAAGATCTATATAGACTTATTGCAAATTCACTAATCCCCAAAATGGAAGGTTAATCCAAAATCATTTTTTCACTGTTTTACACACTGTGAAATTTATCAAAATGTCCCATATATGGTATTTGTGGATTTCCAATATGATCAAACTTTTGATCTAGCCAGCCAAATCTTTTCCCCTGCTGACCAATTGGACTATATGCTACAAAGTACCCCCAGGTGTGTATGCCCATGGTGCCTGGGGTGACACAGGGGGGACAAAATGTCTGTTGGGAGGATGTGTCAAATCAAAGTCTGCCTTTGACTTTGGAGCCTGGCCATGTGGTGCGGAATAATTGCAAATTTCTATTTGTCATGCTTACATAATATAATTATACCATATATAGACATATAACCCATCTATCCTTAGATAATATCCTTATTTGGTATAATTCCATTTCATATTACCATTTTTGGCATAATCAGCCCAGAAATGGGCATATAAGCATCTACAGTTATCCAAGTCAACTGTATCAATATAGATACTATCAATTAAATATGTATATATTATATCAAGATAATCACCTCATTCAGCCATGTTTTATCCCTCTTTAGTATGTATTGTATGTATAATCAAGCTGAGTCAGCATCCTGGAATATCCCCCGCTATCAGCCTATATAGTGCAATCTAGACTATATAGTGCTATATAGATCTCTATAGTGCTGATTCAGCTATATAGCACTATTGAGCACTATGAAACAGGGGGGCAAACTATAATCCTATACTCCTATATAGTTCTACAAAGCCCTATGTAGAATTTGGGGGTTTTACAGATGTGGGAGGAATACTATGATCGATCCATTGCAAAACAGTCCAACAAGCGTAATCGGGATGCCCCCTCTGGACCTGGCCAGAACAATGACAATACCAGTGGAGGTGGTGATACTAGCAAGCGCAGCAAGCCTAGCACTCGGGGCAACAGCCATGGTCCCAGCTCCTCAAAGCATTCCGGGGCCCGACCAAAGGATAAGTCAACCCATTGTGCTAATAATACCACCACTGGTGGTGCAGTTGACTCGGCTGCTGGCAATAAGGAACCAACCACAAACATACCTGGATGCGACTCCCAAGACATATTGGACGGGCCTAAGGTCGGAGCACCCCTGACACTGTGATGGATCTTATGTAATCGATGTCGCTCTTTCCATCTAGAGTGGTCTCGCCTTCCTAAACGGGCAGCATCATGTCTAAATTGGGCCATCAGTACCAAAAATACACTTAGGTTCGAATTTGCGGACGCAAAATATACCATTCGAACCGCAGAATATTTTCATGAATTCTAATATTTTTTCCAGCGCGACGCGACGTCGTCTTGATGGAGAAAATGCGTAATCTTTGCCGATGCGCACTCAAGCAAGGGAATCGGCGCTTAGGTATTTGCAATACAGCTCCGAAGGATTAAACCCGCCGCGCCGCGCCATGCCGCCGCCGCCGACGCTCGGAATACGTGCGCTCGGGGGTAATCGACCTCTGCGCGTCTACTGAAACCGGTTTCATGCGAAACGGTTCAGTATCCGCGGAGATATAACGAATTCTTTGTTTAAAACAAGTTTCAGAGCTGAAACTCGTTTCTACCAAGGATATGGATGATACACAAGATAGGTAAAACTAGTCTGGGAATAAGCATGATACATTTACATAGTAATATAGGTATCTCTTACTGTAACCTTGACATGCGCTTCCTGTTTTGTTACATATATGACTCTTATTATCCTGTAACACTAGAATAGTGTTTTGATCTCTGATGGAACCATTATTCTGGGTTCCCTACATGTATATAAAGGCCCTGCAGGGTCCTTCCTAATGCATCGCTCATTTTTACCCCACATACTTGCCACTTGTGCCTCAATCATTGACTGTGCTCACTGTTAAGGGATTAACATAGCATAGCCTCGCTATTAATACATTAGTTAAGTCCCAACAGACACAGGGTAACACTAATTATCTTCTAGCAGTGCTACTAATTAATTTACACAGAGTAGAACACAGAACTGCTTGCGACACATTAACTTGTATAGGAGTATTATTACAAGTAGGACGGTTCAGGACCTGCCCTAAGCTAAGTTTGTTATCAAGTCTAACAGCTAAATACTTTATTACTTTTCTCCTGATTACTCTTTATTAATTCGCATTTATTCTTTTATTGTAACCTTTCCATTTCAGCTTAGAATTTCCTAGACTTATAACAGACACCCCCCGACACCCCCCCCCGTTCCCCAGGTTCCATTCGACATTTCAGTGGTTCTTGGCCAAAAATCCGATCCATACGATGTCACCCAATGGTTGGAACACATACGTGCTGATGGGTCTGAACCCATGCCAGAAAGAGTTGTTCAATGGTTGATCAACGAAGATCCATGACCCGTCCATACAGGAAAGCACGATGTTCTCGAGTGGATGCCTTTTATGGCCAACCGTTCCAAACTTTCTAGTAACGATTGGGCGACATACTGGTCTGGGGAAGCCCTTGAACGTTCAATTTGCTCAGACGATGTGGACCATATCATGTAGCTAGTGTCATTCCTTTAAATCATAAATTATAACTACTTTAGGCATATGCATGTGTGTTAGTCACTCATGATTCATTCACATGGCTTGTTGGCCGCCACACAACCAAACCTAAACGCACGGTCCCAACGAAAATTCCACAGACGATCGCAACTAACAATTGGTATTGTTTACCCCCGGAAGCATTATCCCCATGTCCCCAAGTGACAATTACAAGTCTGTCTGTCAGTACGCATATTCTTTGATTGGGCAATAGGCTATTATCAATGGCCAAATGTGTCCCGTCGTAAGAGTGAAGCGCCGAGACCTGTTGAGCCATGTTTGCGTTGTATATTCAGCGGTGGATTCCATGATCAATTGAACGTCGACTTGCTCTATTCCACCACAACCAGCCATGCTCACACGCGCATTTATTCTCCGCCGCACAATCCATACGACACCGCGTCTCCGCGTTCAACTACAGTTTGACAAAGGTGGAGACGACACGAATGCGTCTACTCTAACACCGAGCGGAAAGACTTATGGTGCGTTAATTATCTTAATGTTTATTGATACATTTTGATTATAAACAGTTGTCTCGGAGCCTCTCGAGAATGAAACTCCATATGGCATACCTGTGGGGGTATTCACGTCTGGTGAGCCGGTCGACCCGTCCAAGGTTTCAAGCAGTAAGTTACGCCCAGATTATCAGGACTAGAGTTAACTCGAGTATCAGCAATGCCCTATTCCTCGACTTCAAGCTCCCCTCCCCATCCTAAGACTACCTGTGATGCGCAGACAGGTAATCTCTCTGAGCGAAATCCCTGGCCAAACAAAGAATAAGGCAGGGTGGGGCGCGATGAAGCTGCCAAACACCGCCATTAGCGAGTATGAAACTAAGATGTACTTATAGCAGTGAAAAGGATCATTCATAGTCTTGGTGATTGTGATCCGAGTGCACGCAAGCCGAGTGTGGAGAAAAATGACGTCACAGCCATCTCATTTCAAAATTTTACAAGTACACCACAAAATCTATACAACTCACGAGTCAACCCCAAATCTAGCCCATCTAATAGCTCGACAAGCACCGTCTAGTCGCGGGCATGAGTAGGAACGGGCGAAGGCGGGTGAACCATGGCCTTGACCGTATTATCCCTACACTCCTTCAAAAAGGGAACCAAGCTCGTTCCCCCAGTACCTTTAATCACGTCCGTCGTAAGCTCGCCTCGCTGGTTCACCTCCGACACAGTCGTCTTGGCCACCTGGGCCTTTCGCGCTTGGTTGACAATATACAGCGTAGCAATCTTGATGTGACCATCTCGGAACCGCTTCAGCGCTTCAACTGCACTGTCGTATGCATTCTGGAGCTCTGTCGCGGCCTTGATCCCACTCTCCCCAACCGCAGCTGTCTGGAACAAGCTCGCGCGCGGTGCAAGGCCCCTCGCCGACACTGCAAAGTCGGGCATCCCACGATCGTTAATCGCATAAACGCTATACGCCGCCTGCGTCGAAAGCACAAACTCGCGCAATTGCCGGTGCGGCCGTCTAAGATGTTGAAGGAACGTACGGTGGTGACGAGGCATGTACTGCTCCATCTTGGTCAAAAATGTTGGCTCGGCACCGCGTCCCTCGCCCCGCTCGTGATCTACGCCCAGAAAGACGTCGAGCGCGTGAATGAGTGAGCTTTGGCCTGCGCTCGGGCCTGACAGGGACGCAGCCTTGGTAGCTTGGTCCTCATCGACTCCTTCAAACACCCAGCCCCGGCTATCGCTCGTCGCCCCCCTAAACCACGGTCGGACCTGGTGATAAAATACAGCCGGGTCGCAGCCCTCCCGAACGGCAAGCAACAAGTGCGTTAGTTCATCGATAATAGACCCGAGTCGGTACATGTACGCCGCAATACGCCGGACGGCTGTTGCGTCGCCGATAAACAGCTCATCAAGGGTAGATCGCATGACGCTCAGGGCAGCGACACCACGGAGCTCAATCTTGACCGACGTCAAGTAGAAATGTTCTTCGTCAGGCGTTCCAGAAAAGAGCGTGTGAGAACGAATTCGGCCTTCAGTTGGGAGCTCTTGCGGGTGGCCGCGGGGGATGTGCCAGTTCCAGAGCACATTATCTGCATACGTGAGGATAGGAGAAATACCCAGCTCCGAAGAAATCCCACACAGAGGCACGGCCAGGCCCGCCGGTACGACATGTGGCGAATTGGGGTCAGACGGAGGGGGTGCCGAATGAATATACATATGCATAAGAAAAACCAGAACATGGTGTCCTCGCCTGAGGAGCAAGATATCGCTCATAAGAGGGGAGGGATCCAAAACGGGAAGCTAATATTGCGCAAGAAATTTAGCTCGACGCCCAAATCAAGGCACGCGACGGCAACTCACTGATCGAATCCTTTCGCGCCACAACTCGTTCTTGGTCGTCTCTTCGGGTCCGTACTGAGCGAGCTGGTCGCCGAGCTTCATATTGAGAGCTAGACCCTCTGCGAGTGCGTCTTCCCATGCTTGGAGCTTGACTGAGACTTCTTTAGGAATGCGCAATAGGGGAGCCTGATTTGGCATAAAGCCCGTATTGACATCGACATCGAAATCGTGTGCGGCAACGGTACTCGTATCAGGTCGGATGCCATCGAACGCAGCCGGTTGGACGTGATGGGGGAGATCGAGGAAATGATGGGGGGCAATGGTAAGCGTCATATCGGTTGTTGCAAAGGTCGGTTGTGGGTGTGCAGGTAGTCCCGCAGTGGCTCCGTGCATGGTGTTTATAAGGTGCTCGAGACCGTCAGGGTACGAGCCAGGATTTTGCATAGCAAGTCAGGAGGGCGGGAGTATCGTAGGAGGTTTCCAGGACATCTGAACGGCCGCGGTTTTATGGGTGTGAAATCCGTTGGGAAGATTTTGTGCAAGGATTGCGACAAATTATTTCGCACGCTTCATCTCCGACTCAAATCCGAACCCCCCTCGCTGAAGTAAGCAGCGTGGCAAGTCATACTCCTATGTCCTCGCACAGCGGAGACTGTAGCATAACGATGTCCAGGTCGAAAGGGAGCTCGAATCTGCACGGTGCGTGGCCCACAGTGAAAAATCCCAGGCGGAATATCCTAAGAATCTTCACCAGCTCCGCAGCTAGAATTCCCTCGCTAGCCAAGAATCGGCGACTGGATTTTTTACTCCCTGCACGGCATTCAACACAAGAACACATTCAATTCAGGCACAAATCTGTATTTCTCTAGCCGATGTGACCTTACATGACGTCTTTTTGGCCGAGCGGACGGGCGGATCTTGTTCCTCAAATTGCAACCCGCTCTCCACGCCCTTCGGGGTGGTCATGCGCACCTGGAAATTGTGGTATAAGAACCAAATATATTCGATGGTCAGGACGGTGGCGTCGACTCACCGCGTCATTAGTCAGGAACTAGCTTACCGTGCGTCAGAGACCCCACACCATCCCCCTTGCGGCTTAAACATCCAGGCCCTCGGCCTTGACCCCGCGTTTCGCGGTTTTCCGTTTGCCCACTGCACCCTCTTTCCAACGTTGGTTTGCGGCTTCGGCGCGCTCTCCCCGCTCAAGCTCGAGTATCGGTATGTACCGCGTGGTATGGCGAAACACACCCCCACCAGTGTTGATCCTGACTAGGCCATCCACCGGCGTGCGCGGTGTCCCTAGAGACATGCCTTGGCTCGACGCCGGACTGGGATAAAAGGCCTCGGCTGCGCGCAAAAAGTATGACTGCATTGTTGCCTGGATTCGGTCGCGTGTCCAAATCGAATAGAGCTGGTACCAAAAGTTGTGTGTTCGCTCGCGGTCAAAGACGATGCCGTCCTTGGACTCGACGTCCGAATCGGTTTGCCATTGTACGTCGTCTGAGTTGTATCCGCAGTCCCAGAGCACAAGGGGGAGCGCGTCAGCCATGGTATAATTGGGTTTAGACTCGACAGGGACGTTGGACGCGAAGGCGGCTGTTGAGTCCAGGTCTGAGAATAGACGTCCTTTGGACGAAGTTGATGAGGTATGGAGCAAGGCATCGATAACCGAAGGGCTCTCGAGACGAGAGCCGACGAGGAAGAGGACTGCCATGATACATCGAACCTGGTGCCATAAGAACGCCGTGCCCTTCAGATTGAACACGAATATATCTTCGTTCGACCCTCCATCCTGTTTACTCTGGAACACAGGAGATGATCCCGACTTGTCTTGGTCAACTCGTTCGATCCAGGCTCCAAGTACTCGTCTTGAAAAGTTCTCGATCTGCTTGCTCGGGTCGAGCTTGCAAAAATTGCGAAAATCGTGCTCGCCCACCAGCCTCCATGCAGCGTCCCGCATGGCCGCAATATCCAACCCTCCTTGGCCAATCTTCCCTCCACGAGCAAAAAAATACTTGTAATGCCTATATTGACAAGAGAATCGAGCATCGAAAGTGTCCGCGACTGGGGACCAGGCAAGAACTCGGATCGTTGGGGGAAGGACACGGTTAATCATGTGAATGTACGCCAGTTCGCGTTTAGGTGATTCTACCAATTTGGGACTAGACGCGCGGGAAGAGCTAGATGATGCGATGTCAAGTGGCAAGGTGCTCTCGTCATTTCCCTCGGTAAACATCGATCCGCCGAGCGGCTCCAATACGGCCTCGTTTTTAGGTCGCACGGGTTTCTCGCCTAGTGCACTGCGTAGTACCAAACTCACGACTTGCCCGGCAGCGCTCACTCCCCGATCGGTTCGCCCACACCTGCTCCACCCGCACCCTTCCATTCCACCCGCGGGGTCAACCAGCCTCGTATTCACCAATGCATCGAATAGGACTTGTTCTACGGTCGGGAGTGGCGTAGGCTGAGACTGGGCAGCGAGACCATTGTATTCCCATCCGGCATAGCAAAATTTTAGTGCAATTTTTCGTTTTGGGTGTTTGTCGAAAGGGAAGGGATATAGCTCTTGGGGACGGCGCTGGGAAGGTTGGGGTGGGAGTTGGGCTTCGAGGGCGTAGATGCGCGCTATGAGGTCTTCTTTGGAGAGATCTTCGAGTTTGGTTCGGGGAGTCTGAGTCGAAGTCATTGCGCGCTCAAGGGCCCGGCGGGCGGCTGTTCGCATACGAAACCCGTCAAATGAGAGCACCCGAAACTAAGAATCAAAACTTACAGTGAGAAATCGTCGCGAGAAATCAATATTTGACTCTTACATGACGGTAAAACTATACCACCAATAGGATATAGAATCTGCTACCCTCACATTAATCTTGAGTTTGCGTTTGTAACTAGTGAGTGGCAACGTTTACCTTTGACGCAAACACTGGTCGAGGGATTGGATACGAGACGACTAAGCGCCCGTCGCTTCTCAGGACCCTATGGCCCCGGATATGGCTTGATTAAACTTTACGATTCTGACTTCGCCCTCGACAACCCATTTGTGGTTTCCACTGTCTCAGCGTCTGATTTAGAGGTTCGTAAACATAAATCTATGTATTCTCATCTTGATTAACTTCTTCATTGGCAGGTTTACAAGTGATCAACAGAGAATATGCCCAAGGTGAGTGATCACCGACCCGCCACGAGTGAATTATTCAATTGATCTTTTGCATTAGAACAAGGGAAAGGTATATGCCAAATGTCTGATATTCACCCGGATCCTGAATGTTCGTCCTCATGTAGGGTGGCAAAAATCGCAGGAGAGGAAAGAATGAGAATGACGCTGACAAGCGAGAACTTGTGTTCCGAGAAGATGGACAAGGCATGTTGTCAATTCATCTACCATTTAGAAATAGCCGCTTAGTGAATTTACCGTTCCGCTATGCAGAATACGCTCAAGTTGTGAAAATGCTGGGCAACGGGCGCCTCGAGGCACTGTGCTTTGATGGAGAAAAGCGATTAGCACACATTCGTGGCAAAATGCGTAAGAAGGTTGGTCATGGCAACTTTATTAGCTTCTTTTTTCACCTCGATCATTTGTTAACTCGGTGGCGGATTAGGTTTGGATTAACCAGGGCGATATCATTCTGCTCTCCCTTCGCGAGTTCCAAGATGACAAGGCCGATGTAATAGTTAAATACACCGCAGACGAGGCTAGGAATTTGAAAGCGTGAGTAGAACATTCTCTGCAAGCTATTTGTCTCAAGGCCAATTTTTGTTCCTAACGAATAATACTTACTATTCGTATTATCACCCTTGTGTAGGTATGGCGAATTGCCGGACACTGTCAAAATCAACGAAACCGATACGTTCGGCGAGGAAGACGGAGAGTGCACATTCGAATTTGGTGACGAGGGTGAGGTCGACGTTGATGACATTTAGAATTGGTCCGTTTCTTGTTTCGATGTACAAATACTGTGAGTCCGGGTCCCAGTCTTCGAGGGCGTGTACTAATTCATGCCTGAGCTAGGTGGATTGAGCATTCATTTTTCACTGTGTCATTACGTGTGATAATGCAATTGTCATCATGTTGCTCCTGAATTCGAATTGGTGCTGGACTACCCTTGGGACTATCGCGGCCATTTCACCTGTCCGAGTGTTCGGTTGCGATCTATGAAAATATCCTACTGGCCATGCATTTTGCGTTTATTTATTAATAAAAAGACTAATTCTATCTCCAGGGTATATTGGAATTCCTCGAATATGGGTTAATGATCTACGAACAAACACAAGGAAACTTCACTTTATCCCGGCAAGCCAATTGAATCGTCTTGAGTAATTCGGCGGTGGGTTTTTACCTAGTTCGAGTCTATGCTGGTCGCCACGTTTCTCTTGACCCAGTTTTGACCTTTTATCGAATCTGTATAGAAAATACCTCGATCGTGAGCCAAAAATAGGCTCACCTGCCGATGCTACAAATTTCTTCACGCTAGCAAATGATAAAGAGTGGGATAGAAGCAAAATCTATTGAATTTTTTATGTGACTAGGTGCGTACCAAAAGGGGCGCTCATATAACTTAGCGAGTTCGAGTACAGTAAGGAGGCGGAAAAAGCCGGCTCACCCGGGGCGGCGGCTGCATACCAAGGTTCACTGATATCCTGCACGAATGTGACATAGGTCTGTGTCTAGGTAAGTGACGAGAAAAAAGAGTCACGCTGAATATGAGAACTGCAAAGGCGGTAGATTGTCAAGACACCCGGTACCGGATCTATATTGCCCTGGCATCGTGTCTGTTTGGGTTCATGCCCAATACGATAACTTATAGATGGGTCGACCTACATTCACACAACAATAATGTCAGGCCAGTAACACTCGAGTCCGCGGGACAATATCTTTGATGGCGGTTCAATAACTGGCTCCTGAGCTGTTGGTATATGCGTCTCCCGTCCTGCCCGCCGTTTGATATTTTCACTATTTAATTTGACGTTGCCTAGTAGTTGTTTCGAGTTCTATAACGCCCCTTCACACACCCGCCCTGTGAGCCCCAAGCATCCTGACAAACTTGCCTTCTCAGGATCTCCCTCAACAGTGCCTATCGCTCCAAGAGATTAGGTGAACCCGACTAATTTCTGTTAGGTCATGGATACTGGAACACAAATATTCGATATGATTTACCCCCGATGTTGGTAGTATTTCACCATTCGAGATAAACGAACCTGTAAACCTTTTTCCCCACCGCCGCTCCCCCGTAGCAACGCGGGTATCAACCAGACCTTTTATTGCCAATGTGAATGTTATCAAGTCGGCTCCAATGACCGGACCGATAAGCATTCGCTCCTCAACTGCAAATCATTTACGCAAGTATCGCGACAATCAAGCAGAATTATGGCGAGATATTTTCCTTAGTGTGTTAAACTGCCATTCCCGATGCCGTTGGCATTTGTATGCTACCACCTTATAACCCAACCCCAAACTCATATCAGGTTGGTTGACTGTAAACTCAGAGCTAGCACCACATTCGAACTTTGGGCAGTGGGCCAGAGCTATTGAAGGTACACTATAGGCATGTTTCCCGGAGCACCGCAATGATTTTACTGCATTCATAGCCGCTAATTACCGAGAATCTAATAGAGGAGGTCTTTATTTCGAAGAGCGATTGGCAGGCTTACTTAAACTGAGCCAGGGAAAGAGTGTGCCTTGGTGGCTGTTTTTCCAGGAATGCTATGCGGTACGCTACATTCGCACGGCCGAAGGTTTCTGGCCAGATCACAGCAAGGTAATCAATCTATTGGAAGTTCCGTTTATGGGTATTATTGATCGTCGAATAACTTCGGCCGGTCGGTAGGTTAATTCCAGGTGAGTTATCAACTTACCCTTGCACCGTTATCTTTGTCTCGAACTTAAAAAAAAATAATTTGACCGCCCTGAGGAGCTACCAGAGTTACCCCACAATGCATGTATTCCCGCCCGAACACTTGGGTAAATGAAGGAAGCAATCTGGCATCCATGTGAGTTTATTAGCCATGATCCATGCGGGCTGAACCTAGTGTGTGATCATTTGGTGGGAGTAAACTGAAATTTTAAGATCCGACGGACTAAAGGGCATAGGTACTCTCTTCGTACGGGCATATATACACGCTAGCGCTCGAGCCACTAATTAGTTCGATCACCCCATTCTTGGTTGGGCAAAGTCCGAGGACTGAAGGTAGATCTCCACTCTGGGATCTAGAGTGCATCAAGCAAACCCTTGTACCAACCCAGTGTTATTTCACAATTATAATCTATCGGAAACCTCACGACTCTGTTACCCATTGGCTCCCAACGCCTCAACAAGCTCAGCACCATTTAGGGTTTAATCCCTTGCGCCCCGGGCCCCCTTACATTGTAATACCCCCCTGCTTTCGTCCCTGCGCGTTCACACCCTATTTTTCGGGGTAATCCAACGGAAGTGCCCCATATAATACATTCCGGGTATTCTAACCGCCGACTGTCTCGCTCTGGCTGATCGGCGATTGACTTCTACATCCTTGCTCATCGGAATCCATCATGCTGATTAATCAGCATGCCCACGCAATAGCTTTCCATGTCCGTGGTTCTTTGTACCTTCAGAATCGTGTCATGGAAATAATAGATCCCGATTGTTTTAAGCGAGTTTTATCGATAGGAATATAGTTAAAGCCCTTACTTGGTTCCCACGAGACAACCGGAGCTCGAGATCCACCACAACGTGGAACATTTAAGGTTCAACAAACCGAAATAATATCGCGGGCAATGCCGGGCTGAAATTCCACACATACCTAGTTCGTAACATCATTCTTCAACACCCCGGATTGGTTGAGGGTGATGAATCTTGGTAGCACTTTTAGCATTCCCCGGATTCTCCCCGAGTCTAGTTCCTAACTACTGGTGTGCATGCGGGTACAGGTTGATGCCTCGGAACCCAAGATTTGCCTATCCTCATTTATATCATACACGGAGAGCTCTAGGCCTCTGAGTTGAGTCCCCCGATTGAAGGATTTGAATCGCATTCTGGTGACTTGGAGTCTAGATTGATGGGGAGATCTTCATACTGGTATGGCCGCGCGCAAGTATGGCCCCAAAATAGCTGGGCGCTCCAGTTTCAAGTCGATGCGTGTGTGAGACGGTACCCTGACCGAAGACTGGGGCTCGAAGTTCGCCCTCGAACTCGCGAATAATGCGTGGAGTGTAGTGCCCCAGAAAATAAGGGTCCCTCGCATGTATCTATTCCGTGAAAAGCCTTCAAACTAAACAGAAAAATTCCTTGCCTCTCTTTGTAATCGGTTAACTGCACGCTATACCATCACTGGCGAGGGCCGTGTGATGATGATGCAAATATGTAGAAATAACATTTTTTGATTTCAGCTTCGAATTCTACTTGGAACCGCCCATGGTTTTATCATTATCTCGGGATCACACATGGTCGTCAGCCAGGTGGAAAGATTGTTTCATAGAGGGGACAAGTTTGGTAATATTACCAAAATAGTAGCTAGCTATTTCAAGTCTGAAATAACTTAAGCTTTCAGCTAGCGCTTTCAGCTCAGAATTTCAGAAAAATAGCTGTGTTAATAAATTAGAATATGGTTTATTGGAACCGAATCTATATAGGGACTCCGGATTCGGAATAGCAAAAGTAAATTATACTCAGCTGATAGGATAGGCAAAGAGCTCGTAACTGGGTGCAATGTTAACTTGTGCATGTAACAATCGTTCAACTAAAACCCATAATCTGTACATGAGTACCGATAATCAAATGGAGCACTACGCGATCGGAATAACCAGCACTCAGGTACACGATTCGCTGATTATGGGAACTTACTCAAGGGTGCGTCAAACATTGCCTCAAACGGTGAGGTGGTGGAGCTCGAGCTCGGCCCCACGGCTGGTAAGAACAAGTAACTTGGGAGCTAGTTAACGAGTTGCCGCGAAAACTCCACCACAGAGTTGGGTGAACACCCAAAGGCCGGCAAGCAAGGAATTTCAGAGGAAAGGAAAACAACAGGGTGCGAAGCCATAACTTAAGTGTTGGGCAATTTTGCGGGCTCGGAGCACAGAATACTATCCAAGGCCATGTTATGATGTGAACAGCCAGTTCGAGTACTAGCACCAAGTTTATAGGTCAAATTTATTAGCGAAAGCCCCCAGCTTCTCGACGAACGGAGTGAAGAGCGTTTGGGTGGAGATATAGGGGCGTTGCAGGTAATAGTCATCGATAGCTAAACCCAAGCTGCTCGGTACGTGTATTGCACTAGTCTGCTTAGATAGAGAGCCAAGTGTGGTACACAGCTTAGGGATACAACATTCGAGCTACCTTGACCCATAGTGGCAGTATGTATACTAGCCGGGGACAGAAGGTGCAGTTCAGCTAGTTTAGTTATCACGCACCCGCTAAGAGTCTACCTTCGCGCTCAAATCTTGGGATCGGAGCAAGCTTGCATTTCCCACACAAACCGCGGTTATCGAGTGGGCGAGGGGAGTATTTGACATAAGAAAGGACTGAGTAGCAGAAAAAAAGGCCACGGGCTGGTTCGTCCCAGCTAGCTTGAGTATCAGTCCAAGTTGGCAAGGGTACTAGTAGACGCGTGTAGGGAACTTGAACAAGTCGCTTGAGGTGTAAGCAAAATTTCGAGATCCAACGCCCCACTGTACCGAATATGACCCAGCATGGTGTGAGCGCTCAAAACTAGCTGATCCGGTCCGACCAAACATGCATATGCATGGGTGGATGCTGACTAAGAGCAGCCTCCGCAAATGCCAAGCTTGACAATGACAGGTTCAACTCGATAACATTGATACAGTATTACAGTACATGCCGATACAAACACAAGGTATCCGTGAGTGAACAAATTATATTATGCTTGAATATGCTTTCGGCTTGTGCATCCGGATTTCGGCTATTCCACACTGATACCACGAGGCACTAGTATGAATAATTGGCCGGGAGCAACCGCTCGATCAGTTGCTTATCTTCGTTAAGGCCTAAGAGGATGATTCTTCTGATCTCCTTGCATTTCGTTGCCTAATCGCATCCCGAAAGCGGTAAATTTTTGTAACGTCCATGAACTTGTCGACAACGTCTGTCCGACCCTAGCATAACATTGTCAGTATGGAGAGAGTAGCTGATCGAACAAGCCGTCGTGCACCTCTTTATGTTTCATCCGTACAAGAGCGATAATGGCAATAAGCCAGTATGCAATATAAGAACACACGGTTCCAACTATTTGTGAAGACCTGTCAACAAGTAACTACTACGTGGACCCCACGTTGTAATGGGACCCACGGCTCAAGTCAGATATTGACTTACTGCTCCCATTGTTACTCCAACCTAAAATCGCGTTCAATACGGCCCATCCCCGGGCGTCGAGCTTATTTTCTGGGTTGCAGCAATCGAGATGCCAAATATTTCCCACTACATCAAATGAACCGGGCCCGTCACCGGCTTCTGCTACATCCCCTCCGACCTGCAATACCGACCAGATAATGTTAGAGGTGATATCTAAACGAACGGAATTCGCTTACCATAACATTGAATCGGTGTCTTTCAAATGCCCCCACAGATTTGGACATGAGACCCGCACCAATAAGAAGTAGGAGTGAAGTAGAGGCAATCAAAAACGCAGATAGACCTAGGAGGGGTTTCAGTCTCGAAGATTGTAAAACAGGAAATTTAGCCTACGAGTTCGCGACGAAGACGCATAAATGAGGTATCCAACAATCAACCCGAGGATGAGACCCGACAACGCAGCCAACGGTATAGAACTCGCAGGTTGCCCGAGCGATACCTGTCAATCATGCTCAGTAAGTTGGCAAACTCCAGCAAAGAAACCACACTTACGCCGCCAACGAACACCACTGCTTCAAGGCCCTCCCTCAAAACCGTAACAAACGGCAGCATGAACAACATTCTAACGCCAGCCTTGCCACCATGAACTTCGGGATCGCTCTCTTGCTTGGCCTAAACATAGTTACTCAGCATTCGGTAACCCCATCGGTCTTGAGCTCACGGTGAAAGCATGTGCTAATTTCGCTCGCCACTTGGCCTTGGCACGGTCCATGCGCAACATAGCCAAACCCATGACGAGAATCAATATCGATCTGTTAAGTTTTTCATGGTCAGTGGGACGTTCCTCGAGGGAGGAAGTGACAAACGCTATGAGACAAAACACTCCCTCCCATATTTCTTCCGCAGCAGAGAACAAGTCAACAACCTTGATGAACCAAACGGCGATGAAGGCAGCGCCACTGAGTGCGCAGCAGAGAATCAGAGATAGCCAAATTAGTGTTGAGATGAATTTGCTTACATTACAAGTGCCAGAAGTAACCCCGATCCAGCGCCAAGGATGATTTGCCAACGCAACCGCCGAAGGAGTTCGGATCGCCTGATTTCTCCAGCCTCGTCCGCAGCAGTAGATGAGTGACTCGTCGACGCCGCGTCGTCCTCTTGTTGTTCATAGGGTTGGACATCTTTAGCCTGCGAGCCTGGCGTGATTATCCCAGAATCTCCAGCAGAACTGGAGCCAGGGACATGTGCATTGGATCGACCCGGGGGTGCACCCGCTGTGGCTAGTGCGTCAGAGGATATTGATCGAATGGGTGTCGGCGGGTTGACTATTTGTTCCACGATAGAAAGTAGGACAGAAACAATAATCGAGGCTTCCAACGACTCGCGCAGAAGCTACAAAACGGGCATAGCCCAATGAGATTTTTATCAGATAAAGAGAAAAAAAATTTAAAAAAAACGCACAATAAAGAAAATTGGGACCTTCAGAGACGTAGAATGAGTATTGAAAATAGGGCAATGATGACAAGGAACACTTACGCTGAACAAGTTCTTGGCCATCTCGAACAACAGTCGAGTGAACGGTGGTAGCTGAGTTGGGAACCGATTTTTATCTTATCGTCCGAGCGATAAGATCGTATCACACCGCGGAGCAGGCGCTTAGATAATTACAAGATTGAGTGACCTCATTTCGTGGGACATCAGCCGACCAAAGCACGATCGACTTTGTACTATACCGTTTGTTCTTGTTTCAGCAATCACTTGGAAATAAATCTTTCTGTGGCGTTCTCATCTTGGTCTACTAGCACTCATCTGTAACCCAAATTCCGGCACAAACTTACACCATTATTTTCTGGAAATTCTTGCATGGTTCCTATATTCTAACGGATCATCATAAACATGTCTCTGCATAGACACTCTCCAACTCATCGCCGGCCAAGAATAGTATCTGCGCCTACTGCTACTTTATCTGCTGCCGCTCTTGTCCCGCGTTCGTCGTCCGTAACCCGCTCATCGTTCGCTAGACAAAGGCCTCGGGAGCTCTCCCCCCCATCGCGCGAACCAATTGAATCCTATACACTCTGGCAACCTATTTTACGTGCCTCGGATCAAATTGTTCTTTATAATCCGGCCTCCCATGCCATTAACATTGTCCCAGCAAGCCTCAATACGGTATCCCGTTTGTCATTACCTTTCACAAATGGACATAACGCCAGCGACACGGGCGTTTGCCCGTATTGTCAGCGTCCTATGAATGAAGCACCTCGCAACTTCTCTCCTGAAGAGAGGGGATCAAATGCATTCGGTGTGCCACAGATCGAAATGTCTCCCGATTATTTCCAACTTCTTCAAGACGTAAACGGCGGTGTCGTGGTCGAGGAGGTGCAAGAGGGCGGCTCGTCATTCGCCCGTGCGCAAGGCTCATTCGCTCGTTTTGAGGACGCTTACATTGATGACGGTAATACTCCATCTCGGCGATGGTCCCGGGTATCCATCGACTCGGATTCAAGCTCAGACATGGAAAGCATAGATCCCCCAGAATCCTTACGCAGCCTCTCGGGGACGAGCATCATTCGTGATACCAAATCTAGTACCCCTGTTGGACAATCAATAACACCCCCGGCGTATCCATCAGGACTTACGGCACGCGCCGCCACTGAAGAACCAGAAAACGGAAGAGTTCATTCTCCCAAGCCAACAAGCGGATACTATTCGACCTTTTTTAGGGAAGAAACTCGTCTAGGAATGGGCGCCAATGGAAGTGTATATCTCTGTCAGGTGTGTCACTTAGTTCTTGGCCTACACTCACCACATTGCACGATTTGCCTTCATCGCTTTACCGCTACGATCAATCAAACTGACTGTACATTGCGCTAAGCACGTGCTAAACGGCATCCCACTAGGCCATTTCGCCGTCAAAAAGATCGCAGTGGGTAACTCAACATCTTACCTGATGGAAATTCTTCGCGAGGTGAGCACTTTTGTGAAATATGACGGGCTTCCGGGATATCGCACGGATATCGATCTAGATACGGCTACAATGCCCTTGTACTCCAACGCCTCCTCGGCGGTTTCCCTCATGATTTTCCGACCAGGGCGCTCACACTTGCAATTGATTGTTCGGCTTGTGACATACCTGATAGAGTTTTCAAGCCAATCTCGCTTCTGCCCGATGCCACCTAGCCACTTTCTGTCCCCTTGGCGTTTGTTCATATGTGCATGCCACCACACGCTATCCCTTTTGTGTTATGCTCTAATCGCTAGCTAACCCTCCGACGGCCACTTACCTAGGTGCGGCTACACGAGAAACTGCACCATCGGAATATCATCACCTACCACCATGCATGGCTTGAATCTGCCCGATTTTCGTCCTTTGGCCTGGCCGTTCCAACGTTACAGTACGTGTCCCAAATTTCTATTATTGGCATCCCTTTGTGCATGCATTCGACTACTTTTAGTAGCTGAACTTCCATATCTGCCGTCCCTTTATCTCCGATCAAAGCACAGGTTCATTTCAAAGCGGGCTTGCATCCCCTGTGCCTCATGGGTCATGCCGTCATGGGCCATGCTCCGGGAACCTAGCCACTGTCCTAAGGACAAATATGGTGGTGCTCACGTTGCTTACTTCTCCGCTTGCTCAAGCGCCCCCAAGTCATTCCTCTATCGAATCACATGCA
This sequence comes from Ceratobasidium theobromae, assembly GCA_037974915.1. Lineage (NCBI taxonomy): Eukaryota > Fungi > Basidiomycota > Agaricomycetes > Cantharellales > Ceratobasidiaceae > Ceratobasidium > Ceratobasidium theobromae. Next base: position 19,087 of record JBBBZN010000007.1, read on the forward strand.
TTGACGCGTGACCATACAATCATCGTGGGGGGTTTTCAACGCATTCATTCTTCATCACATCCGATCTCACCGCTCATCACGCATGCGCATCCCGTCACCCCAAATCACGTTGCAAATTTCATGTATCGTTCCCAAATCTTGGCGGTTGGCCACACCTTGGGATTACCACTCCGAAACCTTACTCGACTCATTCCGAGTCATTCCCCCTTGCTTTTAGCCCCAATCACACGAGTTGTGATCCACTACGCCACGCTCGAACCGTATTGATTAAATTGGCCTTCTCTGAACTCACTCAGTCCTGTCGTCATACAGTGTGCTTATGCAATGGGCTGAATTGGGTTCGTTGGACGATCTAATTTTACAGAGACTCGGTGTCAAGTCTTCGGATCAGGGATCTGAGGAACCTCCGTCTGGCGAATACCAAACACGCGAAGACCGTATTCGAGCGTTCCGCGCTCGAGCTGGTAGAGGGGATACCGCTCATGCGAGCGGTGAAATCCGAAGAAGAGAGGCCAGGCGGCGAGCTCGAGAAATGAAGGCCGTCCATTTGCTAAGCGCCGAAGAGATCCGAAGTCTGTTTGGAGACGTCGTTGCTGGGTTGGCATTCCTGGTACGTCTCTTCACCTGGGTGTATTGCCAAATTCATAATGAACCTGATTCTGTTTTGATATGCGGCTAGCACGAAAGCTCGTTCCTTCATTTGGATCTTAAGCCTGGGAATGTGTTACTCACTCTGGATGAAGGTCAATTAATGTGCGTGCTCCGTCTTCACTTTTCGGAATAGGAAGACTGATGCAATTGATATTCGGGATGAACAATCGGACTCGCAACTTGGGTCGGTTGGGCTTGTGGTCTGGATACTTGCTCATCCATTGGGCGCCAAACCAATGCGCAGACCACGAGCCATGTACGTCGCGTTGATGGCGTGGCGCTTACCACCGCTTACATCAGGCTGTGTTCAGGCTCTCGGACTTTGGAACTGCACAGGACGCTCTCCAGTCCTCTCGGGAACGCACGGGGAACACCGGAACGTGAGTGCCTGCTGGTGGCCCTTAACTCCGGGGCTAAGCCTTTATCTGACATTTAATCCTCGAATGGGACATAGACTGGAGTACTGCGCCCCTGAGTCTCTCCGACACGATCAAGATGGTACACTGAGGCAGGTCACTTCCAAAAGCGACATGTGGTCACTTGGGATGGTGCTTCACAAGCTAGTCTATTTTCGACTACCTTGGAAAAATGACGAGAATCTCACCGAGCTCGAGAACGAGATTATCGACTTTCAGGGGTGCGTCTCATAATTATCCGAAGTGTGGGGAAGGATCGCTGAGGTTTGTTGCGTTTTGGGGGACCGCGGGGTATAGATACAAGGCGAATACCGAGAATACTCAGGCTTTTGTGAAGCGCCGGCTACCTGTCGCATTGTGTCAACTGCTGAGCAAGCTACTCGATATAGACCCATTTGAAAGGCCAGGATCTGACCAGGTGCTCAAGGCGGTTCGCTCCAGACAGGTAAGGACAATCTGATTGGAGAGAGATAATCTCATCAGCCTCGTCCAATTTCTCCTAGCTCGACCCTTCCTTAGATCCTGGCGATGAGCTTCATCACGAAGGTGTGGGACCGCTAGTACGACGTCCCACGCCCCCATCTCGGGGAAACGAAAATACCGCGGTGAACTATGATACGGATTCCCACAATTCGGCGATTTTGGTACAAGAACCTTCCACAGATATGCCCTCCATGGATATCCGGAGCAGCAGAGCGGCTTCGGGTACTCAAGTGCGAAGAAGATCAGATCCCGTGGGGGAAATTGGTAATATTACCCCGCGCTTGCTCGTTCTTGATGGACCCACATCCGCGGGCGAGCGTGTTGCAGGATTGGTCTCTACAATCAACATATCTCGACTTCTATCTCGAGGATTCAAGTGTGCATTGCTGATTAGTAAGGTTAGTGTTTATATTTTGACCTTTCCACCGAGGATGAGGAGAATAACGAATGATTTACGATAGACGATTCTGCTTATCAACCTTTGTGTTCCCACACCACCCAAGATAACCGCGTTGAGCTTTGTAATTGGCCTTGGACTATTGGACATGTGGACACGGAGATTACGGTGGTCGTTTGCGCTGGTTGTGCTTCACCTAGCGTTCATATGGACCGCGAGTAGAGAGCGGGTGTGTCTGTCTATTGATCTTGATTGAGGACAATATTTGCCGCCGGATACGTTGATTTGTAATCAAGCCACGAGTACCACTCCCAAAAGAGTTTGGATCAATCACAATCCCTTCTGGGCAGGCGACCACCAAGCCATACGCAGACCTGACCTTCTAAGCTAATTAACTTCTTGGTTGTTGATTTACTTCTAATTTACTGCGCGAGATGGCCTTGGTCAACGATGAGATGGACATTGATATGGAGGACGAGGGTCCGACCCCAGCCGAGAGCTCCGCGCTAGTTGGAGTGAATAACTTCATGTTTATACCCCCACCAAAGGATACCAAGTATGGCGAGCCACATTTAGATCGCCTCCCACCCATAATCCTAGAGCGCATTCTCTCGCACCTCGGTACACGCGCGATCGCGGCGCTTCGAAGGGTATGTACCTTAATATCGCATGTTTGCCAGAAACGCGTCGAAATTAACCGATATCAGACGTGCAAGGCTCTGAACAACGCGATTTCGGACACACCTGAGATATGGGCTGGGCTCGTCCGTCGATTTCGACGCGCAACTTCAAACGTACTCCTAATGGGTTCTCACCCAGTCTTGATGCCACGTGTTGATCATGCAAATGGCTACCAAGAGGACTTGTTGCGATGCGCCTATATCCTGCGAAGGAAGTGGTCGAGTCCATTATTCCAAGCGCGCCAACTTGCAGGCACCAACATTATACGACATGGGGCGTTTGGGTTTATCGACCAGGCAGGTCTTGCATGCCCTTGGGCTGGCGGTTCTGACGGCGAATATAGATCCATTTTGTCCCAGACTCGATGGGCCGGTACTTTCTTACCGTCTCCCGTTCTTCCGTTGTCTTATGGACACTGGAGCCAAATAGCATCCCACGACGTTGTCGGGAAGTCTTCCCGGGCGAGGAGAACGCCCCACTCCCTGAGCGCGATATGATTGTGCGAACAATGGTCACCAGGCCTGGGACATCCCTTGTCGCGTACCTTGCCGTGCAGATCAGTCAACAGTAAGCCACACCTTATCCCCGGCCCCACTTAAAGTAAAGTTTAATTAACGCCTAACGCCCCACAATCACCCCTCGCTCTCCACCTGCTTCAACTGATCCCTGAAGGCGCTCCTACCGGCTCCGGACCGAAATCTTCCAGATACACCTATCGCGCCCCGGTCTCAGTTCTGATTCAAAGTTCGGCTTGTGTGCGATATACGAGACTGAAGGCGCACTGGTAGGGTTCACGGATTACTTGTTGGCGTACGCGCTTGGTGATGATGCCCAGACTATTCTTCTTTGTTGTTGGGTGACAAAACGAGCAACAAAGCTCGTGACGCGCAGAGCCGGTGCAATCCCCTACGAGGTGAGCACGAGCATTGTGCGAAAGTCGAATCGCTAACTAGGCTCCAGCATATGACATGCAGGGCTCTGGCTTTTGGAAGTGATATTATTGTCGTTGTCAGGGATTCCTTTGCCGAAATTTATCCACGCGAAGAGTTTACAGTCCTCGACCCCGACCTCTACCCCACCGATGAAAGCGATGAAATTATCCAAGGGGATTTCGAGATGCTTCCCGTCACGTACGCAACCGATATAGCCACCTTTCGCTCTAGTTTTATCACATCACCACAAATCTTTATTCACTCCCCGCGGTCGGCGAGCTATCCCAATGGCAACAACTCGCGGGCGAGCCTTGCCATCAGGGTGATTTCAGTGATTGGCGTAGCGATGTCGTCGATCCTGCCTACGGATCCTAGTATACCTTATTATGTTACGACAGCTAGGGTGTGTCAAACGCCGAAGAACCCTGAAGGTACACAGCCAACGTCCCCCCCTCCCAGTGCTCCACCATCTCCCCCGGCACCCACCAATGGCACAGCTGCCCAACCCTCGCCTGGAGCTCATGCAAACGCCCCTGTCAATCTACACACCACCCCCTATCTGAATCTCCCCCATCCCGAACGCTATAGATTCGTATTTCACATTCATGCGCTGCAGCCGCAACACCCGCATCTGGCGTATGGACCCATTATTAACGGACCCAACGGACGTGCGGTGATGCTCGCGACGCATGTGGGCGCGAGCGAAGGACCGGGCCAGGCCAAGCAGTTTGTACTCAAGTTTAAGCACCCCTCGAGCGAAGAATTATTCAATTTTGTGAAATCCAAGGTACCCCGCCCGCCACCAAGACAGCCCTCGAACGGGGCTCTCCAACAACCGGTCGCACACATTACACATCCTTCACATCCTATTCCGCACACGCCTGCTCCACAAGGGCCCGATACACACCCGAATACGCAACTGCCCACACCGCCTCCCAACGCTTTTTTCAACCCGACCGGGCCGCGGCCGGACCCGCTCGCACCGTTGCTCGAGCTTACACGGCCGATTCCTATGCTAGATGTGTTGCGCGGGATGAGCCATCTGTGGCAAACGTTTGAGATGGTGTTTCTCGAGATTCTGGCCTGGGACGAGGGATCCGGGACGTTGTTGATCGCAAACCGACGGGGACATTTGGTGGTGCTGGAGTGTGCGAGGCCCGCATTGCAACCGCGGGGACTGTCGTCCTGGGATCGAAACTGAATTGAGAGAAACGTTCCCGATATCTGGGACCGGACCGGTGTGGTGCTAAGCCAGATACAAGGCAAAGGGAGCAGGGCGACGGGCGAACAAGTTTTTGTCTTTTTATGTTTTTTGATTGTCGGGGAGGACATGCCGAAGCCCGATGGGTGGGCGACCCGATGTGTGTCGAGTAATCTTAAACTTGTGCGTGCGTGCGGTGTCCACGTGCGCCCCGATCTGGCTAAAAATATGCGCAGATAAATTTGTTTATTGTCAGGGTTGGGTGGACCGAGGGTTTGGATAGGTTAGGGGCGTGCCTGCAACAGGAATTTGCTGACGCAATGCTAGCTCAGGAGGGGATGGTGTATTATACATACGCAGGGTCAATACAATCCCGCGAGCGCTTCATGTTCAGAGATCCGCCGGAAAAAAGTGTGTCGAGGGCTACGTAAAGCCGGGCCGCATCCCGAGGTCCGTGGTGGTTAGGCCAAGCTTGAAGAAAAAGGCGGTTGTAGATCGGGTATGCAAAAGGCAGACTGAGCTGGATCTGCTCTGCCCATGCTGCTTCGGGGCCGTACCACCCAGATCCAGCCGAGTATACGAATAAAAACTCACCTCGTGGCCACGCGTCATGAATTAGCTTTCGGATCTCATCAATCGTTGGGCAGTCACCGGGCCTGCACATTCAATAGGTAAATTTTAAGATATCGAGATGCTTTTGTCGGGCCAGGTGAGCGCTCCGTCATGTCATACTCACGCGCGTCAATTTTGAGCATCGGCAACTCAAGCCGATGTTCCCGATGAGCCACATAGACGCCTGGACAGCTGTCAGATAACGGGCGCTCCTGGGGAAACCTTGCTTGCTTTCAGCTTGCCAGTCAAGATCGTGAATTTGAAGCTCTGCCGAGTAGAGTTGACAACGGCTAATTTGTCCCATTCGGGGCCAAAACACAAAGGCACGCATGGGCGGAATCAAATTGAGTATTGAAATTTATTAATCTCCACCCCTCTCTTACTGTTCGCTCGCAGACTAATTCCCGGGCAATTTCGAACCATGCCAAAAAGACAGCGGTGGTGCCTGTCAAGCGTTTGCTATAATGGGTGTAGAACGAGAGAATATTAGCTCTCGGGAGAATAAAACCGGCAAAGTTTGGTGTGCCACAAGCCTATGCCTGTTTGTCTCTTAGCGCTCAGCCAATCCTCTCGATGATAAGCACAACGAGCGCGCGGCATACCATCTCCCGCATTGAGCAGCGGTATTCTTTTCCGTGCACGTGTGCTACATAAGCGGTTCCGAAGTTAATCAGAGCCACCGCGGACAAGTAAAGGATGCACGCTTGATGCGCTCAGGGTTCGGAGGAGTGTCTAAATGGGGTTGGCGGAATTGAAACGGGTTGGATCGGGCGTGCCAAGCCGATTGGATTGGCATCGAGGACGGTGGCTTGAGCGATGGGATTTGGGTGGTATGCGTAGCTTGGTGGCGGGTGTTCAAAATCGTGCCGGCGGAAGTGGCGAGAGCTGGAGGTTGGGGAACCAGGAATCCGGCGGGACGGGCAATTTCCGAGGGGAAAATGAGAACTCGGCGGGGATCGTTTGGGGTGGTGAACCTGCATGTACAGTCCTTTGTATGGATCGGGTGTTTGCGCGCATAATGCCGCGGGATGAGGAGTCGCGCCGAATTAATTGGATCGGATTGCCTAATGGAAGAGGATTAAGATGCGGTGCGCCACTGCCGTGTATGCGGTAACGGTCGCGAACGAGGCCCATTGGGGGATCTTGGGGTGTCTGGCAAGTACCGTGTTGGTGGCGGGGTGCGTAGGGGGATGCTATGTATTTGAGTGGTTCTCGATTCATTCGAGTGCAAACGTGGATCTGGGGCAGTGGTTAATGGGAGACTGAATGAGCAGGGAGATGTTTCTGATACGATGGATTTGCTGGCGGATAGACCCGAGGGGGGGAACGGACGAGCGAGCGATTGGCTGCTGTGGATCAGGGGGAGTCGAATCGAGCGATCAAGTGCGGTATATGCGCTTGGAAATCAGCTGATGGGAAACACGTTGTTGAGGATAGGCCTAGACTGTGGTATGTTGTCGTGGTTCCCGTTCTGTATGCGATCACCGGGATAATGCATCTTCGCCGGCCTATCAAGGCAATAGGGAATGTTCGGTTGATGTTGTGAAAGGCGCTTCTTGGCGGGAGAAAGTGGGCACGATACTGCTGTATACGGCCACGGGGATCATGATCAGAGGATCAGAGTGCCGTGGCGGAGTTGGGGTGGCGAGAGCCACGGGTGACGTCAGCAGGAATTCCGCTAAGGTTCCGCACTTAGGTCATCCAGGGATCGAGCGATGAGATCAATCGGGTCCGGGGGCGTGGGAGCCGTGTGGTCGGGTCGGCCCGAGGGAACGGGCGGCCCGATTGGGCAGGACCCTTGGCAGGACACAAAAAGCGGCGAGCGAATGGGAGATCGGTGCCCGATGGACCTGCGACTGCCCCCCATCCGCGACCTCCACCTCGACGACGAGGCCCCAGTGCGCGACGAGCGCCTCCAGAGGGTAGATACTATATCATTAATTAGTATTATTCTGATGGCATGCAGGTGCTCAACCACTGCCAGGCCCTCTGTGCATTTGCGGACCACTATGGTGGGTGGTGCCCCTCTGTGAGAGCCTCTCTGACGTCCGTAGCCTCGGCCCCGCCGCCCCCGAACCCGCCCGAGGTGGCCCAGATGGTGGACCGGGCGGTGGAGGTGATTACGATTCTGCAGGAGTACAAGAACGCCACTTGTCCCCCGCCGCGTGCCCCGAAGCGCCCTTGGGAAGACCCCGAGCCCCGTCCCGCGCCCTCGCCCCCCGCGGACCCGCCCTCGCCCGCCCCTCAAGAGGCCCAGATGAGTGTCTTTGATGTGCGTAATATATATATATGCTACTCCCTTCTGACCCAAGTAGCCCCGCCACGACGAGGCGACCCGCATTGCCATGCGCGACATGGAGGACATTCGTGCCCGCCGCCCCCCCCATGGCCAGCCTGTGAGCAAGGTCAAGTACAAGAAGCGCAGTGTGAGTCTTTTGTGGCTCGATTGGCCCCGACTGACTCGAGCAGCGCGCCACTCCCCCCGGCCACTGCCATTCCTGCGATATCTCGGACACTCCCGAGTGGCGTCGTGGCCCCGATGGCCAGCGCACCCTCTGCAACGCCTGCGGTCTGCGTATGTCCATATCTGTCTTTGTTGGCCCCTCTGACCCCCTGCAGATTACGCAAAGCTCGTGCGTAAACGCGATCGCATCATCAGCGCGCTTCCCGCCGGCGGTCAGGCCCCTCCCCTCATCGACATTGCCTTTTTGCGCAAGTCGGCCCGTCTCGCCGCTGAAAACTCGGCCCTCGCCCGCTCTGCTGCTGGCCGTCGCCGTGTCGACAAGTCAAAGCCCCAGTCCCCCAGCCCCACCCGTGTCCATCCTGCCCAGCCCCGCCATGTTCCCGTCCACGCCCCCTCGTACCAGCCATATGTCCAATCGGCCGCATACCAGGCCACTTGGTACCCCGCTCCACACTCCTCTTGGGACCGCTACATGCCTCCCGCCTCGCGCTAATCCCCATGCCCCGTGGTCATACACGCACCCTAACCCAGGCTTCGAACGATCCCCCTTCCCCACCATGAACACTGCCCTGTTTGTTTTTCTGTCTGCAACGTCTTGGCCCCCGCCGAGTCTGTCTGTATTTATCCGGCCTTATCGCCGTCGTGCGCGGCCAGTCCTCACCCGGCCTGCTTGCTCACACTGCCACTCCCCTCCCCCCGCCCCGATCCGATCCGACCCGTCCCATCACACCACGTTCCGAAGTGCTGTCGCATACCACGACGCCTCCATACCCTGTCGGTTTCTAGATGTCTTCAACCTGTACTTACAATTTGTTTGGTCTGGCACTATGCAATCAATAACCTTTCCACTGAGTTTCTTGCCTTTTCCGGCTTTAATCTTTAGGCTCGGCTCAAAACCTTGTTCACGGATACAGATTTTATCACGTAACCTTGAAGCCTAAATCATCCATGAATTCTGGAAACTCGCGTTGTTCGCTCCATGCTTGTCCCTACCTGCCCCCTATGATCATCCTTGCACCGGCACGTTTTTCCGACTTGCTCGTGGAGTAGACAGGGGCTTGCGGGGCATGTCCTCCCGAATCACGTGATAGTCGTGAAGTGAAATTCACTCAACTCTATCGTCGCGCGCGCTGGTACCGGTTCTGGGCCTGGCCGAACGCGTGTGCTGTGCGCATGCGTCGGGCGTCGGATCCCCGCGGCAATTTGCGGTACCGCCGTCCGCTGTCTCGCCTGCCCGATCTCTGGCGGAAACGTGTTTATTACTTCCATTTATTGTATTAATTTAAATCAAATCACTGCCTTCTCAATTCATCTATAGCCACCTGACACGGTATTATTATTAATTGATCACATTAGACGTTATTTACTACTACCCCATGCTCGATGGTGGAATTGCCTGTATTTAAGAATGCCATTTCACCATCAACTGTTGCTGACCAGGCAAGCACCCGGAGAGCAGGTATCCGACTGTATTGGGAGATCACCTCTGACAGATTGACAGCCGCCTGAAACGGCTTCATTGAATAATTAATTGTCCCGTTAGGGGCGAGTGTCTCGTGACACGGTGGCTGGTTGTAGTTTATTTACGCATTTAAAATCCAGGTTTAACGTTTGTTTAAATTTGTTATAAAGGACAGGAACGCTGCACCACAAGTTGCGATCGGATTTCGGATTTCCTGGATTTTATTGTGTGCTGCGTGGGCGAGGCGTAGGTGAATTGTGATGTGATAGATGGTCTTGGATAGGCTGGGGAAGATCGGGCGAGCTAGTGGCGCTCGTCGCCTTGTGGGCTGTGAAGAGAACCGGGTGGGCCGCCCGGCGCTTAACCGGTAGTCAAGCTCGAGTCGTTTGGATGTAAAAACTGCAGGTATTTCTATTCAATCATCCTCATGTACATGTTCTATTTGCTTCGAAACTCCTAAAGGGGGGGATTCGACTGTTGACGTGGGATCAGGGAGTTGTCGAGGGAAAAAATCGTTTCTTGACTTGTAGTTGTGTCTACCTTGTTTCCTGCGCATTTACTCACGCGAGTCTAGACCGTTCGGCTTTAACGTAACCTCTCGTTGTGCGGTCATGGGCTCTTGCGATTTGTTGCATCGTTTCGTCGGCTCAATATTGCCACCCTTCGAATTCTTGAACTCGGGTACCATCGATTCTCATTTCATTCGTAGCCTTGCCATTGTTTTTACCTCTGCTAACCCCGGCTCCCTCTGTTACATGGCAGATGTACAATCGGCTCTAAAGGCGTTCCAACTTGATTTCATTTTTTAAAAGACTCGCTCGAAGGACTCTTTACGATCCAAATGTACCGATCGATCAGGTCCAAGCGGCCAGCCTCCAGGCAGTTCATTTGCCTAGTCGCGAGGCGTTTTATTCCTAGAATACTTTCAATTGTGTGCGCCGAGAGACAGTTCGACGTTCCGCGCACGTGGACATGTGTACGTCTCCGATGCCTGGACCTGGGCCTCGACTGCGCAGAACGACGTGTAACACCGATCGATGCCGGGAGTAATTGACAGGCTCAGTAGTACCGAGACGGCCCCGTTGGATTCGGAATTAATATTAATATTGGATCTACTTGATGTGCCTTGCATGTATGCGTTGGCCAGCCTGCAAGCTGCTATAGCTAATATGCCCCCGTGCGTGTTCCCAGGCCTTTCGTCAATAGACGCCCTGAAGCCCAACACCCACGTTCCTCACAACTAGCAAGTCACTTTACGGTGATGTTATCGCCCACGCAGATACCCCGCCCCCAAGGTTTACGCTCGTCGTTTGCAGCTCGGGTTTGTGCATGTGTACTTTCCAGGAGCTGGGGGAAGAAGACCAACTCACGTAAAGATGATTGTGTTATCCCGAAGATATGTTGTACATTGTGTTGCACTATCTTTGATGCTACGCGCGTGCCCCTGAGTCTGATCTGCGCCAACTCCCTATTGAGATTCTATGTGTTGCATCGTGCATATACCCCGGTCGAACGGTGCCGTAATATTCTTTTCCTTTTGAGGTAGAGCTCACAAAGGGTATACATATCAACATTCGTCTTTGACATGCATGTGCGCGCGCGATCGCGCCACGGCGGGTAACTGGACGCATTTAGACTGGTCATCATTTGTGTTGCATGTGGCGATAGTAATTCAGTTGGAATTCTAGCACTTGTGCAACATTAGAGATACTAATCTATCGTGACAGCTAGTAATCACGGCCAGGGGAAGCCGCGTACGCCAACGTTCGACAGTTTACCACGTGCAATCATGGGCTCAGAATGGGTTGTGATATCTATCGACTGAATTGATGAGCGTGCCTGCTTCCAACCACGTTGAACTTGGCACTCGAGCGTATGCAACTATTTTGAGCACCGAGGCCCGATTTGTCGCTTCTGGAAATTTAAACGCGACTGAACCGTGTAAGGACGACCTTATCTCCACCCTTGCGAGGAGGTGGAGCGGTCGATCACACCGGCCTCGATACGAACTTCGCAAGGCGAAAAGGGGGATGTGTGCGTGAAAACCTTGATCAGGCGAGGCTGTGCGAGCATGTGCAAAGTGCAACGTACCAGTCCAGGCCATAAATTGCTTAATTGCCTCGTTTCAACCGTCTATCACCGACCTCCTTTCAAACAAAGAATAGGATGTGCACCCGATCGCTGGGGTGGGCGCTTCCGAGTCAATACATTCTGCTTTGAGATCGGCGGGTTCTCTGGCTTAACCCGGCTCGACTCGGGTGTGGCCAAACGAAGGATGGGACGTCAAGTTGCTCGTCGGCTTCTCGAAATATCCGGCTCCGAGAGTTGCGCCCACCTCCTCTCGTCCTCTCCTTGCTATCCCTTTCTGGGTTGCGCGCTCAATGTGGAAGTATGACGGGTCCGGCGGTCAGGGGCGCCGAGTTGTGGGTGACCTCCTATCCTTCTCGAGGAGATTGTGGGTTTGGGGCTTCTTATGAGGTGCGGGATTGATGATTTTGCTCGATGGCGGTGATTAAGGTCTGGTGGTTCTCGTTCGAACTTGTCTAGGTGCGTGCTGGATGAAGTGTCTCTGCTCTAGATTGCCAACCTAGAGGATGGTTGTGTTTTGTGGTGAGCTATAATAGCCACCAAGTCGGGCAAGATATTAATAGAGTGGCCTCCGCCAAGTATCTATCGAAGGTGTGATGGCAATCACAAACAGGGACACCTTCTCCGCCATTCGATCATCACAATCATGATGTGGTTGGATTCGCGTCTGATCGATCTCAGGGAAGGCTCGGGGCCGCAAGCGTTGGGATCCCCTTGACCATTACACAATGATGGAAGAGTTTTAGTGGGTATTGTAAAGTATCAAGTTCTAGGCATACCCATCGATATATCATGATCACATGGTAGAAGGAGCTTTTGCTTAGGGACTGACCGACCTGATCGCCGTTTCAGCCCTTCGATTCGTGAGGGTTTGATTCTGGGGCCGTAACTCTATTACTTGAACTAGATATAGGTCTTCAGTAAGTTCATTTCGCATTGCTCGACCTACCCGATCACCTCACGTCCTTTGCCGTACATTCTAGCCATGGTGATTGCATTTGGATGATCTCTCACAAGATAGTCTTGATCGGTCCGGCGCTTTGGATATGAACGACGGCTGGGTCTCGAGCTCGTACTCTAGGGATTACGTCGGTGGACTTTTCCTAGAGTTCGATTTTTTTTTAAAATTCTGGTCGAAAGGTCGAGAGCGTCATAGGAGCTCCTTTAAGGTTCGCACTATTTGGGAGCGATCATGCGTCTATGCATACTAGCAAGCCCTGTCTTTCTAGTTTGTACCCCATTTACTGTATGGTGTCGTCTAGTGACCCCATTTTCCTACGGCCCAAGAGCATGGACATGTGGGTGTATACGTAGTTACATGTGGGGAGTATATTTGGCCATGGGTGGCGTCGACTTCGAGCCCTGATTATCATGATCATGAGCGGACTTTAGATCACGAAGTCGTGGAAGGCCAATTTTTTAGTAACTACAAATCAACATTTGTAGAGTCTTTTTCCATACACGAAATGATGCAGTATAAACGACGTGTTATGCGCCACCAAAGAAATAGATACGGAAGTATCTCGCCTAATACCCCTACATACTAATGTTAGGAACTTCTTACGCGTACGACCAGTTTAGTTTGTATGCGCGAGAGCTGCCAATGTGCTGTCTCGAGCTCCTTCACTGTTTTGAGTACATTACCGGTCTTGTAACTTGGTTGAATATTGGGGCAGACACGGCGTACGCGTGTATCAAATGATTGCGTGCACTCATACACGGGGCAGTTGGCCCTAATATTTCAGTCGGCAATAAGCTAAGCAAATGTTTATATTATCTTGGCGAGCATGCCGATCAAGTCCGCGAATATATATTGAAGCAAATTAAAAAGGGACTCAGTGGGGCTACGAACGCGGATCCAGGGAAATTTGACCATGTGCAACTTCGCTAACCATGGAGTTCACCATTGCGCCAGCTCGCAAGGCGTGTTGAGAAAGGTATCTTTATGGACCAGGTACTGTTCCTTTTTAGCTAAGGAAGAGCTATTGACTATTTCGGTCATGAAATGAACAGACTCTATACGCGAATCTGGAGTCCCGGGACTAGCGCCACTAACCCATAGCCACACGGGGGGTTTTCAGGATGTTATAGTGACTATATGCATAAATAATAGCCTCGCTGGGCGCCCCCAGCATGCAAACCAGTGCTAGTACGGATAATGGCGGGTTGATATTCAAATCGTTCGGCAATACCCAACGATAAGCGTAAAGCATTGGGGGGGTTGCACCATCCATGTAGCCCAATGGGTTGGTTGATAAGGGCAATCAGGCGGGTTATTATATATAAAGCCTTTGTGCACTAATACGTACGAGCACCAATTGGTGGATATATATGCATGAGAAATCCAAGCGTTTGGTTTGTTGGTTCTAGAGTCGCCCCTGTGGTAGATCCTCGAACTAATATAAGCAGTCTTTGGTGTAGGGATATATGGCCTAAGATCTATGATAAAGTCGAGGTGATACATTCGACACGTTGACCATGACCTGCATGCAAATGGTCAGGCATTTTAGGTTGCCAAATAGGGTATGATGTCAAAATAAGGGTAGGTCCGAAATAAATCCTGGTCTGGCCACTAACCGATATGTTCAGTAGACGGGCGCCAAATAGCTGGGAGATGATTGCGCCATTGGGATGCCGAGATAGTTCAAACTAAGTTATGTTGGTCTATCTGATAAGGTATCATTCGGATATGGGCACCAGCTCATACAACATAGAGGTGCGATGTAAACCCGGCTCAATCACGATTATGACCCGCAGTTTTCAGTGCCCTACTGGTCATCTAGAAACGAAGGGGTTGTAGCGTGTAAGATCTGCGTTGATAGGTTTGCGTGATGATAAGATAGAAAGGAGCTTAGGCCTAGGAGAGAGTGGCGTTCTTGGGAAGTGGTTCTGAAAATTGAATGGAAGGTCTTACATCCGGATCCAGAGGGTAAACAAACATTCCAATGCGTTCGACGCGTTGTTCATAACGCTACCTTCCGCGCCCGTGCGGTGCGTCCGGGTGGTGCCGGGCTGTGGGTGCAGGTCGTGTTCACGTTTTGTCCGCGCGCGTGGTAACTCAACTCAACCGGTACCGTGATATTGCGCGTTCTCCATGCGGAACACACTATAGACACACCTTTGGAAACCCTGACTTTCACTTTCCCGCAGGCCTGGGCTCGAGGTATAGTTTTAGCCCTGGATACATATAACATTAATACAGGCCATTGTTACATCTGCAGCTCGACCAGTGAAATGCGTTCGGATGGGCCGAGCCGGCTTCCTTTTGTTCAGACCACGTTCGCTAAGATAGCGACGTATACATGCCACGTAGATCTAGTACGTGTCGACACACAACGAACGTGTCCTCGAGTTCGTAAGTTCAGACTTTGGGTTTCCCGCTTGAACAATGAATACACTCAATTCATAATCTTACCAACCAAAGGTTTACAGAGGCAGAATAATGAAAAAGCATACATGTACGACCTAGTATTGTCTATCGACGTCACCCGCAAATCAGGCGGTTCAGATCTGCAGGCGACGGCCCTTCTACCCTGCTTTCCTATGTAAAATTTTTGAAAGCGTCGCAATGCCCTGTATCATGATTCGTAGTAGCCATCAGGCCCTCAAAGTATGGGTTAATTCGGTGCGTTCCTTACTCGTACTTGAAAGCCTAGCTAATTCCTATCTATTTCCGCATCTCCTATTCGTACAAGCCGGTGTTCACGCAAGAAGGCCGATCGCTACATGCGCTTACAATGATAAACCCTTGTCGAGTCTGGGAGATTTTTTCCAGCTTGAAGACCCAGCCGGCGAGCGACCATAATTATAAAAGTACTAGGGTGTTCCACACACATCTCAGGATCTACAGTATTGTCTTGAATACCATCATACATATGATCACTTATGTAAAAGCGCCTGGCGCTTAACCAATGCGACCAAACACTTATACACATGTTCCGCTGCACAGTGGGGTCTGCCTGACCAACGTCGGCGACTGTGTCAGGCGTTGTAAAGCCCGGCTATTTATTACCTCTCAGCAGTGCGAAGATGAGAAAGGCATAAACTTTCGCTTCCTAGGCCGTATTTACGGATAGAATTCCATTTTGGCATTCAAAGGGGAATTTCAGATCCTGTTACCTTCCCCTTGTCTGTTGCACGCTGTGGGAAAGCCCTCCATATATCTCATAACGGCATCACGTTTAGAAACAAATTGTCCCACAATGTCGAAGGCCAGTGGGACAGGGGACATCAGAGATTACAACGTCGCGTCGAGGGGCCTTGGGACATGAGGCCAATGTTATCTACGGTTCATTACAATGATATCGATGTGGTTGGGGAAGTGTTGGGCTTACTAGTACATTCTTTGGGGTTATTATAACATGCAAATTATATCATAGAAATTCCTGATGAAATTCGATTCGAGCTAAACTAGCTCGAGATTTTGGGCATGTCGGTATGATCATGATGCAATAGCTGATAAAATACCTCCTAGTCCTTTTGGCCTAATTCAAAACGTATTAGAATATCTCGCGGAGAAGCTCAGCTGTTCTCGATGTCATTTGACAATATCTTACTTCAAATATGCTCGATCAGTAGTAACTGACCTAGGCCAAAACATCGTCTGCAATAAGAGAATTTGCATACAAATCACGCATATATATGCATTTGGCTAGTGGAACCGGCTGCTGATTTGCAGGGTTCCCGCTATGATGAGATGTTTTGGCCCATGACGCTTCGAATTCTAGTGATTCTCAATTGATATTATTTGGACAGTTTGCACTTACTAGAAGTGCAGGCAAATATTAGAAGTTTCCGTAATGAATAAGGGACCTCGATTTTAGATGCTGGCCAAACTAAACGGGGTACCTCTGGTACAATGTTTGAAACGTTTCGGGTGCTTAGTTTGTATCATTAAGTTTGCCGCAAACTGGATATATGCGGGATGACCAAGATAAGCTTGTCCAAAAGCAAAGTCTGGCGAGATGTAATTTCTTTTTCGAACATGTGCGCTCTGTTTCGTATGCTTCCCGATCGCGAGCATACTATTTTGGCTTTTGTTTATTTGTTTGACAGCGGGGTCGCTCCGATCCAGACTTTGGGAACGAACGCAGGCCTAATCCTCATGCGAATGTGTATAGCGCCGCCGAGGGGAAAACCGGATGTCCGGATGAGTGGCACCAATAATTTCAAGGTTTGAGTTGACCCACCCTTGACCCTAAGATTTACTCGGAGCAAGCAGTATTTCCAGATTTGCATCGGGACACATGAACAGATCCACGAGTCTAAACATGCTTGTATCTGAATGCGGCTCCACTCGGTATCACGGACCGATTGACTATACATGATCTATATCTCGTTAAGCAAGATCGCTTTAACTGAGCTAGCCTCGAGGCGCGGGCCAACAAAATGTTGGCTACCATGTGTTTTTAGCTGAAGGGGATTCGGCGAGAAAGCTTATCTCATATTTTTCTTTTGGACAGGGCGCTAGTCACCATAGCCACATGCATGAACGAATTGAATCCGAGTCGAAGAACTCATCGAGGCTGGTCAATAAAGATGACCCCTATCCACGATTCACATGGGTTCGGCGGCGGCGTATGTAGGCATGCAATCGGCATGGGTACAGCTATTGTAGGTTGCGTGTGAGAATTGCGATCTAGGTGTATGCGTAAGATGAGTTGATCAAGCCAAAGGTTAGGTCATGCTGACCAAGCAAAGACCGCGAGACGAGGCTGCTCAAATTACTTACAAATAGTACACGAGGTGACTCGACTAATTATGATGGTACGCTATAATTATATAAACGTACACATCGGGGTCAACCGGCGGCTAGCTCAAACGTTGCTCTGCGTAACGCTGAAAGAAGGATGGTGAAACGAATGTAGTAGAGACGATGTGTTAATCGAGGCCGAAGGCTGTGCTTAAATTTATAGGCGTCGGTTTCGTGAATTCATAATCGGTCAACAAGTTCCGACCCCTCACCCCGAGATGAATGTTTATCAAAATAGAGCTGTTGGCATACTGATAAAGTGAGCTTACTGCTCGAGTTAACGTTCCTGAACATGGTGCGGGCCGCTGCTACATCGGCATCTGCAGGTCCAGTGACTCGATATTTGCTGTGACTCTGACGCCTGATCATGGTTGGAAATAACGTTATTCGTATCCTCGAATTGGAACTGAGCTAGGCGGCATGCACTTTCCGGTACTTCCTATTTTTGGATTTGTTATCTGGTACATTCTCGTAGGTGTTACGAAACGAACGTAGTGGTAACGTTATCCGTTAGTGGTCATCCCGCTCCACCGGCCCCGAAACTGCGAGGCTCCTTCTGCCATTAATGGATATCGATCGGGGAATGGATCGCGGTCTGTTGATCATAGCGGTAATGACTTCATTTGGTCCCAGGTGTTGCTTATTATAGCACAAATCGTGATGGTCCAAGGTGGGGGCGGGACAATCGCTCGGTGGGACTTGGACCGGCCGGCTGAGGCAGTGCAATTGGGCGCCGGGGATGATCTACGCCGGCTGGGCCGCTGACGTCATCAGCCCAGAGAGATAAGAAGGCCAGCCACCTGTGCAAGTCGCATCAATCCCCGCACATCATGGACGACAATCAAGTGCTATCTGAGGAACAAGTTATGAATGGCTTTCATGCCTTTCTGGTCAGCGCACTTAGACATGCAAAAGTGGAGCGCCTGCTCGATGACGAACTACTAGCAAGTGCCGAGGCAGATTTAATGATTTGCGGTAAGTTTATCGGTCATCTATTTAGCACCACTTATGAGTTTTATAGGGCCTGCTCTATGTCTCTACTTTGCGGCGCTTCGTTCCAACACCAATCCGCCTGGCGTTCCTCTTCCACGATCAAGAGGGAGCAACGAACCCCAGAAACGTCTAACTGCGGCCACCTGCCCTCCGAGTTTTGGGCCATTCTTTGAACTTTGGGCCCGGGCGGTTCCCAGAATCCAATCTCTCGCACCCGAACATACGTATGACCTGGCCAGCATTATCTGTGGCAAGGCTCCCGTCACCCTGCCCACCGAGATACCGTCACCCTTTCCCGAGTCCCCCACGCCCGAGCAAGCAGCACTCGCTAAAGTTCATGCGATCGCAGCCGATTTGCGCGCTGTCGCAATCGAAATATCACAGAGGCGTACTTTCCAGTTGAGATACCAGGAGGACTTGCAGGCTGCCCTCAACCTGGGCGATCCGACAAACCCCGGAGGGCCCAGGGGGACACCCGCAACTGCGAAATTCGTACCTCCACCTGGATACGAGGAAGCTGCAGCCTCGCCACCCCCACCCCCACCTATGAACGGCAAACAGCATGACGACATCGAACATGGCCTGGTTTCCCCCCCTCTCAAATCCCCATCCTATGGTTATTCACTTAACGTTCCCGGCTCACCTAGCTCTCCCCCATCTTCACGAGCACACTCTCGCCAAAGCTCTACCGAACGTAGATATGCCGCATTGCCGCCTCTTCCCCCAGGCAGCTCTGATCAGGGAGAGGAAACCTTTGTTGGAGGGTTTGCCCTACCAGGCAGTCCACGAAGCCCAGTCGGTATTGGAGGTGGGTTTGGCTCTATGCCGCCTGCGAGTCCCGGTCCGAATGGGTGGGCACCTCTCAAGGTGAATTTACCTCAGAGGGCAAGCACCCCTGTCCCTGTGCGTATCGCAACGCCGCATGGACATCGCCCGACCCAATCAGCCACTCTCGCTGTACCCGGCCCCAGCTCAGTATCTGCACGGCCCGCAAGTCCATCCCTTCTGACGCCAAACGATCCTTCGATTACGATCATTCGCGAGACCTTGTACGCCGGCCTCGCGGACGCTCTGAGCGAGTCTCCTAGGTTGTTGGATTTATTGGATACGGACCCATCCAGTGAGTTGCATTTAACTTGGTTCGTATACTTGACTAATCAAAGGGCGACAGGGGCCTACTTTGCTGCCGTCGCGCTGGCGATTCTGAATGTGTCTCTCACATCGGTAACCCCAAGCGGATCCATACGCGCCGTGCTCGGACAGGAGCTTACTCTCGATACTTGCCCACCGCCGCTCCGGCCACTCATGGCTGAATTTGCCGCTATTGGAGAGAACACCAAGGTGAGTCAACCAGAGCCCCTCCACAATTCGTGATATTGACCGGAACAATCCCAATTCATAGGAAATAGCCCAAGAAGATAACCGTCGCGCTATGTATCTCGCCGAGCGCGGACGCGATATTCCCGAACCTCGCATAGATCGATTGAAGCGCACACTTCAGACGGGTGTTGCAGTACAGCGCCAGGAAGAGCGTGCTGTTCGTCGAGCCACTCGGAGGGAGCAGAGGGAACGAGGGAGGAGCCCGCATCCTCGAGGTACACACGTCAACGGTGGAGGAAGCGACGATATCTCGAGCGGATCCTCAGATGAAGGGAGACAAAGCCCGTCGAGTTCGACAGTTCGGTTCGCGAACCGGATCAACGAGCTTGCGCTACGGATGACCTCGCTGCCCGCATTTAGAGAGAGACAGCAAGAGATATTCTCGATCCTAAAGAGCGTAAGGGAGTGATGAATTGGAGGGTTGGCGAAGAAATATGCTAGGCGGATTTATGACTAATTTCTGGGCTCGATTTTTACCCTTTTTGGATCTTGTGATCACGTGATGATATCCTTGCGGACCAAGCGTTCAACTTATGGTGACTGGTCACTCTTATATGAATACCAATTAGATTCTAGCTAATAATCATGTTTTGTCTCTTGTATCAATCTGGTTCCGGATTAAATGATGTATTTGGATGGAATAGATTGGAATGTGAATTACAATGGCATGTGCGGTCGAATTCTGGCATTCGCAACTTCCCCTACAAAGAGTTGGCTCATGAATGTGAATGCGTATCTGAATGGATTGGGTACTTGTGATAGTGGGAGTTGTTGGTTGTCAGGGGACCGGCGTAGTTGGCTCTCCACGTTGCCCTCACAGAATGTGAGCCGTCAGGCTATAGACATGGGCGCGAGGAAATTTGCGAGTCGGACCCACAAGTGGAGGCGTGGAGGGTGATACGGCCCGAAAATCAAGTGTAGGTGGCAGAGGGTGCAAACGGACATAAATTGAATATGCGATCTGATCATGAAGGGCCTTGGTGGGTGAGTCGACTCGAGTTCTATCATGGTTCGTGTTGCTCTCAGCGATGGCATACCGGCATGTGCTCTCTTCCATTAGAGCTATAGACCCGGAAATGTGTCTTAATACGCGCATATATGGTGAAATTAAGATATGATAAGTATACATATATAGATTATATACTAGTACGTGTGAAAGCTTGCCATCTTAGAATGTAAAAACTGGGGGCTGTTTCCTAAACCAACCGGCTAGAGTCCCGGTGGCATCGGCCTCTTCCCACAAATCATCCAGTGCAACAACCAAATGCCTCAAGAAACGCTCGTTGCCGCAACTGAGGATTCGGCTCCTCAGAGTGTATCTGTCCTTTTGAGACACAGCGAAAAACCCTGCCTAGAGTGTGGCAAAAATGAACAAGGTTCGACATGAGTGACGTGAAACTTACGATAAAATATGGAACAGAAAGGAAGCAATCGGGATTTACACCCGGTTGAAGCGTAGATGCGATTCTGATGATATTTTTCACTGAATCTTTCACGGTGGGGTGGTTAGAGTCGGACTTGAAGATTGCCTTTTTTGGTTTGGATGACTAGCCAATCGGGGTGCAATTTTACAAAAGATGCTCACCTGGCGGACATACAGTATCGCCGTGTGTCGCCAAACTTCCTGTGCACCCAATCGAGCTACCCGCAGAGTCGAGAGTTTAGCTCCTACAGGCTTGAACTGCCAATCCCGAATGAGTTGTTCGAGTTGACGGCCACGGGACGCTTTATCCTCAGATAAAGTTTGTGCATGTCGCAACGCAGTTGTACGAGCCAAGAGGACGGTTAAAATATCGGGACAACCGCATATCCATTCCACACCCCTATCCGGATGAGCGCGGTGTTCAACTGAAGTATCGCTTTGAAGCGGCATTTGGATATTTGAGTCATAGTCGAGTAAAGTGGGTCGGGAGAGAGCCATGCTGCTTAGAATATCCCACCATGCGAATAAACGCACGTCGAATGTGTGTTCGCCAGTTATGCCGAGAAGATCTATACTGTTGTTCCCCATTGCGTCCCGAATAAGAGAAGCGGCCCGAGTAAGATTGTAATAGTAGGCTGAAAGGTTGCCGGCGTAGTACTAAACTGGTTAAGCGTTATTCAAACTTTGCTTGCACTGTACACAACTCACTTCGTAGTTTATTAATTCCACCAAGCCTGATAACTTCACCCACGGTGATAGCCATACGCTTTCCAATTCAAGTTGGAGTGTGCGCGTTGCAAGTACATACAGGTCTTTAGCATAGTTACGCAAAGAGGCGGTTGGTCTAGACCTTTCATAGTTGGATTGGAACAAAACTGCGGTACCAAGCATCCCGTATTTTATGGAATCCAAAGTGTTGCACCGTCTCTGCATTCTGGCAATGACAACCTCGTGAATGGCAGCGTAATCATAATAATAACGGCTGAGAAAAGTCAAAACTTGTTTCAAGAGTGAGTCTACATAAACTCATTTAATTAGACACCACGTACAAAAAGAGTTGATTTTCTGGAAAACAGGTTCGACGGCCATCGGGGTCGTGTCGATCACTATAGACATGACACCTTCTGGATCGAATTCATCGTCAATACCAGTTCCGTCTAAAGGCCATGTTATCGCCGAGGCGTAATCTTGGACACGGTCCCAGTTGTTGGTTGATAAAGGCTTATCGTCGGTTGATTCGGACGTGTGGCGAGGTGGAGTGTGCTTATCGACCTCGGGTACAGACGCAGGCTGGTAGGTAGAGCCCAACAATACTTCCGATTCTAGCAGGGCAAGTTCCGAGTCTCTAAAATACCGGGAGTGAGACCGTGCAGCAGATAAACAAACCCCAGAGTGAAAGCCGTAACCAGTGGAGCCCACCAATGACTCGAAAGAACCAGAAACGTCACCGCCGGGCAAATCGGAGATAGGCAAATGGGGTGGCACCAAGACAACGTCAACGTCGGTCCTTTGTTGGACGTTTGGAAGAACGGGAATGTACGAGTCTCGTTGTGGACGGACCCAGATGCATTCCGAGTCGGTTCGGGCGCACCGCGAGCAAGTGGGCATTTCCTCGTCACATTTTTTACGTCTGTGGGACCATGAGTAGCGGGTTGATGCGAATTGGATTCTTGAAAAGGTTGCTCATACTTTTTCCTGCAAGTTAAACAACCGTTCCTCGACCGCTGCATATGTGATCCTTGTTTCATTGTGCAAGTACTAAAACAGGGGCTGCGATAACGGCGTGTTGTAGATTAAATCTATGCAAAGGGGTCTTGACTATGTGGAAGATCCCCAGCGACGTTGACGTGTTTAGCTGGGTCTCCTTTCAAATCTGTATGACTCAGCATATAGTCACGTGACTGACTTTTTTTTTGGGTTCACGTGACTGACTCTTGAATTTTCAAGGCGAACCTTGTCAAGGTTATATTATTGCGCTGCCCATTTGGCCTCTGACTCTAGAGCGATCTATCCTAGATGTACAGAATCTTTTACCTCAAAAACTTGTACCATTGCTCGATTACACGCCCAATAAAGGCGGGGATATTGCCGAACAGCTTTCTCAGCCGCAATGTATCTAGCGCTATATTAGAGTCGTCACACCCCGGCCTACTCTAATTACTAAACTTGCGCCGACTTGCACGAGCAGTGAACGCACCAGGTTTACCTTGTAGCTATATGCAAACATTCGATCGCGTGCTAGGACCAACCACTGGAATACTCGGGAACATTCTGAAAGATAGTGAGTGGTATTTTTATCCTAATGCAGGCAAAGTCTCACGAGCCATCATGGATTGTGTGATTACTTTGCCGGCTACGTGTGGCCACCAGGGCCCGTCAAACACCCGCAGTTATTATTATGATTTATAATCAAGTTTTACGTGCTATCCGATTGTATGCTATCCAGGGTTGGTCACTGACCCGAGCGTCAATAGACATGTACGCAGTTCCAAGGCCAAGGAATGGTGTGACTTGACAAGTAGAATAAGACCGGACCTAAGAGATCATACACGGACTTACCTCAAAACCCGAGGTCGGTATCCATATGTGCCGGCGCATGATAATGACTCTGGGTATCAATATTCTATTGAATAGCAGGGGTCTAAGCAATTGCATTGGCCGAGTAAATTCTCGAGTGTATACGTATCCAGGGCCGAAGAGAGCTTTCTTTGAGGTGATGCGATCTTCATTTCGTTTTTGCATGTAATGTCGAGTGGCGACTGATTCGGTGGCGGAGTGTTTGTGGACCCTGAGTTGTGTTTGTGGATTGCAACGGACCACGACGGTGCTGATAGTGCTGTCTTGCGATGCAAATTCTGCGGCCTGGGGCTGTAGCATACTGACTTCCACATCCGCAATGACGACACTCGTTGTAACTCCCACTTTCACCCTCTCCTCAGTCTCCTTTTACCAGGGAAATGGCGTCAATACGGCCACGGAACTCGCAAGCACGGCACTTCCAACGAGACTGGTCTTTGACTCGTCGGCCACGGGAATCCCCATTGAGACGGGAAATGCGGCCACAATCAGCGTATCTCCCATATTCGTGGGCACAATGGACCCAAAACTTGCGACCGAATCGACCCCATCTCCCACTGCAACTCCCCCTTCTGCCCCATCCGACAAGCCAAACACCCCTATAGCAGCGATTATCATGGCTGTGGTTGCTGTTGGGGCCATTGGCGCCCTCTTTCTCTTTCTCTGGTTCCGCAAGCGCGCTCGCAGACGGGGCCACGGCCGAATGGAATCTGCGGAAAGCGGCCCACCTGCAGTCGATGTCTTTCGCAAGCTCGGGCCCATGTACGACAAGACTGATCCGTTTTCCGACGCAAATGCCATCCCGAATCCCTTTGCTGATCCCGAGAAACCCACACATGGCCGGGCTGACTCGGATTCGTTCTTGAACATGGCCCCCTCAAGGCCCTTTACACACGCTGCGTCTGCCTCGACCGGCTCGAGTGCGTCTGGCAAGGTCCGAAAGCGGGAAATGGACGAAGCGCGCAAACGGGACATGTCCGCCCTCAACGACCTGGTCCGTGCCCTCGACCAAAAGGACAGGCAGGCCAAGGCCGAGGGCCGCGACAGGAGAAGTCTTCCCCCAGTCGAGCTCTTCAAGGCGGCACTAGTCCGATGACTTGATATCGTGAGTCCTTTTTCCGTTGCTGGGCTGCGCTAACTTGCCCAGTCATTTCCCTTCGTACTCACTCGCACGCTCAGCCCGTGCGCTAGTCTTTTTGTTCTTCACCTATTTCATTTATGTTCATACCAACCCACACCTATGGGGCATCCACGCTCGCTATCTCGCTCGTTTATCTCGCCCCTCTTTACAATACCTATGCCCCCCTCTGCTCTGTGGACTCTGTGGATGTCTTTTCTTACAAGCCTCTGGCGATGATCCCTTCTTGCCTCGACTCTTTACAACTGTAATTGTAGACCAAGTTTTCGGTGTCCTTGTCAATGGCTTTCTAGAACCCATTCGTTGCAACTGCGGGTGATCCTTTTTTCTTTTGCACCAACATTGGGAAGTCTGGTTGCTCTCATTCCTTCTGCATGCATGTGATCGGACTCCGGCTGCCACGGCTTGTGGAGCCAGGAGTATCGGCTGAGCACTGGTGGCTGTGTCGGTTACGAGGCTGAACGCACGAGTGTCTAATACAGCTTTATTGGGTATACTATTTTTAATGATTTTGGTTAATCATGCTCAGGACGGGTAATCCCATTTGAACAATAAAGCAAAAAGGGCGCATGCCTTGTGCCGCAATTGATTAACTATCCGACTTGGAACCGACCTGGCCGCAGCGAATGCGGGTGTTCGCATCTAGAAGTGCGCACACATCATCTGTAATATCATCCGCTGGTGATGCTGCCTCGGCTTCTGTTTGGCTTGGGCGTGGTTATTGGTCCCGGTGCCGAGGCAGTTGCTTGGCGTCGGGTTTTGTGCGGCTGGAAACAGAAATATTAATCGCATGCGACTTAGATATCCAAGCTGTTGCCGGCCCCCCGAGCTTTGCACCATGTGGGCACAAGGCGGGAAAATGTTATTTTTGACCTATTTAGTCCGAGACACTAGAACGTCTGGTCCACTGGTATATATAATGCCCCTGCGTTTCGAGGTTCGGCACGGAACGTTGAGTGAATGTTGTTATTGCGTGTATGCGTAAACGTTGGTTAACGTTTCCGTTCGTTGGGTGGGCGGAGCAAGTGGCAAATTTACTGGAGACCTCGGTTCGTCCAGACCGCTGCCGTGGCCGGTGCGGGTACGAGTGGGAGTGGAAATAGGTTCCTGGACATGGATATATATACAGTCGGCTAACGGATATAGGGGCTGGTTATAAGCCTGCCGATTGAGAGCTCTGAAATGGAAAGCGAGTCGGGATGTTTTTTTTTTTTTCCAATTGACGAGATTTAGTGGTGGCAAAGGCCTGGAGCAGCCCGGTGGACATCTCGTTTCTAGGTCTGGGCCACGATGAACCGTTCTTCTTCTGCAGCTGTGCGCGTGCGCCTTGCTTTGAACCCTTGTCGGCTGGGGATATTAACACTTGCGGATGGATACTCGCTAATTGAGTGATTGCATCGTATTCGTGTGGTGGTACCGGTTTGATCCCTGAGTTTGGGTAGCGCAAATGCGCCGCTTTGAGGTCGATGTCTAAAAAGTATGGAATGATTCATCGACTTGTCGGTTATGTGTTGCGTGCGAACACGCTATACATATACGACGATGTGGTCAAAGTATTTGGTCTATTAGATATTACCACCCCGTTGCTGCAGTCTTCAACTCGAGTAGATCCTTGCATGGGCTTGAGCTTTTAGCTATTTGAAATTGCCGCATTTGTAGGACAAGCGAGGTTCTCACGGCAATTGCAAGTTTCAACCAAATGTCAGTTGCATGTAGATCGGTTCTTTGTTCCTGTTCCCCTTGAGGCACCAGGCTTGTGCCTGTAATTAAAGAGCCGCTTAAAGGAGTGCTAGTGAATGGGATGATGTCCGTGAAAGCATGTATGAGGTACAAGCCCGGGTCAAAGCACACGTGAAGGCTATAGAAGCGTGCATTTATCACCTGTGCCGCTCGTTGCCTTGGCTGCTCGCGTTCCGTTCGACCCCGATGCTTGCAGCTATTTTTATCCGAGGTTAACCCTTTGAAATGATTGAAGTGTATCACGTGATCTCTCGTGGCAGCGTTTCAACTTAAATGTTCATTTCCGAAGCAATTGTCCTCCGTCGCGACGTGCATTGTATTATAATTAGGGACCGGTGACATTTGATGCGCTGATGGTATCCCCTCTTGGAAATACTCCGCCTCGAGAATATGCAACGCGAAATACAAGGGTCTTGACTGCTTCGCTTCATATTATCGTTGATACAAGTGGTTACCACCGTTCAACATCACACATGGAGCCGTGTGGACCTTTTGCCTCCTACTTTCTCCCACAACTGTACTCTAGCCCCCCGCCACTCGTTTTCTCGCCACTCGTTTGTTCCGTTCGTTGCTCGCTCTTTTGAGTCTTGGATTCATTCGCTCGTTCGACCTGGTTCACTTTAGAAGAAGATCTAGAGAGATGCACGTACATAGACATCTGCACCACAAATTCCGTCCAGCCAAGATGCGAATGCATGAACACGGATCTGGACACGGGTCGCTATCTTATACGGCACGTACCCCTGCTTCCCCCCAGGCCCGTTTAGCAGCTCGCTCCTTCCAAAATGACTCTCCCGACTCGATGACACCGACTGCAATCATCGGAATCTGTATGGCGGCCGGAGCGTGTGCCATCCTTGCTCTTGCCCTGCTCATCCGGCACTTGCGCAAAGCCAAAAACCAGGCAAATCGTAGCGCCCAGCAAATAGAGTTTCCTGTTGGACGTCGGACAAGCGCTTCGGACGATACGCACGTGGTGGATTTTGTCTATGGCGAAAAGCTCAAGGTTCGCACCTCGTACGAGTGAGTCCAATGTGTTATTTTTGGACGTGCGTTTATGGGTTGTAGGGATTACCACGGGTACTCGTCTGGAGGGCCCAAAGCTGTATCGCGCGCTGCGTTGACGAATAGTGTTATTCTTCCTCTTCCTGCGGCGGCTGCACGTGTTATGGCTCCGAGAGGGATCGATGTGCAGAGGGCAAACGACCCGGGAATGGGATTTCCCTCCCCGCCTGCGCTATTTCCCGGTACACCCTCGTCTGTCCATTCGTTTTATGGCCCTGCTATTGCGCGCACTCAGGCTGAGCGGCAGTTGCCCCAGTCGAGTGCGCTTCGGGCGTTGGCGCTTGCCGCTGGCGTATCATCGCCCACGTCATCCTCGTTCAAGCCCGAAGCAAGGAACGAAGGGCTCGAGTTTCCGGTGCAGCTTTCGCGGTTTAGGGAAAGTACATTTGGGAATGGGATGAAGCTGGGAGAACATCTGGGGATCCAGGGCAACAAGAACGAGCCGAGCGTGCAGTTGAATTCTTCTACTCCTCAACCCGCATCGCCGGGGTCAATCCAAGGTGGATTCTCGTTTGGCGGCGAGCGGATGCCGTACCGCGCGCACAAGCATGCAGCGAGCAGTTTGAGCATGGCTGATGTTAGGAGCGTTCGGATTAGCTGTAAGTCTTTGTTGGGATGGGTTGACTGGTGGTTGACGGATGTGCAGTTGTGTCTGGGTCGACGTCTCCTGCTTTGGCGGGAGGATTCCCACACCACTCGCCGCAGAATTCGGTTTCCCATGGGCGAACCGATAGCACGGGCTCGGTAGCGACCAACGTCATAACTCGTAAAGTCCTGACGGTGTTCCCACCGCTCCTGCCCGATGAACTTGTTTTGGCGGCTGGCGAAAAGGTGAGAGATCTGATCATTATCTCCGAGAGTGCGCTAATCGCTTGGTAGGTTACACTATTGCAAACGTTTGATGACGAGTGGTGTGTTGTCGGACGAGACCGGTTTGGAGAAGTCGAGGTGGGAGCCGTGCCCGCATACGTATTTACCAAGGGTGAGTGGCTGGCCATCAGGGGTCCTGGGCGGTGGGCTGATTTTAACTCTAGTCAAAGCGGGAGAACAAATGCAACGGCCTATGCGAAGCACAAGTCTCGGCGTCAAGGTGGAGATGAGCAGTACACCAGGAGCAGCCTGGAGCTCACGTGAGGAAGTTATGAGCTGGTCGAATTTCTAGGTTTGACGAGGCGCTGGTTCTTGCACCGCCCATTTTAATTTACGTTTTTATTTCTGACGCCTTTCCCGGGCCGTGAACATGATTTACCCTGTGGATTTACCTTTTATTACTTCTTGTCCCTTGAGTGCTTGTGCGCTCCGTATACCCCCTTGATGGGACTTTTTGTCATGTGCCTGGCTGGCCGCCGAGGTGTGGTGCTTATGCCTAGAGGGCTTTGTAAGTTAGAGAATTTTTAGTCAAATATATCAGCCTCTCCCTGGTCTAGGAATAAGTCAAAGGATATTCTTAGAAATGGCTATATGAGTTAGACTGAGTAGGCTTGTTAGTTTAGTCAGATTTGCCAAGGTAGCACACGACCGTGCCATACATGCTCGGCACCGGGAAACCTATACCCTCATGACGTGGCTTCGTCGTTGCCAAGTCAATTAATTATGCGCAGAATTTATTCCGTGTCAATGGTTCCCGGTCACTGAACCGATTCTGCGCAGGTAGTCTGCGCCAACGATCCATACCATAGCCCTTGATGCAAAGCCTAATGAATGCGTTGTTGGGATAAGGCTAAATGAAGAGAGGCTACCTGAAATTTGATAAATTACATGAGTGACCCTTTTTCGATAATTATAAGGGCCATCCAATTCATCGCACACTCGCTTTGAAAAGTCGCTACATGCATGGAAAAGTCAGTGCGACGGACCAACCATCATCAGATGTGCACTACCAGTATATGCCATGAATAGGTTAGGGGTGTAAACACACACTTTTGCAATTTCAGTCATACGCCCAGTCGAACTTTCGTTCTAGCCCAAATTCAGTTACCTCAGATGTTTTACAAACTTTGTGACATCGAATAACTATGCAAAACCTTCCGTTCTAGGCCTCAAGGCGCATATATCCCGTGATAAATGGGATATATACTTTGGTTTGACCACCTAGCGTACCTGGGCGTTGTGTTTGATAAGCGTGTGCAGCTATAGCCAAGGGCATCGACTTTAAATAGATGTCGACGCGTTGAGGATTGTCACTTGCAATTGCATGTGCACCATGTTCCCCGTTATACTGGCCACACTCCTGGCCACTCTTGTCAGTACTCGCGCCCAGTCGTGGACCTTGACTCGAGGTGGGAATACCGGCGTGTATGTTGTGCCGTGCCATCTATCTGGTCTTACTGACCCTGGATAGTTCTGCTATGCAAATGACTGTTGCGAGTTTAACCAACGTGGTCATTATTGACAAGTTTGAGCAAAACCCTCTCCACGATGGTCGAGGCAATCCTGTCTGGGGTGCTGTCTACTCGACCCAATCTAACCAGGCGCGCCCACTACACCTCGAAACAAATAGTTTTTGTGCCAGTGGCACGTGGCTTAGCAACGGTACATGTAAGTAGTATAGTTCCGGTTATTATTACCGGTGTACACGATGTTGATTGTCCTAGTGGCCAACATTGGCGGGAATGCTCGTGTCGCTGGGCGCAAGTCGTTTGCCCCAAATGGACTCCAAGGTGCGTTTGATATTAGTCTATCTATAGAATGGTGCAACTGGTTGTGCCTGCATCGGGCTTCTGGAAATCAATTACACTCGCGACCTTGGGTCCCTTCCTATTCCTCATTAGCGTTATTATATTTCCTTTTTATGTCCCTCCGATTTTTGACCTGAACTTAGGAGTCCGGCTATTCAATCCTTGTGCCGACAATGAAAAATGTGATGTTTACGAGAACCCCCAGGTGAGTCATGTCGTGGTGCCCTATTAGTGTATGACTTGATTGTGCTCTTCAGCGCATCCGGCTCACCTCGTCACGGTGGTACCCATCCACTGCCCGTCTCCCTGACGGCTCGGTATTTATTTGTGGTGGCGCGCGCGGCGGCGGGTGGTCCAATTACAAGGGGCATGATAACCCGACGGTCGAGTTTTTCCCACCTAAAAACATTCACGGGTATAATGGCTTGCAGATCCCTCTCCCGTTTTTGAGAGAATGTAAGCGGATAGTTGCGTAAAGATGCAAGGCTAATGGTATTCGTAGCATTGCCACATAATTTGTTCCCCCATGTAATGTGAGTGCGTGGACAAGTGTTGAGAGACACTTGCCCATATGAGTGGGTGTAGGTTGCTGCCGGATGACGAATTGTTCATCGCCGCAAATCATATGGCTAGTACGTTCACAGACTTGACACAGCGGGATCAGATTGAGAATGCTAATTGATTTTATAGTTAAATATAACTGGAAAAAGAATACGGAGTTCCGCCTCCCGGATATACCTGATGGACAAAAGGTTACGTACCCCTTGAGCGGCGTTGGTAGGTGCACAATTTGCAGCATATACTCTTGATTAATATTATTCAGGTGTACTTCTCCCTTTGACATATGAGAACAACTATAAACCTGAGGTTTTACTTTGCGGTGGATCTGAGCTTTCGTGAGCTCCTGCATTCCTGCTCCCCCATCCCACCTTAAGCTTGACATCCACCAGTGAGAAGGTAACCTCTAAAGAGGTTAGCGCTCAGTTCCCTGCCAGTCGTCGCTGCGCTCGCATCGTTCTCGATTCAGCTGGTATCGCCGCCGGTTGGAAGTCTGAGCTTATGCCTGAAGAGAGAGGTGAGTATGGTCACTAGTGTCGAGTGTCGACTTGAGTTGACAACCACACCTCTGCAAATTAGTAATGCCTGATGCAGTTATCCTTCCTGATGGTAAGATATTGATCGTCAACGGCGCCAAGACAGGTACTGCTGGCTATGGAAACGCCAAGGATCGAGTAGGCTTTCTCGTTCGTGTCAGGGAGTTGTGGGACTCAAGATTTTTTAGGTTGGTGAGTCGAATGCGGATCACCCAGTGTTTACCCCTGTGCTCTACGATCCGAACGCCCCGGCTGGAAGGCGGTTTGACTCGAAGGGAATGCCAACGTCTCCCATTGCGCGAATGTACCACTCTGCTTTGTGAGTTATTCTTCATGACCGAGTCTCAGAGTTGTTGAGGTCGTGTGGGGACAGGACATTATTGCCTGACGGACGCGTGATGATCGCTGGCTCCAACCCGAATAACGACGTTACGACGGCCAAGTATCCAACCGAGTATCAGGTCGAATACATTCATCCGGTAGGCTTGAAATATATATATATGCACGGTTCTCAAGCTCGAGTTGCTAACTATATTTTTGGTACCTAGCCATACATGTCCATGGCACGTCCGTCATTTGATGGTCTACCTGAGACTTGGAACTACGGCCAGCATGTTGCTGTTAAGCTCAGGCTTCCGCCAAACTCGAATTCACCAGTGGTGACAGTGTCGCTCATGGATCTTGGGTTCTCGACGCACGGTGTTCATAGTACGTCTACACTCCCTTATAAACATTGGGTGAACTGACATGGCGTCAAGTGGATATGCGGATGGTCAAGCTGAAGTGTACACTGGCTGCAACCAAGAGGGCTCTTGCGATTGAGGGTCCACCTAGTCCCGCCAGTGAGTGTGCCATATTGAGTCCAAGTGTGTGAAGTTAACGCTGTAGAAGTCTATCCGCCTGGTCCGGCGTGGGTTTTCGTCCTCGTAGATGGGGTCCCTTCGATTGCCCACAAGGTTTTGATCGGGAATGGGCGGTCTCCTCCAGTTGATGAGGGCGCTATCGCCAAGTATGTGCTTTTCAGCCAACAAAATTGATTACGCTAACGGATGTCCAGCATGCTCGCCAACACTCCTAAACCCAATGGTAGTGACATAACAGGTGAGGACGATGGCTCTCCAGATACTGATGAGAATTCTCCGATGCCGGATGGAGACTCCTCAGCAGATGGGGGCAATTGATAGCGTGGTACATGTAGTATGAGCAGATTACTAGTATATGAAATGAAGATCAATTTAAGCTTAAGGTTAACGCGATGTATGCATTTCTATAAAGTCGCCGATGTGCTTTGGAGTCAGATGACCATGGAACAAGTACTCTGCGCAGCCTCCTCGTATAATAATATACAAAGTATCATGGATCACCCAGCCTTGCCTGTTGTTCATGATATTGATTGTTACGTAGTTGAGGGTTATTGGGTTAGAAGCAAGATTGGGGGCACCTAACTACACTCTCTATACGACCACTGTTCGTTCGCTCTGTTCGAATTCCCGTTTATCCTTTTATCATCTTTCATTGGGGTCAAACGTTCTTCGGTTTTCTGCGGGAGTCGCCTGCCAGTAGCCTATAGTCAATATATCGATCGACCCAGAAAATCTACGACAGCTACTGGTAGTACCAGTGTCTACCCTCGATGTGATTATTTGAACAACACACCGTGAGATTCAGGTTCGAATAATAAGGCTGCTACTCCAAAGTTTGGCGCATGACGCCCTGTTTCTCAGGCTCGTCATACCGCCATATATATAGTCATTCAAATTCAAATTCGCGCGCATGTAAAAAAAAGCACAGCTGCAAGGACCTTTTATGCCAAAAATGATTCGAGTTTACTAATCGTGTAATGTTTATGCAATGCCGTATACACGGCGAGGAAGGGGCGCGGATGATCGATAGCCTTTTAAGGCTAGTGACGTCATGACGCCGGGTTCACGCGATCCAGTTGCCGCTTTTTCAAAACGTGGTGACCCATTTCGGGGTAAGTAGTAGATGGAAATATTAATAATTTCTAAGCACATATATACAGATGTGTAAGCCCTGCGCACCTATACTTTCTGAAAAATTTGAGGTATGTTTTGACTGAGCTGTGCATTGGATTCGAACTGGGCCACCATTTTTTTCAAAATTTAAAAGCGAGGTGGCGATATTATGCTCGGGGTGGAACAAGGATTTACATAAATGAGTGCGTATATTGACAGTTGGGAAATAAAGCAACGCATTGAAGATTATTGCGGACGAATACGTGCGGGTATCGGGATTCATCGGCTGTAGAGAGGGGGTAGGGACACTGGAGAGAACCGAGGGAGGAGAGAGGCTGTATCAGGTTCCGCACGGCCGGTTGCGAAGCACGATTATAGGACCAAAATCCTTCATCATCAATATCATTGTGCGTAAAGCGGGTAAGGTACTAAGTAAGGATCCACATTGACGAACAGAATATCACATCATCGTTGGCTTGTCGATCGATATCGCTCACCGCGCGAACTTGTTTAATATCTATACGAGTATGCACGCCTATAGATACACCCACTCGGGGGCATAGTCTCATACTCGTAGTTCTCCTCGGTGCGGCTCAACCATAATCGATTTGCTACGTTGCCCCGGCTCTAACGGCTGTCTGTCGTTGAGTGTGAATTTGCAATTCCCGGCATGGCGCATACAGACTGACGCCCTGGGCGCTTGCCGCGACTGAATGGCCATATGGGGGAAGATATAATCCGGAACGCTTTGGTGTGCAATGTGCCCATGCCCGTCCTTCCTGCCTTTGCCAGCATCTTCGCCCAGCCATGGATCTTGTCCCAGGGTGGATCCACCGGTGTGTAAGTTGCATTTCCCCATCGATATTTAAGCTACAGTTACTGATTATTGCAGTTCTGCCATGCAAATGACTGTTGCAACGTCGGCCAACGTCGTAATATTCGACAAATTCGAGCAAAATCCCCTTCATGATGCGCAGGACAAGCCTGTCTGGGGGTCTGTCTACTCGACTGTGACCAATGTAGCGCGTCCACTGCATCTTGATTCGAATAGTTTCTGCGCGACCGGCACTTGGCTCAGCAATGGCACGCGTAAGTCACGTTGGCTGTTATTGTGAATTGAACTGACCGGCATAGTGATCAACATTGGCGGGAATCCCCTCGTGGCCACGGGCAACGCGTCTGCTTCAAATGGGCTCCAGGGTGCGTGTTGCTTATCTCATTTCCTTTCCGGATATTTCCTATTTTGCACTACTCGTTATGTCGACTCGATTTCTAACCTGGACTTAGGGATCCGGTTATTTAACCCTTGCATCGACGGTGGCAGCTGTGACGTATATGAGGACCCCACTGTGCGTCGGCCATCGCGTTCTAGCACGAATATTGACGTATTTTCGCCAGCGGATTCGGCTTACCTCATCGAGGTGGTATCCGTCCTCTGCTCGCCTTCCCGACGGCTCGTCGATTATTTATGGTGGCGCGCTCGGCGGTGGCTGGACAAACTTTGACGCCCTCAACAATCCCACATACGAGTTTTACCCGCCCAAGAACATTCATGGGTATAATGGCCTGCAAATACCCGCTCAGTTTTTGAAAGACTGTGAGTGTCCTGCTGGTCGTACAAATCGGAGGAAGCTAACATTGTGCGTAGCCTTGCCCCACAATATGTTTCCGCACATTATGTGAGTGTGCACCATTTTTTACATGAGAGTTGCCGACGCGACTCTGTTTAGCTTGTTGCCAGATAACAACTTGTTTATCGCCGCGAATAATTTGGCTAGTGCGTCTGCGAGCTCATCCCAATGGGGTTACTGACCATTTAGCTAGTGAAGTTCAACTGGAAAACTAATACGGAAAACCGGCTCCCGAATATACCCAATGGGCAGAGGATAACATACCCTATGAGTGGCGCTGGTGAGCTTTCATTCTAATTGCGCAAGTGGTTGACTAATATTTGCTAGGCGTCTTACTGCCTTTATCGTATGAGAATAACTACAAACCCGAAGTCATGCTTTGCGGTGGCTCACAGCTCTCGTGGGTCGCTAGACTCTGGCTAGAACAAGGCTAATATTCTTGCAGAGACTCGCTCAAAGAGAATCAAGTCAGCTCGCAGGCTCCAGCGAGCCAACAATGTTCGCGTATTGTGCTCGATTCTGTTGGTATCGCCGCGAGTTGGGCGGTCGAAAATATGCCCGAGGGGCGAGGTGAGTGCAAGTATTTTTAATGCGGAATATTAACTGACTGGGAGTATATTTTCTTTATAGTCATGCCCGATGCAACCCTACTTCCTGATGGCAAAGTTTTGATTCTAAATGGCGCCGAGACGGGCACTGGCGGTTATGGCAATGCCCCTGATCAGGTGAATCTCCAAGTTGATGCCCAAGAACTAAACTGGAAGTTTTTCAGGTTGGCCAATCAAACGCGGACAACCCGGCGTTTACGCCCGTGTTGTACGATCCTAGTGCTCCCGCCGGGAGCCGGTTCGACTCTACCGGAATGCCGACGTCCAATATTGCGCGAATGTACCATTCTGTTTCGTGAGTTTTTCTTTACTTGTCATGCCGAATTGAGGCGTGCTAAGATGGCGGGGTAGGACGTTGTTGCCCGACGGACGCGTGATGATTGCTGGTTCGAATCCAAACGCCGACGTTGAAACGCGCAAGTACCATACAGAGTATCAGGTCGAGTATATTAGCCCGGTAGGCTTGCAGCTTCGTGTCGAGAGTGTTTGGCGACTGATTGCCGTGGTGATAGCCGTATATATTCATGCCGCGCCCGTCGTATACCGGTTTGCCCACAACTTGGAATTATGGGCAATTGATTACAATTAGTATTGCGCTTCCGATGACTTATGTTCCGATTCTTCAACTACCCATGGTGACTGTGTCGCTTATGGATCTTGGTTTTTCGACGCACGGAGTGCATAGTGCGTAGTATTTTTTTGGGTTATCGCGGCTGACGCAGTATTCAGTGGATATGCGAATGGTCAAGTTGAGATGTACACTCTCTGCCAGTCGAAGGAGTCTGACGATTGTCGGACCGCCTAATGCTGCTAGTAAGTGAATTGTGGGCAAGTCGGCTGCATGGAGCTGAGCGTGTTCCAGTTTACCCACCTGGCCCCGCATGGGTATTTGTCCTTGTTGATGGCGTTCCCTCGGTTGCGCAAAAAGTATTGATTGGGACGGGAGATTCCCCACCGGTGGATCAGGGCGCTATCGATAAGTAGGTGTTTTCTTCCTCTAGCTGACTGGGCTAATGTGCGATCATGGTATAGTATGCTGGCAAATACGGGTAAACCTTGATCACTTTGAACCATTGAACGTTTGAGCTTGGACAGGGTGTATGCGCACTTTTTGGACACTTTGTGTTTGTTTTGAGATTGAGTTGATACGTTCGTTCGTTTGAGACATTTTATCATTTATGTAGTGCATGTTTATTTCGATGTTTTTGTAGAGTCACTCTTTATCATATAGGACACTTTCCTTTGACAAGATAAATCAGATTCTTTATCACTAGGCAAGGTGGAGTAGGGGTGACCGGAGTATGCTCCCGGTAGCGTTGTAGATAGATCGAGGCGGTGCCTCGCGCGCATCTCGTTCCACGACCGCTCGCCCCCGCCTCCAAAGGGCTTATAGTATTCTGAAGGTGGTTGCAGGGGTAGGGTGCTTGCGCTCGGGCACACGGAGTGATGTTTATCCCTAGGTGTGTATACCTGTATAAATGCTGGTCACAAACGAACGGATCGTGCTTGGCCAGACGGGCTACATGGGAAAGGTATTTGAGCACGTGCGTAGAGTGTACAAAGAAAGGTTTTACTGGTATCTATTGGAATACCAAGAAAAGCAACACCGGTACCCTCAGGTCGCTTTCGACAGATTGCCTTCATCCACACAGGCTATCAGACATGTTCCCGTAAATGCCCGATACTTGTAGGCCTGACTTCACATCAGAAGATCGTCGAGATAAGAGGTATGGGATGCGCGGAGGTTTCCCGGCCGAGTGACGGGACTACAACGAATAATAATAGCAGACGCAAGGTGGGCCCAACGAAGCGCCTGGAGCTAATTACATAATCGCTGTGGCTAGCTGTTGTTCGGCTGCGGGTTTGACTTATCAACTACGCTCAGTCTGGCATGGGAGACACGCCGATTTTTTTAAAAATGGCGTGGCGAGTTTGACTAGGTTCTGAATTGCGCTGGATCTGCTGAACTTGCTTTGCTACTGCACCCCGGGACCTACTATGCAACTTATACCTTGAGCTTGTTTGCCGATCGATGGATTATTCTGCAGCTGATGGTGGACTCATTATGTTTAATTACTCCGGATAAATTTGGGTGTTGTCATCTTTATTAGGTTTCCTTTTCGTCTATCGTTGATTATCGGTGCTTGATCTCCGTTTCGCAGCGTGTATGAAACAATATCACTCTGCTCACATAATACTCGGGCAAACCCCGCTGAAATCGAACCATGTGTGTCGACACTGACAACAAGAGGCGCGAGTCACATGTAGTCCGTATTCTCCCTTGAGCGAGTCGGATTTCGTAGCGGATATGCTTCGTACGTGCTGAAATTATTGGTGAGGCACCTATGGCGGTGGTAACTCGGATTTTGAACCTCGCGGCCCTGCTTTCGACCTTGGAGAATAAAAGGTTGGGGGGATACCTAAAGTTTTTCTCCAAGGCCTGCAAAATTATGTGGAGCCCGTCTAAGCTTTTCCTAGCTGTCGCCTGCTTGGCCGTTGGCTCTCGGGCCGCCGCGGTGTCCACTGCCCCTGTAGTTTTATATCCTAACAGCACGCGACTACATAAACATGGTAGATGGGATCTGAATAATGGAACCTGGTAAATCATAGTGCCCCACATAACGCGAATGCCAAAACTGATCTACATTTCTCTAGGTGGCCTGGCACGGGGTTCAAGTTCGTCGCCTCGGGGTTGACAAACTTCACGCTTCATTTGGGGCAGTATACCAACTGGCCTGCTATCTCGGTGGCCGTGAGTTTTGACTATGGCGAATTCTCGACTGTCAACGTTTCGACTGGTGCAAATGTCATCCCCGTTCCAGCTCTTACTCCTAATAACAATCGAGTGGTGAGGTTGAATGTCGAGGCCTCCATTGGAACTAGGATGCAACTCGAAAAGATTGAGTTGAACGCGGTCAGTAGTTTTGACAGCCGTGATGTGGTTTACCTTATTGGGGTTGCACTAGGGCGCCGATGTCAAGCATTACAAGCCTTCGCCTCTCCGCTTCCAATTTATTGGTGATTCGCTCTCAGCCGGGTGGCTGAATCCTCGTGGTGTAAATGATGCGTGGACCTTCTTGACTGCTCAAAAGTTCAAGGCTGAGCACAATATTATTGCTCAGTCGGGGGCTTGTCTCACTGTGCGTAACTTATTCACAAATCCTACAATCAGCGTTAGTAACGCTGGCTCACGTGTATCGCGTGATTGTTAGGACCGAGAATGCTGGGGAAATGTTCATGGGATGTCCTATCAGTACTTCCAGACCGAGGATACCAGCTACATTTGGGCGGCTGATCATAACTATACGACGCCATGGGACTTCCAACGTGACCTCACGCCAACCCATATCGTAATAGTTATTGGGTATGTTCAAAATTTCACCCTGATCACCAAAGCTGACAATCTACTCTAGGGCAAACGACAACTCCTTCAGCATTTCGGGTACAGATTTCGCCAGCCAATTGTCTTCGTTTATTACCCATTTGCGTACTTTGTACCCTCAACAACCCGTGTTTGTATTCACTCCCTGGGGATGGAGCGATGGTACATCTCAATTCTGGCCATACTATGATGGAGTATATGCAAGCGTGGTGAACGCAAAGTGAGTATATCCTTGGGATAAATTTTACATATCCTGATTCACCCTCCGTAGAGTCGCAGCAGGTGACCAGAACATCTTTGTGGTGAACACCACGGGCTGGCTTCAAACAAATGGCGTACGTACTTACTTCTCATGCGCGCTGCTCTCTTAATGAGTCGCGTACATAAAGGTCTATCCTAACGACGGTCACCCGAATCCTGTGGGGCACCAACAAATCCTTGAGAAGTTTACGGCTTGGTTGCAAGCTTGGGGACTCCAGCCGAGGACTAGCTGGCCATCTTAAATACATATTCTGATCCCCTTACACGTATCTTTTCAAACCTTTTATGTGAATTCAACGACCGATATGGCATTTCATGCAGCGATTGTGCATTTTGCTAATTTACATCAATGGCCCCTTTAAACGAGTCTTCAACCTTGTACAATTGTGTTGCAGATATTGATGTTGGCATCATTCTTGCGCATTCACTCAAGCTCCAAACACAGTCTTTAGGTATTCATTTTGGTCCTTGATCATTTTCCGCGCAAGTTCGCAAACCTAAAAAAATACATAAAGTGAGTACTGGTGCCTCGGTTTATGATTGACAGGAACTTACCCCGTCCGCTCGGAGGGTGAGGTGTGCTGCCCCTAATCAAGCGCAATTGCAATCAGTTGTTAAGACCCCTCAAATATATTATACCTAAAACCCATTTACCTAAATATGTTTTCAGTTCTACGGGTACCCCCTTCTCTTGCAGCTTTGAGGCATACTTTTCTCCATCAGCCCTCAAGGCATCTAACTCTGAGACGCTTATCCATGCTGGTGCCAAGTTCTTGAATGCTTCGTCTTGAGTTTGCAACAAAGGCGAGGCATCTGGGCGGATTTGGTCGAGAGGGTTGGGCACGTAGAGGTCTCGGCAAAATAGAACGACCTTAGCCCAGAGTCCGGGCATCTCAGCATAGTCACGCATAGAGTACGACCATGATTCTGGATCTTCAGTTGGGGTAGTATCGAGACAAGGCATTTGGAGAACTTGAGCCAATATTTGAATAGGGGGTTGAGATAATGCAGCACGCTGGCTCACGGCAGCCATGAGGTTTCCTCCGCTAGAGGTGCCGTATTAGTATTATGCCCACGAACCATCTTGATACGTACGCAGAGTATCCACCGACGGCAATGCGCTCCTTGTTTACGTTGAGTTTTGATTGACCTTCTTTATGAACCCAAAGGAGGGTATCCCAAGTGTCATCGAGAGCAGCCGGGAAAGGATTTTCTGGTGCAAGGCGATAATCTATAGATATTACAACACATCTGACATCTATGATAGGCATTAGTGGTATTCGCCTAGAGTTTGTTGTCTATTGTCTTACCGACGCACGCCCGGGCAATCAAAGAGTCTTCAGTCCTATCGTCTCCGGCGCTCCAACCCCCGCCATGCGCATATATGAAAACGGGCCAACCATTTGGAGGAGCCTGCCCCTCAGGGGTGAGTGTGAGGATAGAAAATCTACCAAGGTCAAATCGATTGGTCGAGCCCACGGGAACAGGCTCCGCCATGCCCGGAATACTGGTCTTGGGCGTATTACGGATGTCAGGATTCCATCCGATCTTGTGCAAAGGTATCCACGAAGCTTCTGGTTGTGAGAGGATAAACGCACGGTATTCGGGATCCAGATGATTAAAATATTGCTTGGGAATGACTGTAGCACCATTTGAGAAATGAGGGGAGTCAGCCATCGTTGCTCACAAAATTGCGAGATGAGTGGATGGAGCTCGGTCGGTGTTGACGCCAGCAGCCACAGGAAGGTCAACCTGAAGCCAGATTTATATCTAACGGTTACTCGCCATTTAAACCTTATTCTTATCATTTAGCGGATCTCCCCACTGTAGAACTCCTGCCATACATACCAACGACCCCCTACATGTAAATAAGGTTCAATCCCAAGTGACTTTAGAAGTTGGAACGCTCCTCCGAATCTGGCATATCTGGAATAAACGAGAACTCGAAGTTGCTATTTGATCTATTCTTTGCGAACGAATATCCAAAACTACTGCCGGCGCCAGTTCCCCTGAGGTCATAAACACGATCATGTAATTGGCATGATAAAAGGGTGTGGCGAACGGGAAATTCGAAAAAGGGACGTGGTGGGCGGAGCGAGCTCGACGATGCGAACTGCTCGGGAGGTGGCGAATGAGTGCGGCTCACGTGACTTCGGCGTCAGGACGCGTCGGTCAAGAATCAGCTGTGTTACTCCGTAAGCTACATCGCAAAGCCGCTATCTCGACCCACACTCTCTATATATATCAGTCGAACTCTCACACCTTTTCACTATTTCATGTTACATATAGTAATGAATATTCAACCTTTCATCACAGATAGCGATGTTGGTATAGTCACTCAAGTTCTAAAGACAGTCATTAGATATTCATTTTGGTCTTTGATCATTCTTCGTGCAATTTCACAAACCTGAAGAAAGGATCATGGTAAGTGTGGTGTTGCGGTTTGTTATAAAGGTGCTTACTCCATCAGCTCGAAGAGTAAGATGGGCTGCACCTACCCGAATATAATCAGCTACCAAAATAATCAAGCATATCCAAATAA
Source organism: Ceratobasidium theobromae (assembly GCA_037974915.1). Lineage (NCBI taxonomy): Eukaryota > Fungi > Basidiomycota > Agaricomycetes > Cantharellales > Ceratobasidiaceae > Ceratobasidium > Ceratobasidium theobromae. The sequence continues at coordinate 60,714 of JBBBZN010000007.1, forward strand.
TTATTTACCAAAGTATGTTTTCAATTTTACTGGTACTCCCTTCTCCTGTAATTTTTTGGTATAGTTCTCTCCCTCAGCCCTTATGGTGTCTAATTCCGCCACGCTGATCCACGCTGGTGCTAGGTTCTTGAATGCTTCGTCTCGAGCTTGTAACAAAGGCGAGGCATCTGGGTGGGTTCGATCCAGAACGTTGGGGATATACATATCTCGGGAAAAGAGAACATCTTGGGTCCAAAGCCCAGGTACCTCGGCGTATTCACGCATAGAATAAGTCCAAGATTCCGGATCGTTGGTTGGAGTAACATCGACGCAAGGCATTTGGAGAACTTGGCCCACTATTGATATAGGAGGCTGAGATAATGCAGCGCGTTGGCTGACTATGGCTGCTAAGCATCCTCCACTATGGTTGTTGCGTTAAAACTATGCCTACGAATTGCTAGTAATTATGGTACGTACGCTGAGTACCCACCGACCGCAATGCGATTTCTGTTTACATTAAGTTTTAGTAGGCCTTCCTTTCGAACCCAAAGGAGGGTATCCCAAACGTCCTCGAGAGCAGCTGGGAAAGGATTCTCAGGTGCAAGACGATAATCTACAGATATCACGATGCATTTAACGTCTGTGATGTTAATATATATTAGTGGTATGCACTGAAGTAATCCCTCCCGATGCCTTACCGACACATGTCCGGGTAATTAGGGATTCTTCAGTCCTATCGTCTCCGATGATCCAGCCTCCCCCATGCGCAAATATGAAGACGGGCCAACCATTTGGAGGAGCCTGCCCCTCAGGTGTGAGTACGAGGATTGAAAATCTACCAAGGTCAAATCGATTGGTTGAGCCCACAGGAACAGGCTCCGCCATGCCCGGAATACTGGTCTTGGGTGCGTTACGGATGTCAGGGTTCCATCCGATCTTGTGCAAAGGTATCCACGAAGCTTCTGGCTGAGAGAGTATAAAGGCACGGTATTCGGGATCTAGACGGTCGAAATATTGTTTTGGGATGACCGTAGCACCATCTGGGGGATTGACTCCAGATGAACCACTCATTATTATTTGCAAGCGCGTGAAAAACGAGAGGAGTTTAGGTGGAGTTGACGTTGGTGTCGGTCGTGGGATCAAATAAGATTTATAGTTATTGGCCCTCAAGTCTAGAGGGCTTATCATTTAGCGGATCATCTAATTGCGGAATCTTCACCGCGCGTGCCAACTACTTCATTAGACGCATAGCTATAGGGTCCAATGCCAAGCTTCATTGTGGTGCCCTTGCGCATTCGGGGGGCAAGCGGGAGTGGCTGCCCGAGATGTCATTTATTATTGGGGAGGCATGCCCTTATGCCTGAGCAATCCTCGCGGCTTTTACATATATAGTACGCTTGGTTGGTAGTCTGTTAGAATTCGAACTATACGCCCAATTTCATCTCCATTCACGCTTTAGTCAATAAGAACCTATCCACCCAAGATAATGTCTCCTTGAGGTCGAATATCCTGAGTGGCTTATCATCATCTATACTTATAATTAGGCTTCGGGGTTTCAGCTGTTGTATCCACTCATACCCGATGCCGCCCGGAACCAGGATGATGCCCACTAGTTAACGATATCGATATAAAAGTGAGGATATTTTATAAACCGAAAAACTTATTACATCTACACCCATCATGCCATCTACTGAGTGAAACCAGTTATTCCGGAATAGTTGATCGTGCCAGCAGAACCGCCCGACGTTTTCAAGCCAGACCAGTTCCAGGTACCTAAAAATCACCTAAGTTGGGCTCTATAAACAATGTTTCTCATATACTTACCGCTGCAAGCACCGCAGTTCACCGCAACTCTCTTTGCGCTGCTTCCGACCGCGATGGTGTTCGTGCCAGAAAAGGTAACACCCTAAAATATCGATTAATTCGGTACAAATACTGACGAATTAGGTTACTCACCGAGAGGCTAACACCTGTTCCCGGAGTTCCAAGAGTCGAAGGATAGCTCTGGTCAATGATCACGCCGTACTTGTTGCAGCCGGTTGCAGTGTTCCCCGAAAAGGTGATACCCGAAACAGTCGATCTGAATCTGTGATAAATACAAGAAACTGCTACCCGAATGTGGAATTTCATACCCAGTAGCGGCAGCCTTAGTCTTGATGCGAAGACCTTGGTCGTTATTGGTGATGACGTTGTTTAATATTTGAACGTTTGAAACGGTCACACTCGAATCGATTGAGCCGACCGAAATGCCGTGCCCTCCAGTGCATGAGTTCCGCTGGAAGGTAATGTTGGTTCCCTTGTTAATGGCTAGGCAGTCGTCTTGGTTGTGAACCACCGAGTCTTGGATGATAATGTTTGAGACTGAGACTAGAGGACTTGATGTTAGTAATGAAAAATGACCTGAATGCGAAATATATATACCATCAAAGGCGTCAGTGTTATGACCAGCAGCCTTGCCGTTGCTAATGCTGTTCGGCTGATCTCCTGCAGCTATGTGCCATCAAGAGTCAGTGTCGTGCCAAGCAACTTATCGAGAGACTTACAATTATCCAGCGTAACTTTCGAAACTACAAGGCCGTCACTGCTCCCGAAACTGAAGCAATTTTGCGGAGAGTTCTTGACAACTACGTTAGAAAAAGTCCCCGAGGATTTAATCCTGTTCCGTGTTAATTCAGGACGAATAGTGTTAACGAATGTGCGGGTAACACCTACTTCATCATTGGGTGGGGTTTCAACGTTCCTGAGCCTCCCAACCCATCCCAGTATTGCTCTCCCTGGCCGTTGAATGTATGTCCGTTACCGTTAACTATAAGAAAATATAAGCAAGGCCGCATCAATAAGAGCCAGTGGCATCAATACTTACAGGTGACGCTGTTTCCACTCAATAAGAAGAGTGGGCCATCCCACGCCGAAACGCCAAACTATACTTCAAGCTTTAGGTGGTCACGCCATTCTATTTTTGCTGAAACGCACCGTTACATCTCCCAACATGTTCACTGTAGCACCAGTTGGGGCGTCAATCTCGAACGTTTGACCGGCAGGAACGGTGAACGAGTTGATATTAATCTTTGCACCAAGAAATGTCAATGCTAATCGAGAGAGTGGGAGGCGTCAAACGACGTACGGTTGTGCATTGGATTGCTGCGGCAACGTCGCTCAAGGATGAGATGGTGCCCGTGCAACGCTTCGCAGGCGACGCGAGCAGCCCAGGAGTCAGGAAGAGCAGCGAGAGGGCGGTAGTAGCAAACATGTTAGTTTTTCCCAAAAATCACAATGAGCAATACCAAGCCCAGCTCCATTTTTATGCATGCTTGGCCACTTCCTCCCGGCTACCGCACCGCCAGCTAAGCATACGGCCCGCCTGGCTGTGAGTAATTTCCGATACCGCGAGCATCACCTACTCACGGCCGAACGCGCGAGGAGGTCACAGGACATGGCTGGAATATGCCAGGTAATTTGGGCGCTGATGTAATTATTCCGAGCGTGCTTCGTTCGAGAAGGTACATCCAATAAGAGTGCACGCTAATCAGCGCGACCGTATTATCAGACACACGATAACATACCCATTCAAGCAGAAGTCGGACAGAGTATCCCAATAAGTAAGTCCACGTGTGCATACCGGCCAATCCTGGTCACCGTTGGTGACTATGATTACAAGGTCCAGGCATAGTTTGATTGTTATCAACATTGAGCCGGAGAATTGTCGAGGCCCCACGCTTGAATTCTTGTCATTTGATCAACATCATACATGGATGAGATCGACGCACCTGGGTCTATTTTTACGACATAGGTATCGGGTCCGGGGTCTCACTAACTGCGCTTGGCTAGAGGGCCTAACGAAGTGGAGAAACCGAATGGGGGAAGTTGAGCAGGAAGGTGTTACGCAATTTGCCGTACCTGATACGTCCGATTATATTCACCCAACCAGTGTCGAGTCGTGGATATGCCGTTACATAGAATCATGAGGGCCAACCAGTTTTCATGGACCAGTTGTCGTGAGCTATATGTTAAATGAAAGAAGGCCATAGGTAGGTGGTCCCATGGCAATGGTAGTTATCAGAGGCGAACCGGAAATCGAGGTCCAGTAGGCGTAAAAGAGTGAAGCTTTTCGATAGGCTTGGAAGACATCTAAATTATAATCGCCGGCCCGGAATGTCTAAATTTAGCTCTGAAAAGACAACCAGCCGCGACGGGAAAACATTTAGTATTTCATGCAGGGTTACCATGCATATGTGTACTGATATTCTTGAGCAAAAATAAATATTGGAGCCTCAACCTGGTTATCGCGAATTGTGCACGCAGCTTGGCAGGTTTAAAATTCAATCATGAGCGACAACACTCTCACGAGTCTAAAATCAACTCGCCTTATCTAGAACCATTGTAACATTGGCTCTGCCTTTATATAGTTTTAAGGGAATGGATAATCTACGTGCCTTTAGTTGTTCCCCATATCTCCCACTTGCTTTTTAATATTCGAGTTTTACAACAGTCGCCGTTAGGGGAAATCCTTCCGACTGTCCTATGAAACCAGGGGCAACTCGCAACGAGGGTGCACGTGGCGAAAGGCCGAGGATATTTAAGGGTGAATAGGGTCTGGGTAAGTGATGGTCGGAGTTCGGCATAGGGGTGATATTCGTGGGCTACGCAAGTAGAGATCGAGAAACAGTAGGCGATATAACTGTATGATATAGTAAAATAGGTTTTTCGTGCGCGTGCCCTGACTGGGTCGTGAATCGATTCGCTCACTGAAGGAGTCAAGATGGCACGGTGGATACAAATTAGAAGAGCCAGATATTGATCACATGGTGATCTAATACTGTAGGTGAGCGAGTAATTAAATGGATGCCAAGGACTCTGTTCGAGGTGATGCATCAGCGCGCCACGGCGCCAAGGGTTAAACCACACAAAGGCAAATAATATGGGCATGACATAATCCACGAGGTGGCTATGATGTAGACCCGTTCACCGAAATACTGATCCATCCTTTGCAATTGGTGTTCGAATAACTCAACATTATTTATACTGCATCATTTACATTTGGTCCGCCCATGTTACTGCCGGCCCTCCCCACTTGTACTCTAGATTTAGATCAAATTATAATTCAAGTGTTCCAAGGTTGCTAACTACAAGGACGAGCAGAATGAAGTAATAAAGGTACCACATAGTCCTTTAGAGAAAATACTTTCCATTCACATACATGTAATCGTATTGGCTCCAATAACTATGACTGAACCACTGAAACAACGATAACCATCGGATTAACATTTATTTAGAAAATGCAGTTTTAAGTGCTTCAATTTGGTCACTACGAATCGTGCGCGCAATTTCGCAAACCTCGCGCCAAGGGGTGAGCGGATTTAAAACGTCTCAAACGACTAGTAACTTACTCGGTCAGCAGCCACGCTCAAATGTGTAACACCTGCGTGACGGTTAGACGAGGCGTTCACAATCTCGAGTTCCGAACCTTTGTATTCTTTCAACGTGACGGGCACCCCATGCAGCTTCATTTTCTCCGCATACAGCTCTGCCTCGCTCTTCAAAACATCGAGTTCCGTAACGAGAACCAACGCCGGAGGAAGCCCTTCATACGCTCGTTTATCTTCCTGGAGGAGCGGAGATGCATCAGGATTTACCCTATCTTCAACTTTGGGGACATAGTAATCGCGGCACCAAAACATTTCTAGCGCACGAAGAGCAAACACGTCCTGATGCTCTACCATAGAGGGAGTCCAGTTGGACTTATCCAAGGCTGTGAAAGTCAAATTCGTAGCTGGAACCGTCAAGATCTGAAGAACCAAGGGAACGCGAGGTGAGGCGAGCGAAGCACGTTGAGCAATCACAGCAGCAAGATTTCCACCTCTGCCAGATCAGTACAGGTGTGATAATTAGTTACCACGTCAGAAATTACTCGAGCAAACTTACGCTGATACTCCGCCAACTGCGATATGCGAGACGTCGATACCAAGCTCATCCTTGCCTACTCCACGCAACCACCGGAGCGCCTCCCAGCAATCTTCAACCGCAGCTGGGAATGGGTGTTCTGGAGCAAGCCTGTAATCTACTGAAACGACTACACACTTGGCCTCTGACACATGGGTTAGGAGCTCCGGGTGGGCAGAGATTGAATCGGACGAGACTCACCAACACAGGCCCGAGAGTAAAATTGCTCGCCAGTCCCAACAGTGCCAAGTACCCATCCTCCGCCATGAATAAATAAAAACGCAGGCCAACCTCTGCTCGGACGCTCGCCCTCGGGTGTCAACACAAGCACTGAGAACTGGCCAAGTTGGATAGTTCGAGTCGACCCCACTGGAATAGAATCCGCTTGACCGAGATCGAGTGGAGGTACCAATTTCAAGGACTGACGAAAAGCCGAGTTTAAATCGATGGTATACAAGGGAATGCGACTGGTCGCAGGTTGTGTCTCAACAAACACGCGATAATCCGAAGCCAGGCGGTCCAGCACAGACTGAGGAATCGTAGTTAAGGTTGACAAGTCGTCAGACATGGTGCACTTTGAGTGACAGGTTAACCTGGTAGTCGAATGCCGAGTGGGTCTACCATAGAACGTTCCCGTTATATAGTCGAACGAAGTGGAGGTCCCATCAAATTTTGATCATCGAACACCACGTTTGTCGATGCACGACCCGGGATACTTAGATGCTCCGGTCGGTGGGGATCCACCACCTCCCGATCCAATCCAGCCGTCGCGTGGTAAATCGTGCCTTTCTCAACTAGTGCTTGTGAGCGGGTCCCGGGGGGATTTTGCTGAAGTTCGGCCCCCGCTCTATTGATTGCTTATGGTGAGCTCTATTACTGTAACTACCATAATATATCCTTGATTTTTCGAATTATGAGTTAACTAGAGTAAATAGAGCTTACATGGTTCAGACATTCATTCGATTTCCTCAACCACACGTAGTACTAGCCACCGTATGTGGTGTGGTTCAAATTCCTGAGTTCGGCTCGCCTCTGGCAGCTAGCGCCGGGCGCCTAATCCCAGCTGTAGTTGCCCTTCCCCAGTCGGCCGGCGAGCATAAGTTTATCAAAATGCATGTGGTTGAAGAAATCAACGCCGCGGCACAGCTCCTCGGAAATGCGTTCGAGAAATACATTTCCGCTTGCCTCACCATCCCAAACATTCATGAACCAGAAAACGTCCTTCGGGACATCGTTCAAGAGTCCTTAGACAACCTAAACGGCGTCTTATCCCTTATCACCACCTATAAGACCAAGCTACGCGATGCCAAAGCGACCATCAACCGGTTTCGAAACTCCTCCCTTGGCGTCGTGCCAATCAATAGACTGCCCGATGAGCTCATCGCTCGTATTTTCCACTTATTCTTGCACGCAGAATCTTGCCGATTTGCAGCGCCTGTCACCCCAGCTCCATTTCTACTCCCTATACATGCCAAGGTTCCGTCCCAAATATGCTCCCGGTGGCGTCGGATTGCAGCCACCTCAAGTATTCTGTGGCGTCATATAGACCTTGTTTTGTCCCACCCACTTCACAAGGAGCTCCTTATTCGTGGAAAAACTGCTTCACTATGTGCAGGGGGGGAACCCTTGGACCTTCACATCGTCGACCAGCTAGGTCAACGCTACAGCTCTGATGACGATTCTGATGACGATTCTGATACCGATTCTGATACCGATTCTGATACCGAAGACTCTGGCGAAGATCCTGCAGCTAGTGAAGGCTCTGTTACGACGAACACTCTAGATCTAGCGTGGCTATATCACCTTTGCTACAATATTATGCCCCAGGCAAGATCTGTTATGTTCATGATCCGTGTGATGGAACAATCCTCAAGTTCATGGGAGCCTTGTCCAATTCGTCCAATCATCGAGAGTTGCCTGACACGCTGTGTACCCGGAAAACTTACTCGGCTTTCTCTAACAGCCAGCAACCCCAGTAGATCGAGGACGATGACTAATCAATACCCTCGAGCCATTATCATACCTCCTGACTCCAATAACACCATAGGTTATGAGCATACTGCAATCTTGTGGCTTAGCATAACTACACAGCAGATTGAAAAGCTTTTGCTCCCTGTCACAGACCTGCGATTGAATTCCATATATTTCCCCTGGACTAGCCATGCATATTGTGGACTTTCCAAACTTCACCTCACAAGCACACACGAAGAGCTGCCCGCAATCATCACCGAACTCCAACTTGTGCAGATTCTGAGCTCCAGCCCAAGACTTTGTGTCTTTTGGTTTGGACTCGAGATACAAACTGAGGAAGGCCGTGACCCCCCTCATCCAGTGCAGCTCAACGAGTTGGAAATGCTAGTTCTTTCAAGTACGGGCCATTCGTGGGAGATTGTACTCCGAATAATCTCCCCTGGCCCAAAGCTCCAACGAATGGCCATCCGCTCCTTGACCCCTGGGTTATTGATCCCTTCTGAGGGGGAGCTCATGAACTTTTGTGCGCAATCCCAAGTCACACAACTGTACTTGGATGTCAAACAGACACCTGTACAGATCACGCAACTCCTTAAGCTGTTACCCAGCCTCCAGACACTGATTATATCTGCAAAATGGCTCTCAGTAGAACCTGAAGCAACTCTTGGTCAAGACAACTATTCCCTATTTGATACTTTGCACTTGATCCGGGTTGGCATCTGCCTAAGCACCTTCCGGCTCATAACACATGGATTCAAAAAAGTAACACTGTTCAACTGCACCATCTTTGATGAAAATAAAAACGAAACCTGTGACCAAATTGAATACACCAACAAGTTGCTCGAAATTTGTCCAGTCATGGAGTGTGTTGGAATCAAGGATGTTTTCAAACTTATGAATTGGTACAGGGATTATGATACTGATGGGACGATGTCGATTGACGATAATTGATTTGTTTTACCTACTAATACATCGATATCGTTTATCTGGTGAAAGCTGATACGAGAGCTTCAATCTGATCATCCCGAATTTTTTGCGCGACTGTGCACACCTAAGTTCAAAAGTATGAGTACCATTCTTCATTCTGTTTCGAGTGGCTAACCCTATCCGCAAGCGTGCCTACGTGTGTGATTCCTAACAAGAATACCAGTATCAATCATTTTAAGTGGTCGCATTGTGCTTTCAGGATTATACACTGGCACTTACCTTTGTATTCCTTCAATGTAACCGGCACCCCATTCGCTTTCATTTTCTCCGCATATAACACCCCTTCACTTCTCACCGCATCAAGCTCCATAACTAGAACCAACGCCTGAGGCATTCCCTCATATGCCTTCTTGTCATCTTGAAGAAGCGGAGAGGCCTCGGGATTTGTACGATCTTCAACTTTGGGAATATACAGATCTCGGAACCACAGCTTATCGAGCGCACGAAGGTCAAACATATTTTGATGTTCAATCATGGATGGAGTCCATTTCGACTTGTCCCTTGTGTGAGTCAAGTCGGTAGCTGGGATGTTCAAAATCTGGAGGACCAATGGAATGCGAGGGGAGGCAAGAGAAGCACGCTGGGCGATTACAGCCGAGAGGTTTCCACCACTGACGTCGACATTAATGGTGTAAGTATAAGCCCCCCCACAAGATGGATTTCAATACTTACGCCGAGTCCCCTCCCACTGCGATACGAGAAATATCGATGCCTAGCTCGTCTTTGCCCGCTCCACGAAGCCACAGGAGTGCCTCCCAACAGTCTTCGACTGCAGCTGGGAATGGATTTTCTGGGGCGAGCCTGTAATCCACTGAAACAACCACACATTTGGCCTCTAAAAGACGCTATGGGTCAATACAAACAAATATATTGGGACTAAATGCAACTGACTAACACACGCTCTTGAGCAGAGCGATATTCTTGAATCTTTTGTTCCAAATACCCAGCCGCCCCCGTGAATATTCAGGAATACAGGCCAGCCCTCGGTCGGTCGCTCTCCATCGGGTGTCAACACAAGTACCGAAAACTTGCCAACCTGGACAGTTCTGGTTGAACCTACGGGAACAGGGCCCGCCTCACCTTGGTCGGGTGGAGGAACCGCTAGCTGCAGTTGGCGAAATTCCGGGTCCCATTCGATGGTATGTAAGGCAATGCGCCTGCTTGGGGGTTGTGCTTCAACAAATGCACGATAGTCCGGAACCAGGCGGCTAAGCACAGATGGAGGAATTGTAGTTGAAGTTGGCGAGTCTTCAGACATGATATCTCGTGTGTGGAAGACAATTCAGAAGCCGGGGCCTGAGTTGGTCAACTCGCAGACTTGTGGAGTTCCACTTTGATTTTTATAGGTTGAACCGCAAGCTAGGTGAAGGTTCTATCAAACCCGATCGCCGAAAATTGCATCATATCAATGAGATACACCATCAGGGTATCGTGATGACGTACTTGTACATTGCGTGAGCGGCTTTAATTCATGGATATATATGCGTTACTGAGTTTCTTTCCTGTTCAATATATACACCATGGCCAACAATGTTTCTAGCACTGTGGGAGTATCATCATCGCGATTAATATTGTGCATGTAGTGCGATAAATACTTTTATCGATTAAGCTTATAAGGTCACGTCATCATGATCGTGTGGGAAACCTTGTTGTGGCATCCACGTATACGTATACCCATAATTAATTATAAATAAGCAGATACGCGATTAAAATTGTACTCAATTCGCTGATTTTTATACCACTCGGTTTAAGCTTAGGGCTAATTCCACGCAATAAAATCTATATATGCGCATCTTACTATCAATTGACATGATTTACTTGGCAAAAGCTGAAACGAGAGCTTCGATGTAGTCGTCGCGAAGTTTCTGAGCAACTGTACACACCTAAAATTTGAGAATGTGAATAAAGCTTTATCTTCTCGCGTAAACCACTCACTCCATCTGCATACACACCTAGGTGCGGGATCCCTGATAAATATAACACAAGCTCCAATGAGCAGGCAATGACTGCGAAGTTTGCGTGCTTACCTTTATACTCTTTTAGCGTAACCGCCACCCCATTTTCCCTCATTTTCTCAGCATATAACTCCCCTTCGCTCTTTAGTGGGTCGAACTCTGTAACCAGAACCAATGCCCGCGGCATCCCCTCGTATGCCTTCTTGTCATTCTGGAGAAGTGGGGAGGCCTCAGGGTTTGTCCGATCCTCGACCTTGGGAACATAATGATCTCGAAACCATAGGATATCGAATGAACAAATACCGAATATATTTTGATACCCGACCATAGATGGAGTCCATTGGGACTTGTCCGAAGCTTTAGGGGTTAGGTCGGTACTCGGTATGTTCAAAATCTGAAGAACCAGCGGAATACGAGGAGAGGCAAGAGCAGCACGTTGTGCAATTACGGCAGAGAGATTTCCACCCCTGGCATAAATGATATAATTATAAGTTTCTCAAAGTTTTTTGTGATAGCTGAAGTAGTACCACATGGTACTTGATACTCACGCAGATTCTCCTCCCACTGCAATGCGAGAAATATCAATGCCTAGTTCGTCTTTGCCCGCCCCGCGTAACCACAGGAGTGCCTCCCAGCAATCTTCAACAGCGGCCGGAAATGGATTCTCTGGGGCAAGCCTATAACCCACTGAAACAACCACGCATTTGGCCTCTATAGCAGGCAACTGCGAATTAGTACATGTAGATTTATGGGTATTAAACACGACTCACCAACGCACACTCTAGAGCATAGCGAGATCCCTAATTCCGGTGATCCGAGCATCCAGCCTCCACCGTGGATATGCAAGTACACGGGCCAACCCTCGGTCGGTTGTTCCCCATCAGGTGTCAATACAAGTACCGAGAATCGGCCAAGTTGGATGGTTCGGGTTGAACCTACAGGAACGGGACTCGCCCGACCAAACTGGAACGGCTGGCGGAGGGCAGGATCCCATTGAAGGGTATGGAGGGCGATACGTGCATTAGGAGGTTGCGCCTCAACAAATGCGCGATAGTCCGGAGCAAGACGATCGAGTAAAGTCTGAGGAGTCATAGTTGAGGCTGGCGAGTCACTAGACATGGTATGATGGAGATGTTCGTCCTAAGTACACAAGTTCTCCAATATATAACTGGTCGCGCACATGTACAGCTCGGATGCATATGAAAAGCTTAAGGCAAGTATCTCAATATCTGCTGCCGGCGTCAATTATTCGCATATTCCGCACGAAGAACGTCAGCCTTGGAGTGCCCGAGCTCGTGCGAGCCAGTATCTCAAAAGTACATGATCAAGACGTCGAATCCGTGGCATAGAAGGGGTGAGGTGCATATGGAGGCCACTATAAGTCTTCTGCCTCCAAATGTCATGTCCGGATCCATTGACGGCCGCGAACGTTTCCGAACACTGCACACAAAACTAAATTTACGAGTAATACACGTCTTACCCGCTATAAAGGTACTTTAACTATTAGTTTAAACAGAGGCCCGGACACTATATCGAATCAAAGGGCTGCAATCTAAGCATAAAATCGTTAATTGCGAACTATATTTTATGCTGTAGTTTCTAATTAACGTACGAAACGAGACATTGTATGTTTTTAATTAATCAAATTACGTATACTTCGGCCCATTCGTTATTCCAAAACCCTGGAATTACAGACGTTGACAACCAATAAACACGGAAGTGGCTAAAGTGACCAACCTTGGGACAAATGCTACTTTGAACGCATCAATTAGATCATCACGGCTGGCGCGCGCCGCTGCACATATCTATTCAAGCGACGAGGGTCAGTACAGTGCACGTGCATGTCTAACAAAACTATCCACTTGCCCGGTCGGCCTTGGGAGCCATATGCGTGAGACCTGATTATAGTTGGAATTGACCACGGCAAGGCATTCAATTTTAACAACAGGGCCATTTTGCATCGCCACATTCACTCACCTTTCAATACCTTGAGTGTGACAGGAACACCAAATTGTTGCAATTTCTCCGCATACATTTCCCCCTCGCTTCGCAAAGCGTCCAGCTCAGCGACCGCGATCCAAGTATGGGGCATTCCCTCAAACGCCGCCTTATTTTCTTGATAAATTGGAGACGCTTCGGGCTTGGTCCGATCCTCGACGTTGGGTAGATATCGATCACGCAACCAAAGCATATTCAGTGTTGGAAGACTGAAGATATGTTCATTCTCTATCATGGACGGGGTCCAGTTTGATCGATCAGTAGCTGAGAACGAAGCGTCGATCACCGGGACAACCAACACTTGGAATACGAGCGGGATTTTGGGAGAAGACAGGCAGGCGCGTTGAGCGAGCACTGCAACGAGGTTCGCCCCGCTACCCAGTGAAAATGAGTCCTAGAGCTCGTTGATCACGGCATTGAGGTCCAAAAGAACTCACGCAGAACCTCCCATGACTGCAATTCGCTTGATATCAATGCCAAGCTCCGCTTCCCCTTCTCTATTTAACCAGATTAGGGCATTCCAGGAGTCATCTAGTCCAGCGGGGAATGGATGTTCGGGTGCGAGCCGATACTCCACTGAAACAGTCACGCAGCTTGCCGCTACATGCGGACGTCCACCCTGCAATAAGCGAAAGTGCATCCATGTTCAAAAAACTAAACTTACCAACGCATAATCGACTTAGGAATCCGTTATCCATTGCAGCAGCTCCAAACACCCACCCACCGCCATGAGCATATAGAACCACCGGCCAGCCTTGATCTGGTTTCTCCCCTTCAGGAGTCATTACTTGGATGGAGAAATCCCCCAGTTCAATCATCCGTTGGGAACCCACCGGAATGGGAGACATTGCGCCCGTATCTGGGAGGCCGCCAGGAGGCGGTTGTCTGAAGACAGGCGACCACGCCAGCCCATGAAGCGGGCGGGTTTGGGGTGGGTTTGCCTCGAGAAATTCCCGATAATCGGGGGCTAGCCTTTCAAGGATGCTCTGAGAAATGCCCTGTGAGTCCGACATTAACGCTATAGGATCCTAGTCAATAGCTATGGAAGGGGAGTCAAATCGTATTTCCGTGGTGGGTTGTTCGTAAGTATATGGCGGGCGACAATCAGACACTGCCTCCATCTGATTCCTATCGCATCATCTGGAAATGTGCACAATACAGTAGCCGCATGGCCTGCGCTGTCCAGTTGCAAACAGGCCTAGGCCATGTCATATCTGCCGGCACCTTGCGGAGATTTAGCCTCGGTGACACTGGGCCCATGTCTGTTCACTTTTATTATGGGTACTACCCACAAGCATTCATTTCTAGGTGTAAGTTAGTTGGATAGTACCTTGCTTCCATCTAGTCAGCGTATCCTTTCACCACCCCTTCCGTGGTTGCATCGTCTACGCCCAATGCTTTCCAAATCTCTTTTTGCCTATCGAGCGCTTTTTTACCCGCTCGCTCCTCGTACTGTGCCACAGACAATGGACGTTCAGCGTGCGGCGTGACACGAAGGGCGTGCCTCCGTGCAGGGAAAAAGTCAAACGTGGCCGCGTGGGTAACGACCTGCGCGCGCATACGCAACGTTAGCATGACAAAGACTCGAGGCAATATATGCGTACGCGATTATCGAAAATCGCGACATCGTTCGTTTTCCAGTGCCATCTGACTTGGAAGTCTGGGTTCTCAGCAATCTGCCGGAATAGGAAGCGCAGGATTGCGTCTGATTCGGCTTTAGGAATACCGGCGATCCGGCGGGTGAATCCTGTTGTCGTGGGAGGGTAAATGGGTAGGTACCAGGTGTGGGTGGAATAGGCTAACCGGCGTTGGCAAATATGCTTTTTAGACCTGTTGCGGGGTGGACTCGGACGAGTGGATGTACGTTTTCGACTGGTTCACGGCGAACATGAGTCCCGGCGGCGCGGGACCCAGTGGCCTGCGCACTTTGTCAACAAAAGTTTGGTATGGCGGTGAAGATACATACTTGGTCCACGCCACTATGCACAGCCGAAAGCTGCTCAAGATATTGCTGGAGGAACGGAGAGAGCGACGAATAGAGCGCGTATCTATTTCAAAGTATTGGTAAGGCACGTTTCATATCAATGGTGACACATCAATGAAATTTCCACGCACCCAGAGCTCCAAAGCGTGTCACCGCCTTCCTCGGGCGAAACAAGGACTTTGAAGAGCGTTGTGCCTGGAGGCTGAAGCTGTATTTTGCCATCAGCGATAACGTCTGTAGATCAAAATTGAGTGCTGACTTCGTATGTGACGTCAGAGTGCCAAAGTTCAAATTTGGAGAAAGCTGTTGTGTCAGGCCTACGGGTGTGGTCCGCGTACACCACTAGTATGTGTTGTTAGGTCTAGTACGTTCGGGAGGGGTAAGGAGACTAACCGTGGACCTCTTCGAGACCAGGTTCTTTCGGAACACCTGTTGATGGATGTTTGTGAAGAGGACCGTAGTAGCGACCAATCGAGAGAAGGTCGTGAATAGATGCATCCTGGTTGCGAAGAACTAATGGGGTGCTTAGGTTGGAGAGGAGAGTAAAATTATGGTACGAAATACGCACAAACCACGCCCCGTTCTGCAACAAGAAGCGCCCTGGGAGAATATAAACGAAAGTTGTTGTGTTACGCGCGCGGCACTTACAACTCATCCTTTTGGGCACCGGTAAGTTGACGCAAATCAAGACCAGTAACTTCGCTTCCTATAGTCGGGGTAACGTTTCTAACTTTTACGCCGTTTTTGAGGAGATTTGGTTTAGCTGGGTCTACATTCAAGCCTCGCTCGATGATTTCATGTTCCTTGAGAGGCGGCCATGACACTTTGGGGAACACGGGCTACCACTGATGTTAGACCAGTAGTCGGGTTTCAAGCTAGATCATCTACCTTGTACGCGGCGTACTCATAAGAAGCGTCTCCGTTGTCGTGAGCACCCGGGGAGTAGAATGGATTGAATATTTTATCGGCTTGGAGGTTGGCTCTAGGTGTGTCGGCAACTTCAGTTGCAACTGGGGGGGACATGGTCGGAAGCGGAAATGCGGAAATGGACGTAAGTTCGACGCATTTAGAACCTCATATATGCTTATTGAATGGTGTGCGTTGACGTATAGAATGGAGGCGATTGCGAGCTTGCTGAGAACGTGGCACGTGACTTGATTAATGAGACCACGTGACGCTTATGTGACACGTGACTCTGATTTGTTGTTGTGGGAGATGTTGATTGACTGCCATCCAGCCTGACCCCTGGAACTCCTTCCGACCACCGCGCCCGTCGCCCGACACCCCTCCGACACCGCCTAAAGCCATTTTGCCATCGCCATAAGCCCTTTCTAGACCGCCAAGCACCGCCACACAGCGAGCGCGCTACTAAGTGGATGTTACGCACTCCACCTCGCCGCCATCCCCCTCTTGATTCCGACGCGCGCGTATCGGAGTCGGCGGTGACCAACCAACTCCAGACGATGAGCACAAATACAAATGCAGTGCTCCAAAGAACAGTATCTGCTTCGGCTTCTACCAAGCGCAAGGCGGACGACGATACGGTACCAGTCAAGAAGAAGGTCGGATATCCCATTTCACTCTCAATGGTTGACTATAATGCATTACAGGTCATCAAACGAAAACCTACAACGGGACTTAAAATCAACTCTGGGCCAGCCCCCATTATCCGCACATCGTCTGCGCTAAGCCACACTGCGCAATCTTCACGCCCCTCTTCTGCGCTTGCACAACATCCACGGACTTCACATACTCCCCCCACCTCGGATGGAGAGTCATCACGAAGGCCTATGGCGCGACAGCCACCACTATCTCCCCCTGTTCCCGCTATCATTGCTGCGAGAGCAAGAGGTGATTCTGTACCACCTGCCGAACCTACCCCTGTGAGAGCTCCAAGTCGAAACGGCTCGGTCGCTCGAACATTGAGCTCTTCTCAGCCTGTGAATAAGGGGAAAGGTAAAGCACGGGCTCCCGGACTCGGCCTACCAGACTCGCAATCAATGCGAACAGTGGTGGAAGAAGATCAGGAAAATTTAGAAGAGGACAGGTGGATGGCTGGACAGCGATCAGAGCTAGATGCGCGAGAACAGGACAATCAACGACGAGCGGGGGTAAGTTAATGACGTTGACTCAAGCTTGTTCTAACCGCTGGCATTAGAACCCCTCGACCTCAAGTCGAATATCTTCACTTAATTTCGGATCATCCACTCCACAACGACAACCCAGCAAACCCCGCCCACCATCAGCTAATCAATCCGGCTCGAACGCCAGCGTGCTCAGCCGGGCCATGCATGGTAGGTTTTTTAACCCGAGTCCATTTGATCCGCATCCTAACTCTGCTTCAGATTCCACCCAACCTGTTCCAATAAGCGATACCCCTGTGATTGTCCGCAACCGTGAAATCCGACAAGCCTCGCAATCGCGTAGGCGGAGTAGTCTGAGCTCGCGGGGTAAGCGTGCCAGTCAAAGTCTCAGTTCTGGTTTGCTCGGTGCGTAAGCCCACGCATGAACCTATTTATCATACCATTTACTTTGTTGTTGGTTCCGAGTCCGGAGCTGCTTGGCTGACATCCGTTGTTTTGTTGCAGCTACACCACACCCCTCTGTCCCCCCGGATACATTCTATAGGCATATCGACCCCGATCTTCCCGACGCTCTCCGTCTGCGTCAAGTCCTCTGTTGGACAGCTTCCCGTGCCTCTGACCGACCAATTCCCTCGACATCCCCTTCCGATTCATCATCAGTCCCCTCCCCTCTGGTCCAAGATCTCCTCAAGTCCATTCAATCCGCTACCATCAAACAACTTGCTTCTGGCCAAATCAACACCGCTATATCCTCTCAACGCCCACCTGATGCCAATAAACGACTTGCACCTAACCCGCGTAATGTGGTAAATGCCCAGGCGATCTCCCGACTCGAGGCATACAACCAGGCGTGTCAAGCCGAGGATAGCGCATGGAGTGAGTTGATTGCCGCCTACAACTCGCAACAAGCCCAGGTCGTTGCTGCGCTTGCGTCGAACTCTGGGAAGGAAACGAAGGAAGTCGGAGAAGCGGATTTGGGTGAAAGTTGGAAGGGTGGGATACAGCTAGTCAAGGAGGTTTTGAAGACTGCGAAGGAAGGGGTTGGAGGCCAGGGGGATGAGGATGGGGCCTTGAGCGACAGCGAAAAGGAAGTCGTTGGCCGGATCAAGGAAATCGAACCCAAAGCGTACGAGGCCTATGAAGCTGCCTACCGAACGACGCAATTCACCATCAAGGCTTCCACGCACCTCGAGCATGTCTTTGGTACTCTCTCTACCACACTTAGGCAACGCACCGCACCTCAGTCGTCACTTGCGCCCCGAGACGAAACGGCTCGAATGTTGGGTGTGGGACCGGGCAAAAGCTTGGATACGATGGACTTGTTGCGCGCGTTTTCTGGTCGAAGTGCTGGTTCCAGCTCTGGTTCTGGGAGCAAGGTGAATGGGGCTGGTGGAGCACTGGCAGCAGTGAAAGCAAACGAAGCGTTGCAAAAAGTTACGCCCGTCACTGCTGTTCCAACCCCACGAAAGCCACCCGGAACCCCACGCGCATCGAGAGGCGGAGTTGGCTCGAGAATCAAGAAGCGATAAAGCTGGCCTGGGGCACGGGTGGTGACACGATATGTTTATGACGTTCAAGGGATGGTTTCTACAGCACATTGTCATTATTCTCGTTATGGATTGGTACTTTTGTTGTTCAGCCGGTTCTACTTTTTGTTATTTTTTATTTGTTTGAATATGTTTTCTGAGAACAAGATTTTTTGTGGGTAATCTTGTTGAATCAAAATGTCCTAATAAGGATTTGAAATGTCTGGTTTTGTTCTGCAGGTGTTTGTTTGAGTTTGGATCGATTCGGTCTTGCTCATTTCGTTGGGAAATGCCGTACGCAGTGTGATCGGCTAGCCTAGGTATGACTTGTGCCACAAATGCCAGTGGATAGTCTACCTTGTCCCAGGTTGGGAGCACTGCCCTGGTCTGCTGGGCCAGAGCTGGGCAACTACCACACCACACATCTAGGCTGACCTAGTCTATCCCAGGCGGCCCCAGGATAGTTGAATATATCAATTAGTTACTGGCGTAAATTTTTCTGTCACCCTACGCCCACCAACCGTCAAAGTGTATATTTAAGTCTCACATTAACTCCCTGGTTTTTTGGAGCACAATACGTCACAGTGGTTTGGTAGAGAATTCATATCTACTTAAACACGTATCATGACTTATTCTTACTCTGATCAGACTATGGATGGACGTGAGGATGGACGTGCCAACCATTCTGGTGTTAAACGTCAACACCTCGACTTATCCGGTCATAACAAGGTATAGGTAACGAATCCCTATATTTAGTCCGTTACTCTGATGCACTTGTATGTTTAGGTTAAACTTAAACGACGGAATCCAAAATTAATTCCGTGTAACTGTTCAAAGCACAAAGGTCTCCCGATTCGCAAGGACCAATTGAGGAGGTGTCAATTTCGGCACATGCTTGATAATCTCCATAAGGTCACATATGTGAGTGACGTTCTAGTAATGTACAAGGTCTTCTGGCTTACAGTAAATTGATTGGCTGATGTTATTGTTAGCCTTCAGCTGCCAGTGGGAGTCAAAGCACGAGCCAACGGCGAGATGCTGCGGCTCACCTGCAGCCCGGGGGCACCTCAACGCCAGCAATGGACTCGAACCTCCCTAGTATCTCACCCTTGGTCCCATTGAGCTCACCAAATTCATCTCAGCCCCCGACTGATATCTCCGGATCCCAAGTCAGTCACGGTAGCCACCAGTTGGATGCTAGTAAGAAATAAGGATTAGCCATGACTCGTACTTGACAGGATACACCGGAGATCCTGGAACATGTTATATACGCAATAAAGCGAATATTCTAACGTGCATATTGCGAAACCATGAATGAAATTTTCAGGAATAGGGTAGTAATGAAATTGATGTGCTTTGTCGTCACCTAGCAACGCGTGCCCAAGTCAGCCCCGGGACATGTTGCACGCGCCTTTCCACACTCCAGCGCAACCAGCCTTGTGCAGCATATACCTGCGAGCCAACGCTGGACACTGAGTTGCCCGCTCCTCGTTGCTTACAAAGTTGGCGCTTCGTAGATGTTGGTTGTTTGGTCTAGCCGAGGCATTTCCTCCCAGTGTTTGTCATCGTTCGCTACCATGGCCCTCTTGACTCAGCAGCTCCAATTCTCACTTAACGCAATTTGTCCGTAACTTGCCGTCTCTTGGTGATGTCGTTTTTGCAGAGATCTAGGAATGGATGCTTAACTTGTAGGAGAAAGTAGAACTACACCGGCTTGTTGGGTTCCTAACTTACATTAACACACCACTCGTTTGTAGGCGCAAAAAATGCGACGAAAAACGACCATTTTGTTCACTGTGTGACCGAACTGACTCGCAGTGTGTTTGGCCCGAGTCGGTTCAGCAGGCTTATGGCACCTATATCGACTTTCCTCTGTACGGCCAAGGAAACAGTCTCTCGATTCCACCTGATACGCTTGGCCTTGATTTATCTGGTGTTCATTTATACCAGGATGGTCTTGGAGGACTTTCTACTGGAGCCACTTCCTTCTCACAGACGGAGCTACTTGCTGCACGGACTTATTTAGGTCATTTTCACGCCTTGGGATCGTCTTCTCCAGAATCGGCGGCGCCGTCTTCGAGTAATTCCCATCGGTCTACGTCTCCCAATGACCACCCTAATAGCGGCGCTCCGGAAGGCCCACCAGATATTTCTAACCCTAATGCCTCAACGATAGTAGCATGGGATCACGCGCAGGATTATGGTCCTAGAGTAGTCTGGCCACCTGAGAACACAGATGACAATGAGGAATTCGACCCCGAAGGCGCCATGCCGGTGGTGCTCAAGTCTATCTCGGAATTTAGGATTATCAACGAGCCCGTTTTTCAAGAGATGGGCAACTTTTGTGAGTATTTTGGATAACCAAACTCTTGATGTAACTAAGCCCCCTGGTAGATTCCGTGTTCTTCACTCGGTACTTTTACGATTATACGGTGGTTCGTGATAGCATCATGTCTCGAGTTTGGCGGAGGCTTCAGTCCTCTGCATCTTCGAAACATGGGATGCTCGGTATTGCAATGTTATTCCGTGCGAATTATGAGGGCTCTATGATGACTCCTCGTTTGCGTAACTATGCGACAGAGCATCATTTACTTGCTATGAAAACGCTTCAGTTGGACCTAGAGAATGACCATTTATCCCCCTGGGTAAAACTAGTTAGCTTGACAGAGTTGACAACATACGCGGTAAGCCATTGCTTGGCCCATTCCGAGTGGCTACTGACGAGACACAGTACTATGCTGGCAATTTATCCGACTATTATCACTATCTCGGTCAGACTGCTATTGTCGTCCGGAAAGCTACGGGGAGCAACAACTTGGATTTGCTAACACTGAGTGGAGAGCACACATTTGACGTTCGCGCTTTTGCCTGGTGCGACATACTGAGCAGCATGGCACTCTCTCGCCCAACATCGCTCAACTATGATTCGGACATTCCCGACACATCATGGGGTAGTACCATTGGAGATGGTTACACTGATCAAGACAAGGGAATCGAGTGGATATTCGGTTGTCCTGATGTCCTGGCCGTCCTCCTTGCCCGAATAACCACGTTGAGGCATACTCGCCTTTCGACCGAAGAAAAGATGTCCCGTGGTAGTGAAATTGAGCAACTCATTCGGAACTCGCAATTCCGACCTTCGCAAGCCAAACATCCCATGTTGCGTGTAGCTCGGCTGGGCGCTCAAGAAATTTGGCGGCATACGGCCATATTGTATGTTCATCAGGTAATTATTCATTGGCAATGTCGGTATTATTTACTCACCTATTCTAAAGGCTGTATTCAAATCAGACTCGGCGCATCCTGTGGTGAAAGACTCTGTCAAACAGATTATCAGAATTGCGTCTACTATCAAGCCAGGCGTTAACCCAGATTGTTTCCTTGCCGTCCCATATTTTATTGTGCGTAATATCCCTAGCTTTCTCATAAACACAGCTATACTCACTCGCGATACACACAGGCTGGGTTCTTTGCAACCTCTGAGAAGGACCGGTATACTTTAAGGAACCGCATTCTCAATTGTGGGAACGAGCGATTTTTAAGGCACCTGGCTGCTGCGCTGGACGATTTGTGGAATGAAACGGACGCGACCGGCAACGTGATTAGTTGGTCAAGGAAACAACCGCCGGCATTTATATTCTGACTTTATCTACTCTCTAATCAATTTGCGCGTTATTCCTATATGTGATTTATAGCTGGATGTATTATAGCTGTAGACCAAATTGTTTTGATTGTCTCTTCACTCCATGCTTGTCCAGTTTCCTTTAGACTTGAGCTCGGATACGACATTATAATTAATCTTACGATAATTTCTCATCGTCACGTTCCAAGTCTGCTCGTATATTCGACATCACAGTTTGGATGTAAGTAATGGGCGTGAGGGTAAACTCCCCATTAGTATTTGGTTGTGATACGGAGTGTTTACTGCACTATGTCCAAAAGGTACGGTGCCTGGGCTTTTGAGTCGGTGTTTGTTTAGGTTTAGACTCGGTCGGCGCTACACGTGCATTTGTCATCACCTCCACCGCCATGACCTGCTTGGCTTTTGAGCTACCTGGCACGATTTGTTTACACTTTATCTCTCGAATATGTCGTTTTTACAAAGATCAAGGAACGGGTGTTTAACCTGCAGGAGAAAGTATAATTGCACCACTCTATCAAGGCTTTAACTTATCCACATTCCTTAATAGGCGTAAAAAATGCGACGAAAAATACCCAGTTTGTTCATTATGCGATCGAACCAGCTCGGAGTGTACCTGGCCGGATATAGTTCAGCAAGGTTATAGTACTTATATGAACTTCCCCCCTTATGACCCAGCCTTGCTTCCACCCGATACATCCGGTCTCGACGCACCTGATGTTCAGTTTTATCATGATGATCTTGAAAAGGTTTCTATCGGGTCAACTTCTTTCTCGTCACCGAATCTACTTGCTACTGAGCGTAATAGTCCCGCCTATTTGGGAGATTTTGAACCCCAAAGATCATGCGCAGAGTCGGTAGCTTCGTCTTCAAGTGGTTCACATTGGCCTACTCCCCCTAATTTTCGCCCCAAATCTGATGTTACGGGGGAACGACTGGAAACCCACGACGCCGAGAATTCGATAATTGCAGCATGGGATTACGCTCAAGATTTTGGGCCCAAAGTGATATGGCCACCCGGGAGAGCAATCGACAATGAGGAATTCGACCCAGAAGGAGCTATGCCGGTGGTGCTCCAATCTATCTCAAACCTTAGGATCATTGACGACCCCGTATTTAAAGAGATGCGCTATTTTTGTGAGTATTGCAGAAACTCAATGTTCGCATGACTCATTCTTCCGCTAGATTCCACGTTCCTCGCGCGGTACATGTATGATTACGCGGCGGTTCGCAATATTATTATGCCTCGAGTTTGCCAAAGACTTCAACTATCGGACTCTTTGAAGCATGGGATGCTCAGCACCGCGATATTGTACCGAGCGAATTATGAGGGGTCTATGTTGGCCGCCAGTCTGCGCAAATACGCGACAGAACATTATTTACTTGCTGCGAGGAGACTCGAGCTGGAATTGCAGAGCGGTTGCTCCTCGCCATGGGTGAATTTAGCCAGCTTGATTGAGTTGGCGAATTACGCGGTAAGCCACCCACTGCATCGCATTGAATCACTGTTAACTGGACGTAGTATCACGCTGGGAATTTATCTGATTACTACGATTATATTAGCCGGGCTGCTGTTGCTGTCAGACTGGCTATCGGGGGCAACAGCTTGGATTTGTTGACGTTGCGTGGGGCGCACACGTTTGATGCTCGTTATTTCGCGTGGTGCGACATACTCCGTAGCATGGCTCTCTCTCGTCCTACATTGCTCAACTACGAATCGGATCTCCACCAGACCGATGCCGTCGGCGATAATCACGCTGATCCAGATCGGGGGATCGAGTGGGTGGTTGGTTGTCCTGACATCTTGATCGTTCTTTTCGCTCGCATCACTGCATTGAGGCACGCCCACCTTTCGACCGAAGAAAAGATTACCCGTGGTAGCGAAATTGAGCAGTTGATCCGAGGTTTGCAGTTTCGTCTTGCGAGAGCTAGACACCCCATGCTGCGGGTGGCTCGACTGGCTGCCCAAGAAATTTGGCGGCACACGGCTATTTTGTATGTGCATCAGGTAAGCATGCTGCGGTGTTATGTTGGTCCTTGTCTTATCCTGTTCTCAAGGCGGTATTCAAATCCGACTCGAGCCATCCCGCGGTGAAAGATTCGGTTAAACAGGTTATTCGGATCGCGTCCACTCTCAAGCCAGGCGTCAATCCAGATTGTTTTCTTCCTGTCCCATACTTTATCGTATGTGATGCTTGGTGCACGTGTCCAAAGCTAACTTTGTTATAATTAGGCTGGATTCTTTGCGAACTCGGAGAAGGATCGGTACAATTTGAAGAACCGTATCCTCGGTTGTGGTAACGAGCGATGTTTGAGACATTTGGCCTCTGCGTTGGACGATCTGTGGAACGAAACGGACACGACTGGTGGACTGATTACCTGGTCAAAGAAACAACCACCAGCGTTTTTCTTCTAAAGTAGTTGTTTTTCCATATTTGATTTATGATATCATATATTCTGTTAGTAGATCAAGTTACCTTGATTATCGACTTTGTGTTGATCATGTTCCATAGATATGACATCTGAATTCAGTCCTACGGTTATCACAATTCAGCCCACCTAAAGTCGGGTGCTTCCACCGAATACAACGGTCGCAAAACCACGCTTGTCAGGATGTCAACCGCCTTGACTATCAACCCTCTTTGTTTTAAAATCGTTGCTTCGTTGGAGCGGAAATGCCACACTTGCCCCAATGCAGGTGAAGATACAAATTACCCCACGTGTTGTCACGTCCATGGAAATCAAAGGCACAGATGTTTAGAAGGTTCTATTCCACTAGAAGCGGCCCGTCCCGGGCCACTGACCTTGCTTCTGTCCAGTAGTTGCAAGAATGAATATTACATTTCACATTATCGACTGCCGTTTCCTTGGTTGAGTCGTTACATGATCTGAGTGGTCACATGACCTCTAGGCGAATTTTAAAATCATTTTTGCCTCTCATTTCCAATAATATAGACCTGGGAGTGACCTTGCAGAAGCAAGGTGATCAGGTTGGTACATTTTCATTTGCTCTGGGCTGTT
Source organism: Ceratobasidium theobromae (assembly GCA_037974915.1). Taxonomy (NCBI): domain Eukaryota; kingdom Fungi; phylum Basidiomycota; class Agaricomycetes; order Cantharellales; family Ceratobasidiaceae; genus Ceratobasidium; species Ceratobasidium theobromae. Next base: position 85,799 of record JBBBZN010000007.1, read on the forward strand.
CATGTGGGATGGATAGCACCGAATCCTCCGTCGATGGTGATAACCTGTCCGTGAACGTAATATCCCGGCGGCGATGCGAGGAAGAGCGCCAAGCCGGCCATATCGGTGTCCCTTTGTATATGATCTCAATAAGGCTGGCCTCTATCAGGCAGCGAAACTTGCGTTCCCGAACGCTGCAAGGGAATGTCTCTGAGCCCCTGTCGATTGCGCTTGCCTTGTCACCAGGGAGAGTTCTGTTGCCCTGGCTTCTTGTCATTTCACTTGCCTAGGATAGGTTACAGATTAGACTAGAGGGGGTGTTGACTATCCTGGTGCGATAGAGTTGACCCGGACTGGAATGTTCTTTAGCGCTAATTCGGTGGCGAATGTTTTGGTGAGGTGGGTGTTTGCGCTTTGGATGAGTTGTATGCGAACTGGTGGGGGTTGGATGTGGTGTAATTATGTATGGGGGGTATACCTTGTTCTGGGATATCTTGATTTGGCTGGACACGCTGCTGATGTTGATGACACATGCGCTCCATGCATCGCGTGCCTGGGAAGCCTTGTGCAAGAGTCCGAGAAAGGCGGATGTGAGAAAGAAGATGGATGCAACGTTGTTGTATAGTCCTGCCCAGTCTGCAGAAATGTATGTACGCGCACCTTGAAAGCTTTCGTTTTCGAATAGCGCGTTTCCGAGGGCTTCGGGGGTGTTGTTTTCGGGTGCCGAGTCGTCGTTGAAGAAGGATGCGACGGGGCCTATGATGGCTGCGCTTACGTTATGGGGTATTGGTATGGCTACTGTGAAGGGGTGGTCGCTCACTTGATTAGGATATCCAGCTTGCCGTCGGCGTCCGAGACAGTCTTGACAGCGTTCTTGATGCTGTCCTTGTCGTGACGTCCATCGGAGGCTAAACGCAGATTGGAATATGATGCCAAGCGCGCCATATACATATTGGGCTTACGGAATAATTTGACCTGTGGCTTGGGTGAATGCGCCATGGCGGCATCGTGCAGTTTTTCTCCCCTGCGACTGGAGATGTAGACTCTGGCACGTTGGTTGCGAGGGTTTGGGCGATCATGAGTCCGCTGTGCGGGGGTTAGGTTGGAGCGAATGTTCGTGAAATCGGCATACATGCCAGTTGCGCCGGCAGTAACGCGGCCGGCGACATCGAATAGGTTTTTGGCCCATGGCTAGCGAGTGCAGATGACGGTCCAATGGCCTATATGCGCCATGGGACTGCGATGATGCGCATGATGTAAATGAATATGATATTGAGTTAATGGCCGAAGTGATGGAATCGCATCACGTGACGTGTAAGCGCTGGACAAAGCCGAGCGGGAGCAAACTGAGCTGTGTAACGCCTCCTCCCTCCTCCCCCCACCAACATGTCGTCGAATGTTACGCAGAGCCCGGCGGTGGTGGGCCAGTATTATCAGGTCGGAAAGAAGATTGGCGAGGGCTCGTTTGGGGTTGTGTTTGAGGGCACCAACATGCTCAACAACCAGACGGTCGCCATCAAGTTTGAGCCCCGCAAGAGCGATGCGCCCCAGTTACGCGACGAATGGCGCTCATACCGCATGCTGGCTGGCTCGCGTGCGTATTTTCCGGCTTTTTTCCGATTTTGCTGACATTGCGCAGCCGGGATTCCGCAGGTGTACCACTTTGGCGCCGAGGGGCTACACAATGTGCTCGTCATTGACTTGTTTGGGCCGAATCTCGAGGACCTGTTTGACATGTGTGGCCGGCGGTTCTCGCTCAAGACGGTGTGTCTGGCTGCGCGCCAGATGATTACGCGAGTGCAGACGATCCACGAGAAGAATCTGATCTATCGCGATATCAAGCCGGACAACTTTCTCATTGGACTGCCGGGCACGCGCACGGCCAATGTGATCCACATGATCGACTTTGGCATGGCCAAGCTCTGGCGCGACCCCAAGACCAAGCAGCACATTCCCTATCGCGAGCGCAAGTCGCTCTCTGGCACGGCGCGGTACATGAGCATCAACACACATCTCGGGCGAGGTATGTTTTCACTCTGTTCCCTTGGCGGCTAGGCTCATTGCTGCACAGAGCAATCACGCCGTGATGACCTCGAGGGTCTCGGACACGTGTTTATGTACTTTTTGCGTGGGGGCCTCCCCTGGCAGGGCCTCAAGGCCGCCACCAATAAGCAAAAGTACGAAAAGATTGGCGAGAAGAAACAGACGACCCCCGTCGGCGAGCTTTGTGAGTGCGTGTTTTGGCTGTGACGCACATTAATCGTGGGAATCGCAGGCGCCGGGTTCCCCGAGGAGACGGCCATTTACATGAACTATGTGCGCAAGCTTGGGTTTGAGGAGACGCCCGACTATGACTTTTTGCGCGAGCTGTTTACCAAGATGCTCAAGGACGCGGGCGAGGTGGACGACGGGGTGATGGACTGGATGCTGCTCAATGGGGGCAAGGGATGGGAGGCCAGCGTATGTTGATTCTGATATCTTGAGCCCATCTGATTGGATTCTAGTCTGGCCACAAGCACTCGTCGGCCACTCGCCAGGGAGGAGCCCACCGCAACCACCACCGCTCCCGGCCCCAGCCCGGCACCCAAACCCCCTCACAGCCCCAGGCAGCGCGCACGAACAATCGTCTGTCGCAGCTGCAGCAACAGGCGTCCCAGACACCCATGGGCAGCAACGTTGCCGTTACCGGTGTGCCTCCCCCGGGAACTCCCACTCGCAGAACAACAGGGGGCGTCATGCAGGTTGTCGAGCGCGCTGGCTCGCCCGTCGTGGCCCATCCCTATGCCTCTGTCGAGCGCACCTCGACCGCTCTGGACGGTGCTGGCAGCGGACGCACCCCCCGGCCCGCCCCTCCCGCCGACGCCTTTCATCCCCCCGGCGCCGGTGGAAACTATGGCCGCACCTCGGTCGTCCAGGGCGGTGTCGGCATGGGCGGTGTCGGGCCCGCAGCACCCGTCTCTCCCGTCCAAGGATACTCGGCATCGCCACAGGCACATCCCTATGCCTCGCAATATCCCCAGCCGGGAACGGCCACAAACCTAGGTGGCTTGATGGCACCCTCACCGGGCGCTCAATCGCGACCCGAATCGAGTATACACGTCCAAGGTCCGACGGTCGAGCAGCAGGTGATGCAACACCAGCAGTTGAATGGCGAGCTCGAGCCGGAGCGGAAAAAGGGCGGGTTTTCCAAGTTTTTGGATGTGCTATTGTGCCGCGCCGTTTAGGACATGACGATGGATGCGTTACGACCAAAGACACTTGATCTCTGATGCCCATTGACATGGAAGGGTTCCGCTGGCTCTTGGGCTGCCTTTTGTTGCTGGGTTGGGCTGGAGGATAATATTTCTTTTTATGTTTTTTTGCTGAGGATATCATTCAACTAGCGTTTGTCTCCTCTCCGTTGTGCATTACGTCCCATCTACTCATTATACCTACCATCATTTTTCTGCACGCATGGCGCTGTCCGACATGAAAATCCTTGTCTTTTTTCTGACTCAATCTCTCGTTTGTCGGTGGTGCCTGTCGACCGGGTTCTCGCTTTTCCTCACGTTTTGTTTCTCTCCTAATTATTGATCGTGCCTTGTACGTGTGGCATATTAAATTAGATATACCTATTTCTTGGATTGCAAAAGATCTCTTTATTGTGCCGCACTTTTCGCGGAGCTTGGGTGATATTTATTCGCATGGTATGTCGAGACTAGCTGAAATGAGACGACAATGATTTATGGGACCATTTCCCAGACCCTGAGGAAAGGATATAAGCGCCGGATCCTCCTTGTCTCTTTGCATCCAGCATGTCTGACCCCAAGTCCAACGCCGCGGCCCAAAAGACGCGTTTTCTGAACACATGGCCCCAAATCAAGTCTGAGCTCGTTGCCCATATGGAGTCCAATGGGATGCCCCCAGACGCGTGCAAATGGTTCGACAAGGTTTGATTCACACAACGCCCCATTATTATCACTTACGCCCAACCAGAACCTCGAATACAACACGGCCGGCGGAAAGCTCAACCGCGGGATTTCCGTCATCGACACGGCCGAAATTCTGCTCAACCGTCCACTCTCGGACAAGCCAGACGCCAAGGGCACATCCGAGTACTACCGCGCGGCGATTCTAGGATGGGGCATCGAGCTTCTTCAGGCCTATTTTTTGGTTTCGGACGATATGATGGATGGTAGTATTACCCGTCGCGGACACCCGTGTTGGTGAGCTGGTTGCCTTGGGTTGGGCTGGGTGGCAATGGTTGAGTTTTTTTTTTCCCTAGGTACCGGAATCATGGAGTGGGCAATATTGCGATCAACGATTCGTTTATGCTCGAGTCGTCTATTTATTATATGCTCAAGAAGCATTTAAAGTCTGATCCAGCCTATATCGACTATGTCGAACTGTTTCTCGAGGTACGTCGAGCGAGGTTGGATGGCGCGTTTTTAACAAGTAGTTTGCTAGACGACGTTTCAAACCGAGTTGGGCCAGCTTGTGGATTTACTGACTGCCCCAGAAGACGACGTAAACCTCGACAGGTTCTCGCTCACAAAGTGAGTGTGTGCAGCGTGGTGTGTGTGGGTGTATGCTCATTGTCTGCAGGCACCAGTTGATTGTTATTTGGAAGACGGCGTATTATTCGTTTTACCTCCCTGTGGCTCTTGCGATGCTTTTTGTCGGGATCAAAGACCAAGCTCTGTTTGACCAGGCAAAGAAGATTTTGATTCCTATTGGAGAGTACTTTCAGGTTCAAGGTATGCTTGGATTCGAGAGGGTTTGCACGTGTTGAGTTGTTGCAGACGATTATTTGGACTGTTTTGGGACTCATGAGCAGATTGGGAAGATTGGAACGGATATTCTGGATAACAAGTGTTCGTGGTGCGTTAATATCGCGTTGAGCGTTGCGAATCCAGAACAGCGCAAGTTGCTCGACGTAAGTCTCGTGATTATCACAGCTTGGTATTTACTTTCTGCAGGATAATTATGGGCGCAAGGATCCTGCGGCCGAGGCCAAGGTCAAAAAGTTGTATGCTGAGCTAGAACTTCCTAGGCGCTACCAAGAATACGAGCAGACGACTTATGACAAGCTCAACGCGCTCATTGATGCTATCCCTGAAGAAGAGGGAGGGCTGAAGCGCCAAGTCTTTAGGAGGTTCGTATGAGCCCGCCCGTGATGAATATTTGCTGATGAAATTGTAGCTTCCTGGGCAAGATCTACAAGCGCTCCAAGTAGAATTGTGGGAAACGGGGATGTACTAGTCAACTCGAAATAAACAAATTCAATCTGCACGACTGCATGAAATTTCATGTTGAATAATAGATTACGAGCTTCTACTTCTTCAAAGCCTTTTTAATGGTCTCTACGAAGTCAGATTCCTCAGCTTTAATTGCGTCTGCAGCCTTGGCCATTGCGTCCTTGGCGCCCTTGTTCAGCGCAGCCTTGGCGTCTCCAATTGCGGCGCCGTCTTTGCCAAACTTGGCTTCGCGCCCGCCGAGATGCCAGTAGTTGACGAATCGCGCGAGCTGGGCCGTTTGAGCTGATGCGTTGGTCGCGTGACAGGCAAAGAGGAGGTAGTTTCTCGGATGGACGCGCCATGCTAGACCGCTCGTTAGCTCGTAAATAGACAATACCCCGAGTTGATTTACCAAATCGCATAAACACCATGCTACGTCGGCATCATTAAAAAGTGTGTCTAGAGTGCACAGCGAGCAGAACAACTCACGAATAACTCGCGAGCGCCGTTGTCATTGTTCCCGAAATCATTTCCTCATCTTTGCTTGTTAAATCGGTGATAGCGGCGATCGGAAGGCCCCAGTTGGCTACCTAGACACTTTGGTTTGTATCGTGTACCAGTATAAACCCATAAGAGTTCAACGTACTGGTCCCCAGAAATGCGTGCCTACCCAGGTGATCATTTAGGGTTCAGCACGATCAGCAAACTAGACGACTTACTGAAAAAGTATTCGCGCCCTGCAGGACTTCTGAGCCAATTAACGAACGTCGAGGCCATTGGCGTTTTGGTCGGGCGGTAGCTGGATGGGATGGACCTGGAGATGGCGAGTCAAGAAAAGTGGTGTGTCATAATTGTCGAGTCAGGTGATGGTGAAGAATTGGGCGCGTAGGCGCTGGGCGGTTAATGAAAAACCTCAATGTTGATCATTACTAGCACACGATGGTTGGAGCATTTGACGGCGATGGCCTGCTTTTGCGTTCAACTTTCGGCTACGGGGTTTTATAATATCTATGGTTTCTTAATTGGCTGATATTACTCAATCATACATGTCCTGCCGATCAAGGGTTCCTAGGATCCCGGTCCCCCGGGGGATTGATTCCCATTTCCAGTGTTTTTCACTCTCCGAAATTACACAACCCAACTTGTGCTGCATAATTCCCACACGTACCCCTGGGAGAATTGAGTACAGCTAATAGGGGTGCTCAATTCCTGGTTTCTGGTTTTTGTCACCTTTTGTTGTCACAAGCTCCGATTAAAAAATTTGAATCATGTGATATGCCGATGGCCTCACTGTATTTCCTCGGGCGAATTTTAGTAAGAAAACTAGCCCATACAATTGAGGCCGGTCCTGGTTTCCACAGTGCTCAACTTGAGCTGGCTGAGCTGAGACTAATTATTGGGTATTGTTTGTGCGCCTCCCTCTCTTGCAATTGCACGTAAGCTACAAACCATCAAGTATCACATATCACCACATCTATAACTTTTGTCAGCATCGTTATAATAACTAGTAGCTTGAGAGGAGGTGCATACATTGTGTTATTGCGGAGGACATGTCAGTTGCCTGCCGGTTGTGGCTCGGAAACGGTGCTTTGTAATTATCCGGCCATCTGTTGCCGACGAGCCAGGTGTGTGCTGTGCCATAAAACCAGACAAAACAAACCTCTGACGACTGGTTTATGGGATCGATCTCTGGTTTTTCGATCTGCTCGATATTGTGCTGGCGCTTAGCAGTTGCGTCATTTGAACCACGGGACCTCATCATGGGACGTCTCCCCGGCGCTAGTGGTGGGACAAAAACCAGGGCACAAACCAAGAATTGAGTGCCCCTAATAGAGGTATATATTGCGCTTGTCTCCTAGCGGGTCATCTACATCATTTGCATCATTTGCATCATCATCCGTGGCATACGTCCGAAACCTCACGTTTGTCATAAAGTGCACGGCACGTATATAAACCCTACCGATGTCCTCCTGGCTCGCACCGACTTGAGCTATTGCCATGGATCATCTACTCACCAACAACCTATTTGATGTCAGTGACTGTATCGCGCTCGTTACCGGTGGTAGTTCGGGCATGTAAGTTTGGTTTTTCTACCTTGGCTTTACTGGCCTAATATATACTACAGCGGCCTAATGGTCGCCCAAGCCCTCGCTGCTAACGGCGCCAAAGTCTACGTTGGTAGTCGCAAGGGCGAAAAGGTCCAAAGCTCAGCCGAAGAATATACACCCAAGATTATTGGCCAAAGAATCCCGTAAGCAGAATTCCATTCTTATTATTCGACCTAAATTACCTTTAGAATCGGGCTTGACGTGACCGATAAAGAAAGCATTAAGAATGCCGTCAAGATCATCGCGGACAAGGAAGGGAAGCTAGATGTATTGGTAAACAAGTGAGTATCACAACTCATCGTGTCGTCGACCTGATATATTGTGGCGCCATAGCGCTGGTATGAGTGGCCCGCATTCAAACTTCCTTTACGACCCATCTGCGCCAGAACAAAAAGATCCTGAAGCGTTCGGAAACGGGTTATTCAATGAGGAGTTTGGAGGTATGTTTTACGATAAAGCAAACTTCTCATTCAATTTCCCCACTGACTCGTGCGCGAGCAGAATGGACCAACACTTTTGGTCTCAACGTTGCCTCGATCTTCTTCGTGACATCAGCCTTTCTTGGACTCCTCAACAAAGCCTCTGAGGCACGTGGCGCCTGGAGTTCCAGTGTAATTAACATTAGCAGTGTATCCGGCCAACTACGGATCTCGGAAAATCATGTACGTCGTTTAGTTTGACTATATATGCGCAAAAAATAATCGTAACGTATAGTTTGCGTATAACGCATCCAAAGCCGCAGCCATTCACCTCACGCATATGTTCGCAACTGAGTTTGCGCTCAAGAACATTCAGGTCCGAGTCAACTCGATTGCACCAGGTTCGCCATGATTATATTTGATGGCGATTCACCGATTGAACATGCTTTGATAGGCGTCCACTCAAGCGAGATGACTCATGTCCAGGGCCAAAGAGCTCTCTCTGGTGAAAAAGCGAGTTCGATCGGAAAGGCTCTTAGAGATATTCCATTCCAGCGTAGCGGAACGTAAGTGTTGCTATCTATTTAAATTTAGAGGGGTGTGGAATAATTGGATGATGCATATAGGGATATGGATATAGGTGGCGCGGCGCTGTTCCTTTCCTCACCTGCCTCGTATTACGTTCACGGCCAGGTAATTACTGTTGACGGTGGATTCAAGGCTGTTCACCCCGCAACGTAACGAGGGTATAATTTAGAATTGTATTGAAAGCCATACTAAGATAAGTGAAAATGCATTAACGATCGGTGTGAGATTGAGACTCGCCGACACCTGGGTGAGGTTTCAAGATATTGCACTGCTATCGGTGTAAGAGGTTATTGATCAAGCGCTACAGCTATTTTGAACATTCCCAGTCTGGTCGATCTTGCACAAAAGGCACGTAGAATCAATTCTACTTGAACTACTATTGGCCGAGGGCGCATATAAGCGCCGTATGCGAATGCCCCGGTTGAAAATGTGGGGAATAAATCTTTTGATTAAGACTAGCGACTACCTCCGAGTTTACATGTTTAGAAGTTGTGAAACTCCAATATCGAGACTACACTAGATCGTGAATCCGGTAATTCCAGCGTAGTTGCTTGCTCCTGCAGAGCCACCAGAAACGGTCAAGCCAGACCAGTTCCAGGTTCCTATATTTGAGATTTAAGGGTCACATTTTTCATAAAAGTTGTACGAGAATGCACGGACCTGAGCAGGCACCACAGTTGACTTCAACTTCCTTTGCGCCACTCACAACCGCAACGGTATTAGTACCCGAGAAAGTCACGCCCTATGCGATTGAATATTTGTGTTAATGGGGTGATATATGTCCGAGGCTGGGTTGGGACATACAGAGAGGGCGACACCAGTTCCCGGAGTACCCAGGGTGCTAGGATAGCTCTGGTCGATGATTACACCGTATTTCTTGCAGCCGGTCACAGTGTTTCCAGTGTAGGTGATACCCGACACGGTTGAGCTAATTTGATTGTCAGTACAATCATGAGTGGTATGGTCCCGAGCTTACCCAGTAGCGGTGGCATCGGTCTTGATGCGAAGGCCGTTATCGTTGTTTGTAACGACGTTGTTCAGGATTTGTACGCCGCTGACCGTAACGTCTGAAGTAATGGATCCGACTGAGATTCCGTGCCCACCAGTGCATGTATTGCGCTGGAAGATGATGTTGGATCCCTTGTTAATCGCGAGGCAGTCATCTTGGTTGTGCACAGTGCTGTCCTCGATGGTGAGGTTCGAGACCGAGACTAAATTCATAGAATTAGTTGAATAGGCCTAAAATTTATTCCGGTTGCATACCATCGAAACCGTCGGTGTTGTGTCCAGCTGGGTCTCCATCGCTCAGGCTATTTGCAGCGTCTCCAGCAGCTAGATATGCAATTAGTATATGCTAGCAACCAAGATATAGCTCATCGCAACTCACAGTTATCAACGGTAACCTTGCTGACAACAAGCGCAGCGTCGTTGCCGAAGCTGAAGCACTGCTGCGGGGAATTCTTCACAACCAGGTTAGTGAACGTGCCGGACGATTTGATCCTATTCGAGAGTCAGATAACTGCCTTTGAACATGTGCATGTGATGCTGCGTACTTCATCATCGGGTGAGGCTTAGTTGTTCCGCTGCTCCCCTTTCCATCCCAGTACTGTTCGCCTTGCCCGTTGAAGGTATGGCCATTTCCGTTGACTATAAAACCGTCAGTAAGGTGGATATATGCGACATATATTAAATGACCGACAAGTAACGCTCGTTCCAGTCAATTGGAACAGAGGGCCTGCCCATGCGGAGACACCGAACTACGAGCATAGTGAGATAGCGTCCTAAGGAATGTGTAAAAGAGCTATACCGTCACATCTCCCAAGAGGTTGATGGTTGCTCCACTAGGGGCGGCAATCGAGAAGGTTTCCCCGGCAGGCACCGTAAACGAGTTGATGTTGATCTGGTTGTAGAAGGTTACGAGTGCGCATGTCGTTCAAGTCAGTCTAGTTGCTGGCTCATAAAAATGCGGTTCTACGTACGGTGGTGCACTTGATGGCAGCGGCGACATCATCTAGCGATGAGATAGTGCCAGTGCAGCGTTCCACAGGGGACGCATGTAGCGTAGAAGCCATGGAGAGCAAAGAGAGAGCAGTTGCGGCGGCAATCATGGCGAGTGCTGGTGAGAGTAGCTGAGTAAATGAGTTGGGTGATTGAGTTGAAGCGAGTGAGGACTCTGGGTTGTTCAGCTCATCTTATATATCATTGCTAACCACTAGCGCACTGCTAGCTTGGTATGTATCACTTTAACGCGCATACGGGCCGCTTGCCGCCACCTGGCATCTGGTGACAGCGACTAGCCCACACGGCGGCCCGTCGAGAAAAATAGACATGCTAGAGCTTCTCTCGATGCTATAAACGGAATGAGAAGTGATCCAAACGCTCATGCGGTCACTGATCGTACGTTAAAAATAGACATTTCTCAGGTACAACACGCTTATGTACCAAACAGATCACTTTAATAAAAATGAAAATGCCGATATCGATGCTCACATGAACGTGAACCAACTGCTGACGGAGCTACTGCGGACACAACCGTCAAACGGATATATCAAATAGCGGTCTATTTTAGTATCATAAATACCTTCAAATGGTTCTTTTCGAAATTGAAGTGGTTGCTGGACCACTGACAATATTCAGCGAAAATCGACAACAGGTTTGAGGACAAATGTATGTGCCAACAAATGTGATTGCTCATTACGGTTATACAAGTGAGGCCGGCGCTCGTGGGAGTTACGTATACTTAGGTTATAAGAATTTATAAATGTGATATAATTTGTTATGAGGCGATAACGAAATTTTGCGTGGGTTCACCCACGCATTACTGACCTGGTCCAATATGTATATCACATAAGCCCCGGGACCGACCGTCTCAGGCAAATACATCGAATGGTCGACCAGGTCGCTCACCCTCGATTGAATACTAGACTCCCTCAAATAGGCATGGCCTAGCCTTGCAAGCTTGTGCTTACTACATATACTCGCATTGACGAGCGATCGGTGCCTAATTGAGTCATTACGTAATCATATCAAGCGCTTCGTCCGAAAGTCTGATCTTTGTTTGAACTTTTGACAATCAGTCAATCCCAGACCTCACTCCACAATTTCTACCGCCGGAAACTAGGGCCATGTCGTCCGACGAATCCACTACCGGGGGCGAGTCTATCCTGGTATGCCCAACCCACACCTCGCTACATATGAGAATGATTGACCCCATTCTCAATCTCGAAATTAGTCCCTCGATAATCCTTTTACCCCTGTCGAGGTCACAATGCAATCTGCATTTCCACCAACACCACCTCCACCGCCTCAGCCAGCAGCTCCCGTAGACGAGCCGGCCTTTGGATCCGCACTAGACCCCGCCTCTGATGCCTATAAAGAAGAGTACGAGGCGCGCCTCACGACTTGGAGGGCTGAATCGGCCGAAGCACGTGTGAAAGCTGAGGCCGAACGTGCAAAGTGGGAAGAGCGCCGTGCAGCGGGTGTTGTGCCCGAACACGAGACGTGGGAGAAGGTCGGGGAGTCTGCTATGCTATCCGAGACGCATGGGAGGGTAAATGCGCAGCCTGGGACGAGTGTGGCGGATTCACGCGATTTGGTGGCGGGTGAGAAGAGTGGAGGGAATGGCGCAGAGGCGCTTGCGGTGCGTATATCTTCAATGCACTCTCGGAGGTATTGATTGAGGTCTAATTGTAGAGTACGCTCGGATATCCGCCTTCTGCAGCTTCCATACAAACACTCGAGACGTCCGACGCTTCACCTGTTAACCTCAGTGGTGCCGAACTCTCAGCCAACGAGGCCGGCAACACATGGGAAGAAGTTCATTCGATTGGATCCTCGTTCCCCTCGTTGCCCGAACAGCACAACGCGAGCGCGATCCCGCTCCAGCCGACATATCGAGCACGTCAGGCAGCGACGCAAAAAAAGGAAAGATCTCATCATCATCGGCACTCTCATCGCCCGCCAGCATCACAGCCTGTTCCACCCTCGGTTACCGTATCGGTCTTTGATTCCTCGCTTTCGACTCGCACGCGGGCCCTTGCGCTACTATCGTCCTTTGCGATCAACATGTTTTTGCCTTTTGTGAACGGAGTTATGCTTGGGTTTGGGGAAATATTTGCGAGGAACGTTGTTGGTCCTTGGTTTGGGTGGCCAAAACCTGTTGCAACATCTGTCGGTGTGAGAGCTGGTGGAAGGAGAAACTCATAAATCTTAAACAAAGAATTCGAGGTGTGTTGCAAATAAGTTGATTTGCAGGGCGATTGATATCCACACCAGATCTAGACGGCCTTGACTGTTTTTGTACAACTAGGTATAAAGTATAAATGAGATGTTGAAAATTTACACCTTCACGCACGAATCCTTGTATAATCTGCATTTCATAACAGACGGACAAATTTACAAGAGTGCTCATACATGCGTAGCAGGAATAATTATGTACGTGGCAACGTCCAAGAATAATGACTAGACAAAGAGCCTAACGAGTAATCACAGTCGGGCATTCTTGGGCATCTTCCGAATTGCCTGACGCACACCGAGGTCACCCAAGACGTCCTCGGCACCTCCAAGGAGAGAATCAAATGGCACAGTGCGGTGGTACTGTACAAGGTAGCAGATTAGCACGTTGTATGCTGACGAAACCGAGCAAAACCTACATGTTCAATCATTCTACCCATTCCGGTCCTTGTGATTGCTCGTCCACCAAAGATTTGCGTAGCATCGGCGGCGGTCTCTTGCGCGCTGCGGGTGAGGTACATCTTCAAGAAGGCAATCTGACCCGCGAGATTGGCAGATTGCTGTTTGTAGTTCATGTTGCACATCTGGTGAGTGACATTCTCAAGCCAGTTTTGGCCACTCTCGACGCGGGCAATCATTGCCGCTAGTCTATATCCCAGATAATGTGAATAAGGGGAGTGGAAGCGGGGAGTTTGTGCTCACTTGTGTCGAATTACTGCTTGCGAGATCAACGGCTTCCCAAAGACCTTCCTCTGGTTTGCCCACCTATGCCACATCAATTATTTAGGACCAAGGAGATCACTTTCGCAAACTCACTTCAGGCACTCCTCGACAACATTCCGCTGGCTCCTCGCGCTAGCGCAGCACATAACCCATCGTTCATGGTTAAAGTTGCTCAAAATCACCAACAGACCTCCATCCTCGGGACCGAGCATGTTTTCTGACGGAACCTTGACATTATCGAATGTGATGTACCCAGTTCCAGCGGTAGGAGAGTAAGATGTCTTGATGGGTTTTGTGGAGACACCTTCGCCGCGGGGAATAAGGAATACGGTGAGACCACCAGAAGTCTTGCATCCAACAGTAAAGTAGCTACTCTGATGTCAGCATTAGATGGCTGGGCAAGGGCGGACAAACATACTCGGAGAACGTGGCATTCGTAATCCATTTCTTGGTGCCGTTGACGATCCAATGTGATCCGTCAGCGGATTTGACGGCTGTACACTTGAGACCAGCGACATCGGAACCAGCAAATGCTTCGCTAATTGCCAAGCTAATGAACTATAATCCGCATTAGCTAGGTGGGAGCAAAAAGGACGGCATAAACCCACCTTCTTGCCAGCAAAAATCTCGGGGACAATCTTATCCCGCAGTTCAGGCTTGGCGAAATTGAGGACAGGCGGAAGACCAATAACCATTCCTCCAAGAAGACCTAGATGTCATGATTATTAGACACCACAGTACTAAGCGGGATCATTCGGACTCACCATCCCCGTAGCCCCGAGCCCCAACGCGGGTGAGTTCTTGAGTAATGATCAACTCGTGGAAGTAATCAAACTCTTCTGGCTTGACCATGCCGCCAAAGAGGTTGCGGCCTTTGAGGTGCTTGCCCGGGCCGAGACGCATAGCGTGCATATTCACCTCGCTGCGTCTCTTATGTCAGAAAGGGTTAGGACAGTAAATGCAAGAAGACATACGCCATCTTATCGAGGACATCCTGGCTGATGCGCTTGCCATCCTCTTCGCGAGCTTGGCCATCAGCAACCACATGCTCGTCGACAAACTTGCGCACGACTTTTTGGAACGCGCGGTGTTTCTACACGCGAATTCGAGTTAATATAGAACTTCGTCACAGATATGAAACCGCTCACATCAGTATAATACGCGCTGTGGAATCCAGGGGTCAACCATGATGGCTCGGCATATGGGACCTTGCTGATCTCGCCAGGGGCCAACGGTTTAATCTGCTTCGACTCTCCCTGGATTGTGCCAATCTGGAGACGTGCATACTGCGGCTTGCTCAAGACTTCCTGTCTGTGCAAGGAAAAGAATGCTTCGGTCGCGTCCTTGCCGGCTGCAACCAAGCCGAATGAGCCGCATGGCCTTGATACAAGGTTATCTACACCTACCAACTTCCTCGTCGAGCAAAACAGAGAGACCACCAGGGTGCATTGCTGCAAACTTGGAGAGGTCAAACACTACCGAGTCGACAATGATCCACTGCAAGCGTGTGAGTTGTAAATTCACGTATAATACACCCTGTTAACGTACCAAATCGCCCTCTTTATTGTGTTTTGCGACCTCATCGCGGGTGAATACCTTCATTTCTTTGGTGGCCATAGTGAGTGGTGGTGGTTAGGAACTGACTCTGAGTGTGCGGTGGCAGGCCTACTTATGCAGCAATCACATGTCCCACTATCACGTGAATGTTCCCCGGACTCGCTTTGACCGGTGCCCCACCATGTGATATCATATCTGGGCACTAATCATCATGAGCCGATTCGCTCAAAAGAATATGCAAATATTATTACCTCTGTAGTCTTCCGCGAATTATCCACGCTGTAGTACTTCCCCTTGACCACTTGGGAATGAGACTGAAACCACTTTTCAAATTCATTTCTTGGCTCATCGCCCCCGGCTCAGTTCCGCTCGCAATGCTTACCGGATTATTCCCTCGTGATTTGTGTTCACTCACACCGGGAGCACATTGCCACCCGAACAGCATGGGATCAAAGGTTGAATTATCAAGAGCTACAGTCCATCTTAATGAACAAACGCATCTACAATAAACATACATCCCGGATATTATTTATATCCACCCTAGGTATACATGGGGAAGTATTCGTATATGGGCGCCACTAGCAGCAGCCTCGAAAGTTTACTCGTCGTCTCCGCAGACCATCTCGCACGGGCAACCTGAGGGAATGGTTCGTCATCCAATTTCTCGTTGACCAGAAAATATAGCACTCACATAAGATTGCCGCGCAGCACTCACAGCACCCCTCCATGCACTACAAAAATTCACGTTTAGCAGTCACATACAAACAACCAGCTTTCGACTCACCTCGCAGCAGATGAAGCACGAGAGGGCACCAATCAAACATCCCTTGGCTGAAAACGCAAACAAATATCAGAAAAATTCAACCTCTGAGCTCTCAAAATACCCACCTGCTCCACCACCTCGGAGACGAAGCGACTGAAATCTGCCTTGAGATTGCTTTCCGGATTCCGGATCAACGGTCATTTCTGAAAGAAGTCTCAAGTTAGGAATGATAGAGTGCTTCGAACGTGGTACTTACGCATGGCAGGACCAGCAGTGGGCTGGGTGGTAATGTTTTGGGAGGACATGATTATGATAACGACTGAAGGTTGAGAGGAGCGGTTGGAGAGGCTGGGGGGATTGAGGAGGAGTGCTGACCACCATCTCGCTTTGCCACACCCATATATATATCTTATCGCATCCGAGGATCTAGGAGAAGCAGTACACAACGTTAATGACGAGATGATAGGCTAACATAATAACATTTAGTGACTCCGCATCACGTACATGACACACTGTTCCCACAGCTATGGGCGCCAAAACACAGCTTCAAGCACTCCGAGAAGAATATCAGGAGATAACGGTTCAGACGGTATGCAACACCCGCATCTGACTTGCATCAACCGAGTGCTTCAGACATCCGAACCGACCAAGCTCAGACTGACTTCAAGAATGAATGTTTAGGCTGAGTTCCTACGGCGCCGACGACACCGCTTTCACTGCGGAGGTTCTAAAAATAACCGAACGGAGGTTCATAAGGTTATGTCATGGAACCCGCGTGACAACCCGACCAACAAGCGCATTCGTTTGGTTCTGTTTGGCCTAAGCCGACATTTGTAAACAGCCGGCGGGAGGGACAAAATATATCCGAACAGCTGTTTTGAATCGCAAATTTACATGCACAGCAACGATTCTCGTTTCGTTTTCTTGGTCCAATTCGTCGTCATTTTTCAACTTTGTTGAAACACGGACAACCACGTGCGTGAGATGCACACGTTCATGATCAATAGGACCGCCCCAGATTCTAGTGGTTTCTAATACCTTGCCTATCTACGTAGGCGGATTCACAAGATGCTCCCTCGGAGAGTCCCAGGGACAAATTTTGGAAGGTTTGATTGTATTGGTGCACGGATGAGCCGATTTCGGGTTTGACCGCGAGCGGGATGATATAACATTGTCACCGGCTTGACCTAGAACATAGGCAATGCGTTCATCGCGGGGGCTGATTAGCTATCTGACTCCGGTCAAAGTTTAGTGGAAACGTTGAACTTTATGCCATCACGTTCATCTCCGAGTGTGCTTAATCGGCTCTATTCAATGTAACAACGTTGACACAAACTAGGTGCAGTTAAAATAAGGCTATACAAACATCATGCCAATATCTGTTACAGTATATATCAAACCAAGAGCGCATATAACCATTAAAATCTCGTTCCAATAGCGAATAACCTAGTTGAACTTCCACGAGACGTGCAACCTTCCGGCATCTAATCAAATCGCAATAACAAATTCGTAAGCATTTCTGTCAAGCGGGAAGGTCAGAAACTGTACGCACCCTTATTCTCGAGGGCCTCAAACGCGGAGGGCGACATGTCAATGTCGTTATACGCGCATTCGGGGCAGAGATCTACGACCGTAACGGTCACGCTCTTTCCTTGGTAGTTGATGTTGGCAGTTCGGCCGCAGGATGAGCTCCCGCCTTGACCATCTATCCAAAACACCAGTGGTTGAGTAAATGATATTACAAGAGTGATGATTCGTGCTTACTGGAGGTCTCGTCCCACAAGCCTTGAGAGATAGCAATCACATGTTCGTTGTTTTTCTGAGTGTACGGATAAGAACAATAACAAATGTCAGAAATAAGGCAAACTCACGTTGTACCAGCCACAAGCACCGTTGTTTTCTTCGGTATTATCTGTTTGTACGGGATGTTTAGCATAGTGTTCAAAGTGAAGTACTCATTGAACATACAATAAGTTGCCTGCACAGCGCCGGGATTAGCAAAACGTTCATCCAAATCATTTTTGTCAAAACTCACCTGTCCATTGCGACCGCCTTTAGCACGGGCGGCGTGCAACTGATGAGCGCGCATATTGGAGGGGATTGCCGCTGTAATTCCCGAGAATGCGAGCGCGCAAGCGGCCGAGACAACAAACTTGGTGAACGAATACATGTTCGATTATAGAAAGTGTAGTGTTGAGTGCGTCAAGTGAGTGGGTTCTACAAAGAGTGACTATGCAAAAGGTGAAAGTTGCGCAGAAAAAATATGTGAAGGGACTAGTTCCGTCTGGTTCGTTTTATAGTGTGCCAGTCGCCGCCTCGGTGCCACAGATTTCCTGGGGAAGTCAAAATATTGGGAAATAATAATTCAAGTTTATACCATGCTCGGAGCTTAAGCGAAGGAATCGAAGCAGGTTAATCGCTCGTGACTGGGGTTCCGACGCTGCGCGGGGACTCAAATGTTCGAGCACCGAAACTGAAACACATTCCAAACCGGGGTTTCGACATAGAAGTGCATTATTTCATTTTGGCAACTTATCCCCCGCCGGCCAAGAAATTGAGGGATCTGGGCCCTAATTAGGGATATCCAGAAGTCGCCTGCGACAAGTGTTATCTAACTCACCGGGTTGAAACTACCAAAACATTGCGGGTATTTTTAAGCCAGGCGTTGACGTCATGCTTTAATTGTAACGCATACAGCTACGCATACGACCGATATAGATTACAACCCAAACTAGCTGGAACCATTCATCCCAACTCAACAATATAGGATTACAATATTGCTGTGCCGATGAAAAGGTCGCGGAACGAGGGTAGATCATTGCTGGTAAACTGGTTTGGTGTCGACGTGGTGTCATGACCACTCATATACGTATTTATAGGTTAATTATAAGCTTTTCCGTACCGATAGATGCGACCGTGTACCTAGGCCTCTGGCATGTAGTATGAGTGGCATTTTGCACCCCCTAACCTCCAGCTCACCTTGTATTTCCGTGTCCCAAGTAAGCTATCTGTATATAAAATATCTAAACATCTCCCAAGTAGGTATTATATATATATTATCTTAAATCACTCACACACACTCATCCACTTGAAACCTGCAAATCTCTGTGAGTTTCTAACCAACATTCTTATTATATACCTTAATCTGTGGTCCCGATTTTAGGCTTTCAAATGGTCGTATATACGTTTGGGGAACTGTTATGCATGTTTGTATAGATATAGACATTTTAGTTCAAAAACGTGTTCTCTGTGAGGGGTTTTGCCGGAAAATTTATTTCGAAACCAGGTGTTGATGTCGTGCTCTAACTACTACCAATTATTGTACAACCCAAACTAGCTGAGATCATTCATCCCTACATAGGATATCGATTGCGGTATATATTGCTGCGCCAAAGTAAAGGCCGCGGGCAAATCATATGATCCTAGCTGGCAAACTAGTTTAGTATCATGTTATGAGTCCTTAAATACGTATTTATTGTTAGCTATAGGTCGACTAGAAGCTTTTTTCATTACTAATATATGCACCTGTGTACTTGTCTGCTTAATCCGGATTCTGATCATGAGCTGGCTATATAAGCTATTGCTAGTAATAGACAGAATTATGTGGTATATAATACTACATCGATCGCGTCTGATATATATGATGTTACTGGCGTCAACCGGTTGTAAAACGGCGCAGCAATTTGAGCAGCGAGCATATTGTATGTCATAAATGCACAGAATCTAGCCAGCTATGGCAGACATCACTGCGCCATATGCGTAAACCGCAGGTTTAGAAATTAAATCGTTCAGGGACAATAGATGCAGCGAGCTAGATGTAATCGTCGCTGAGAATTCCTCGTCATAAGCTTATAACGAGCACAGCAATCTCGAGGATCCGCATTCGAGAGTATGCTATGAAAATTTTCTTCCTTATGATCAGCAATGTTAACGTTGGCTCATGTGAGCGCATATATTATAACAGTAAGAAAAAGTCACTAGCGTGATGCAATAACCCAGCATAATAATACAAGCAACAAACGTATATCATAAAATGAATTTTAATTCCTAAAAGAGCCCAAATTCAGCGTGCCGAAGGGGTAATAGCCCGGCCCAACTCCTCAAGGGTCAACACCCAGATATCACACATGGTTCCTTCTGCGGTTTTGTACATCTCCTCATACGACCCGAAGCCATATCGTTCTACCCTGTCAAAGTGGTCGCTCATACGGCCTCGAATGTATTCTTGCAGGGGCGGATCATCAGATGAACCCACCACCTTTTTCAGCCACTTTGACCACGAACTCTGCCGTGCAGACAAGCTGTAAGTCAAGTTTCCCACTTCTCTAGCCACTCACTTTGGATTTCTCATTAAATGTTAGCCGTGAAGGATCAAGATCGATCAGACGATCGATCAACACATCCGCTGCACGTTGCGCAATGTCGGAAACGTGCCGCTTGCCTATTTCGGTAGACGTCTCCCAGGACTGAATCCAAGCCTGCTTGCCTCGGAAAGTCGTGGATTCTCCCAGTTCGCGGTTATCACTCGTGAGATCATTGGCCGGTATTCTCGCAGCCCAATGTTCTCCCCAGGCGCGGTCCCATTCTTGTTCCCAGGGCGCTGGGTTCGTAGGATCGATTTCAGACTTGAGCTCCTCGCCATCAGGATTGTTCTCTTCTTTGGCGGTAACGATGGCCGCCGCATATGCCGCCTCTATAGCCACTTCCCAGGCAATATTGCAGTGGTTCAGCCAGGTAATCTCTCCGTACTTTGCGGGTTCTTTTGGTTTCACGCGCGCGTCAGAAACATGCCGCATAGAGGTAGCGGCGGCGTTTCCTTCTGCAGCCATGATTTTCGCGTCCAATAGAGCGATATTGAAATGGCGGCGCATTTCTCTGTTCAGGACAGGCGCAAGTTGAGACCGCAAAAGGAGCCTTCTGAGGGTATTAGTAATGAAAGGACGATAACCTGTAAGCTGATACTCGAGGGCATCTCGGAAATGCTTGGCGCTCGATTCGTCGTGAACGACACTCGGAGGAGGTAGCACTGGCTTGGGCTTCTTTTTCCCACCACCAGCGGCAAATATGTCCCTAAACTGATCTCGATTTCGTTTAGGCTGCTTGGACGAATTATTCAAAGTGATCTCGGTGGACCCAGATCGAGAGCGGTTGGTGGAAATGGATTTCAGGGACTCTTGGATGATATTGTTCCAAACTTCCTCGGACGCTGTGGTTTTCTCCCAGTTGTAGCCGCGTCGGGCGACAGACGAAATGACGGTCCAGGTGAAGAAGTAGCAATTGAACAGTAGGAGACTGTAAGATTTCGCGTCCGGGTGATCTTGGATTCCGCGGCAGACCGCCAATATAACTCGCAAGTCTTCGCCCTCGGGAAAATCAATGGTCAGCAAGACCTCGGTATCGTCCATGACTTCTTTGTACACAGGCTCGCCCGGATTGAGGGTATGCGCGCTGTCTTCTGATTCTGTTCCTGCTGCATCAAGCGCTTGTCCACCCTTTTTCTCGGTGGCTCGTCGATCGAATCGACAAATTGATCGACTGTTCCGGAGCCAGACTACAATAAACTCGTGCTTGGCAAACCCGTCAACAAATTTCCGGTACTCGATTTTTGTGAATTTTCTTGTAGGCTGGTTGAGGTACCAATTGTCCACCTCCTCGATGCCTTCGGTTGTATCAAAACGCAGGATAACGCGAGGTTGTACTTTGAGGCGTTCCTCTTGTAACGACGTGAGGAGTTTGTGCGATTTGGGCGCTACCGAACGAATAAGATCTAAAGGTACACAGTGTTTCATCATTGTGCGCATAAGGTTATGACGGAAACTAGGCATGGCTAATAGTTGCTAGAAATCGTAGACTAGAAGTTGATATTGGGTGTAGATTTGGGTGGTCGCGGTCGTCAAGATTTCGCCCTAGCCTCTAATACTTCCTCCAATGTTTGCAACGAGGCCTCAACGAGGGATTGACATAGGGTTTTCATCCAATAGCGCCAACCTTTGTACCATAAACAGCACCGCGTGTAAAGCGCTCATGATCATCACATGATCACGATCTAGAATCACTCGACTAAAGGCGTCTAAATTCACTGCCCACTATTATATTGTAAGAACAATTGCAATGCGTTTATAGTACACAGAGCATCTCGTGATGCGCTATATGCCCTAGGGCCCAAGGGAAGAGTCTGGAAAGGTGCAGTTGGCTTTGGTACGTGCATTCAGGCTCAATTGTTTCCTGCAATGCATACGTCTATTCAACACTGTCAGGGTATAAAGGAACATTTTATCTTATCCAAATGTGGGACAAGGGGTGGATTACATTCCACCCACAATGGAATATCAATGCCATTCTTGGTGTCTACAGTCGCTAGGTGCTACCACAAACTACTGATTACTCCGACTTCCCCGCCAAGTGAGTGAGATCAAAGTCAAGCGGTGCCGATGCCAAGTTATCAAATAGTAGCGTCACTCATCTGAATGGACATTGCTTGCGTCATAATGCTTACAGACTCCAGCAGTTCATCACTCGAATGCACCGATGTCTGCGACTCGCCCTAATTAATATTGACAAGCCGTGGAAAAACGCACCAAACCGATCACTTATCCACCTCGATTTTTCACGACGTGCTCGGTGTCGCCTCGAAGTTTGGGCATAGGGCTGGGGCAAGCATCAGCTTATCCCGTTCTTGGCTAGCAGAGAGTGTGCTAGACCCCACTATGGTACTACACTAATGAAAATGGCTATTGTATGCACGTGAGATCCGATAGATAGAGTGGTGTGGTTCGTGAGGCGAGTTCGAAGGTGATGTTTTAGCCCCGATTCACTCCTATGGGCAAAAACCCCTGTGTTAGTATACCATCGCTGGCCCAAGGCCAAGAGGATCGATCTGAGAGGGTTGTATTTGGGAGTGGGTGGCTGGCAGTAGCCGCTGAGATAACCTGAAATGAATGAAATTCGGCGTGGCGCGGTGGATTGAATGCCCGGAAGTAACCGGTTTATGGTGTTGCTTGACGCGCTTGAGGTCAGAGCTGGGTGGTACCTTTGAATTGTTCTCTGCTTGGAAGTGTACTGTATTAGGATGAATCTGATTAGCTGGAGAAACTTGTCTCGTTCTGCGTTTTGTTGCTGTCATTCGACTTGGTGGTTACGGTCGACAGATGCGCATTCCACGTCATCTGATTATTTATTTGATAAATATAATCCTATAGATGATCTTATGACCTCGGACCATAACATGTGGATGTCCACATGAAACGGAAAGCTTCGATGTTCTTTGCATGACGAGATAGCTTAGCACAGCCACATAGGACGGTTAGAAGTGAACCACCACAATGTCGGAGAACCCAGCACCAATGAACATTCGACCCCGGCAGATAGACGACTTGGAGCAGCCATCGAGCAGGGCGAGCCAGTTGGGATATGGAACACCCCCAGTAGCCAATATTCCGCCGCGTGCATTCGGTTCTCCACGACCCCCAAGCAATGTTCCCAACTATGGCTCTGTTCCGAATGCATCGGGCACTGCCACACCCGACGACGACGAGCGAACAAGAGTACTTCGGCGCCATCTTGTGTCTGCGGAAGAACGCTCTGAACGGAGGCCATCTGCAGTTAGTGTCGCCCGGCCCTTCCTAGCTCGTCGGCCAAGCTCTGGTGAGGACTCTCAAGCCATCGAAGAGCCATTTCCCATTCCATATGGCTCACATGGCGGAGATGTTACGTGAGTATCTTATATCTCGATATGCTTATATCTTGATATGCTAACTCTGCCCAGACACGGAATATACAAGTGGCACGCTGACCAAGGGCGCGAAAACCTCCGTCGTCCACGCTCTGTCTCGTTTTCCGGTCCTGAAGTCTCGGTCGACCCCGCCTTTCGCCACATTCATGAGCCTGGGGGTTTCCGCCGCAACTACCTCGTGCTGGCTGCCCGCGAACAAGGCCAGGAAGACCCTAGAATGCTCCACAACTTCATCGAGTTCCTCTATCTCTATGGCCACTTTGTCAGTCCTCTTTGTTCCTGTAGCCTTGCCTAACTTGTCTATAGGCTGGAGAAGATCTTGAAGAAGAGGACGAAGAAGCCGTTACGCCTCTGGACGACGAGGAACAGGCCGGTTTACTGGACGCAGAACCTTCCACCGGTGAACCCGAGAGCCGCCTCATCCATCGCAGTGTTGCCTCGCTCAAGCCCTCTGAGCAAACTCCCCTTATGAGCAGGAGTGTCACCTCCATCCGCCGCCGACGTAGGCAGAGCGTGGGGTCTCACGGCGACGCTACTGTCACCCAGGCCGTTCTCATGGTCAGTCGGTTTGCGCCATGACGACATTGACTCACTCCATCACCCCAGCTTCTCAAGTCGTTTGTCGGCACAGGTGTGCTTTTTTTAGGAAAAGCGTGAGTCCCCCGTTCCTATTCATTTCACACTGCTCACCCGCCCCAGATTCTACAATGGCGGCATGCTTTTCTCCACTGTTGTACTCGTGCTTATTGCCCTGGCTTCGCTCTGGTCCTTCTTGCTACTCGTCAAGACCAAGTTTGTCGTCTCGGGATCCTTTGGTGATATCGGCGGCACCCTTTACGGGCCCTGGATGAGGATAGTCATCCTCTCCTCAATCGTCGTCTCACAGCTCGGATTCGTCTGCGCCTATCTCATCTTTGTTGCCGAGAACCTCCAAGCATTCATCCTCGCCGTCTCCAAATGCAAACGCCTCGTCCCCACCACCACTCTCATTTTCGTTCAGCTCTTGCTTTTCGTCCCGCTTTCCCTCGTCCGCAACTTGGCCAAATTGAGTACCACAGCCTTGATTGCTGATGGCTTCATTCTCGTTGGCTTGGTTTATCTATTTTCGATGGAGTGGGGTGTTTTGGCCGATCGCGGTCTGGCGGACATCAAGTGGTTCAATGAAAAGGATTTCCCGCTCTTGATTGGGTCAGTTGCCGTCATTTTCTCACTGCTGTTCTGACTGTGTTCCAGTACTGCCGTATTCTCGTTTGAGGGTGTTGGGCTGGTCATTCCCATCACAGACGCCATGCGCGAGCCCCGCAAGTTCCCCAAGGTTTTGACTGGTGTCATGCTTTTCCTAATCGGTGCGTCGCGTTGGGAATATTATGTAATCGAGCTCACGCACGTTGTAGTCCTATTTGGTGGCTCTGGTGCCCTCGCTTATGCCGCGTTTGGCTCGAGCATCGATGCCGTGGTACTCAAGAACCTGCCCCAATCATCCAAGGCCGTTCAATCTGTCCAATTCCTCTATTCTCTGGCCATTCTCCTTTCCACGCCTCTGCAGCTCTTCCCCGCCCTACGTATCCTCGAGACCGCACTCTTTGTCAAGAGCGGCAAGGCAGATATTAGAGTCAAGTGGACCAAGAATGCGTTTAGATTACTGATTGTCATAATTTGCGTTGTTGTGAGTATATTTGGAGCGAAGGATCTAGACAAGTTTGTGGCGTTTGTCGGGAGCTGCGCCTGTGTGCCGTTGTGCTTTGTGTACCCAGCCATGTTGCACTACAAGGCTGTTGCGCGGACCAAGTTCCAAAAGGGCTCGGATATTGCTTTGATGGTGTTTGGCATGTCGGCTGCGATTTACACGAGCATCCAAACGATCAAGGTGTGTTTGTTCATTATTGCGCCAAGGCTTTGCTGACTCGGCTATAGTTGATGGCCGCCCCTAGTGGTGTCCCCGAGCCCATTGGAGACTGCACGCCCCCCAAGCCGGGCGCAGGGACAGGACCAGACTCGCCCTTTTGGTTGGGGATGTTTTGAAGATGAGCAGTATGCTGTTATTGTTACGTAATCACATTTGTACAACTTGGGTATCAATCACACGACGTATTTTTGGTTTGTTGAACTGGTTGCTCTGTGGCAATCAAGATGGCGGATCAAAAGCTCAGCAGTCCCGATGAATAGCCCACTTGCTACCATGTCATGCACCGTCACTGAATACCACGACATATTCGCCTGTTCTGCCTGTTTTAAACAACAAATCGTCCTGATCAATGTTATCCACGGCAACTATTGGCACCCCGAACTGGGAAGTTTCAGGTTCTTACCCTCGAATGAACACGAGCAACGACATTTTCCCGTAGATTTATCGAATACCCGGTTATTGCGGTGGAGAAACTTTATCGCTACATCTAAAACGGCGATTGTCGCCATGATTGACATTCTACATCCGCCCAGGTTCGGATTCGGAATGGCAAGAAATGAGAGCAGGCAAGAGGAGGATGTGGCTGAGGATGTGGTCGAGAGTGTTGCGAGGGAGCGGGGGAATCCTACGGATGTGGATGGGGGAGAGGGGGTTGTGGCTAGGTTGGAGTGGATGGACGCCGCGCAGGGCGAAACGTGGTACGTCTAGCCGGCGCGTTTGCGCGCTGGTGGCGGGAGAACGTAATTACGCTCGACTTGGGGTTGTAAATTAAATTTTGCGCCGGGTGGTGGTGCCACACAGTTAAGCTAGGTATGCCATCTTGTTATGTGGTGTACAACTTGATGGAAAGTCGGGTTGTGAATCTGGACCCTTGTAGTGGCCCAAAGTGGCGCATATATGTGGCGGCTCATGCGCATTTTAACAAGTGGTGGCGCTCGCAAATAAGTATGTATATATAACTCGGTTGTAGCAATCAAGGTGTCTTTCTACTACATGTATTTACACGTTCCTCGGAACCAAGGATGTGTTGACTACTTGTAATTAATCTGCTGCTCAAGCCGTGGTAGTAGTAGTGTTGGAGCACTAAAATTGATGAGGTCAGGGACCGAAGCCGATAAGCACAATGTGTACATACCACGATGGTCTTGGCTTGAGGGCAAAGGTCCAAAGCCTGCTGCGTGATCAAGAGCTTCTCGGTATCGTTCCCAGTGTTGATTCCGGCCTCTTTAGCGAACTTGGGCACGACGCAAAGGGTCGTAGGCATCTGGGTCCAGTTGACATCTGCCTCGGTTGTGCCGAATGTTTCGTTGGCGGGGACGGTGCGGTTGGCAGCGAGCTGGTGTGTGTTGTTAGCTTTTTAGTGGGCGGGCGGTGAATTGGGTGACTTACTCCGACGCTGACGGGTTGGCCGACTGAAGACTCGGTGGAATCTTGGCGGATGGCAATGTGAGCAGCCAAGCTGGAGACGCTGAGGATAGCAACGAGGGCAGCACGAGTAAAGAACATGTTGAGTATGTTTAAGATGAGTGTGTGTTAAAAAAAAAGTCGCTGAACGAAGGCGGTGATGTGTACTAGTCGATCTGGTTCTGTTGTTGTTCTTGGTTCGCAGCGGATTTGGGTCTTTTATATGAATCGTCGTCGTAAACACGGCATCCTTGTACTGCGCATCGTTGTATAATGCCGCAGCGACGGATCAATAGGTTGGTATATGCTATTTGCTTAAATTGGTCAGCCGCAGCAGGTGCATGGCTATGTAAGAATGCCTGGCTAGGCCTCTGTTTACTTGGAATTTGGGTGCTTCCTTCTGGAGGAATGAACATCCATGACGTTACTAGGCAATCTAGGCAACTCGAGGTATCTGATCCAATGTCCGCAGTGACTCTAACGGAATGCGTTGCTCCCAGGCGAAGAGTAGAAATCTACATGTTTCGTCTATGTACCAGCAGGCGAATGTGTTTAGTCTTCCCCAGTTTCTAATTTCATCAATTGGTCGTGAATCAAAAACACTTGAATGAATAAATTTCCGGCCGCCGTCCGGTATCACTCTTTAGCCGTATAATTGTTCGTTGTCCCAATGTATGCGATGTAGCTCGAGAAAATTTATTGTATTTCTGGCTTTGTGTTGTCGACAGCATTTGTGTAGTACTTTGAATCCCAGTGGCTTCGAATTCGTCAGCGCGGACATAAATAGATTGATTCACCAAAGGGTGCGTAATAAAAAATGACTAATGTACATGTCCTTTGGTTTATAAGCAGCATACACGGACGGTGGTGGATAAATATAGCCATCTGCAGTTATTAATGAGTCTCTAGAAGATGCGTGCCGCAGTCATATCCATTCGCGCCACAAAACTGTGCATGACTCATAGGGTTGCGCGCGCCGGGTTGCAATCTTAGCTTTGGGAGTAGCTCGAACCCACTAGTTGAATACTGGGTATGCCAGCAATCCTGCATAGATCTTTGATGTATTCTTTTCTCCCTGTTGTTTGATCTAGATCTACCCTTTTCGTTAGCCGACTACGAATATTACTCGATGTATATATGCGTGGATTTTTCAGACTCGAGGTTATTTCGATGGTATAGGCGTACTCATAAATCGGCTTTGGGCCAGGTGGACCACGGTTGACCTACAATCGGGTCGAGATCCCTTATTCCCATTTTTGGGTTGCTCTTTTTCGCGTCTTCACCTTTGCCCATGATCACCTGGGCATAATCCCAAAATTTGTACGGGTTCTAAAGCCTAAACGTTTGTCCTGGGACGTAATAGAACTCTCGGGGCGGTAGTTTCCCTAGAGTATGATATCATCGCTGGAAGACTCGAGGCAGGTGTTTCAGTTGGCGAAATATCGGTGGCAATAATTATGTTCAATATCGAGCAATGTGCTATATAAGCAAATTTTATCTAAAGTTGTTCGAGCTCCTGAATTCGCCGAGTAGCTCGGGAGCTGGAAGCAGGCTGCTCGTACAGATAAATTTACATGTGCACAACAGGAAGCGCTCGCGAGCTCGAGGGCTCGAAGAGTCGAACGTTGCATCGATCGCCGCCAGGATTATTTTATTTGCGGAGCAATAGATGGTGCCTCTCTTGCCTCAACATTTTGACGCGTGGGTGAATGGAAGCACAACATTTTTCACCTTGAACCAATCGCGAGTAGTTGTTGGACATGTCCTGCACATGAGGGCTTTCGGAAACGTAGGCTCGTCACAGGCACGCGCCCAGAGGGTCTGATGTTAGGGGGGTATTTATAAAAAAAGTCTTGGCCCAAGTGATATCATTCACCTAATGGATTCGAATTTTTTATTTTAGCTTTACGAAATCGAAGCGAGGATGCCATAATAGCACTGGAAGATCTGAGACTCGATCGATTGGCGAGACTTTCGATTGATCATATTGGCTTTACCTCCTAAAACTTCCTGGGCTCGGTACACCGTGGTGTCGTGTCCATGGGATACAATTGGTTTTTTGGGATCAATTAGTCCTGGTTGGGTTATTTGGATCAATGATGCAATATGGTAACTGATCACGTGTGACGAACGTGCGTGGGTCGGATGACATCAGCCTGCCCCTGAGATGACATTTGAGAGCCGGCATGTCAACTCCCAACCGCTTTCAAGCTCTAACCGACTCTAGTCCAAAATGAAGTTTGGTCAAAAGATAAAAGTGCGCACACTTCTCAATAATATTACTGTCCAACACCGTTAACCTTTCTGGAAGAATGATTCGTACGCAGAGTGGAGGGCGTATTATCTCGACTACACCGGCTTGAAGAAATTTTTAAAAGCGCGGACGAGTGAAGGGCAATGGACCTCGGATGATGAAGACAAGTTTGTTGCTAAGCTTGAAGCTGAACTTGAGAAGATTCATGAGTTCCAGAGGACCAAGGTTTGTTACCATGTTGTTGTTTTTAGAGTCGCTTTGCTGAGGCGCATGTTTGCTGTAACTCACAGGCCACCGAGCTTGGTGTGCGCATCAACAATGCTGAACAAAGTGTCAAAACTCTAGTTGAGCAACAAGACGAACAAGAGCAAGAAGAGCGAGACGTCGAGGATGGTCGAGCTCCCATCCAGCCTGATCGAGCAGACGACGGCGGTTCGGACGACGAATTGGATGACGCTCTTGATGACGAGGACGAGGAAGATATTGAATCCCTCGAAGAAAACTTTAGGCAACTTGAAGAGGAAGTTGCAATCATTGTCGCAGACGTTCATGACTTGGCTTTGTATACCAAGCTGAACTTTACCGGCTTCGTCAAGATTGTCAAGAAGCACGATGTAAGTGTGGTCGCCGCAGTCTCTAAGCAAGTCAACTAAGCTTAATATTGGGGTAGAAACAAACCGGGCTTGCGCTCAAGCGTACTTTTGCTCATAACTATCTTGAGAAGCGTCCTTTCTACAAGTACAATTGGGATTCTATCATCGTAAGTATCTTCCTAGGTCGCAACCGTCGTAACTAACCCCTTTCTCTCTGGTAGGTGAAACTTTCCAAGCTTTACGATCTTGTACGAACTCGCGGACACCCTATACAAGGCGATTCAAGTGCGGGTGGCGCACAGAACGCCTTTGTCCGACAAACTACAAAGTATTGGGTATGTTTATTCATGGGTGCTAGTTGATATGTCAACTAACTAGTCCCACAGGTTCATCCCGATAACCTTGTGCACCTGAAACTTGCTATTTTGAGGCATTTGCCAGTCCTTGGTGAGGACCAACTTGTCTCGATACAGAATCCCGCTGATATGGAACATAGTATTCAATCCAAACAAGGAATATGAGGTATCTGACTCTGGTAAGTAGCTTGAACAAACCTTGGTGATGTGCTGAAACAACCTGCCAGCCATCACTTCGATCTATTTCGACAACGAGGATCTTGAGCTCTACCTTGGTCGGCTCGAAAAGACTGAAGGAGCGGAAGCTGTCCGACTCCGATGGTATGGTGATGTATCCTCTCGCACGATATTTGTGGAGCGCAAAACCCATCGTGAAGATTGGACTGGCGAAAAGTCCGTCAAGGAGCGGTTCCCAATCAAGGAAGACAAGTTGAACGCATTCTTGCGAGGCGAATATACTATGGATGAGGAATTCAGAGCACTGGTGAAAAAGGGCAAAAAGACTGAACAGGAAGTAGAAGGGATGATTCAATTAGCTAGCGAGGTGCAATATGCCATCCTGACGCGGAAACTGGTACCTGGTAAGTTGCCAGCTGTAGTGCGAGTGCGTGGAGGCTAACTTGACGCTCCAGTGATGCGGTCCTTCTACAATCGCACGGCGTTCCAGCTTCCGGGAGACGCCCGAGTTCGTATTTCCTTGGACACAGAGCTCACGCTTGTTCGTGAAGACAATTGGGATGGCGAGGTCAGATCTGGAAGCAACTGGCGTCGACCGGATGCTGGAATCGACTTCCCGTTCCCGCGCGTTCCCGACAGAGACAAGGAAATATTCAAGTATGGGATTCTGGAGGTCAAGTTGCAGACTCAGTTGGGACAGGAACCTCCTCAATGGGTCAGAGATCTAGTTTCGAGTCATCTTGTCGAGAGTGTTCCCAAATTCAGGTGCGGTATGGTTGACTTGTATGGAGTAAGCGTACTAATCTGCGTACAGTAAATTCATTCATGGTTGCGCAACGCTCATGCCGAATCGCGTTGACCTCGTGCCGTTCTGGCTCCCCCAAATGGACGCTGATATTCGCAAGCCTGATACTGGAAACGTTGCCATTGGCCGACCTATATCGACCACTACATCTCCCGAAACACATACACCAGCATCAGAGCCTGATCCCCTTATGCGATACACTGAGCCAGTGAGCGAGGGCGAAGAGGATGAACTTAGGGATATGGGTGTTGCCCAAGACGAAGTCTCATTTGCACGAGTCGATGCCAAGGCTGCTGCAGAGGCCATCAAGGAACGTCAGGCAGAGCTTGAGCGACAGAAACTCGAGGAATTAAGACAAAAGAAAGACAAGTCTCCCGCAGGGCGAATGACAAGCGCACCTGCTCCAGAGCTAGCCTCTGACGAAGAGGACGAACGAACACCCTTTTTGCGCCGCAGGAGAAGCTCGCAGCCAGCGGAGCGTCCAAAGATGCTGAATATTAACATCAACCCCCTTGTACCATCCAAAGCGTTTGATAAGAACTTCAAGAGCGTAATGAAAAAGAACGAGGACATTGCCGAAGCAGACGATGAGCAAGAAGATGGCGCTCAGGAACAGCGGCGCGAGGTGACAGAGTATGTGCGTCATTTTATCGCACAGCCTGGAAAAAAGATTGCAGTCCCCGTTCGTGTCGAGCCCAAGGTTTATTTCGCCAATGAACGGACATTCTTGGTAAGTCTTTGCCCAATTTCATCAAGTCCTATTCTAACTCGGGGTGTAGAAATGGCTTCAGTTTGCGGTCATGATTGGAACAGTCGCCACTACTTTGCTCAACTTTAGCAAGCCTGGGGATAAAGTTGCTTTTATCAGTGCAATTTGCTTTACCTTTGCATCGCTACTTGCGATTGCATATGCGGGTGTCATCTTTGTGATTCGTGCGCTCAAACTTCGTGCCCACGAAGTCAGTGAATGGTACTATGATCGGTATGGGCCGACGGTACTGAGCCTTGTCCTGCTGGCATCGATTGCCACGAACCTTGGAATGCGAATGGCAGAAGATGGGGTTTAGGTTTTTCACATTCACACGTGTGTTCGTGGACTTGTCGCTTATCCTCCTTTGTGTCTGGTTCGAGCCTTGAGTTTCTGGATATAGACACAATAATGATTCATTCAGTATAATTTATAAACACAAGGGGCTCGTGAAAGGACGTTAGCAGGTTCGAAGGAATACAAGGGTAGCTATGGAACGAATGCATGAATACAGTTGCATATTTGTATACACTATGTGGGGAAATTTGTCAAAAATTGGAGCGCATAGACTAGTAAGAGTGTCGACTCACCATGAGATTAGAATGCACGAAATGTATGCGGCGAGTCAAGCCCTCTGAGGTGCCAGGTCAAGCTGAGGTGAAGTCCAAGGCCACCCCTTCACCGAATTGGCCCTAGCTATCTCCAGGACCATAGACCCGGACTTGCGATGCATATAGATCGGGCCCTTGCCGAGATCCTTGTTGATGATCGCGATCGTCACATTGGCCGCAACCTGATACTGATATGTCCCATTCAGCGGGGGGAGCAGATGTGGAGGGACGTTGATGCCAAACTCGATCGCAATCTGGCCATTTGGGATCCATTTCCGTGATTGAAAGTGGATCACGCCAGGCGCAGGGGTAATACCGGGTGTACGAACCTCCGCACCGTTTGGTGCGTCGGCATTGTACAGCCTGAGATTATGCGCTGGAGAAGTGACGATTATTTCAAATCGCTGGATTCCTACTTGGTAGCCCAGCCCCTCCCACACGTTTTTAGCATCACCGGGGCCGAGGAGGTCTCTTCCTTGGAGAACTAGTGCACCTGGGAAGTAACATGGGGCGCTAGGGGGAGACAGGTGGGGTTTCAACAACAAGAACAGCATATAGCGACGAGCGACTCACCCGACGTCGTTTACGAGTTTAGCCGTGCGCGGAATCTCGAGTGAAAGCCCGCCAAGTAGCCCTTCAAACGTAACCATGTCGGAGCCGGAATCGACAAGTGGTGAAAAAGTGCACCCTGCGACAGCTTTTAGAGAGGAGTCGACGAGACGCTACTGTAGCAACAGGCCACGATTTTATGGCAATGGGCGTGCATAATCCGAGGGACCCGGCGGTGCGGATGTAGTCCTGACGTTGATGAATGTATAGGGGATTCAGACATCCGGGCCAGAGCGTGCGAGGATGTGACGTCCGAATTGGACTGGACAAGAGCAAGGACGCTATAATGCTGTGTGTGTGGCACAGGAAGGCCCCACAAACAAGGCATTGGTGATCCAACGTGGCCGACTAGAGACAAAGCGAGTCCGCTTAATGATGCGGCTAACACGTAGAAAGGTCCAGGCAAGACTGATGATGGTTAGAGTGCTCTCTGTGTGGCTGCCACGGATCGAGTTTTCAGCTCCGATGACTAGACCCTCTGGGTGTGGCTTCTTCATTATTGACAACTGGCAGATGCATGCACTGTGTATTGGTCAAGGGCTAGTGCATGCATAGTGTAGGTCCGGAGATTCGGATTGGTTTGTCCAACACGAGGTACAGTTCACAATGTCAGTGGGAAGCCGGCATACTAGGACAATGGCTGTATGTTCGCAACAGCTCCCGGCGCTGTAACAGCCCCGTTTCCGGTGCCGGGCCACACATTCGAACGAATGTCCCAAATATCCAACTGTAGGGACGAGCTTCAGATCATCCGGACAAAGGATTCTTGGGCGCTAAACAAGCTGACCAAGCATTTGGCGCCGGACCTTGACCACAACCCAGCTTCCGCGACGTATGTGAGTCGGGGTGAAATGCGCTTGTAAGGCTCCTTTGACGAGATTTCTAATGTCTGTAGCATGTCCGAAGATGTACTTGACTCGATGCTGGACCTCATGCGGAGGATGCCCCCAACGCGTGTAAGCACGAGTGAGATAGTGTCGACTGAATAACGAATAATATGATTTGTAGGTCGAGGAGAATGTAGCTCTCCTTTGTGATATGTGTCCCGACTATGCCGACGACCTGCTGGGCAGCATTGACCAGCCGCTACAAGTTCGACAAGATAAGGCGACGGGCAAAGAGTATCTAATTTGCGACTACAACCGGGATGGCGACTCTTATCGGTGAGTCCACCTCACAGCAATAATTGTACGTAAATATTAAATATCACGCTAGCTCTCCTTGGTCCAACGAGTACGATCCGCCGCTCGAAGAAGGCACCCAGCCGTCGGTCAAACTCCGAAAGCTCGAGATCGCCGCCAACGAGGCATTTGACACGTACCGCGAGATGTACGCCCCTAATTTGCACTCCTCCTAGCCGTGATGGTAACCTCTTTTTGCAAGGTACTTTGAAGGAGGTGTTTCATCTGTGTTTCTGTGGGACCTGGACGACGGCGGGTTTGCTGGTGTGGTCCTCCTCAAGAAGAGTAGGCAGCTCCCGCATGGAATTAATTACTGGGCGTCCCCTAACTCGCCCTGCTACAGCCCTCCCTCCCTCTGGACCCAGCGAACCCTCCGGATCATGGGACTCGATACATGTTTTCGAGGCCAACGAGCGAGGTCGGATGGCACACTATAAGCTCACGAGCACAATCATGCTCCAACTCAAAATCCAAGGCGAAACATCGGGCGAGGTTGATCTGAGCGGGAGCATGACTCGACAGGTAAGCTTCCTGCGTTTTCTCCCATTGAAGTATCTCATGCATGCGTACTGTAGCAAGAAGAGGATCGGCCTCTGCCCGAACCCGCGGCCCATATTGCGAATACAGGCCACATGGTCGAGGATATGGAGCTCAAAATGCGTAACCTTCTTCAAGAAGTCTATTTTGGCAAGACGCGAGATGTAGTGTTTGATTTGCGCAGCGTCGAGAGTCTCGAAAAGCAACGTAAACAACGCGAACTCCAAAAAGAGCTTGTTGGCCTGCTCAAACGGTGATCCGGGCCATCTCGCGCAACACAGCGCAGTAGAAACGTGTACACTAGTATAGAATTAAATCTCCCGAGCATTATTTACAGTGTGCCTCGTGGGGCGGCTAAGATCTAGAGTTCTTGGGAGCCCGAGTCACTGTCGTCACGGCCATTGTTATGATTGGCCCCTGGACGAGGAGAGCTCGCTTGGCCCTCGCTTTGCGAATTCCGCAGGTTGTATTCGTCCATGTAGCGTTGAAGTTCTGCCAGGTCCTCGTCCTCGTTCTGGGGTGCTGCGGCTTCAGGCGATGATTGCCCATCAGGAGCGTCTAATCTCGTCCGCTTTTGAGCCCCCACACCAGATCCTTCCTGAGCCCGCTTGTTCTAAACTCGAGTAAACGATTCAGTTATCTATCCAACTGCTACACTCACATTCCTCGGCTGCAGCCGTGGCCTATCTTCGCCCTCGCCATCCTCATCATCCAGAATAATCGTATCTTGAGGACGGATTCTGGGCGCCCGCGGGTTGGGCACAATGTCTGCCGCCATGAGGTGTTCTAACCCAAATGGTTCAAGCGCTGCACGAGGCCGAGGTGGTTGCTGCTAGGTCGCTACGCACCTCGTGTCGCATAGGTAAACACAAACTGGACATCTGGGCCGGGTCGGTCCGGATTAAGCGGACGAGACGCAACAGATCGACTAGCCGGAATCGCAATTTTCGTATCAAATCTACACCAGGCAAGGTATATATAAGTACGATCCACCGTGAAAAGGTGTACTTGCTCGGTCATGAGTCCCATGGCCTTTGCTTCCTGCGATCGAGATCGGGATCGAGGTGACTTGAAGGTTAGGTTTACGCCGAGCACAACGCGCAGCGGCGACTTGCCTCGTGGACGTGTCCCCAGTCGTGGACCTCTTGGGACTTGAACGGAACTACGTCGCCGAGTTGGACGTACGTGATCGCGAGGCGGATGGTACTCATCTCTTTCAGCCGTTCCTTGTCTTTCTTCTTGTCCGCAAGCGCGTCGTCAGCTGGCCACCATAGATCAATCGAACACGAGGCAATGACGAGTGAAATGGATGGGAGTCGTACCAGTGATGTTGAGATTGGCAAAGCGGAATAGGCGTAGCTTGGTTGCGGCGATCTTGACGCCTGACCTGGACACGGGTTTACCACGCCCCGGACGTATAATGGCGCTCGCGACGTCTTTACCGTCGATAAATATATGACCCGATGACCCGTGTACGCCGCGATGGTCTTTCCAGCTGACGGTAAAGTTCTAGAGGGTGTGTAAAGATAAAGTGGCAACAAAGGGAGAGCGACGCAGGCCTACTTTTCCGGGTTCCCCGATGATATAGGCGTGCATAACCTCGCTCCCATCTTCAGAGTCGTCGAACTTGACGCGGGGCTCAAAGTATTCGAGTTCTTTGCCGTCGACAAAGACACATGCCGAGAAATCGTTGTGTCGGAGCATGATGAGATGGACGGGAACAGGGACGCGCCGTGATGGCTCAGGGATCGCGAATTTG
Organism: Ceratobasidium theobromae; assembly: GCA_037974915.1. Classification (NCBI taxonomy): domain Eukaryota; kingdom Fungi; phylum Basidiomycota; class Agaricomycetes; order Cantharellales; family Ceratobasidiaceae; genus Ceratobasidium; species Ceratobasidium theobromae. Next base: position 122,057 of record JBBBZN010000007.1, read on the forward strand.
TCAGAGAAGTGTATTAGAAGGTTAAGTACAAAACGGGCTATGCATTGAGAGCGGCGTTTGCGATTGGGTTGGCGTGAATGGTGACCTGGATGGGGTGAGTGTGGGTCGAACGAAGGAAACAAAAACCAACCATGTTGAGTTTGATTTCGTGTAGCGGGCGGTATTTTTCGTTGACGGCGACGCGCTCGATAGCGTCGAGGGTTGTGTCGGCTCCATCGATAACTCTGGATGATGTAAGTAGACGCCAGATACATAACGGAAAACGCACCGGCCAAAGATGGTGTACTTGGAATCGAGGTGGGACTGCTTGGCATATGTGATGAAGAACTGGGCCTTGTTCGAGTCTGGCCCCGAGTTGGCCATGGCGACAATGCCGCGGGCGTTGAACTTGAGAGTTGCGCGAATCTCGTCCCCGAATGGCTTGCCCTGGGACGAGTCAGACGGTGATGAGAATATAGAGAACGACGAACCCATATAGACTGTCCGCCCTTGCCGGTACCAGTAGGGTCACCCGTCTGAACCATAAATCCCTTCATATTTCGGTGAAAAAGACATCCGTCGTATGCACCGCTGGCACACAACGCGAGAAAGTTCTGCGAAATAAGCGCACGTCAAACTATAAACTTAATTACTAACCTCGGAAGCCTTCGGAACAGCCTCACAAAAGACTTCGATCTAGGACAGTTAGCCTGGGAAATATAATTTAAATAAAATCTTACCTTGATATCGCCCAGTGACGTGTGGAGAGTAACAGACATGGCAACACCGCCACTGCACCGCCACGCCGATAGAGTATATGTGATCGGCATTCCATCCCACAATCACGTGATTCAGGAACAGATAAATAAGCGCCCTGCGTTGGCCTGTCCTGCTCGCCTCCATGGACGACCCACTTGCGATAATGATGCGACCGCCGCCTAACGAGGCCCCCACAGACCGCGATAAAAGGTGAGCTAAATATATGCTGTCGGACCCCACTGACCGCCATAGGATACGTCGGGAACAAGCCGCACGGCTGGTCAGCGACAGCATCGACGCCGAGATTGCCCGTGAGGCCCAAGCACGCCATGCTGGACGTAGAGGAAAGGAGCTAAGACTACTTTTACTTGGTAAATACATTAAAATATCTGTTATTGCCACTTATTCTTTTCAGGCCAGGCCGAGTCGGGCAAGTCGACGCTGCTTAAGCAATTCCAGATGCTTTATGCGCCTCATTCTCTCGATGCCGAGCGCGCCGCATGGCGCGGAGTTGTCTTTCTCAACGGTGGGTACTGCTTTATGGTCCGGCTCTGACTAACTCGCGTAGTGATTAAATCCCTTCACGCAATTTGTGACGCTCACGATGCCGAGTTTGTAACTACCCCTGTCTTCGAAGACCCCTGGGTCCACGACTTTAGGGCTTCCACCTCATCCCGCGACCAACTTGCAGTCACCAAGTTACGCCTCGTGCCCCTTCTAGGCCTCGAGTCCACCCTTGCCGCTCGCATTGGTGAGGGCTTTACAGTCGCAGGTCGTACCGAGGTCTGCGTCCGGCGCGGCTGGCAGGACACTGTTGTTTGGCGTCCCGCCAAGCGCAAGCCCAAGGCATCTAGCCGCAGCGGCAGCGCAGATGGCCGTCTCGATGACCCCCACTCTGACATTCAGGTGGCCCTCGCCGACAGCCTCCCCCTCATCCAACAGCTCTGGCACCACCCCTCCATCAAACACCTTATCCAACGTAGACGCCTCCGCCTCGAAGACGCGGGTAGTTTGTCAGTCCTTCTATATCCCCGCGCAACGTCAGATCTAACCCCTTGCAGCTTTCTCGACGAAATTATCCGTATTGCTCAACCGGGATACCTCCCCACCGACGACGATATCCTGCGCGCACGTATACGCACAATCGGAATCAGCGAGTGGTGCTTTCAATTTACGTGTCCTGGCGCTAGAGACATCTGCAACTGGCGGGTGAGTGACTTGGCTATCACCCTCGGCCTCCCCGGCTCGCTTGGAACAAAATTTCCCTCGTCCCCACAATGGCCCCTATCGACCCCGCATTTCTAATTTCCACTGACAAATTGCATCTGATATTATACTATTTCACCGGCAGTTGTACGATGTGGGTGGAGCCCGCTCCCAGCGTCCAAATTGGGCGCCGTATTTCGAGGATGCAACGGCGATTGTATTTTTAGCTCGTGAGTCCCATGAACTTACCTTACTGTGCCTAACTGATTTCCCACCAGCGATCAGCGCGTACGACCAGTACCTTGAAGAAGATCCACAAACGAACCGGATCCACGATTCGCTCCAGCTCTGGACGCAAATCACGACCAGCCCCATCCTCAAAGATGTCCACCTGGTCTTGTTTCTCAACAAGGTGAGCCGCAAGCTGGGTTGCCGTTGGGCAAGGCTGACGCCAGGCAGTGCGATGTGCTGCGGGCCAAGCTTGCGGCCGGCATCAAGGTTAAAAAATAGTAAGTCTAAACCGGGTAGCCCTGAACCTATGTCCCCAGTCTAACCATTCCTAGTATCACTTCATTCGGAGACCGGCCCAACGAGTACAACTCCGTATCTCATTATTTTCGTGCCCACTTTTCTCAGGTGTTCAAACGCAATAATGCCGATTCGAAGCGTGAACTCTATTGCCACTTGACGAGTGTCATTGTACGTTACTTGACTGACCCTGGATGTCCGCTAATTGCCCCCTAGGACACCGAAGCAACTCAATCGATAATTCTCTCGGTCCGTGACGGTTTGTTCCGTAACAACCTCCGGACCACGGGGCTCATTTGAGCCACTCGACGATATCATTTGTCCCTTATACCACATTCTGCATGCTATGATTTCCCACGCACATTCGAGGCATTGTAATTGTACCGGCCCATGACGTTGTATCCAACCAGCTCATTTTCACACCCCTGCTCCGCCGACAGGCTGCATATACTATGCTTCTGTGCTGCACATGCCTCGTTTCCATTTGCGGAGATTCGCGCGCATCTAGAAGTCTCATCGAAAGCTCACATCGAGAAGCAATCGCGCCTAGGGTCCGGGCGATATGCTTAGCATGAATACGACCATGTGGATACGTCAATCACGATGAAGGTGGTACAGGAACTCGGCTATATGCGCCAGAATTCCAAGCTCTACCCGAGGCCGCGTCATTGGCGCCGCCTGCGGGGGTTTACGCTTCCTGCCGGAGCAGAGACACCACCCGGTCCCTGATCCTGATCCCGTCCCTGCCCACGTTCCTCCCGTTCCTGGCGCCGTTCCTGGTTCCTTGCTTCGCCGTGGCCTCCGCGGATATCAGGCATTACATTGAGCAAGCCAGCGCTCTTCGCAGCGCGCAATCCCATCATCCCGATCGTCTTGGCAAATATCGGTGGTGGGGTCCATGTGTTCGCTCCCGAGTCGGCCCCGTACATGAACACGAACCGCGCCATCTCGTTTGCGCGTCGAACAAGCTCCAGCTCCGTCCAGCCGAGATCCCGCAACGAGGTCTTGTAATACCCCATCCATGCCTGTATTAGTCACACGGCGGTGTTAGTCGACTCGGCGGAGGTCGAGTAAGGTGCCGGAAAAACTCACAACGTATGCTTGTTCCTTGGTCTTGTCGTCTGTCTTGGCGAGCGCGGCGCGTACCTTGTCGCGCATATCATTGAGCGGGGAACCGGGGCCGGTGTAGTTCAGGTCTTTGGATTCGGGGTGTACCACGAGGTTGTCGTTCAATCCAGCTGCGATGACGTCTTTTTTGCGCAAAAAGAACTCTTCCCAGCTGGACAACACCAGTATACCGTGTCCCTCGTTCCCAGCTCGGGCCGTCCGACCTAACCTGTGGATGTCTATTACAGAGTCAGTGCATGTAGGAAGCGGTACGGATAGAGACTTGCATTGCTCTGAGCTGGGGGGGAGTCCGACTTGGATCACACATGTGACGCCTGGTATGTCGATTCCCCGGGCGGTCACGTCAGATGAAAAGAGTACTCCCGTCGGCTCGCGCTTGAAGGTTTCAGTTGCCTTGGTCCGTCGGGGCTGTGACATTCTAGAATGGATCGCATATACCGGGCAGTCCAATACGTTGGTCATCTATGGTGCAAGTGAGCTGGCATATAATCAACTTGGGGTGGTGCATACTCACCACTTCTGCCATCAAGCCTGCCGCACGCGCCGTGGGCAAAAAGCATATCACCTTTTTCCGCTCTTCGATGAATTTGGCGACAATGGGCATTATGTCCGTGTCATTTTCTACAATAATGTATTCCTGGTTGACATGCTCGTGTGTGGATGACTCGGTATCTGAGACTGTGCTGATGTATTCGTACTCGGGGAGGAGCGCCAGGGTTCCAATCTAGTGACCACGGCGTGTAAGTGTGAGCCAATTGACACGTGAAATCACTCGCTTTTTTGACCTCTTCTGATACGGTTGCCGAAAACAAGAGCGCTTGGCTATCACGAAGCTCAGCTCCCTGTCGAGAAGTAACGTACAACACGTGAGGTGGGACCTTACCGAGGAACCGAGTTCCGATCCGGCAGTGCTTCAAGGATCGTCTCCAAATCCCGTCTGAAACCTTGGTCGAGAAGGCGATCGGCCTCATCGAGGATCAGGAATCTGATTTGAGATAACTGGGAACGCATTGACGCGTTCTGGATATGGTCGACCAATCTGCCGGGAGTCTGTACATGTAGTTAGTTGCCGGACGTTAATGTCATCTTGTTTCCCAGGTGGACTTGCCGCAACGAGGATGTCCATCCGGTTTTTAAGTAGTCGATTAGATTCTGAAGTGAGCTTGGGTCCGCCGCCGGTGATCACTTGTGACAAAATTAGCTATGGTGGCCGGCCGGTTCGCGCGCGTGTACCGCACCTTGGACTCCATAAGGCATTCCTTTTACGAGCGACTTCGCTTCGTCGCCAATTTGCTGGGCGAGCTCGCGAGTGGGAGAAATCACAAGTACAGACGCCTTGCCCGGCTCAGATTTGCGTTCTATGCGTCTCAACGTCTCGATAGCGGGAATCAAAAACGCGAGAGTCTTTCCCGTTCCGGTTTTCGCACGCGCCAGGCTGGAATGCGATGGATTGATTGGTCAGCCACGGTGGCTAAAAGCATGGTTATTTAGTTCACGCACACGTCTTTTCCCGCGAGAATGTGCCCAAGTGTTTTTGCTTGTACTTCAGTTGCGAACTCGAATGGGATATTTTTGAGCTGTTCTTTTGATATTTGGCCATTTTCGACAAAGTCGACAAACCGGATGGTGGAAAAGTTGGCCTTGTAAGATGGACTCTCGGGTCGGGACACTGCTGGAGTTGGGTCGGCCACGGGGGTCGGTGCTTCGGATGATACCACGGGAGTTGCTTCGTGGGTGCGTTTAGGCTTGATACGCGCTGCTGCCAAGGACCCGGCTTCTCGTTGGCCATTGATATTGCGCCCAGAGCGAAATTTTCTTCGAGGTCCGCGGGTATTAGTATCCCCCGATTCTCCAGGAGCAGATGACATGTTGTGGTACTCGTGTATGCCCAAAGAATCAAAGGTAGATAATAGTATGTGTCTATCTCGTAGACCGTGGTGGGCGGTGTCAAGGGCCCTTATGAGCGGCCGCAACGATCGGGGTCGGAACATACCTCGCTTACGACTAATTCAATCAACCTAGAACTCTTTTATTGTTTCAACTCTGCTTACCAGGCACCTCTGATTGTCGCACACTGAATCCGACTCTGGAGGACAGCAGCAAAAACTGGCTTATAGTTTTACAAGGTCGAAAATTGTGAGCGCCGGTATTGGCAATCATGATCTACGGTTGTGGCGCTAAGATCTCTATCAAGCACCATTCCATTTAGTCTATGTAAAAGCAAAGCCCATAGTCAACCCTATTATAGGCGTGCGAGTTTTGCACTAATTGTGATTGAAACTTGTTAGGATGCAATAATTGGAAATTGTGATCACGTCGATCTAAGTGACCACCGCTAGACTTTTTCGAGCCGAGTTTATAACTCTGGACTGCGGATACTCTTAGTTAATACCCAATGTCAAAACGCCCTTCGGAAGCCACGCAGGGTGGTCAGCGGAAAAAACGCCAGACACTGACGCGAGGACAAGTCAAAAACTATAAAGGTGTGAGTTTGTGCGAGATTTGCATTGCGCAAGTAAAATGACCGTTCAAAACAGCGTCCATTGGGATTCCCTCACGTCGAGCTGTAGATGGGCCAGGTATATGGGCGATGGTGGTCAAAGGCAAAGAAAAGCAAGCCACGAATGAATTATATGGCGTCATCGAATCGGTTGGTCGATCTGTTTGTTCGTATCAATGTGTCTGAACTATCCTCAGATAGCTGATCAACTTTGGCCTAAACCTCCACCTGCGACCAACGCTACAGAGGAAAACGAGGAGGAAGATGAGGGTGAAGAAGATATCGAGAAACAGCTTGCCAAGGAGCTATCAGATCTCAACAATGCAAAATCCAAGGATTCTCCAGATCGCCGAATAGGTCAGGCAGATGCTCCATCCTACGTAAATTGGATTAACGCTTCACCCTAGCAAGTTGTCCGACCGAGACTGCGTGTGGTACGTGATTATATGAACGAATCCGTTGAGACTCACTACGATTCCAGTGATCTATATTGCGACAAAGCCACCGATAGATCCGGTACGAGTTACGCTTCACCACATGGAACAGGTATCTCGGACGGGAGTATCGGGAACTAGGTAGATATCCATAAGCCAAACGAACGTCGCAATCAGACTGACATTATACTTTTTCAGGTCACTTGTTCGCCTCATTCCAGCATCTGGCATTTGCGCAGCGAATATGTCCGCGATTACCACGCTAGCAACCGAATTATTCAACCCGGTGTTTGCAGCAGAAGGAGTCGAAACCAAAAAGGTGAAAATACTCAAATTTTATGGATAGACGGACCCACTCAAGTTATAAAGTATAAAATCGAGTTGAGGATCCGCAATCACCAAGTCTTGTCCAAGGAAGAAGTCATCAAAAACATAGCTCAATGCGTACCTGCAGACAAGGGACACACAGTCGACCTGAAGAACCAAGATACGACGATACTTGTAGAAATATTCAAGGTGAGCCTTGAATGTAAACCTTGACTAGACTTGACTAGCCACCTAACGCATATATATTTATTTCTAGGGAATTTGCACGATAGCGGTTGTGCCCGACTACGAAAAGTACAAGCGTTTCAATGTAGTCCAGATAGTCCAGGAGCAGCACAAAAATAAAGAAGAACAAGATGCTGAAGGATCGCGGATAATCTCCCAGGCAGACCCAGACAAGTGATCAGATGTGTTGTCCGTCCACGATACTTTACCACACGCCAATATCCTTATCATTCCATTGTGTCATATGAATATTGAAGAATGCTACTCCGCTTCTAGGCCTTCCAGCCTAGCCTCTGCCGCAAGGTATTCAGCACATTCCACTCGGGATTTTTCGACATCGACCAGCATTAGGAGGACAAACGAAAAGGCCCCTAATCCCAGAAGGAAAGCAAAGGGCCTATACAAAAGTATGAGTAAATGATAGAGAAGATTTATCCCAACGTACATGTTATTGTTGTGGCTATCATCAATGATTGCACTAGATACAAAAGGCCCAATGAACGCAGATGTTTTTCCAATCTGATGCAGGACTTAGCGAGGAAGGCATTAAGGATAAATCAACTTACAACGCTGAACATGGCAAAGAACAGGAACTCTTTCCCTCGAGGGACGACCTCGCTTATCATAGTCTGGCTATATGCATACCAAGGGCAAACAAAAACTCCGTAGAATGCTTGATACGCCCAAATCTGTAACAGAAGCAACTTAGGGGCTGGGGGTCAATGCCATCGTTGAAGTACTTGCCTCCCAAAGGTGTTGAAACCTGGTACATATCGATGAGCTTCGCTGAGCAGACTCAATTCAGAACTACTCACCCGAAGCGAGTGGTCCAAATGCCAATAAGGCCCCATCCGCAAAGTACCAGTATCCAAAACGCATTGAAGAGTAGCATCTGAATGGAACGTTAACACCGCACACGAGCGGCCAAGTAAAGCGCCCACCATTTTTGTAGATATTTTAAATCGTTTCTGAACAAGCCAGAATACACTTGAAGCAACATATTAGAAGCTGACAGCCCGTTTGTTGTTGCAAACATACTATATTCCAACCATTTGCGCCGCAATACCCACAATCAACAGATATGTAAGCTGCAACGTAGAATAGGATGCTAAACTATTCTGCAACGTTCCAATAACGGTGACGCAAGTATTCAGAACGTCGCCCCTGAACAATCGTCAGTAGCGACAACAGTGAAAAGTTAAAAAACTCACATCAAGAAGTAAAATAAAAGGTACAAGAACGTTTGCTTCAACTTCCAACACTCACGCAAAGCGATCCACGTTTGAACGATCCCGATCGTCAACAGGCTTGCACCAGGAGGCAACCGAGCACCAGGTCGCCGCCTCTCAAGGACAAACCACGGGATAGCGCAGAGTAACCAAAACCCTCCAGAAAGCGCAATAAGTGCTGAAAAAGCTTTGGTGTTTGCTTCTGAACTGCTTTCAGCATGCAGCCCTTTAAGCATCCCGACCATGACAGCCAACAATACTATTTCCCCGGCCGAACAAACCGTAAACGAAATATTTGAGATTCGGTTTCGGGATAGAGAATCAAGCGTGTGGTGTGCAGTTAGCGTCGTTTCTCCAGCATCTAGAGCTCGCTTTGATTCTTGCATCTCGGGAAGCGAACGAGCAAGTCCCGGGAACGCGGCAGTCCAAAATGTGAGAGCTCCTTGGTATGCGATTACTACGACGTTATTAGTTCAATAATATAAAGGGTCATGTACTTGTCAACTCACAGCCAAGCATGTAGAGTGCTACCCCTGCTTCCCATTTCGAAGGATCCGCAACTCCGAGCCACGCAAACGAAACAGCAACAGCGACCACCGTAAAAACGATAGTAATATTTGGGCGCCACGAACCATAATCCGCCCAGGCGCCAACAACCAGAAAAAGAACGGCCTGGATAGCGAATCTAGTAGTGACCCAATTTAAGCAACACGTCGCGCAATCAGTTGCAAGTAGAGTCCGACTGACGCAATACCGTTTGTAATCAACACTATAGAACTGACTGTAAACCCGTTAATTTCGGACTAAGCGTTGCGACAAGTGCTGTGTCTACGCACTATCACGGATTTTCCCCATAAACGGGAGTACACAAACTGCGTCTCCTTCGCAAGGGGCGGTATATGGCGGCTGGGCCCTATCGTATCCCGCTAAATACAATAAATTCTGAAACTGAATACCGCGTTGAGCACAAAACTAACTCCCCCAGCTCCAAAGCAAAGGACTTACTTGCGACGGACTAGCACCAAGCTGCAAAGTCAGTACACATCACACAATTTTGAGCACAAACCACGCACCCATAGTTGAATCCCGCCAACCCATTATTCCCAACATAGTACAAGTAATACGACCATAACTCTTTTCTAGCCGTCTGCCATTTGGGATCCGTTTCTATATCAAAGATATCTTCGACGTGTCCCAAACCCTTGGAAACTGGGTGTGTGCCAAGTTCCTCTGCACCATCCACCGATGGACTTTTCACGCTCCCTACCTTCCCGTGAGTAGACATGGCGGAAAAAAACGGCCCCACAAGTGCAGGGAAATTACATGATATCAACTCTCAGGCCAGTATATATAGCTCCCGGGGTCGCTTGGAGGTCGTAATCATGATCGGTTCGGTCAAGAACCAAAGAAGCTCGAGATATTTCTTCCACGCGTGCACACAAATCACATGATACCGTCGGCACAAATATTGCACCTATACTGTACATGGAAATACGACGTATAGGCTGGGCTAGCAAACAATACCGTAGAGAAACAATTGATCCCATGTTGCAAAAAAGTCTAAGTATTTACACCTGTTTTAATACAAAACAGATTACGATGAACCGCAAAACGCAAGATGCCAAGTGATGAGAAAGCAAAAACCAAACAATGAATCTAGAATAATTACGACCGAAAACTACGCTCTCTATAACACACTCAGGACATGGTCAAGTTATCCATGGCCAAACCAAGAGGATCGGCAGAAGTCGTGTACTCGCGAACTACGCTCGTTGCAACATTGCCGTCGTTGCGGAAGAAGACTTCGGGGCTCGTGCAGGCAGCAACTGCTCGGCGCATGTGCTGTGTGAGGAACGAGAGACCAACTTGGTATGCGGCTAGAAAGGAAATTTCAGAATTACATCGATTCACAGTACGACCACACTCACAGTTCATCCAACCAAAGCCTTCACGAGGAATCATCTTGAAATCAATTCCTTGGTTACCGTACTCGGCATCAACCATGTGGGACAGCTTCACAGCATCAAACTATAATAACAAGTCAGCAAGGATAGATCCAACAGCCAAAATTTCCATACCTTTTCGGGAACAACACCATTAAAGTCGACAAACGCGACAGTCATCATGTAAAGGAAACGGTATGCCAACCGCTGAGCCTCTTCAAGATACCCATACCGCTCAAGACCGACCCAAGCCATGATCTGATGCGGTGGCCAAGCATACCTAGACAAACACCGTCAATACGAGTCATAATCCAGAAAAACGTCTACTTACGGATAATCCCATTGACGGTTGGGACGATCAAGAGAAATCTTACCCCTCGACTCTTCTGTTCCCGAAACCAAACCACCAATCACTTCAAACTTGGTGATAGACTGCGACCTGCAGAAAAAATCAGTCCAATGTACTCGCGAATGAAATGAGAAAACACATACACAAGCTTCCACGCTTGATCCTCGCTCGCACATCCAGCCCACATTGCCCAAAACGCAGTAACACTCTCGTAGAGAATCTGCTTCTCGCGGACAGTATCGTAATCAAAGTAGAGTTTCTTGCCATCGTTCCACAAGTACTGGTCGATCCGGTCCTTGCGGAACAACGCACGCTGGAACCACTCATCGCTAGTCTGAACACGCGAGGTGCTGAGGTTCTTGACCTTGGGGCCCTTTCCGTCAAAGGCTTCGGGGCAAGGGGGGAACGGGCTGAGAAGAAACTCGTCTTCCATCTCGAGTGCATTGTCAAACACATCCCTAATCGCCGTCGCAATATCAATCTCGTACTTGTACAGCAACGAGTTGAGATCAATAGTGGCAAGGTTAGCGCATCGCTTTTCGAATCGATAAGTCGTGTCGTGGCCAGACTCGCGAACGGCGCGGTCATGCAAGAAATATTCGTCCAGCTCGGGCTCGGAAATCGTTCCATCATTGTACTTTTCGCTAAATTCGAGAATCGAGATACCGTGCTTGCGTGCATAGGGCTCAAGGATATGCGTAAAGTGGGTGGCTTCGGTTTCCGGTGGAATACCAAGACCATCAGGGCGATAACGGGACAAGCCAGTCTTGGGATCGAGTCGGGGGAGGGACATCCAGACGCTGTGGTACTCCTTGATGGCGGCCTGAATCGCGCGCTTCAGCCATTGGTGGTTGGCATCATAGTTTCGGCGGTCAAGTTGGTTGTAAATTTGAAGGGCCATATCGGTGAGGAAAGGAGGCTGCGAACGGCAGAGATACTAGGATCCAAGTCAGTCAAACATTTCAGTAGTCGTGGTGCTCGCTACTCACATAACTCCGGCTTCCATTTAGAATCTAATCAACGGCTCATGAGCAAAGTGATACCGCACACAAAAATAGACATACCTTGTTGTAATGTTTAATCTCAAAAATAAAGTGCTCAACCATTCCTTGTGCCATCTCGACTTGACCATCCACAAGCAAACCCAAAGAAATGAAATACGAATCCCAGTTGTACAACTGCCAGTTTCACGTCAGCCGCAGAATCAGTGTGGTACCTTTAGCCACTCACCTCATTGAAACGTGCGCCAGGGACGATGAAAGGGATACCTTTCAAGGTCGTACCACCCTGTTCATCCTGTACCTCTCTCATAGCCAATGCCAGAATACCCGGCTTTTCATTCAAACTCTGGACATATGCGGGATCGTCGCACTTGACTGGCATAACCTCGACTTCGAGCCCGAGGTGAGGCTTCTCCCGTGCGACCTTGCGATAATACTCGGCCATCTTGGGTTCGCCAGCGGGAACGTAAATACGCGGCTTCAAGTTGGCAGTGCGGTTTTTAGGATCGGCAACAATGATTTCCAGACCATCGCCGTCGATACGTCTAGTAAGGGAATTCCAAAACGAAGTGCGAATCATACGAGATAGACGATCGACCGGATTTTCGGTAAGACGCGCCTCGTCGAGAACAATGCGCTTCCTGCCATGATCGCGAGCTAGTGCGAGCTCCTGAAGGAGGTTCGACAACATATAGGTTCCCTATTGTCCTAGATTAGAGCGGCGGTATTCATACAGTTGCAACAACATACCCGGATATCAAAGCTCTTGTACCCATTGCTAGTCGCCGTACCTAGAGACATGACCTTGGGACCCGAGTCCGTAACGCTAATCTAAAGCAACACATCAATTCCAAGTCAAAGCAAACTAATAGAATATTCCTACTTGAAAATCGCCATCCGTGTCCTCTTGCTCAAGCACAAGGCGGATCGTCTCATCAACATCGATAAGAAATCTTCGGGGTGCATTGCCCCGCTCATCTATTACAAGAGGAGCTGGGTTAGCCCACCAAAAAGCTCCACGCTATCCGGTCCGAACATACCGTGAGACATTCTTCGGCCACGAGTCACTGCTTCATTTCCCGCAGCCTGCATGCGGCGGTTCGGAGGGACAGACTGTGGGCAAAAAAAGGTTAAAATAAGCTCAGAGGGTTAGGCTGTAGGGTTAGTGGAATGGCAAGAGGGTTATGGTGAACCCAAATGGGGAAAAACAATTCACAGAATTGCGTGGGGAATGTGATGAGAAAATGAGCAAGACCCACGTTGCTGTAAGTGCGCGCGCGGCTGTGGAACTCCTTTCCGCCATAGTAGACCGAGTCATGGGCGTGAACTGGGGGATGCGCAGACGGATCTTGGTCCTCGAAGAATATAGCGCTGGGTGCATGGTTGATCGTAGGCGCCATTTTGCGTGTAAGATGTTAGCGAGGTGTCTGTAGTAAACCAGATAGTAAACCAGATGAACAGATTGCGCTCCTCTTGAAATTTTAAAACGAAAGCAACAAAGAGGATATACTAGGGGGCGGCGCTGGCTGTAGGATATAGCAGTACTAGGGTAAAATCGACCACGGGGGGTTTCGCAGTCGAACACGGTGCGGAGGGCTCTGGAGAGGAGCGTTGGAGCTTTATATTTCCCCTCGGCTCGGGACCCTGAGGTGCAAACAATTTCCAATTATCATTTCCCTTTTTCAGTCTTGAGCTGTACCTAGAGAAGTGAAGACTTTAGATCCCCGTTGAACATGAATTTTTGGTGCTCTCAAGACACCGATGATCACCGTATACTGCGCCGACGGCCAACGCCGAGTCGAGCAGCTCAATTGCGCATACATGGTAGCTTTCGGCACATACAAGATCCCTGGACACCTATCGTCGAACCACCCTCGGGTCTTCCGGAAGCCATATGGTTGTTGGAGCGCCACTCTCGAGATCAATGGCAGTTCCGAGATACGACAACGCACAAAGCCGAATTCCGACGTTGTGAGCTCACATGACGGTTAGCTGACAACTCGGCCCCGAATGCGTGATCACGGGGCCAGAAAATGCACAAATACGTTTAGATCAGTTACCAACAAGGTCTCTTTGCGCTTGGTTGACGCCATCGTTGCCCTGGGCAATCTATACACGAAATACATATGATCGGCGTTGACTCGCGGTGAGGACGCAGTAAGTCGACCACCTCGATTCCCGTCTTGATGCCTTGCTGGGGTGGAGAAAGAATGCAAATGGATGCCATAATGGGTACACTCCAAGTCTTGGACTACGTCAGGTTTCAGTATTGCAAAACAAATTGTTTGTTCGTGAGGCTCAACTGAAACTCGTAACAAGGGTCTACGCAAGGCACCCAAATGCAAAGGAAGTTCCGTTCCAACACAGTTGTATGTTGGATCGCCTCCTATCGTTGTGCCAACTATGACAGCACTAATGCGGTAGAGAGAAATTAGATGTTCAAAGCAACTAGGTTGGCAGCACGGCGCGACGACTTTGTCTACCAAGTCCGGTTGTTGCGGAACCGGAGAAGATCAACCGAAACTGCCATTGGTTGTTTGTTCCACTTGCACAACTTCCTCTCTCGGCGTTGAACGAGCCGGGAACCCCCCGTTTCAGGCCGACCATGTAAGATGAAGTTCGTGTCATGGGGAACGCATGCATGCAATCGTAACCCCCTTCCCTGGACACGAAGCTTGGTGCGCTGCGATTGGTCCAATCAGGCGCGGCGTATACGGTATTTTGGTGGCATGCACAAAGCATTCCATGGTTAATGATATCACTACGTTCTTAAAATAAGTTTGTGTGGAAATTTGTCTATAGAAGAGCCTAAGAGTGTCGACGTGGCTAGCAACCCATAGTAACCTGTTTGAATGGGTTGTGTTAGCGGCGCATTGACACACCATTGCTCAATTCGCTTGCCAACGATTGATATGTTGAGGAGACGCGGTCACGTGCTATCATGGCGCGCATCCTGGCCACCCGTTTTACTCCGAGCCACCACCACACGTCCGATATTAGACTTTATTGACCCGAGGTGGGGCCCCAGGGGCATGATACATACATGAGGTTTGTGATTTCTCATATACATGTATTGTCATATAATCGTAGTCGCCCCGGAAATAGGCCGCCCACAAATAGATGGGGCTGGAGCAAGCAAACCGCAATCAATATTCACACAACTGGCAGCCAGCACCATGGACTTTTGTCTGATCCCCAATATTCCAAGACGGGCGCAACGGCTGAACGCTTCTTGCCAGGAGAATGTTCCTACCCATTCCAAGATCACACACGAGGCGATATCACTATACGATGGCCTCATTGTGGGGTATTTAAATTTACCTAGAGTGGCAAATTCGTGTGGCCCGCGACCTCTAGCAAAATTCTCCAATTATTGATGATTGGGGTCGAGCAATAGGGTTCGACGAGTCGTTGAGGTACTGATGCTGCATAGCTGTCAAGGTCAACTTGGTCGCCACGACGCATTATTGTCAAAAATTTGCAACAATACAACGCCGAGGCATGGCAACTAACCAGGCTAGAAGATCACGATGGAGTACCTCATGGTGCGGACCGCTACGGTTGCGTCATTTCCCTCAATGAGGAAGCGGGAATACCAATGAGCTTTTGAAAAGCCTTGACTCGAATGCTATTTGCAGGCTGAGGATGTAAGAAATGGCAAGGGTGGAATGGCATTGAGTGACAGTTCCCCGCAACGATTGGGTGGCTGAGATCTCACGTCCGTCATATGTGGCATCTGAAGGTGGCGCTTATTCGTCCGGCGCTAGTTGGGGCGGAAGCAATATGTGCTATGATCACCACGGTTGCCAGCTTCGCCGCGGTGCCCTGCGCAATGCCATAAGTAGACTCGACTGAAACTTCGACTGAATGGCAATACAAACAACTTGGATGGGTTATTAGCACTTCATTTCGGGGTGCCACCGCGGTTTTTAGTCGACGTCGAGGCAATGTCAACGAGCTCCTCCCCACTACCTTCGTTTATTCCACATGTCTGTTGAATCTCCTTCCGTTCTTTCTTTTCGTTCGCGTTGTCGAGTTGCGCACCGACACTCGACAAGCAGTTCATATTTTACTTGCGAAAGCTCACACGACCCTCGTCCCAAGACATCATCGCCTTCCCATGCACCCTCGTCGTTCCAAGCGCCGTTGGAGACGGCCTTTCGCGGGCTGCGGAACCGGGCCCAGAGCAGCGCCCCCAAGTACCCAGAGCCATATTCCGAGGAGCCGTTTCTGTCGCTGGGGGAGCTGCGTCGGCGGCGATCGAGCGAGTCGGGGAGGTCACGTGCAGCAACCTGGTCGGCGCTTATCGTGCAGCAAGAAGCGCCGCCAGTCCCGCCGCTGCCTGCGTCGACTCCGATTGTAGATGCGTTCGAGGGCGTGTCCGAGTCGTCGCAGTCGCAGAAGAGCTCGATGGAGGAGGTGCATATAGCCGAGGTCATTGGGCGACCGGCGTCTATCCGACACGGCTCCGAGGCAACGATCACGGGGTTCCGACGTCCCAAGCGGCGTAATACGGGGTCGTCGGACCTTGGGTCGGCGCTACATATGCTGTTCGGGCTGCGGGTCGGGCAGGTGGACAGCCACGCCGTTGAGGTGTGCGAAAGCCCGAGCACGGGCCAAGTGACGCCCATATGGGATGTCCAGGAGCAGAATGTGGTTGTCGAGCAGCCAGCTGATATCCGGAAAAGACCTCCTCCTATCTGTGTTGGAAATCAGGGGAGTATATGTAGTTCGCCGGTATGTCTCCAGTTGCAGTGGGAGCGTCGCTTATGTCGTAGGCCATGCCCTTTTCGCATCCTAGAGTGGCCCACTCGGCCCCGACAACGCCCAAGCGCAGGACGGCCGACGTGCATCAGTCGCCATCTGGCGGAACCGTTACAGCCGAGAAACGCATCCGAGCCGACTCGTCGTCAGCGGTATGCCCCATGCGCAACTCTGCCGCGGGAATCCCAGTCCGAGCGAGCTATATGCGCCGCTCAGCTAGTCCCACCCGTCGGGTCTCTCTCGGCCCCGTGTCTCCTATTCCCAACGACTGCACTTTGACCGACTATTCCAGCTCAAACTGGAGCTCCCAGCAGTCCCACTCTCAGAGACACGATATGCCCGTTCCACCCCAGTCGGCCCGTCGAAAACCCGTTCCCCAACTCGACACAACCGACGCCCCTAGAGATCACCGCATCCTCCCTGCTCGCTCCCTCCCCGAATTCGGTCTCAACCATCCAAGCGTCCAATCCTTCAGATCTCTCCCAGCACGCACCAAATCCACAAAGAAATTCAAACGCGTGTCCAAGATTGCCATTTCCCACTCCCATCTCCACAAGAGCGCGACCCAGCAGACCATCGCTCGACCGGCTGCAGTCGGGTCTGAGATGACCCTTCCTGTCGGGCCTAAACTCGTTCACAGTGCCAGCGTGGGCTCGCTCCGCGACGTCCTCTTGTCAGGCAAATCAACCCGTCCTCGACTTTCCAAGCAACCCCGCGAAAAACAGCCCCGCCTGCCGTTTGAAAAGTACGCCATCCCAAACGAGGACCAACTCAAACTGGCAAGTCCCACGTTCACAACTGACGTCTGGCTAACCCAACAACTTTGCAGGCGAGCGAGCTGTTTGTTCTCGACGAGCGTGGCCAGCGAGTCAGGTTTGGTGATTTGTTTGCGGACCAAAAGACGGCGGTTTGCTTTATACGTCATTTTTGGTATGTGCGTGTGACTGTCTTGTCTTTTTGCTCATGATACACCAGGTGTCCGTCGTGTCAAGACTACATGTCGTCCATCGTGCACCTCACCGAACCCTCGCTCGTCCGCCAAGCCGGCGTCAAACTCGTCGTCATCAGCAACGGATCGCCTGTAATGGTCAAGGCCTACAGAGACAACGTGTTTCACTGTCCATACGAGGTGTACACTGACCCCTCGAGAAAACTCTACAAGACACTCGGGATGACTCTGCGCACCACAAACAAGGGACGCCAAGCCGAAAAGGGGAGCTACATCAAGCACGGAACGTACGTACCCAACCACACATCCAACCCGGACTAACCATGCGCTAGAATTACCGGCGCCATGATGGTGCTCAGAAATGCCCTCAAGATGCCATTAGGCAATTATGGCGACTCGAAACAACTCGGAGGAGAGTTTATTCTAGGACCTGGGTACGTCTCACATGTCTAGTTTACCCATTCTAACTCGCATACAGTCTAACTTGCTCGTTTGCGAATCGAATGCACACGACTCGGTCGCATACTCCTATTCGCGACTTGTTACAAGCCGCGGGCGTCGATACGAATCCATGGGCGACTGGCCTTTCTATTCTCGATTCTGAAACTGAGCGTGCCCGCTGGATGGACGCTCAGAGCGACGACCTGGATAACATGATCCTCCGTGGGATGCAAGCTAGCCGTGCTAGACGACGTCGCGAGACGGACGACACAGAGATTAACAAGGCCGAATTGAGCAGGTTCCGTCGACTACTCGAGCGGCTCCAGTCGGAAACTCTGGGATCCGACAAGCCCACGCTGGTTGATTCCAGCTACAAGAGCAAGGGCAAGGGCAAGGGCAAGATGAAGATGAGCGATGAATTTGGGGTTGTGAGACGGAGTCGGACTTCGCATTCGAGTTGGGTCGTCGTGTGAATTCATTATTTCCTTTCTTTTGTGGGTCGAGCTGGACTTTTTTTTTCTTCCTTTTTTTTAAACCGCTGGGTTGGGTGTTCCTGAGTTTATTATATGGTAATACACGTTCACGCCATGTGTTCAATAAGGGTATCGCGCATCTCTCCAATAACGGCTGCTTGTGCTTGCCCTTGAAGTTCTGGAAATAGTTAGTACAACGCGGCGCAGTTGTAAAGCATGCGTACTAAAGGTAGCCTCGATGACGCTGATTTCCGGCGCTGTAGTATCAAGCCCAGTAAATGCACACCAGTCATTCACCACCATACCCGCACCCAAGACATCAGAGCCTCGATTTACAGTTCCCGCCTGGACCCATGGATGAACTCGGCGTCAACCAGACAGTGCAAGACTCACCACAAGCGGTATCTGCAACAACGACGACAACTCGTCTTGGTCCTGAACACTCGTTCTCGGATGAACCAACCCCCCCTGATTCGATATCACACAATAACTCCCAACCAACACGTTATCCGCCACCGTCTGGCGAAACACTTCGACCTTGAGCACATCTGCGATAATCTCCTCTGTTTCTCGGTCAATGTCGGGATGAACGAGCGCCACATAGTCGTTGCATGCAATCACGTTTCCGAGTGCCGAGAGACGCTCCTCAACGCGTTGGAGGGATACTGCGTCTGGAAGCGAGTTTCGTAGGTGTTGGAGCTCTTGGTCGGTCGTCGATGCGGGCACTAGCAAGCCGTGGCGGTTGCCTAGCAAGATACATCGTGAGAAATTGACTTGCGTGTTTTGGGTTAGGATCACCTGCAGTCAGTCGCCCGATAATTCTCGTTCCTCCAATGGTGGTGTGTACAATCGGAACGACATCACCCAGTTCGCCCTCAAACGTCGAGTAAAAGTTTGTACTTCCGCCAACAGAGGCGAGGCAGAAGCTATCGATGGCGGGTGAGCAGTTGTTATGTTTGACGAGTTTGTACGTACGAATTGGTGAGTTTGGAGAATACTCCAATGTCACTGCTGTTTTCGAATTGTGTGCCTTTTTGGATGGGATGTGTAAATGGGGTGGTGGGTCGACAATTTCGACTTACGGACAGCCATGGTAATAGTAGCCTGTAAATGTGCCGGTCTCTGTAGGTCTGTAGTCTGTAGATGGGGGGTGACGTCGGATGAGAGCTATTTCTAAACTTTTGGGATTACCCTTGTTAGTCATCTTCGGAACCGAGCCAAGCAAGTCATCCACAGGTCAAGTCATACAAACATGCATTTCAACGACAGCTCAGGGCCTGTAATATACAAATCGTACAACAATATGACTCGGATAAATAGCAATATGTCGGGTCAAGTTAGACTAATCCATCTACGACTGAACCGGTGGAGTTCCTCTTCCCCTGCCTCGAGCCCTGCCCCTCGGCGGCCCTCCACGGGCACGGAATGACCCTCGCTCGGAATGACCATTGATAGGTGCATGCCCATTGATGGAGGGCTCGTCGTGGGCGTGGGTGTCATATTGGGCCGGCGCAACTCTCCCGCGAGTTAGTATCCTTGGGGGATGCGAGGGCGTCGGATGGTGAATCGGGGGTTGATGCGCTACCCGCCCGCGGGAGGGAGCACCACGGATATTAAAGGCCCCGCGAATCGAGCGCTGGTGGAGGTCTTCGGCCGTCGGAGCGGCTTCGGCAAGAACCCGCGCTGCTGCAGCACCATCATCGGTATGGCGCGCACCCCATCCACGGCCGCGTGCTGGGTTTGACATGATTCGAACGGGCTGAGCGGCAGGCCGGAATCCTGCAGCAGGAGCCGCACCACCCCGTGGCTGAACAATGGGTTGCGGCCCGATGCGTGGTCGAGCGGCCGTGGGCTGTTCTCGTGCCCGGCCTGGAGTCGATTGCACAAATTGTGGGTCGGTGAGGTTTAGCACTGCGTTGAATGGAATGCTCGATCCTCGGTATTCGGAGCACCTAGCCGATTTGGATTAGTGTGCTATATCTCGCTCCTAAAGCCAATACTCACCGGCCTTGTAACGTCGTTCCATTAATAAAAGGAACGTCCCACACTACATCTAGCAACATCGGTGCAAGCCCAATAACAACTCCCTTGCAGGCGAGTGGGACACCACCAGTGTTCTGTACCATCACGACCCGATCTCCAAGCGCAAACCGTTGGTCCTGCAACCGATGAACAGCGTGCTCGGGCTTGAGCAAGGCTTGCCTAGGGACCCCTTGGACCATAATGCGTTTGCCCGATTCGCCTTTTGCGTGCATTTCCTCTCTCTTTGCCTTGAGCTCCGATTCGTATTGTTCAATGTTTACAACGTTTTGCTAGAATACGATTTAGTTATTAGAGCAAAGACCCGCCCAGGATACCCACCTTTTCGAGCTGATCGGAAAACAATGAAACGGGCTCGAAATCGCGTACACCCTTGGAACCAAGCCATTCTTTTGCTGCCTTGACTTGGGCTTCGGCGTCTGCGTTCGGGAATAGGTCACTAGCCCGGGTTAGGTCTAGCGTTGCGGGTAAGTAACGAATCAGCCTGAAACACATAAACATACCGTCATTGCGCCTCTGCTCGAGTGCGTTGATGATACTCGGAAACGCAGCCTAAATATACGCATTAGTGCGAAAACGGGGCCCGAGCGTGCAAACATACCTTGTAATCTTGGATCAACTGGATCGCTCGCTCGCTAAACTCCCACCCGTGATCCGATTTGCGCGAGTACCCCAACACCTTTAAACTCTTCCCTTCAAACTTGAGGCTCAGTCCTAAATTCGCCTTGGAGTTGCCCGAGGTGATCATGAGACTTGATGTTATCCTGGAGAGCGCAAGACCGCTCATACGAAGCGCCGAGGCGATTTGACGCGCTGGCACATAACTTCCTTCAATATTCTCCCTTGCCAAGGCGCGGAATTTTTCAATTTCGGTACGTTCCTCAGGATTATACTAGAGAAAATCAAGTCACTCGTAGTAAAATAAGGGACAAGGCAACTTACGACTATCATAAGTGATGCCTTGTCGTTGGCAACGTCCTTGACCAGGGCAGGGGTACCATATGTATGTTCTCCCAGGAAGAACACATTGCTACCCACGGGGTATTCTTGTTCCAGAGGCGCAGCGGGTTGTTCGATGAAACGCGGGTCCTCTGATTGAACCTTCATAAGGCTCATTTGCACCGCCTGCTCCGTCTCGGATTCAGGCCCGCTATAATCTTTCACCAACGCGCCAGTTTCATCCCTCTTTAGCCCTATAGTGTGGCTCGTTAGCACGCACACCCGCGTGGGGGTAATCCAAACGCACCTTTAAGTGGTCGAACATGCAACAAGACATCCACATCCCCAATCTCAACAGCAAACCGCTTCGAATACGTCGTCGAAATCCTCTCTGCGCTGCGCCTCCATCTGGACAACTGGTCTCCATGATGCGGGTTAGCCACGATCTTGGGTCTTCCAGCTACATCTTGACGCTCATGTTTGAACAAATCGTCAGAAACGGCCACGACGAGCGCCTCGGTCAAAAATGGCCACCCGATAAACGTGCGTTGGCCAATCATCCTCTCGGCGATAGCGCTCGCCTTCATTCCAGCAAACTTGTTGGTGACTTTAAGGACGATGGATGGATTGCGAGAGTCCGAGTTGAAAACGTTGACACTGTGGAGTGTGAGCACCGAGGTGTGCGAAAGTGTCTTCAAGGATGGGAACCCGGCAAGGGCTTTGGTGCCCAAGAAGACGCCATCGCAGAGTCCCTTGACCAAGTGCAATCCGTCGAGCGTGGGTAATACAAATTCGTCCATACGGCAGTGGCATCGGGGGATGACGGGTAAGAAGCCAGGTGAGGGCGATGGATACTCCTTTACATCCTCCGTGAAAGAAAATTTGATGCTCATTCCCCAAGTGTTACGACGGCGCTCCTCTTCATTGAGTCGATGTTCCACCGCTAATCCAATATGTTAAAAGTGTCACAAGACTCGGCGGTCGAGTACTTACTGTGCATCGAGGTGAGGAGTCTCTTTTCATCGATAAACGGGATCTTCACGACGGCTTCCCACTCTTGTTTCTTCCCATTCATATCCAGCTCAAACACTTCTGGATAGAAATCAAGGATAGGGGAATGTTGCGAATACATGAGTTCCTGGATGGAGAGGTCAATGGGGCGTCCCAAATGCCAAATAACTGCTTATACCCTATACGCCTCGGGAATAAGTTCGTAGCTTGCGTAGGGTAACACACCCATCAGCTGTTCAAAGGGTTTGAACGGCTTGCCCAAATCAAAGTCAAATTC
This sequence comes from Ceratobasidium theobromae, assembly GCA_037974915.1. NCBI lineage: Eukaryota > Fungi > Basidiomycota > Agaricomycetes > Cantharellales > Ceratobasidiaceae > Ceratobasidium > Ceratobasidium theobromae. Next base: position 144,559 of record JBBBZN010000007.1, read on the forward strand.
AAAGGTCTCAATGTTCTTGAGGTCTACCGAATACCATTAGTAGTGTATTTCGAGATCTCATGAGGTGCTTACCAGACACCCTAGGCGCATAATGATAGTTGTAGAACCATCCCCAAGACACAACACCGCTATAATAATAATACATAACCCATTGCAACCCCTCAACATATCGATACGCAAGCGTCTCTACCTCCTTCTCGAGGTCCTTGAATTCAAGTTTCTCCTAAAACGATCATGAGCAAGTAAAAAGGCCACTGTCGAAAGAAACTTACAGTGTAATATTGATTCTTCCATTTCTTCATTGCCGCCCTGAGCCTTTCGTCTTCACGATCGTCAAAGCCGTCGGGCGCCAACACCGGCGCGCTATGATACTTCTTGAACTCCCGATCCAACGCCTCGCGACCCTCTTCGTCTCCTTCATCCTCTTCGTCCGTCTCGGGTAGAGCAATTGTGACCAAATTTCGACCCTGATCGTCAAACTCGTCCCACCAAACGCTAAGGTGCAAATCTTCAACTAATTTCCTGACAAACGCGCGGTCTGCAGCAGCCATATCATTGACCAACTGCAACACGCAAACCGACGGATCTTCTCGAGAGCTATCAATCAATTCTTGGACTTTGACAACAATCTCTTTTTGAGAAGGCGTCAACGCTAGCAAAACGAGTTAATAATCTTGCTCTAAATCCACAAGAAAACTACACACTGAATTGCTTCTTCTTGGGCTCGCCCTGCTGATGTTTCTTTTGCTTGCCTTTATACCAGTTCATGTCTGAAGTTTCTTTTTCGTACACTTCGACTTCCCAGGTGGAGAGTTCGTCTAGGATGAGTTGCAAGCGGCCTCTATGGATTTCTCCTGATTCATTCAGATAACCGCCCGCCCTCGGCAAGACAGTCTTGTAGATTTCGAATAGTCGCTCCAAGGCGTTCTCATGAATATGAAGATCGGGCAAATGCGGCAAAAAGTCGTTGCCGATGAACACAGCAATAAGCACAAAGTCGTCGATGATCCGTTCCAAATCGTATTGAAAGGGTAGTATGGACGTTAGAGTGTGAAACTCAAGGTCGAGGTATTCTCGAAGGAGGGATATATGTAACAAGTAAAACGATTGAGCTTCGAGGCTAAGCAAGTAGGGTATTCAGCAAACCACCCGACTAGATTTAGAATTGTGTGCTCACCTTCCCTTTGACTTGTTCTTCTGAGGCCCAAACTTGACTTCCTCACGGAGGAGACAAAAGTGTGGATCGTGGCTCAAGAGGCCGAGCATGATAAGGTCGGCATCGAGGCCATAAAGACAATGCCTGATGTTTGGATTGTAATCGGGCTGCGCTTTGGAATGTCGAATGTATTCCATAATCTTGTGCTCGCCTTCACCAGGAACCTCGTGGCCAGACAACACAACCTCCACGTTTCTCCAATTAGCGTCCTCGGAAATCTTCTTGTTCACAAAATACTTGAGCTGCGCCGAAAGCTTGGCCATGAATACGGTACCTGGAACAATCAGCATAACGCGTGTCGCACGCTCAGATTCGACGTACCAGGTGTAATGCAATTACTGTCGAATGCCTTTTCGCTGGGAAGTTTCTCGCCTCTTTTCTCAGCCTTTTCGCGTGCATCTTTGGCATCCTTTGCAGACCGGAACCGGCGGGCGCGTTGTTGGTTCATCTTGGCACGTGGCGCCACGCCATCGATGGCCATGAAGAATAGCTTGCGCGGCTTGATCTTGCCAAAGAGGTGGTCCACGTATGAGAAGATGGCAGTGAACATCTGGTCCTCGGATAGTCGGAAGTGTACATCGCCGTCATTGGGATGGGAGCCTGGGATGCAAGGGCGTTTATAACAGCGACCTCGACTAGCAGAACTACTTACAGTTGTGAATAATTCCATTAAAGTCGATGTATAAGTTGTCTGGAATGTGTTAGCTGCTGGTGGTGGCGCTCATGCATTGGAACGCACCGAATTCGGGAATCTTATTCTCTTCGATTAGCTGCGAAGTAAGGGGATATCTCTCACTAGTTCACAAACGTCCATTAGCCATACGACTATGCGCATACTAGTGTCACTTACGATATATATCTAAAGAACTAGAAACACGTCAACAAGGGCAGTATTAGGGCAAAATCAACGTACCTTCGGAATGCCTTTTATGCCGCCAATAAATAAGCCAATGCTAATGGGGTGACTCTTGCAGCATATACTCACCCATGATTGAGCTCAACTACAACTCTAACAACCTTGGTGGCTTGTCGTGGCCTGCGACGATCGGGTTTGTCTGCCCTGACATAATCAGGGTCCGGCGCGAAACACGAGGAGCGCGTAATGTCTCATTTATGGAAGGGATATATTATACACCAAGAAGTCGCTTGCCCCCCTCCCAGCACATGAAGCTCACAGCAGTCATCGGAACGACCTTGACATAACCTATAGTCAATCCAACATAGAACCCACGCAGGCCTTGCGCGGCCCATATCGCTCGGACTGTCTCGCCCCATCCAACAAACCCGCGCGGTCGAACAAGTCCTCCGACTTGGAGCCGTCTTCGTACAACTTCAAAGGGATAAGATACCGTTTGAGCGATGGCACCAGATACCGCACCGATGCTCAAATCGGCAATTGGTCGATGGCGGGGAACTGTGGGGTTCGCCCCGGGTTGTGATTGCGGGGGAGTTGGAAGTAATGCTGCCCGTAACGCACCCCAGGCCCAAAAAGATGTTCCCGCATAAGGAACCATCCCAAGCATCGTGACTGAAAACCCTCGGTAAAACTTGGATAATGGGAATGTCCTGAATAGAGAACTGGATTGCTGAGTAATGCCAGAGGCAGGTGCAGTGGGCAGTCCGTTTCCCTCTGTGTATATAGCCTTGACTGCGCTTATAAACGCATGCCGAGATGTCGATCGAGTTTGATAGGCCATGCGTACTCGGATAAGTTCAAGTGGATAAGTTAGCAAAACGGACAGCGTGCCTATGAGGGATCAGCCATAGGAGTAACATGAACACATTACCACACATACCAGAAAATGCACCAGCAAAAAACCTCTTAAAATTAGTCTCGTCGGCGCGAGTTGGCATTAAATACTTGGCTCCTCGATCGGGAAACTATTAATGGCGAACCAGCATGATATCATTAGACTCACGTGGTGGACTTGATCATAAGCCAAAAACTTTATCGCTGCGTAAGGGAAGACCCGGAGCAAAGTGGCAGAATGGCCCTGAAATAGGCCAGCAACACCACTGGTGTGGTTGATATCCCGAATGGCCCTAAAAGCACCGGTCCATGATGCTGCGATATCGTTAGCGGTGGATAGTACGACACAAGCCACTCACTGGAATAATGCTGGAAGTCGGGGTTCGAGGCTTGGAATAGGATCTTTACCCGATCAAGTGGTGCGACGACAGTCTTGGCCTGCGACGATAAGCCAACTTGTGTGTAAAATAAAAACGAACCTACAATGCATCCTGCGGTTCCCCCAGCAATTCCAGTTCGTATGACGCTGTCCCAGCTTTGCTTGGTCCTCGGTGGAGGGATTGAAAGCTTTCGTGTGGATATTTGGGGGGACAAGGTGAGAGCCATAGAGTTCTAGTGAGGTGGTGTCTACATAAGGCCGGACGGGTCATCGAGCATTGCCGGTCTCACGTGGAATGTGATCGGGTCTTAGAGCGGCGCTTATCTCTCACCGCCACCGCTGCTCCTGACCACCACCGCCCCACGCTTCCGCCATGATCCAAGGCATGATATCCGCCTGGATAACGACCGAACTGGGAGTCGCTCTTCCCGAGTTCAACGTCCAGCATGCGGAAGGGCGTGTCGAGTAAGGATTTCATTGGGCATTTGTATAGTCATTGATATATACGCCGGCCATAATCTCCAGCTGCTGGATTCCCTCGGTCCAAGGCACAAATTTTTGTATAAACTGGCACTCTCTGAATCCATCTTCATTTGGCTTGCGTGGCGACATATGGCTCGACGGTGTGCCCGTGGGTGGTGGGCTGCTCATGCCCAATGAGACACGCGGGATCAAGATGACAGGACATGCAGCCGGGAACACATCTGAACGTCCGTACTATTTCGGCAAACAGCAGCTGACCGGTTAGTCTCTGCCTAATAACTCTGTTCGCCCCTAATGCGTGTGGCGCTTAAGACGATGAGAACTTGTCTGATCCTAATGATCCCCGCTTATCGGAGCTAAACACTGTCCGCTTGGTCCTGGATTGGGTGTATGTCGTTGGGGAGCGAGAATTCCGTCAGTCAAATGCGCCGTCGTCACTCGGTCCAATTCATGAAAAGGCTGCGAAGAAGGCGCATGGTGACTCGGCCGGGCTTGGGGATTTGCGGTCATCAACAGCCCGCCAGTGGTACAGCACTCAAAGCATTGGAATGAAAAAGACTGTTTTGGTCTTTCATTACGCACCCGAGGGTAAGTAGGCGTATTTGCTCCGTCACTTTCCTAATCCGCTCCCATAGATTGGTTGCTAGCCAAAAAGATTATCTCCGCCCCGCTCAACCTCAAAGCTCAGCTTAATGCACGTAGCCTAAAACGGCATTCAGCCAAGGCAGAAGACAAAAAACGCCGACCTATTGCTGGTGGTCCCATTGACTGGTTTGGGACTTCTTCCTCGGGACCCACTTCAGGAACCCAAACTGCTTCAGGTTCGGCTCATACACTGACTCATTCGCCTCAATCAAGATCTGCCTTCGATTCATCAGATATTAGACTTTCGCCCCCGTCGCAAACACGGAAACGAACGCGCCAATCTGAAACTCCAGAAATTCAGATTTACGACGGCGATGATGATGTCGTTGAGCAGATGCTATCGAATTTAAAGTGAGTCTATATGCGCTAGTTTGCCCGCTACGAGGCGACCTGTTTCACCACTCTGGCTAACAAGGCAACTTAGTCCGTCGCCGTCGAAGCGCCCAAGGGCTGAAACGAAATATGAACCGTTTAATTCTCCCGCAGGATCATTTATCAGTGGAGAAGTGATTGATTTGACTGGTGATGATTCTGACTAGTGCGACTTGATTATACCCATTGGGCTCGGAGTATTTATTGTCGTCGAGTGTCATTGTAACTCCATTTTCTTGTCTTGTAACTTTTTTGTTGTAATAAACATAGCAGAAGTGATGTTCAGAGTCGCCGTTGGGGCTTGGCTATTAGTTTGTGACCGCCGAAGTGAAGCTCCAAGTTGGCTGTGCCTCGGACATGACCTTGTATATGTGCTCGAGTACTTGGATTTTTTTTATGCTTAGATTGATCTGGAACCTCGCGTCGGAATCATCTTTGGTTTTTAGTCAATCTATTCCGCTTAGAGGCAGCATAAAAGTTAAGTTGGTGGGGCCTTGACCAGGTTCTGTGAGGCCTAGGTCTTGTACGTTTTTGTATTGAATTCACTTTCTGTCGAGACGTTTTCTGGGCTGGAAGCCCCAAAAGGAGGACACATCGCCATAAACTCATTTAAGTCTACTTTCTAATGTCCAATGATTAACTCTATATAGTCATAGTAGGATCGCCGGCTGCGGACACAATCGCCGTCAAAAATTGTCAAACAGAGGTATAATAATGCTGGCGCTGCCCGTCACCATCCCCATCACCCTTCACCCTGAAATATATCAATGTATTATGAATGGTATGGACGCGGCGCCGGTCTCGAGGCATGGATCTGGATCGAGTGGCCAGACGGAAAAGAGTTGGACATGTACTTTGTGGATGGAAATACTGAAAAGTATGTCACTTCACTTCTACGTCATATGTCACAAACTGATATAATTATATGCTGGAAGCTGGATACCTTCGGTCGAGGGCCAGCAATTTGAAGTTTGCTGGTGCGCTAAATTTTGTACTTCTGATCCGCAGCTTCGTTCGCTGGATCTCGGAGCTACTGTCTGGCTTGACGGGGTTGAGATTGGCGCTGGGGTTCTCGAGTCCACAAGCATAATCAAGAGGGAATACGCATCAGTATCTGGGCGTCTTGTTGCTGCAGACAAGGAACGGCCTTGCCAATTTGGAAGGCTCGCGTTGACTGGTTAGCACATTGGAACCGGAGGTTCATTGTGAATTAACGAAGTTTCATTCTCTAGATAATGACGACGACCAAGCTCGTATAATCCCAGAAGAAGATCTAAACACTATTCGTGTCGAGCTCAAGTGGGGCCGGTCGTATAAAACAGGAAAAGTGGACGAATTAGGGGACGAGGAAGAAACCTATAGCTATGGTCCAATAAAAGAGAAAAAGGTGAAGCGAGGGAATGTCAGCTCGGCGATTCTTGGAGATCCTGTCAAGGTACCATCAGATCCAGATGCGTTCAAGGTATATGGTTTCCGGTGTTGGCGGAGTTTGGATCCAGCTCTTTGGGTTGTTCGTCATGCTTCACTGGGTAAGCCACTCATATTCTATAACTTATTTTGCTAATTTCATTATTAGCTTGGTTGGAAGCGGAGGGCATTGCTCCAAAACCCAAGCAGGCTCAGGATGTAATTGATGTCGATGAAGTCAAGTCCGAGTCTGAGTCCGAGCCTAATCCGGCGCCGTCACGGTGCAAGTGTTTTACTCGAAAACGGAAGCGGGCTTGTGGCTTGGAGCTAACCGATGGTTTCAATACATATATTAAACAAGAACTCGATGATACTAAGGAGATTCTATCGAATTTATAGTAAGTCTATATGCGCTAGTTTGCCCGCCACAAAGCAGCCTGTTTCACCACTCTAGCTAACAAGGCAACCTAGTCCGCTGTCGTCGAAGCGCCCAAGGGCTAAAATGAAATATGAACCGTTTAATCCTCCCGCAGGATCATTTATCAATGGAGAAGTGATTGATTTGACTGGTGATGACTCTGACTAGTGCGACTTGATTATACCCATTAGGCTCGGAGTATTTGTTGTCGTCGAGTCTCATTGTAACTTCATTTTCTTGTCTTGTAATTTTTTTGTTGTAATAAACATAGCAGAAGTGATGTTCAGAGTCGCCGTTGGGGCTTGGCTATTAGTTTGTGACCGCCGAAGTGAAGCTCCAAGTTGGCTGTGCCTCGGACATGACCTTGTATATGTGCTCGAGTACTTGGATTTTTTTTATGCTTAGATTGATCTGGAACCTCGCGTCGGAATCATCTTTGGTTTTTAGTCAATCTATTCCGCTTAGAGGCAGCATAAAAGTTAAGTTGGTGGGGCCTTGACCAGGTTCTGTGAGGCCTAGGTCTTGTACGTTTTTGTATTGAATTCACTTTCTGTCGAGACGTTCTCTGCGCTAGAAGCACCCCAAAGGAGGCCATGTCGTCATATCGAATAATGATTTTTTACTTTTCCAAAAGGTCCAGCAATTGACTCTACATAGTTAAGATCACTGGACACAATCGCCGTGAAACATAATACAGCGGAGCTATAAATGCTGACGCTGCTCGCAATCATACCATATCTCCCTTTGCCCCACTCCTAAGGGCATATATCCTTTTCGACTAGACTGTGGAAAAACTTTCGTAGCAGCAACTCTTAAGAAATATGCCAATGGAATATGAATGGCATGGGTGCGGTGCCGGTCTCAAGGCAAGGGCCTGGATCGAGAGGCCAGATGAGAAAGAGTTGGACACATACTTTGTAGATGGGAATATTGAAAAGTATGTCACTTCATTTCTACATCATTTGTCGCAAACTGTTATGATTATATGCTAGAAGCTGGATACCTTCAGTCGAGGGCCAGGAATTTGAGGTTTGCTGGAGTGCCAAGTTTTGTACTTCTGATCCGCAGCTTCGTTCGCTGGATCTCGGAGCTACTGTCTGGCTTGATGGGGTTGAGGTCGGCGCCGGGGTTCTCGGATCTGCCAGCATAATCAAGGGGGACTACACATCGATATCTGGGTGTTTTGTTGCCACAGGCATGCACACCCACAAGGAACGACTTTGCCAATCTGGAAGGCCTGTGTCGACTGGTTAGCACATTAATATTGAAGCCAGAGGCTTATTGTGAATTAAAATATTTTCATTCTATAGACGACGATGATCGAGCTCATTTAATTCTAGAAGAGCTAAACACTATTCGTATTGAGCTCGAATGGGGCTGGTTGTATGAAGCAGGCCAAGTGGACGAGCCGGGGGATGCAGAAGAAGTTCAAGGATCGATTCAAGAGCAAGAGCCGACGAGTGGGGACCACGGCTCGGCAATTCTTGAAGATCCTGTCAAGGTGCCATCGGACCCGGATGAGTTGAAGATATATGGTTTCCGACGTAGGCGGAGTTTGGATCCAACGAATTGGGTTGCTCATTGTGCACCCCTGGGTGAGTTACTCATATTTTGTAATTTATTTTGCTAAATTTATTATTAGCTTGGTTAGTAGCGGAGGGTATTGCTTCGAAACCCAGGCAAGGTAGTAACACGGCTCATGATGTAGCCAATGCCGGTGAAAGTGAAATCGAGTTGGAGCCAGAGCCGGAGCCAGAGCCGGAGCCAGAGCCGTGCACATGTCTTACTGGAAAGCGGAAGCGGACCTGTGGGTTAGAGCCTGATTCGGACAACTTTGGTAATTTGGGAGAAGGCGATGGAATTATATGCGTTGGGCATCTGGTATGTTTGGTTTACATGTATTACCTATCAACTACATACTATTTACAACACCCCAATGTAACCTAAATATTCTTTCTAGGTTCCAATTTCAACATCTGAGATCCCTAGAAAGAAACTCCGAACCTCGAGCTCAAGTGATACGACCGACGAGGAATTAGACACAAAATCCAAGCTTTGAGAATTGACTGGAGGCTGAAGGGAACGCGGCATTAGTTGTGCGTTGTGGGCTGAATAACTCCAATAGCTGTGGGCGCCTGATTTGTTAATACCATATAATGTATGCCTGTTGTATATACGGAGTTAAAGCAGAATGAAACTATCAGCCTGGAGCTGGTCAAACCGGTTGCAGAAACGGTTCTACTGAATAGATTGCCAGCCTGGCTAGAAACACATGTACAGGATATCGCTCCGAAACCCCAGTGAGACTGTGATAGGGAGTTCGGGATGTACATCAAGTCAGGGCCCAACTCAGAACCGGCCACAGGCTAGCAGCCGAACACCACATTACTCGACAACGGAAACGGGCCTGTAGCCAGGGTTAGCCCATGATTGAGATATTAGATTAAAACTTGACTTGAAAAGTATGGGTGATCTAGGAGAGGACGACAAAGTTATCTATCTCAAACATTTGGTACGTTTGGTTTACGTGTGCTATTCATTGGCTACACATAATTTATAACACCTAGCTATGGCTTGAATATCTAGGTCAAGCGATACGATCAAGGGGTAGGTCTAAGCTTGAGGAATGACCGCACTGCCGCAGGCTAAAGGCGGCGCGGCGGTTGGTCATCTGGTATGAGCCGATCAAATGGTTGAGCTAATTGTTATTATTGTATGAACCAGAGTTGTATGGCGACTTTAGTAGGATGTAATTATGGACCTGAAGTTAGTCGAACTAGTGTCGATCGCAGGTACATCCACTATTTGTCGATCAGGTTGTTGCGGAGGTTGAATAATTCCGCGAGGTCTGCTTCGAATCTCCTGGTCGTCACGTGGGCGCCTATGACCTTGCTCCCTCCTTCAGCACCGTGAACCTGGCCTAATGTACGACTCGGATATCTACGTGTGGGTTGAAAGTAAAGATGGTACGACGTATAGGGAATACGATTATAACGACCCTGTACCCGGACGTAAAGAGTGTGTCGTCTGTTCTCCCGCGCAGCCACATTGTCGAGGCCTAACTTGGGTTCTTGGATCTGTCATACTATAGCTGTTGGATCGAATCAAAACAAGGAGAAAAATTTAGGATATGTTGGAGGTTCACAGGGACGACTTCGCACTGCCTCCAAAGCTCAATCTGGCTTGACGGGGTCGGCGTTAGCGGCGGTCTGTTGCGCCCCAATGACATCCACATGACATACCGGATGTCGGGAACTACCATCGGCGGGGGTCGCAGGCTTCCTTTCCAGTTTGGAAAGCAAGAATTAACCGGTAAGTTTAGTTTCAACTCTCAATCACTTAAGCTGGTTTATTCTTTCAAGATGATGAGAGAATTGCTCCGCACACCGATCCACAGCTCGCCGAGCTCAGCACAATTCGCATCATTTTCCAATACGCTAAGTTGATTGGGTACCACGAAAATCCACCCGAGACTCCCAAGATGAGGGGAGTCGTTCACGAAAAGGCTGCCAAAAAGGCCCACGGTGATGCTGTAGGATTTGGAAAGCCAACGACCAGCCCGCTTCAAAGGTGGTGTCAAACGAAAAAGTTGACACACCTTGGCAAGTTTGAGTTTGTGTTCCACTATGCGCCATATGGTGAGTGTGTAAGGCTTGTTCGGACGAGAGTGAGATTGACAGATCTGGGGCTAGCCTGGTTGGTAGCTCATGAGATTGTTCCGAAGCACTTGGTGGAGCAGAGAAGTCCCCCTAAACCCGAAGCAAGTGCTCGAAGCTCCATTGCGAGGGTTAAACCAGAAAAATCCATCAAAGATCAACCATGCACCCCGGTCCTTTCGTGCAAACGACCGCATACACCCATAGACTTAGCAAATGATTCAGATGATTCGGACGTAATTGTGCTCGGCGATGGTGAGGCTACACCCAGTGGAAAGGTAGGAAGTGTCCGCTTTCAACTGTACTCATCCATTGGTTACTGAACATGTTGCAGACCAAAGGCAAACGGTGCCGAATTCAAGAGACCCCCATAAACTCAAGTCTGGGTCGTAACCTTGTACATAATGACGACGTTATTGATCTTGCAAGCAGCGACGCCGACTAGCTCCCCAACACTTCATGCAGCGTTTTGTTTCTCCTAGTTAAGCGCTCGTTCTCGTATTTTATCTGGAGCAGTGTACTACTATATCTATCGGCTCGCCTTAATTATATAAATTGTCCTCGATCAAAGAATATGCAAACGTTGCTGTTTCTTGAAATGTAAGAGGGCGCTTAGATCAAGAGATAATCGTTTCCATTTCAGGTCGATCATGGGGGATGAACTCAATAAAATTCAGGGCCGAACCTCCAGCTTACCTCCATCTTCCCTCCCCTTGACCCATTTGTTTCTTTCCGCTAGACATGGTAACTATTGAGCTTATTTTGTGAGAAAATGTCCGCTCATCCCATAATAAGGCAGCTGTGAAAGAGATCCACGACACGTACGATACCATTCTTATCTTGGATTTTGGTTCGCAGGTTGGGTTGTAACTATCACTTGCTTTAGACATTGAACTAACGATTCGTTATAGTATAGTCACCTTATTACGAGACGATGTCGCGAACACAACGTCTATGCAGAATTAATGCCTTGCACGCAAAAAATCAAGGAGCTCAAATGGAAGCCCAAAGGTGCGCGGGTTCAGTGAAGAACATGTGACCGCGTGTACCAACATGTGATCTTCTCCAGGCATTATTCTCTCCGGATCTCCATACTCGGTGTACGACAAAGACGCACCTCACGTTGATCCGGACGTATTTGAGCTCGGCGTGCCTGTGTTCGGTATCTGTTATGGTCTTCAAGTACGTACAGATAACCTCATATCAGTGCCACGCCTCGAAGTAACTTGGAACATAGGAAATCGCACAAGTGTTCGGGGGCAAAGTCGAACCTCACACGCACCGCGAATACGGATTCGCAGAGGTGGAAGTGATTGCCCCTCCCAATACAAATGTCAACCCTTTCGCAGAGAGGTTATTCTCTGGGTTTGGATCATCGCTCAAAGTTTGGATGTCCCATGGGGATCAGATCGCGGATAAGCCCCCCTCGTTTGATGTGATCGGAAAGACTCCAACCGCGCCATTTGCGGCCATTGTTCACCATACCAGGCCAATTTTTGGCGTGCAGTTCCACCCAGAGGTTACGCATAGTGCGCGCGGAAAAGAGGTCATCGGTCGGTTTATACTTGACGTATGTGAATGCAAGTCGAACTGGACAATGGTGAGCTCCACTTGTTCGATATATGGAACTACGCTAAGCGTATTGTAGGAAACATTCATCGGAAAGGAAATAGCTAGGATCCGGGAGATCTGTGGGCCCAAGGGTCGTGTCATCGGGGCAGTGAGCGGTGGAGTTGATAGTTCCGTAGCCGCTAAGCTTATGCACGAAGCTATCGGTGACCGGTACGCTCACGGAAATATGAGTCGAAATCCCAGGTCTGATTTACAATGCAGGTTTCAGGCGGTTTTGGTTGACAACGGTGTTCTCCGAGAGAACGAAGCTCAGCAAGTGCACGAAATGCTGGCGGAGCATCTCGGCGTCAATCTCAAGGTCGTGGATGCGTCCGAGCTTTTCCTTTCGCGTCTCTCAGGAGTAGAGGATCCTGAGCAGAAGCGAAAGATCATAGGAAATACTTTCATTCACGTGTTTGAGGAGGAAGCTGCAAAGCTCGAGGCACTTGCTGAAGAAGAGCTTCGACAGAAACCCGAGGGCGAAGCTAAGGGCAAGTACGAATGGCTGCTTCAGGGTACACTCTACCCGGATGTTATCGAGAGCATCAGCTTCAAAGGTCCTAGCGCAACAATCAAGACCCATCATAATGTTGGCGGGCTGTTGGCAGATATGAAACTCAAGCTTATTGAGCCTCTGCGTGAGCTCTTTAAAGGTTAGCATGATTTCAAACCAAGCATTCCACGCTTGACGCATATACCCAACGTAGACGAGGTTCGCGCCCTGGGACGATTACTCAATATTCCCGATCACCTTGTTAATCGGCACCCCTTCCCTGGCCCTGGTCTTGCCATTCGTATACTCGGCCCCGTCACACGCTCGCAGGTTCAGATTGCTCAGCGTGCAGACACAATTTATCTCGAGGAAGTCCGACGCGCCGGTTTATATGACAAAATTGCTCAGGCATTCGCTGTGCTACTGCCCGTGCGCGCTGTGGGGGTGATGGGGGATAAAAGAACTTATGAGCAGGTGATTGCTCTGCGAGCGGTGCAGACAGAGGATTTCATGACCGCAGATTGGTAAATTTTCATTCGCTTTTAAACCATAGCTGGGAAATGCTAATACTTCTGGGCACGGATGTAGGTTTGACTTCCCCCCCGAAGTGCTTAGGAGGATATCGTCCCGGATTACCAACGAAATCGCGGGCGTGAACCGCGTTGTGTACGACGTCTCGTCCAAACCTCCTGGTGTAAGTTCAAAGTTCAAAGTCAATGCAAGGCGCGTGACTTATTTTATTTTAACCAGACTGTAGAATGGTTGTAAATGGAACCTATGATTCAGCGTGCTATACTGGGTTGCCGTGTTTGTTTTAAAATATATAAGCTGGTGCCTATGTTGAGATCCAGACTGATGGAGTGGCGTACGGCAACCCCTTGCCTTGAGTCACGTGACTAGTTGACGAGCAACCACATCCTCAAGCCCACCATGCTTGAAGAACTTTATAGAGCCAGAGACACACTCCAGCTTGCTATAACCAAATATCTAGATGTGTGTATTTCTTTACAAGAATCTCATGATCGCGGGATGTCAACGAATCACGTTCATTGCGAAATTCAAGTAGCTGATGAAGAGGCTAGGCGCTTTGCCCGCTGGGCAAAGTCTCAACTATCTCGAGCTGACCATACCTTAAGGAAGGCCCGAAGCCAGTGCGCGCAAATCAACCGCTTACCCCCAGAGCTGATGATCAACATTTTCCAGTTAAAGGGAACTAGCAACGAGCTTCCAGCAGCTTCGCTACGCCGTGCGATTTTACTGAGCGGCGTTTGCTCGCACTGGCGCAGACTCATAACCAGAACAACTTCATTCTGGTCTCTCATTCCCCTTGGGCATTCCAAAAACTCAGAGAAAATTACATTACTTTGCCTACAACGCGCACGAAAAGGCCCCATTGAAATAGTTGCGAGTTCACGAAAATCATCTCCCTGGGCAGCTAGCTCCGCACTCGCTCCCCACGTTCAGCAAATGCGCTCCTTGTCTCTGTCGGCTACATCGCTAGATCAAATTTATTCAGTTACAGAATGCTTGTTGAAGTTGAAGGCCCCAAGTCTACTAGAAGAATTATCGGTCACATTTCATGGACGTACAAATTTCGGAACTCCTGCGCCTATCTTTCCAGACTCCACGCTTGCCTCCGCCCTAGATAGCCTCAATACGCTTACGAGGGGACTTCATGTTCTCAATTTGCGGGGGGCCAGCATCGATTGGCGCCACTTCGCATTCGACGAACTAGTGACACTACGGTTGAATGGTAGTTCGGTATTGGGAGGTAGCATTGCCTCATTAAACCAACTTGCACACATCGCAACTGTCAGCCCCAAACTGCGTGTTCTTGAGCTAAGAAGCGTCGGACTCGAGGGCTCTCGTACAATCTCAAGAGCTTTTTCGATGAATTCCCTGAAAATACTGCGTTTATGCGACTTGAAATTTGGGGTGCTTCACGACATCCTCCAGTTAATTTCCTTCGGATCATGCGAGGTTGAACTCTTTGTCAATGATTTCAGCTTCACGGCCACAGGGAGGCACTTATCCAAAGATTTAATCGATAGCGGAATTTCACAATTGAAACTGCTTTCTCAGAAACTTCCCAGTATCACTACTTTAGGCCTAGGGCCTAGCCAACTTTCACACGCGTCGCTCTGGCTAAAGTCTGTTTGGGGACTTTTGCGGCATCTTAATACGCTCTCTTTCGAAGATTGCGAATTGACAGCCGAGCTATTATCAATAATTCCACCGCCACAAACCGAAATAGGTCACTGGCCCCAGATCAGAACTGTTCGAATGCGGGATGTTAGGATTGTGGACCCAGACGCCTTCAAACTCATGCTAAGCAAGCACTCCATCGAGCACGTGGATATGGCGAAGTGTTGGCTCGCGCGGACGAGCGGAAACTCGCATTACGGTTTTACTCCAATCAACTTTTCCTCTCCATTATATGAATGGCTAGATGAGGCGATTCCAAAGCTATCATTTTCATTGGATTACAGCAGCCAGTGGTCAATTTGGTGACCAAAACATTACTTTCTTCTATAACTAGCCCACATGCGTATATCTATTGATTTGTATGGCTAATCTCGGCAATGAATCATAATGCTTTCCGCTCGATTGACATCAATATTTGGTCCAATTCTAAAAGCTCATTAATATTAACCTCGCCAGCCGTCGCAGTAACTCCATTGCAAGCGCCCTAAACGCGTGGTTTCAATTCCCCAACGAGGTCTAATTGACGGCCGATCCCTGAAATAACATGGGGCCCGCCATAAATAGCCGCCCGGCTTTATCACGTATCCCCATCATGGTATAGGTATTGATTCCATGGGTGACTCAGATCCAGAGCTGGACTCCTAGTGAAGTTACATCTTTACATTTGCAATTGACTATGGGTACCGCAATCACAGCCAATTGGCGGGACTTCTTTCCATGTGCTGGACTGATCATGAAGTTCGTGCTTTACTCATGAGTGGGCAGACTGCGATGTTTATATATTTAGGTGCGTGCCTTCATTCGCTAGCGCTCCTTAAGCTGGTCGGAAAAACCGGAACGAACGATCCACATTGCAAAGACCTAGATGCCAAGAGCATTCGTTCTAGACTAAACCCCAGTTCCAGGGTGCCCTACCCCACCTAAACCTAGTCCTGGCGCGAGCCTGGCGGAGTATATATATGCGCGGATTTGAAACGCAGCTGGAAACGTGCTAACTTGAGCCTGGTAAACGAAAAATGGTTATGATGAGATAAAATGGCGAGAAACGTAGCGATTCCACTAGTATTAGAGGCACTCCTGAATAATTATAATGTGAGATGTTCGGCATTGCATGATTCTATAATACCACCACGAAATAATGCGTTTGATGTGCCCCGTAGTCGATATGGCACGATTGAAACTGGGTTATTTCTCAATTGCAACAGCGCTGAAGCTCTGAACCCCGAACCTCCACAGTCATCGCCCTTTTCGAAACAGAACGCATATACCCATTTTTAGTTACGCATATGTGACATGAATATCTATCTACCCTATAGGTCTCCCTAAATCCATATGATGAATAACCTCCGTGTTTCCTTAAGGGCAGGTGAGGATGCCGTTGCGGTTGGTAACGCAGTTGTCTACTCAGAGCGTTAGTGCATGCCAATCGCTCACACTGCAATATCCACTTACTCAGGTTAATCGACGACGAACGTCCGGTGCAACTGTATTCAAGTTAGGCTCTAGGCATCACGGCTTAACCATATCAAGTTGACTTACGTGCAGGTCATCGTTGTGCCCGAAACAGAGCAGCTAGTGCAGGACACAGCATAATTCCCGCTGAAAACCGATACGTATCAGGTCTCCGACGATACAAAACCAACTATCCTACTCACTTGGCCTGGCAAGACAGCGTCCCACCGTTGTTCACGATGCATGCATTCAAGTCGAGCGACGATGTTATGGTGCTACCGCTGCCATTGGCACAGCTCGCATACATGATGTTGTTGCCTTGCAGCCTGGTCCCGCTGCAGGTTGCACCGTAGTTGCCAGCTTGAACGCCAGTGGCAGCGAGAAGAGAAGCGCCGACAAAAGTGAGGACGGTAGTGAAGTGCATGGTTGTGGAGTGGATATAGGCAAGAAGTAGCTGATGTGAGAGAGCTGGGTTGTGATTGTAGTTTCGGCTCGTTTTTATAGGCACTCGAGTTCATCTAGTGGGCATGCAAGACCGAGAACATAGCAGTGTGAATAATTCATTCTGCACCTTGCGTGTCTATCCCGATTATGTCGGGGGAGTCGGTTAGATGATGTACCGCTGGTTCGCGGAACTTGCACGGCCCTCGGTCTGCTCGGATTCGGATACTCATCAAAGTTCACCTGTAGTTGATCATATATGGGCGAATCATCAATGTTTTCAGGTTCGATCGAATTCACTTCGATTCTAAGTTTGCAAACAGTGATCGTGGACAAGGCAGAGTTGGAATAAAAAGAACGACTATAAACCCTAGTGTGAGAATATCACTATGTGATCTCGAAACTCCCCGTTTATACTATTATACGGGCGCGGTTTAGCAGCACCGAATCCTTCTTCACTCTTATCCTTGTTATTCCGAGTGGCAAAGATGATATAGACAATGAATATTTTAAATTACTGGGTACTTTGAAATCCTCAAGGCCATCGAGCCACGACCTAGATGACCCTCGAGCCTATTACTTTATAATCAATTGGACCAAAATATGTGTAGTATTTGGGAAACTATGACTTATTATTCATACTCCTTGCGTTTACGAGTCGGCCATATGCATGTTCTACGTGATGACTCGAGAGTACGCTAGTATCAAGTTCGGAGCGGCTCGGTGTAATAGCCTTGGACCTTTGAGCGTGCACTCCTCGAGCTCCAATCTAAATCACACTCATCTGATGAGTATTTTCAAGCGCGATAATTATTTGGATTGTCTTGATAGCGAGCGGATGCCCAGCCTTGCGTTGCTCCAATTGCGAGCTTCTGGGTATTCAAAACCTTGTCTAAAATAATTGGCCGACTATCTCGCCCATTTTTGTATATGCCGCAATAATCATTATTCCTTGTCCCCATTTCCGTCGCGCTTAGTATCCCCGTTGCCAATTGGAAGTTTCGGTGCGTGCCCTGTACTCATAAGGTCGTACGGGTACGCATTGCTTGTCCGCGTGGAGGTAGATGACTTCACATTTGAACTGCGTCAGTACACGCTCGACATCAGCAAAAAGATCAGCGCTAATCCAGCCAAAATTGCAACGTTAGATCAGGTTGTAAGGGTACCCGTTTTCTAGCCCGATTATCGCCCGAAGATCTCTGTTAGTGGGCGGAAGCCATTTTAGCTACGCAGCTCGGAACAGCAGGACGAACGCCGCAATGACCTTTTCGGCCGTTTTATGCAACTCGACATGTTCGACTAGGTGGATGTTATTGATACAGATAACTGTCGACCATAGCACATAGCGCAAAATACAATGGGTATGATAAAATTTGAAGCACCCACAAGGTATGATTCGAAAACGCGAGTGTCCGGTCATTAAAAAGCATACCTCGGTCAAGTCCCGGATCTCTGACATGTGTATCAATCAACTCTTGTGATAATTTCGATCCCCAAGTTCGCCAGCCTCTCGAGAGCAACATATATGCGGCATTTTCAGTACTATTTACATCACATGGGCACCTCAGGCTGTTACTCCACGAGACCCCCTCAATATCAATACCGAGTAGGCCGCTGTCCTCGTATGTTTTCAAGGGCAGGTAAGAATACCATTGCGGTTTGTCACGCAGTTGTCTGTTTCCGGTGTCAGTGTATAACAATTGATCATGCCGAGGCCTCGACTTACTCAGGTTGATCGACGACGAACGTCCGGTGCAACTGTATTCAAGTTAGGCTCTAGGCATCGCGGCTTAACCATATCAAGTTGACTTACGTGCAGGTCATCGTTGTGCCTGAAACAGAACAGCTAGTGCAGGACACAGCATAATTCCCGCTGAAAACCAGCATATATCAGTCACCGACGATACAAACAAACCATCCTACTCACTTGGCCTGGCAAGACAGCGTCCCACCGTTGTTCACGATGCATGCATTCAAGTCGAGCGACGATGTTATGGTGCTACCGCTGCCATTGGCACAGCTCGCATACATGATGTTGTTGCCTTGCAGCCTGGTCCCGCTGCAGGTCGCACCGTAGTTGCCAGCTTGAACGCCAGTGGCAGCGAGAAGAGAGGCGCCGACAAAAGTGAGGGCGGTAGTGAAGTGCATGGTTGTGGAGTGGATATAGGCAAGAAGTAGCTGGTGTGGGCGAGCTGGGTTGTGATTGTGGTTTTGGCTCCTTTTTATTGTCACTGAAACCTTAATATTGGCCTAGATAATATCCAAGTCCGAGTACAGGTAGCTGAAAAGAATTGGCCCATGGCTTCTGGGACTTTGGGCGGCTGAGCCGATTCAGCATGGATCACAGCTAATCAGACGCCACTGGCCCGAGATCACCTCGATGGTATGCTTCTGTCTTCTCACGCGTACAAGTATGATTTTGTACCTAAGCGTGTATCTGGAATTCTTAAAATTTGTTTAAGGTTCACATAGATAAATATGCATACTCTATATTCTTTCGTTGTAACTTATTAGCTTACAGGAGCCTTAGAGCTCGAACTAAGCCCAAATCACGCGTATATCGATCACAAGAACGGTAGTGATGCATTGAACCTCATTAATATTAAACTAACTTGCGGGCTCAACGGACTTCGTTTATCCAATACCTTGAGCGCTTATTATTCGTCCGATTACTTAGGATCAAGCATCGCATTGGGTTCTATCATCGGCAGGTAACCATGTTCGCAAATTCGTAAACACATATTCGGCATCTAAATAATTCCCTGCACCATGCATTCCATGCATTAAAGTCAATTTGACTGCGGGGACTCATAGCTAACCTTCAGGATATAATTTTAGCAATTCTGATCATTACGAACCTCAACAACCTCCTGAATTATTGTAAGTGCATTAGTATTTGTCTATCACGTAGAACATGGGCGACTCGTAAACGCAAGGAGTATGAATAATAAGTCATAGTTTCCCAAATACTACACATATTTTGGTCCAATTGATTATAAAGTAATAGGCTCGAGGGTCATCTAGGTCGTGGCTCGATGGCCTTGAGGATTTCAAAGTACCCAGTAATTTAAAATATTCATTGTCTATATCATCTTTGCCACTCGGAATAACAAGGATAAGAGTGAAGAAGGATTCGGTGCTGCTAAACCGCGCCCGTATAATAGTATAAACGGGGAGTTTCGAGATCACATAGTGATATTCTCACACTAGGGTTTATAGTCGTTCTTTTTATTCCAACTCTGCCTTGTCCACGATCACTGTTTGCAAACTTAGAATCGAAGTGAATTCGATCGAACCTGAAAACATTGATGATTCGCCCATATATGATCAACTACAGGTGAACTTTGATGAGTATCCGAATCCGAGCAGACCGAGGGCCGTGCAAGTTCCGCGAACCAGCGGTACATCATCTAACCGACTCCCCCGACATAATCGGGATAGACACGCAAGGTGCAGAATGAATTATTCACACTGCTATGTTCTCGGTCTTGCATGCCCACTAGATGAACTCGAGTGCCTATAAAAACCGACACGAACTGCGGCTACAACCCAACTCGTTCACATCAGCTACTTCTTGCCTATATCCACTCCGCAACCATGCACTTCACTACCGTCCTCACTTTTGTCGGCGCCTCTCTTCTCGCCGCCACTGGCGTTCAAGCTGGCAACTACGGTGCAACCTGCAGTGGGACCAGGCTGCAAGGCAACAACATCATGTATGCGAGCTGTGCCAATGGCAGCGGTAGCACCATAACATCGTCGCTCGACTTGAATGCATGCATCGTGAACAACGGTGGGACGCTGTCTTGCCAGTCCAAGTGAGTAGGATGGTTGGTTTTCTACCGTCGGTGATCTGATATATGCTGGTTTTCAGTGGCAATTATGCTGTGTCCTGCACTAGCTGCTCTGTTTCGGGTACTACGATGACTTGCACGTAAGTGAAGCTGATTTGTTCGCTTTTCCATGCATGAAGTCTAACCCAAATGCAGTTGCACTGGACGTTCGTCGTCGATCAACCTGAGTAAGTTGAGGCCTCGACATGATCAATTGTTATACACTGACACCGGAAACAGACAACTGCGTGACAAACCGCAATGGTATTCTTACCTGCCCTTGAAAACATACGAGGACAGCGGCCTACTCGGTATTGATATTGAGGGGGTCTCGTGGAGTAACAGCCTGAGGTGCCCATGTGATGTAAATAGTACTGAAAATGCCGCATATATGTTACTCTCGAGAGGCTGACGAACTTGGGGGATCGAAATTATCACAAGAGTTGGTTGACACATATGCCAGGATCCGAGACTTAGCCGAGACATGCTTTTTAATAATCGGGCATTCGCGTTTTCGAATCATACCTTGTGGGCACTTCAAATTTATCATGCCCGGCCCATTGTATTTTGCGCTATGTGCTATGGACAAGCGGTTGATAGTTATCTGTATCAATAACATCCACCTAGCCGAACACGTCGAGTTACGTATACACAAAACGACTGAAAAGATTATCGCAGTGTTCGTCCGGCTGTTCAAGCGTGTAATAACGAGTGGTTTATATTCAGTTAAATCTGAAGCTATCTACCTTCATACGGACAAGCAATGCGTACCGTACGATCTTATAATTACAGGTACGCACCGAAACTAGTACTTCCAATTGGCAACGGGGACACTAAGCACGACGGAAATGGGAATAAGAATAATGATTATGGCGGCATATACAAAATGAGCGAGATAATCGGCCGATTATTTTGGCCGAGGTTGTGAATACCCAGAAGCTTGGAGCAACGCAAAGCCGTCGCTGTGAAAACAGTCCAAATAATTGTCGCGCTCGAAAATATCCATCAGGTGGGTGCGATTTAGATTGGAGGATTGCACGCTCGGAGGTCCAAGGGATATGCGCATATTACACTGAGCCGCCCCAAACTTGATACTCTCGAGCCGTGGGGAGTGCCTTGAGAGACACTCGGGGGAGCACAGGGTCTCGAGGTTTGTCGCCTTGTTCATCTAAATTTGCAAGGCGACAAAGAGTTCGATGTTGTATCGCCAGCTGGCGGAATTGTCTCGAGTATACGTAGCTATAGGGCGCAGAGGCTGAGAAATCTCGGGCACACATGTACATGTACAACGTGCAGCGTTTTCAAAGATTGCATTTCGATTCGGGAAGGGTTGGCACGTTCATTCCCACCTTGTAAAGTTCTCAAGGTTACAACGTTTGTACATGTGTTTGCGACTCGAGGAGATGTGAGGTGATACATTTTACGACTCTTTTTGAAGCTGTTCTTGAATACCAACGCCGTTTAATTTGGCTGTACCACCCCCTGTTGACCGGCGGGGTACCAAGACCTCGATATGGGGTTTAGATGCGTTTAGAAAGATGGCATCGAGCAGGCAAACATCATTGACTGTCGCCGAGTGGGAAACTTAAACTCGGGTTTACGAACAACACGATCACGCCAGGCCCACTCTGCCTCGAGCTCTCGAGCCGTTCCAAAAGTCCCCATTTCGCCGGTCGAACCCCAAGATAAAAATAGGTGCTATAATTAATATAACGATTGCACGATTTTTCATCCATATTGAATTTGGCTTTGTTTGTCTCACTCGCCACCATGTACGAGTGCTGCACCCACTGCAGCCGGCGGCCCGGCGGAACCAAAGCGTCTCGGAAACAATGTTTTTCCCACGGCGCAAGCACAAGGAATCAGCACAAGCGGAACCTTTTAAATCGCTGAATCTGAACGTACGCGGTATTCTAAGTGCCGAACCATTTGTCCGTTGATATGATCAACGCGTCTTTACAATTGAGAAAACAGACTACTGTAGTGTAGATGACATGTGGTGACAAGTGAAAGGATTCAAATTGTCGCTGACGCGCTTGGCGCGCCAACAGAGACTCTCGATCGTGACACCAGATTGAGATGTTCTGAAAACCGACCCATGTTCATTGTAGGCCAGCACAATGGCGGATATCAGATTTCCTACGTGAGAAGCCTCAGCCAACTTCGGCAGCAACCTGTTTCTACGCGACAGCCATGCTGCAAAAAGAACGAATGCGCTACAATATTATATTCCGGACCTTGCAAACAATGCACGCAAATGTCCAACCGAGTCTATCAAAGTGGACAAACGAAACCGAAAACATGAACCGTGGCATGCGCAGGAACGACAGCAAGCTATATAGAGAAATGTGCGAGAAAGAAATGCAAGAAATAGAAAGAGTGGATTGAACTAGAGTAATAGTAATGACTGGTGGTGTACGGTATTCATGTGTGATAGCAAAGATACACCCCAGTTGTGCATGTACAAAACTTCCCTAAATGAGTAAACCTCAGCCTCAGCCTACCGATAACCGCCCGCAGCGTTCGGCCCTGGACTGCCTACCCTTCCCACGGCGCCACCATATGCCAGCCCTGGACCGGGTGAGCGGCGGCCGTATGCGTCAGTTGGGGCACCATAGGCGAGGTTGGGACCGGGACTATGTCGCCCGCCGTATGGGTCGGCCACCATGGCGGGATCGGGGGCATATCCTCCGGGGTATCCTCCATATCCCATGGGACCAGGGCTGCCGGTCCTGCCTAGGGGATCGGCATAGGCCATGTTGGGGGGTGCGGGACTGGCACCGCGTCCCATGGAATCGGCATAGGCCATGGGGGGAGCAGGACTGACACCGCGCGCCATCGCGTCGCCATAGGCCAAGTTGGGACCGGGACTGGCACCTCTGCCAATCGAGTCGCCGTATGCGAGGTTGGGGCCGGGGCTGGCACCACGCGGGGGATCGTAATACTGGCCGTCGGGCTGGGCACCCCACTTTTTATGGTCGCCATCGTGTGAGCCTGGGGGAGAGGCATACGGCTTGACCTGGCCAGCACCGCCATATGGATCGTAATAGGCAGGACGGGCAGCATAGCCTGGGTCGTCAGAGTAGGGCTGGTATTGGAGATCGACGGTGGAATGTGCGGCAGACTGGCGATCAAAGTCATCAAGGGCGTTGGTCTCGACGCCTGCGCGTCCGGTGGGGCGGGCTGGAAGCGGGGTCATTGCTGCGGAGTCCTTGTTGAGCTCGGGCCATTTGATCGCATCGTCGCCTAATTGGAGTTAGCACAGCCATGAAAAGAGCAGATTACGCACCCGTGTCATCGAGGTCGGAAAAGCGCTTGTTTGTGAGTTTCCAGACAATGAGAAGAATGACAATCAGCCCAGCAATGCTGCCCGTGACCGCAAGGCCGATAATAGTGCCCTGCGAGGGGGATTTTGAGGCTGCGGCCGTGGCACTGGGAGTTGCAAGGACGCTGGTGGGCGAGGGCGTGACGACGACAAAGCTGGTGATGACCTTGCCCGAACCGTCTGTCGCGACGACCTGCGACGAGGTCGGGGGAAGCGTCGACATGCTAAAGGTGGATTCCTGTGCTGGGGCCGACGTCGGCTGCTGCTGCTGCTGCGTCGAGGACGTCGACTGGGGCGTCGGGGTCGTCGAGGATGACGTCGGGGTGCTCTGCGACTGGGCCGACTGGGTCGTCGATGTCTGGGCCTCGGTGGTGCGGGTGGTCTGTGCGGCCGTTGTCGAGGAAGTGGTCGGTGCTGCCGAAGTGGTGGTTGGCTGTGCCGAGGTCGTCGTCGTCTCCTTCTCCGTCGGCGCTGCCCCCGTCGCAGAGGCCGATGCCGCAGAAGTCGCCTCTTGCCTTGGGTGCCATCGGACTACTCCGTGGTGCGGTATTTCCGCAGCGACAACCTGCAGAACAACAGGCGCGGCAAGCAGAACACGCGCGAGCTTCATCGTGGTGGAGAGAACGAGAAAACAACAGTAATGAGGGCGGTTGTTGCCCCAAATCCTTGTAACGACACCCCTTTGCAAATAGCCCCTAATCTCTCCATTAGACTCATATTTCATGGACGCATTTGCCGACTTGGCCCTCGTCGACTCGGACGACGAAAAAGTCACCTCGCGCGAGGCTCGCATCGCACGCGCATTCGAGGAAAGCAAAAAGAGCTATCCTACAGAAGTCGTGCTCACCCCCCCTGGGGTAAGTTGATTGGCTCGACTCTGCCTTATTTCCATCCATAGCGACCGCGAATCATCTTGAAATACCCTATCCATCAAATTGATACATCCCACAGTGGTTTCAGCTCGCAACCATTCACACACACGATCCCTCCAAACTCGACGCACGATCCATCGGTGAGTCCAGACCCATCTTGCTACAAAATCTCACAAGACGCAAGCACCTCAGAATGGTCCGTCCAGCGTCTCTTTCTCCAACGCTCCTACGATGCTGCCCTCAAACTCGCCATCCAAGTCCTCGTCGCATCTGGAATCCACCTCGATCCTTCACTCGTACTTGTAGACACCAACGTCCCCGCACTACCCAAAAACGAAGCTCGCGAGCGCGAGATGCTAGACGTAGCCATTCGCTGCGCGCTCAAACTAGACAACCCCTCGACAGCTGCAAAATTGGCAGAATCAACTCGAGAACGGGTAAGTCCATCCAATCCAACCTACTAAACAAACTCGGCCCACACTTTTTTCAGTGGACAAATTGCCCGGGGTTGGGGTATACCGCAGGCGAAGCGTTTGTATTCGCTAGTCGACCATTGGGTACGTTTTTAATTCATTGGAATTTACTTATATCTAGTATGTAGATGCGATTTCGCCCCTCTTGCACGCTGTCCGTGCCCGCACGCCTTCGTATCCAATCCTCAATCTCCTCGCGCAGTCGCTCCGTGGTGCAGCAACAGAGTCGCCTGGTCGAGCTGTTTCACTGGGCCAACTGGCAAATATCATTGAACAATATGCGGCGCGCACGAGGGCTGCGTTTGACAAGGGGCTGTTCCACCCAACTGGGGCGTCCCCGGCACACGACTCGAAACCTCTCCCAAAATCCAAATCACACATCCCGCCCGAGGCGACGGTGAGGTTGTGGGCGACAGAGGCCGGGCTCGCCGAGGTCGATGTGGGCATAATGGTTGCACTGTGCTGTACGGGTGACGATGCTGTCGACACGGGAGAAAGGTCCGTTCGGAGCTTGTAAATCGAGGGATAAATATGAGCAAGACTATTTGTTTATATTCCCTCGACCTATGTAGACAGAGAGGGGAATAACCCACAGGTAGAAAAGTAAAGATAAGAAAAGCATTTGAAAACATTGTTCTATGAAGAAAACATTTGTAGAATATTAATGTATTGTTGAGCTACGAAAAGAAAGCTCTGGAACGTGTTCAGATAGCCATTGGTAAAACGGAGAGGACGTGGAAATCCGAGCGGGTGCCACAACATCACCCGACCTGGAATTTTCATCATGCGGTAAGATGAAACAGCCCTTCAATTCCAATAGTTGGACAGGGTGACTGGCAATCATAGCTTTGAACGCTTCTTGATCCGTTATGACCACACCCTGCATTTGGACCGTACGGAACGAAGGGTACGGATGGTTGGCCTCATCAGGCGAATCGGTATCCTGTGGTCGTGTAATTATGGACAAAAACTCGCGAGTCAATATAGGATGATTGGAGAAACCGCCGAGACAAATGGTATGGACGTTTCCAAGTGCCCATAGCGCCCGCGGAAGCCATTCTCGTGTCTCCTCGACCTCTTTGATTTTCAATTCGAGCGCGGTGATGTTGGGGAACTTGTGCAGGAGGTCTGCTAATAATTGGATTTCCTGTGTGGGATGCAATTCTACTGCCAGGGCGGGAAGAAAGTGACTATATAGCGAGAGCTGGATGTCGTATTGTTCTGGAGAAATGGATGCAAGGGTATTACAAAGCAAGGGAAACCCGGGGTAACGTATGCATAGGGTTTTTACAGATCCTAACGAGCTGGGCTGTGCTACGCCGGGGAAGACTATTGGCAGAGGGCAATCGATCAGCTCTAGAGTCGAGAGCTTGGGACAGCTAGCCGCGACATGTTCGAGAATATGAGGTGAAGGGGAACCTCCGATGAGCACCCCGCGCCTCAGCGTCAGTACTTGTAAATTGTCGAACGTGCAGTGAGACCAGTCCACGCCGATCCCACCCAGGTCCATAGTATCAAGGCCCCTTATGAGGCTTTTAAAGTTATCCATGGAAGATGTGTGTGGGGGATCTGGAAAAATTCGAGTGGAATAGTGCGGATCTGCAAGTCCTTGGAACTGAACCGAAAGGTCCTTCAAGTGGCGCGGAACTCCTGCATGCAACACACACTCCATAATCGAGTGAATATGGCCTGCCGCATAGGCGGATATCGTCAAAGAGCGGATCCGCTGTGTATGTTTAACAAGCGCAGACTCGCCTCTCCAACCTGCCCATCCAAATAAAGCAGTAGAAATATCAATGAGCCTAGTTTGTGAACGTTCCAGGCAAAGCGACGTAATCCGTCCCGAGCCTTCAGATTGAGCCAAAGGAACTTGCGTCCAGAAAGAGGCGGTCTTGGTTATAAGACTTCGCCAGTACGAACAAACACCGCTCAGCGAAACCGCTCGACGAACCGCACGTTGTGCTCTAGTCGATAAAACTGGGCCCGCGGCTTCGCTCGTGTCGAGCAGAAATATCTCCACTAGCAACTCGGAGGGTAAACGGCTGGGCAGCGTGGAACGGTTCCGGGCTCTTTTCAAGGCAAAGTGGACATGAGATAGTTGGGACGAGGTCCACTCGATGAGACGCTGATTCTCTTCCTCGGCGAGGTTAATGTCGCAGTAAATGTCGTCGGTGTCTGTTTCAGACTGAGGGCCATCAGACTCGTGCAAGGCAGCAGAGGCTTCGACGTATTTGATCACAGCGAGCTGGAGGTTGTTCAACGCGACGTGAAACCCTCCAGCCATTGTGGAAATGAAGTGTCAATGTGATCGGGCGTTTATTGCAGCATGCACGTGACATTTCGATCTTTGATGCGGCCCGGGAGCGCTAATTACGGCTAATGTATCAACTCTGGGTATCAACTCCGGTGCTCAATTGATTCAAACTTGGCACGCTAACGAATTCATGTTCCGACGAGCGATTCCCGACAAATGCAAAAGTAGTAAACGCGGCGTTGGTATTGCCAGGGCAACTAGGTTATAATTATCCACAGATCGCCACAGACCCGTATGCCCTTGGAGTTTGCACGCTAATGTCATTAGGTGTAAAATAAATGTAAATGCGACTGCTATCCACCTCAAGGGGTGCTAGAATTGGATGCGCGGTTAACAACCACCCCGATTGTTTGGAAGACTGAATGAGGGTATATCGGTACGCGGTATAAATATGGGATCAGGAGTTCGAAAGTATGAAATTGATCTATTTTATTTACCCAAATCTGCCTAAAGTATACACAACAAATGTTGACCTATAGCTAACAGTACAAGGGCAGACCTCCTCAATCATTGAATATCCCATTCCTCATCATACCGTGACAAGGTTAGCCTTGGGATTCTTTGAGATAACCATTGATAAAACGCACAAGTCGAATCGACTTGTGCATAACCATAAACATTTTTACGAGATGGAACCCAACATGCTCTCAAGTCCATATATTGAATAGGATAACTGGCGACCATCGATTTGAAGGCCTCCAGGTCAGTTATTCTAACATCTTGCATTCGGATTGTGTGGATTGCAGGAAATAAATGATCAACTGTTGCATGCGACTCTTCGTTCTGTGGTCGTGTGATCATGAATAACTCTCGGCTAGTTAGGTGGGTCCTTTCAAAGTACAAAGTGTTGAGCCTAGGCATCATCTGTAGGATCAACAGAAGCCATCGCCGCACATATATAGCATCATTAAGTCTTAGGCCCAAGGTCGTGATGTTGTGAGGCATTTGGAAGAGTCTTTCAAGCCGCCTCATTCCTTCATCAATGGACTCCTCCGGTAGGTCCATTGTTGCATTAGTAACTTGGAATTCGAAGCAATAATCATCGATAAACACCTGGGTGCTGTAAGACCCAGGCGAGAGTGATCCGAGCACAGCGCAAAGCACGTCTAATTTTAAATAGCGCAGACACAGGCTTTGCAGAGATGGTAGCTGGATAATCGGCTGTGAATCCTTCTGAGAATTATCCAATGAAAGACTTCTTAGCTCCAGAATGCGCAAACCGGGACTTGTTGTTGCAATATGTGCAAGTTGATCCAATGAAAAGGTGCCTCCATTCCAACCTAACTTCAGCACCTCCAGTTTATCAAAGGTGAATTGGAACCAGTCTACGTCCACACCTTCTAAATGGAGAGTTTGGAGATTCTTTGCAAGAGCGCTGAAGCTGGTTCGCAAAGCTACATGTGACGAGTCTTCAAAAATTCTGGTAGGCGGGGAGCCGAAATTTGCAAAACGTTCAACCGAGAGTTCTTTCAAAGAGCTTGGGGATTCCAAATACTGCATACACTCCATTATCGATTTGATTTGGGGTATTTCAGCGAAAATAGACAAGGAGCGAATCTGCTGAACATGGCGAACAAGTGCGAACTTGCCTCTCCAAGGGTATGGATGAAGTAAGATTGCAGATATGGCGATAGGCCTTCCTTGAGCGCGCTCAAGGTATAATAATGTAGCGCTCTTAGCCATCTCAGTTTGACCGAGGGGAATTTGTGACCAGAATAAACTTGTTTGAGTTATAATTTTTCTCCAGTGTGAGCAAACCGCGCTGAGCAGAGTTGTGTGGCGAACTCTAGGCCATACCCTGGAGTGGAATCTTGTTTCTCTGTTGGGATGGTTGATAGCATGCTGAAAAATCTGAACGAGCAGCTCGGAGGGTATGAGATTGAATGGGATGCATTGATTCTGTGCTATCTTTAAGAGAGTGTCAGCATAGCTCAATCTGGACTTTATCCGCTCGGTAAAGTGTTGACTCTCCTCCCTGGCAAGGTTAATATTACAGCGAGAGTGATCCGTCGCTATTTGAAAACTATGGGACTCAAGTATAGTGGTGTATGATTCAACGTATTTTTCAACGGCAAGTTGGAGAGCGCTTTGTGCTTTACGAAGGCTGCTAAGCATGAGGGGAGGAAGAGCTGACGTTGAGTTATTGTCCAAAATGGCCACCCGCTGCGCACGTGACATTTTTATTTTGACAAATTCACACATTTATGCTCTTTGTAATACATATGAATCAACCGTAGCGAGCCACAGCCGCATGTACGTGAAGATTCATTGATCTGAATACATCTTTAATGCCTTACACCATTCCTGAAGACATTTGAGCCGGATTCAATACACATGAGAATAACATATTTGCAGTGATAGTGTATATACAGTATATGCGTCTGCGACATATGCATTTGCGATGTTCTCAAACAGTCTATTTTTGAAATGTTGGCGGGTACCAGTCTAAGTGGTCTCGATGTCGTGTAGTGCTAAAATCAGATAATTTACCCACTCCTAGGATTCAAAAGCAGTGTATATTTTCAGCTCTTGCTTCACTCGCATATCTCCAGGGACCCTGCTGCTATCCTATAATACATTTTTACCGTATTGTACACGTATCGGCTACCCTCGCCCTACAAATGGCATTGTTGTAGCCATGATATTCATGAACAGTACCGTCACCTCCAGCGGTAAGTTAGCTATATGTAGTATCGCGTCAGCAACGTGTTGTACATCTATTGAGCCTTCGATAATTCTTTCGCCATTTGGCTGCAGATGACCCTGTGGCCCATGACTGCTGACCATCTGCGTTTGGGCGTTTCCTGTACAAATTGGACCAGTTGTTAGAATACTCGAATTGAAAGGGGGAGATTGATTTTGCAGGGATCATACCGATATCGATTTGAGTGCAAGCAATATTAAAGTTCCGTCCGTCAAGTGATGTAGACTTTGTTAGACCGGTAATTGCGTGTTTGGATGTAGTATAAGGCGCCGACATCGGACGTGGGGCATGGGCTGCTATGCTGCCGTTGTTGATTATCCTACAGGGTCATATCGATATCAGCATTGGTAAAATTGCAGACTGCGCTGAAGAACGTACCTCCCGCCCTGGGGTGTTTGGTTTTTAAAAACTTTGAAAGCCTCTCGTGTAAAAATAAATGCGCTGATCAAATTAACATCTATCACCGCTTTGAAATCCTTGACCGAGAGTTCCTCAAGTGGTACTGCAGGTGCAGATATCCCTGCGTTCTATAACCGCCACGTGCTCCTCAGCCATGCGAGTAGAAGGGTAAATACTCCTTACGTTAAATAAAACATCTACCCTCCCTGTAGTTTATGTACATAAGTAGCGAGACAGTGGGGGTATGTATAGTTGAACGTACCGAATTTCTTGACGCACTCTTCAAAAACCCTGGTGGCAAAGGCCTCATCCGTTACATCTCCTGCAACAACAAGCGACTCGGTGGGGCAATCTTGCGCGGTCGCCTTCAGCTCAGGCTCTCTTCGAGCGACTAACACGACGCGGTATCCCGCCTTCGAAAGAGTTATTGCGGTCGTCTTTCCTATACCTAAAAACGGATCATGATGATGAATTAGGGGAGTCGCCCGCGGCGGGATAATTGGTATGCACATACCAGACGAGGCTCCAGTTACGATAGCTACCTTCCCTTGAGCGTGTGAGGCCATTACCGATAATTTCAGTATACGGTATCTGGGTGTTTAATCTGACTGGCCGACTACGAGGCGCTTTTTGAAGGGGCCAATTCGGCTTTCGGGCCGAGTTCCGGGTAGTTACAAATTGTGCCGCTATGTAATTCGACATAAGTTCTATAATAACTCCTTGGCCCCTTCCTCTATAAAAGTAGGTTTTTCAAACAAGAACGCATGAAGGAATGGGGTAAGTATTGGACACACGCATGTTCGGGAGAATCCGTGCACACTGATGAGCGCGGGGAGCATAGGTTCCTCTATGATTAGTTTTAATTGCCGCAACTGGACCCCCGGGATTGTATAACCACCCTTCCTGGGCACCTGGCTAAAAAAGCGCATTTCGCAGAGTTTACCTCAGGCTATTGCCCTCGGATGGTATAACTTACACTGTATCGTCGGCATCGCTCTGGTTAATTAGTGGAGTTCAGCCGCGCACTAGAAGTACTAGTCATATATTAGGTCCATATATATCGGGCAACGAAAGAGATTTGTTCATGAGCCTATATGCGGGCCAAAGCGTGAGTGTCAACTTTGAGAGGTTTAGATTACCCTATTTGACGTACATGTCATTCTGATAATTATATGAACTATCATATATCATCCGCCACTGCTGGACCCTGCCCCGAGGGCTACGTCGCTGCGATCCAAACCGCCAAGCCGCGCGACTCGCGCCGCGTAAAGCTATGCCAAACCGCAGCCTACAAATATTTGTGCAATCCTGTGACCGACTGCCGCGCCACGAGTGTGATCTTTTGGGCTCTCGGCCAGGTGAGTTCTATATAACTCGCTTGCAAGCTGGCGACCTGCAAGTACTGTTTGTGGCTCCCCCATCATTTACCTTATTGAAGTTAATTACCTAGATATTCTATGGATCCTCAAAGGACTTCAACGCAGCCAACCACAACCCCTGCCATGCGTACGCAGGTAGTCCAATGCATTCCTGTGGCATGAACTCACCTTTTTACAGAGATGAACATCTCACCAGCTCGAGACGAAGTGCAATCGGGGAAAGGGAATCAAGCAGCTCACATTCGGGGAGGCGGATTAGGTTCGTCCGCATTGAACTATGTTCAAGTCACCCACATATCCTATTTGCTGACCCATGAGTGCCCGCAGGTAAAGCTTGTTGTATTAGTGCTCTTTCTTGTATCCTCTGTTGCGAGGTTAGTCAAATTACATATAGTGAGGCGCCCAAAGCACTGAGATATAAAACCTTCAAATCAGTGTATGGTGTGTTGTTGCGATTGTTTTGCGAGCATCGTCTGTGCGTAGTCTTGGTATTGGGAAGTTAGATTGCCTATACTGACCCATTTGATGTAGGTTGTCCGTGCGAGCTGTGTTGTTGATGAACAAGGGATATCCTGTTAAAGAAGTTCAAGGAGCCAGGGGTGTAAATGACGTACTTGTATGCTATACGGACACCATAATAATGGATGATTGACGCAACTCGCAGACGTAGCGTACTGAACACTTATGATTGGGTGCCAACATGTGAGCCTTGGGGTCGTTGAAAAGGAGAACGAAGCATTCTACATTATCAATTAGAAATCTTACTTAGCTTCGCCCCAAACCACACAACAGCCATGGTCACAGTCCAACAGACAACGAATTTGAACGCATGGTGCACCCAAGCAGGCGAAGAGAATAAGCAAACGGAGATCATGATACCCGATCCGCCGATTAAATAAACACCAAAAATCGATGCAGGCGGCTCGGTAGTCAGGGCCAACGTGCTAGAACATATAGGTTTCCCATCAAGCCGTATAGACCCAAGCCTAAACTTACTACGCTGCCACTCCCAGGGCCGCACAACCGCGTATTCCAAGCACTGTTCCAATGGTACGTTGTCCTGCCGCCAAGTCTGCTTCGATGTCCGCAGCTGCACCCAGGGCGTGTACGGATGCTGTTACGAGACCTAGCACATACCCTTTTGACGGGATATCGCCAATAGCCCACCCGAGGCCACGCGTGCCCCCTAGTGCGCGACATGAAGCAAAACCTATAAACCACGATAGCCAGACAATGAGTCCATTCGAGAAGGAATCAATAATGGGGATCTCTTTGAGCCTAGCAGGTGGTGCGGAATACATCCAACCAAGAGCGACCAACACTGAAGTCGAAAGTGCAGGGGCGTAGACTTGCCAAGGCCCGCCAGTCAGTGAGGTTGAAGGCGTGAAAAAGGATGGAAGCACTGAAGTTGTGAGGACAACTACAGAAGCAGTAATGGCGGCGCGGTAAATAAACGCGTGGTGGGCTGGAGGAAGAATAGTTCCTTCAAGTGAAGTCACAGATTTACGCGGATTTAAGATATCGGAAGCGTAATCATAAATGTCGTTGACACTAAACACAACTGCACATTTCATACGAGTTAATATATATATTTGGTGCCTCCAAATACCTCTTATGGTGATACGCACCTACACACAATGGAAAACTCAACGTGGCAATTTGACATAGGCACACAGCCAGTGCGCTAAAATTCTTTGGGATTGTGCCAGAATGGATCGCCCCAATACCATAAAGAATTGGACCAAATGTCCACCCTGGAGGGCGGCTAGACTTAACCAGCATGATCAAGTATTGCGATATTGTAGGCTTAGAAGCCAGAGCTGCAGAGGTAATTTGTGAGGCAATACTTTCTAGCGTGTAATGGATGAGAGAAAGTATTTGGTTAGAAAGTTGCCTCACTTACCGTAGGTTATCATTTATGTTGTAACCGTTAGGTATTTTCCCGTGAGGCTGTTATTAGAGTCCGGTGGAAGTTTCAACTCTAATTAGCGCCGAAAACAATATTGGTAAAAATCAAAGATCAATTTCTGACGACCACGACCTCGATCATGAACGTTGGGAGCTCTGATGAACGACAGCCTTTGCTGCATGCGCACCCATCAAATGGAATGGCGTTGCCAGAGGGTTTCGTACAAGCAAAGGAGAGTTCGCCATACCATCCTGGGCCCTCGGAAATAACGCGTACCACGCGCACGGGTATCC
This sequence comes from Ceratobasidium theobromae, assembly GCA_037974915.1. NCBI lineage: Eukaryota > Fungi > Basidiomycota > Agaricomycetes > Cantharellales > Ceratobasidiaceae > Ceratobasidium > Ceratobasidium theobromae. The sequence goes on from JBBBZN010000007.1 coordinate 178,588, forward strand.
TGGTTGGTATTTGGATGGCGATGTTCCTTGCAGTGAGCTTTGGAACAAGTAGTACTCTGCGCTGTGCTGATATGCTCTCTCCGCGGTTGTAGTCTGTGAACAGCAAGTGTCATTATAGATATCAATTACAGTAAATTAATCATTTTGCTAAACGTGCCCCCGGGTGCAGCAACAATGATAGCGACGTGTAGGTTCATCAAGAACTTTCTCTCCTTCAATTATCCGTTGATGTTGCACGTTACAGTGGTATCATCCATATCGTCCGAGTATAACCGTTCAAACCAGGCAAGTTGGCTGGGCACGTCGTAAGACCTTGATTCCGACCGAATTCGTCCTAGCACTAAAATCCCTCATTTTGGGGTCTAGCTTTTTGCTCGCAACCTGCACCTTTACACCCTTGTACGGGCGTCTGTGCGAAGCACTCGGTCGGCGGGGTGCGAACCAGGCGGCTGTGGTGTTTGCCGCCGTGGGCACTCTGGCATGCGGCCTGTCCAACAGCTTAGAAATGCTCATTGCCGCGCGTTTTGTGCGTTTCTTCCTCGATCAAACTCCCAGACAGTGCTGTTTTCATAACGATTTACCACACAGCTCTCGGGTATGGGAGGGGGTGGAATATTCACAACTGCATCTATTATTACGTCCGATATGTATAGCATGCGTGAGAGGAGTATAACGCAGGGGATCGCAGCTATCTTCAACGGGGTGCGTGTCAATTAGAAGAACCGTAGGCTTGAATCTGGTCCTTTTTTAGTTATTGATTTGTGACCAACTAGGCTGGAATGGGACTTGGCGGGCCTTTTGGTGGATGGATTAGCGATCATTATGGGTGGCGTTGGGCCTTCCTAATCCAGATCCCCTTTTTTGCGCTGTCTTTCTTCCTCACGACCACGAACTTGAGTAAGTGAAATGGTATTTCTTGCTCAGCCAGGCTTAGGTTGACTATCGAAAGACTATGTGATCCCCGGCAAAGGTCAATGTACTAAAGAGATATTCAAACGAATTGATTATGGAGGATGCATCTCTATGTTCACCAGTGTGGGTAATGCACTCTCGAAGCCTTATAGATTTAATATTCTCAAGTGACCCTAGGTTGGCGGATTACTATTCTTCTTGAGCTTCAAATATAACCAAGAATATGCTGTGCGTCGAAAATTTCAGTTGTGGGTATATGCTAACCTGTAGGGTAGTGGGACAGCGCGCCGGTCGTCACCAGCCTGGTTATTATGATTATAGCCACTGTAGCATTTGTTTTCATCGAGTTGAAACTGGCTCCTGAACCAATGCTGGCTCCTTTCCTGCTCTGCCAAACTGTCCCAGTTGTCGTGGGGTGCAGCATTGCCCTCGTTTCAATGTGCAATTTGTGAGTATTTACAGAACCACTGGGGCGAGATACTAAGGAATACCAGTTCGACAATGTATTTCCTTCCGATATGGTTTGAAACCGTGCAGCTTCAAAGTGCTAGCGTAGCAGGTTTGTCTGCCTCGACTTACCTGCGGTTGCAGTGGAGCATTGACGTGGCCATGCCAGGTGCTCACTTGTTGCCACACTCTGTGTCAATATCGCTGGGATCTTTCTTTGCAGGGTATCTGTAATCATTTTTCTGAGTGTAGCGCATCCACTGACTGGAGAGTGCTTTACAAGCTGGTACATAGCTCGAACAGGACGTTACAAAAATCTGGAAGACTCGTTTGGGTTATTTCCTTTTGTTGCTGCTCTACTCATATACTGCCTACGAGAAGACTCGAGTGAGTTTGAACAGTGGTTTAGCATTGTGTGTCGATTTAGGTTCATTGATTTCCATGTCTAACTAGTATGTTTTAGGTCCCCATGGGCTTTGGGAACTCCGTTATTTTACAAACTACCCTTAGTAAGTGAGGCATAACATGAACTTTTGAGGCGAATTGACATTGTCCGAGTTTGTTTATTGGTCTCCATTGATAGTGGGTGCAAGAAAATAGTTTACCCACAAACTTTAACCATAAACGTATGTTCATAGATTCCGTACTGGCAGTTGGTACTGGTTTTACTGAGCTATTCCGTGGAGTCGGTACGTAAGAGTTTTTGCGTAGTTAGTTGTTGAACTGATTCGTTAAATAGGCCAAATCCTGGGTGTTGCGGTCAGCTCCGCATTTTTCCAATCAATCCTTGACAGGGAACTCCGAGCTCGAATCAAAGGGGAGAACGCTGATGAGGTATCGCTCGTACAAACTTCTCACACGCCAGCATTTATTTAATTGGATTCCTAGTACGTGCTTTGCATTCGCCATTCCACCAAATTAGTCGTCCATCTAGAACCTCATATCCAACGCGCTGCTCGAGATTCCTATGCCATCACGTTGAAAGCTGTCTTCTTGTATGCGGCTGCGTGTAGCTTAATCTCTTTTCTCATTCGACTTCGGGTGAAATGTTCAGCGCCTCTACATCACAACCATACTAACTCCTTGCATCACAGCTTCCCGAGTTGTCCCTTGATCAGCCTGAGGAAACGTCGGGGCCTTCAACGCGTACTGCCACCATTGGTTCAAATGAAAACACAATTGAAGAAGATGAAGACGAGGTTGCACATTTGAGACCCACACCGCACCTTTCTGAGGCACCTGTCTAAACTTGAGCCAGGCAACATGTTTGACACAGAAGAAGATAGAGTCCCTGTCTCCCTATATTGAAGGTCTCGTCTGGCCTTGAGCATGTAGCAAACGCATTCCATATTGTGTAATAGCTGCGGGCTTTTTCATGCTCCCTATCAAGTCACTTATCTCCTAGAAAGATTCACACCTAAATACCCTTTCTTACGACTGCTAGGAGGTTTCAGGGAATAGTGTGGCCGCTTAATAACTCACTGTAGTTGTAGACGTACCTTTATCCCGGGGAGCGGATTCAATTTGATCCCACTTGGACATGCCAATAACAGCCGAATGGCGTCTTTCTATAAATACCGCTCACTTTCACTTGCTATAGCTATTATAATACTAACGTAGTAAACGAGACAAAAGGGTTCGAGTACGTGTTGCTTGACTTGTACATGTAGATCTTTTGCATTGATCTTTACCCGCAAACATTACCAATGCGGGGTTCACCCATCGTTGTTGAGGTCTACAACCGTCGTAACCAATGTGATTTACGTTTTTGCTTGGTGTTGATACAGGTCTAGATCACTCGGGCAGGTCTACGCAATGCGCGCGCATGGTGGCCCGAATAGCGAGCGTTGGCAACCCGTAAAGCGCATGAAGTTTCCAGGCAAGTAGTTCCACATACCGCTAGTATCGTGCTACGAAATTAATAACGCAACTTTAGGCATTATATAAAGAACGACGGAAATCGGCAAGATGATTGATTCATACCTCCAGTCAAGATTAGGACTGCTGTCAGGCGAGCTTTTCAACAAGTGAATGTTTGGCACGCAGCCTGTGGAGGAGCCAAAGATGATACTTGGCCACAGGGAAAGGGCCGGCGCTTATCTATGTTTAGCGCCCGAACTACTCGCGTTCGCTCCTTGCGCTCCCCACCTGCGCCAGCTCCCGACTTACCGAGAACGCGTGTAACCGATACCCAGGCTATTTCTAAATTTCCGCCCTCCCTGTAGCCCTTTACTAAATGCGTGTACAAATGCTACATTCCGTATTAATATTTACAGCATTAAACTATCGACTACGAGCGTCTCTACGACTGGTTTTGGCCCGCCCTCCCAGCTCGCTTGGCGGGCGGCCCCAGCTGCACCCCGGCCCTACGCGCTACGCGCGGTCGCTGCCGCTCCCAGCCCTAAGTCGGCTGGTACCAGTCGTTACAGAGCGCGAGGCCCGCCCAAAGGCCAAGTATTGGAAATGAAGCGCAAGAATGATGGGTCGTCGACATTGACGCTGATCAAACGCAAACAGGGGTATAGGAAATCCTATGGGAAAAGTCGAACCTCTAATAATTGATAAGCGTTAATACTCATTCCTTGCTTTTATGGTAATTTATCCCCAGTTGTACTTTCATACAATTTCTCGTATTTAGCGATGTTTACCCTTCTACGCCACCTTGTGTAATTGATCTACAACGTCGAGTTCATCTTGCACACCATTTATCATAGATACTCTATATTGGGGGCGAAATCTAATTTACAATGTTTGAACCCGCCTCTGACCGATGTTCCTCAAACTTGCGCACAGTACGTTTCAGTCGTGCGCTTGCCCAACCATAGGTTAATGCATCCAGCCCCCCCTGTAGGAATAATATCCATCGCGCGACAGCATGCAAAGCTGGGCTCGGCCTGGTGGCTGTCACATCATACACAAATTTAGCAAGCGATATAGCAGCTAAAACCGTATACTTGGAGGATCGTCAAGTTCGCGACTTTACATTTTATCAGGAATGCGGGCTCACCGATAGTGGAAATAATAGTATGAGCGCGCGTGCCTTGCGATTGATGAAATCCGCTACACTCTCATTCCACGATTCCATGTACCCCGCGCTTCCACCGGGCCCTTGAGGTAGCTGACAGACAGCAGGACCCCATGATACTGTATCTTCGTCTATGCTTTTCCCAAGCTCTGGATCGCATAACTCGAAAGGCTGGGTTTGTTGGAGTTCCTTGCTCACTGTCCTTTGTATATTATCCACCCTCCCACGTCTGCGCCGAAGGAACATATGGAGGTGGATATATATTGAAGCTATTGTGGCGAGCACAATAACCCTTGGGAAGTTCGTGAGCCGTAATAACTAACATCCAAAGTTGGGGTTTCTGTACCTTGGGATAAGGTTCACCAGCTCGCTATATTTCCACGACTCTCCACCCTGCCCACCAAGTTAGAGATATTCTAGCAGTGCATAACAACAACCTACTTACAAGATCACAGTACCCGCCGACGTATGTGGCCCCGCTCAACTTCCAAAGCCCGAGGCTGACACCGATTGCAACCGCATATATACAGATCCCTATAGGAAACCAACTATGTTTGATTCGAAGTAAAATCGATCCCAGAGGATGGACAAGACTTTGATATGTCACTATAGCGAGAACCATTGTCCATAGGTGTGTAGTTAGGACCCCTGTGGACGTTACGACTGTCTGGAGGTCGCACGCTGGGCCACTGAGCGATCGAAAATAGTGGAGCATGGAAGCGACGAGCGTCGTCAGAAAAGTCAGACTATGTAAACCATTAGCCTAATTAAATCTGCAAAATCTTTGAACGTACTCAGTCCAGACATGTGACACGAACAAACCTAGCAACATTCGTTCTCTTATTGGAAAATGTTCATGACAGAGGCCTAGGTTTCCTCCTGCTCCCTCAAGCGCGCTGCGCTTGATAATAGCGAAAATAACTAGAGTGACTGCTGCTGTAGAGATTGACACTAACGCAATTGAAACAAGGCTTGTGGCCAGAGCTAGTGGGGATCCATTGTTTAGCTCAAGAAGGATGCCCTGAAAATGCGGGGGCTGAGATTGGGGAGTGTTCATGGTGGAGAATCGGGGTGAGCCCTGGGAGTATGGTAATGTGGTTTTATAGAAAGGACTAGGGGCTTGAACGGAGGCATAGGAGAGCAAGTTGTTTATTGTCGAGTGCAAGAACACGTGATAAGCTTTCAGATGGATAAATTAAGGAGTTGGTTTTCTATAGCTAACTGGACAGCCACAGACACGTGATAAATTTTCAATTGACCTAAAACCGATCCTTGAATCAACCAACGGCTAATGTTCATAATTGAGTAAATACAAGGAGAGTACATATCAAACTCTTATTTTGGCTTTCGGAACATTCCCACGGGCACGAGGTCTTTTTGTGGGCCTCGGAGGCTCAGTCGTGCTTTCATCTTCACTGGGCTCGGTGGTCTCATCCTCATCACTTCCTTCGCTCACATCGTCATTTTCGTCCCACTCATCCACGCCCTCAGTGTCTACCTCATGATCAATCGAACCTTCTTCATCTTCATCCTCGTCTTCGTCTTCCTCCTCCCCTTCCTCATCGGCCTTGCTCCTTACCTCACCAGCAGATTTACCACTTGCTTGGGACTTCGCTGCTTTTTTCTGTTCCACGTTACGAGCCTGTTGTTCTCGGCGTTCTTGCTTAAGCTTCGCGCGGGCAGCAGCAGCTCGCTTTAGTTCCGCGGTTTCAGCAGCCGTCTTTTTCACTATATTGGAGTCAAATCAACAAATTTCAGTCCAGAAATCATGGTTCATAACTTACCAAATTCATGATAAAGTACAGCGCCTTGTTTCCCAGGAACACCTTCCGTGATCTTCACTAACCGCAGTTCAAGTCTCGGTCCAATCTCCGTAAGCTTTACAGCCCTCTTAGAACCTGCTCGGTTATTCCGCCCTACGTAGTCTCCCGCGAGATGTACTTCAGCAATGCCGCCTTCACCATCGATATCGCTTGCGGCAGATGATGCACTCTCGTAACCGTCTGGACCGGGATCTCCAGGCGCACGAAGGATATAGTCGGCAAGGTCCTTTTCTCGTCCGAGGTCAAGTAATTTGTGAGATGCAGAAGCCTTCCCTTCTACGAGTTTGCGGATATGTCGAGTGACACCGAGTGCGCGAACTCCTATCAAGTAGTGTCGAATGGAGATGGTTTTCGTTTCCGAGTTGTATGATATGAGGACTACTCGTCGAGCGGATGATAGAGATATAGTGTGGGGAGAAAGCGGTGGGAACAGTGCCTGGAAGAACTTTTGGACTAGGGAAAGGTGTGGTGGGGTACCAGGTCCTGGAGGAGGAAATGAAGCCAATACAAGCTATCCGTCACATCAAAAGATGGTTAAAAGATCTAACGGAGAACGAGGATAATCAATGTCCACTCACCAAGGGCGGCGACAGATATTCCATTCCCATGCTTCGCGCGTGTCGGCTCGTGTTTAGTAGGTCTCTCGTAAGACTGTACCGTTCGATTCGGAAACTCAGAGTTGGACCAGCAGAGAGCCTCATTATCCGCAAGGAAGGCGCAACAGGGGTGAGTGTAAGCGCAACAATATGCGTTACACCTAGAGCAGGAGCAATAACTAAGTAGTCTTTCATCTTGTTACGTTTCCTCTCCTACAGGCACTAGGTTTGTCTTCAGGTATCAGGGAAGAAATAAAGTGCGTAAGACGTACCCTCAGTTTACTTGCAGTGTTTGGTTCCATCACTTTACGCAAGTCGCGAACGAGTTGCGACAATGCAGGCCCAACCTGCCCATGTTTGACAACAACAGACTTTGGTGCGTTGGATGTATTTGCACTAGACGACCCTTCTACAGGTACACCTCCCTTGAGGTGGGTCCTATTCTTTTTTCGACGAGCCATCAACCGAAAGTGATGATGGTCTTGGATAAAATTTGGTAAAATGCCAGTACCCACGTGACTCCGTAGTCTCAAGTAAGCAATTAGTCGAAGAGGAAACTATCATGTTGCAAATAATCAACTTTATCATAGATTAAACGGTATACAGTCATCGATACAAAATGAGCCAGATATACAAATAAAATCGCTCGTGGTATCAAGGAAATCAAGCAGGGGCAGTAGTCGCACGTGTATTAATATTAGCGCCCTTGTTGGATCGGAACATTGATTTGACTCTGACAGATATTGGCACATGTGCCTCCTTTCCTCGCCCCTTGACATCCCAGATCTTAGTTAAATTAAATACCAAAATTATCAAGAATTTACCATTGCATTTAGCTCAGTCTTCGCTTGGCCACGTTCGGCAGTTGTTGTATTTGAATCGTTGAGTTTTGCCTACAACGTTAATAGCTCGATACACTTGCGTTGTGACAGATTCGGTGAGGTGTGCTAACCTTCAAGTTTCCGACGTGCTTTTGTTCATTGCGAGAATGATAGCCCTTGAGCCAGCGGGTGTGCGCTGGCGCAGGGGGGGTGCTAGTATTTGCTGCAGTAGTATCAGCGGCAGCAGGGGCACGGTTCGACAATCTAGAACCAAACACCATATTATAGTATCGTAATTGTTATTGACGTTGTGCACAAAGGGGATGGGGGCGCGCGATTAGAGACAGAGAGCTCCAGCGTATTTGTAGCCTGTTCGAGTGGAGCCACTATACGGTACATGTAGGTCAGTGAAGGACGAAGGCTCTAGACCTATGATCTCATATACCATGTGCCAGGAACTGATGTCATTTTAGTTTATCCTTATTTCAGAGTTAAGCCAGAGTTAAGCTCAGAATCAGAACTAACCTAGTTACAGCGATCCGTCCAAATTTAGACAGGTTATATATTATAAATCGAGTCCGTTGGGCAACCAATCCGTAAGATACATAAATCAACCAAGTTAGTTATGATACAAACCGGGAAATGAATATCCTTGACCCAATTATTGCTGTTCGGCGGCATCCATCGCTTTCAAAGCCTTGACGGCCACCTCCTTCATCCTCCATCCCTTCACTCGCCCCTCGCTCGCCTCTTTATCGTACCAGGTGACGACCTCCAACAACACCTCCTTCCATAGCTTCCAACGTTGTTTCTCCGGATCCATCCCATCGACACCTTTCCATCGTGCGCCTCCTCGACCCGGCGCGCCTTGGTTTGCTTTCCAATCCGGATTCCCATTTGGTCCCCAAATTTCTGCACATGAGTACAATTGAGGAGCCGCGAGGCATAGCCATATCGCCGCCCCCTCAACCATGAGTGCGCGATATGCCGCGGTGTCTTCTCTATCGAGCGGGTCCTCAGTCGCAGGCTCGTTCGTAATCACGGGGGGTTCTAAGGGCCAGTCTTCGAGGCCATCTCGAGCAGCCCAGATACCGTGTCGCAAGTACGAGTTGTCTCCCACGTCGCTTACAAGCCTGGCAATGAATGCCTGCAAAGCAAGCCACTCCCTCCTCCGTCGCAGGGCCAGAAGCACACACTCTTCGGTAGAGTCACCGCTCCCCGCACCAGCGAGCGCATTCTGAACATCCGGACGAGACGTCTCGGAATCATCTGGACCTGTGTAGTAAAAGGGACCTATTGAAAAAAATTAAGGAGTAAAAACGGTTGGATATAGAATATCGCACCATTGTTAGCCTCCCTGATACTCGGCCCAAGAAGAGGGCAGGATGTAATATCAACGTCCTCGCCCCAGATAGTCCAGACAGATTTCCCCTTCGGTTGAGCCCGCAATGCATTAACAAATGCAATGGCTTTTATGACGTGCGGGCTAGATTCATGCCCTTCAAGCTCCCATTTTCCCATTTCCTTGAACGCGGTTTCCCACAAAGTCCAAAAGAACGTCTCGGCGCCTGGCGTGTCACGTTTAGAATCCGGATTGTGATGGGTGGCAGGGAGATCGTTGCAATGAGCCTTCACAAAATCATGCAACATCCTAATAACATCGTCGGCTGAGCCTATCGCGTCAAATTCTTCGAGTGTCTGGGGAATTATCTTTGCGGATATTTCCTCGATTGTGTTCTTCAAATCTTGTACAGTCGTATCGTCCATGGTCTCAAATTGGCGATCTAACACGAGTCTGACAATCAGCCTTCAGGTCGTGGCGCCGATGAGAAACTCGACTGACTTGGGGAATGACGGGAAATAATCCGGGAGAATACCAATAGGCGGTTGAACGAACCTCTAGTGATTCTGTGAGGGAACAGAAATCAAGAAGGGGATCTAGAGAAAGGACACGCCAATATCGGGCAGCCTCCTCGGTTCAAATACCCAGCAGACGTGGAACTCCGACGGTTTCACTGTTCATCATCGCCAAAAAAGTAATAGTCGCCAAGAATCCACGTGCCACACGTCATATTTAACTTAATTACCATATCAGATTTAAGATGCCTCTGAGATCAAGGGACGCCGAGTCCGGTTTGAAGTGTAAAGCGAAAGCCAGTCAAGCGAACAATATGCGAGCAGAATGTGTATGAAATATTACAAGAGCAGAGCGGGCGGGCAGTACGACACAGGTTAAGCCCCCTCCAAGAGTTGAAGGAGGTCTTCCTGATCATGAGCCGAAAATTCCATCAACGCCGATTCGGATACATCGATGTCCGGCAGTAATTCACCATCTGGCATGGAAGTTTCACCCGGCGCTGCTCGGTAGTTCAGGTGCCTTTTCACATACACGAGCATGTACGCCGATGACTTAAGACATTCCTGGAGTGTTGATCGTGTGACCCTATGTAGACAGTCAGCTCGTGCTTCCCTCGTGGACAATCTCCTTCACTTACTTTACATCATCGAACCGATACCACTACCGTAATATCGTTAGAAGATCCCACAATTATGGTCCCGGAAGTCTTACCCGATCGTGACAGCGGACGAAACTGGAATAGTGCCCAGTGTCCATTTGGCCGTCGTGATTGACCACAGCAAGTAAATCATATTCGTACATCGAGTCAGGCCCCGGATTCTTATTGGCCCCCTTTCTTGCCACAGTGGACGAGAACGGTGCCATGTTTAGGATGGCGCCGAACCGAACAACGGTGTCGATTTTATTAGAAGAGGTAGTGCCATGCTCGAAACGCTAACCCGGGGCGTAAGTGGTTTATCGAGATGGGCTTGGTTTGCCTAACCTTGAGCTGGAAACAAAGCACTGGTGGGAGTTTTCGAATACTCAATTGCTTGGTAGCGTCCTGGAGATTTCACAAGTCAGAACCTAGCCCCGTGGATCGAACCAACACGCACATTGGATGATTTCCCGCATATATCACATTTATATGTTGTCTTTTCAGGCTGTGTGAATCTTCCGTAATGCATGGAGATCTATTATCCGCAAACATAATTTGACGTAGGGCGCCCACCTTTTTAAACAAGAGAGCAGTGTCATTTCGGTACCGCTCGTACCTGAAGCCTGGGTCATCGGTTTCAAGTCGAGACTAATGTCGAGCATGATCTCCGACGTTGAGGTCACATTTTCGCAGTGCCCACATTGCACGTCACTTTGCAAAAGGCCAGCAAATGTGGAGTGAACAAGACACGTGCAGTTGGTAGCCGTGGATCCAGGCGTGGTTGCATGAATCTGGTTAAGCATCGAGATAAAGAATTCGTGGGCATCGTGCTGTGCGTAATTCGCCAATTCCGTCGAATTCAGCCACAGGCAATAAAGCAATGACGTAGGTGCGAATGGACCGGAGTCCGAGGAGTATATCTACGGGTTGGGAGAATTCAAGTGAACCAAACTCGTAGGGTAATTTGCTCTTTACCTTGGAAAATAAACGGTCCATCTCACAACTCATACAATCCTTGACTGCGCAGAGTTGGCTATTATGCTTGTCGCTCATATAGTAGTTTCGTACTATGGGGTTGTGCACCATGGTTTGAATGATTACGTTCAAGTAGCAAGTATTCCCCAGGTTGAGAAGCCCACGGAGACCTAAAACAGACATTTGGTGATCCATTCCTAATTGCGTAAATTCGATTACCAGAGCATTGCACCTGTTTGGCTTTAGCCAAGTCACTTGCTACCTGAGCATCGGGAACCCAAGGGTGAAATTGCTGGCGCGGAGACGAGTTGCCTATTGTGTTTCGGAATGAATATAAAATGGTGGCCACATCCCCACGCCAAGCCGAACTGACCTTTGAAACGAGCGACTTGTTCTTCGGCAGCGAGCAATGCAAGAGCATATGCTTGATCGAGGCGACTGCTGTAGACGAAATCATCACATTCGGAACAAAACACGGATCCAGACATTAGATCCACAACTGCAAGGCACGAGGATCAGTTCCGTCACATCACAATGTGAATTCTACACACAGAATCCGTGTCCGGAGTACTTAAGATGATCCACTATGTGATTTGGCATTAAACAACCTGCTATTGAGCATTCTACGCAGACAAAGGGGCGAGCCAGCGCCGTTCCGCAGTCTGAGCATCGAATAACGGCCGTCTGTATTGTAATTTAAGTACTCACATATTCACTCAACTGATGTGGGGTTTACCTTGGAACGCTTAGTTTTGTTCCCCGGCTCGGTGGTGCTATTCTGCATTTGACTTCTAGCCTTCCATGTGACAGCCGCAGTATAGGACTTGATGAATCCCGGATCACCTAGTTTAGCTCTCAGATGTGAACAGTCCGAGTCCGTTTCTAGAATCTTCAAAGGTTCGCCCATGACAGCATCCAGGTCTAAGGTTTCGCTATAATTATTTCCGTTCTCTTGAGTCCCAGTAAAGTCATTTTCTAAGGTTTCTTCGATGTCTGAAGAGGAAGAGTCTGTGCTGGCTGCGTCGCTAGAAGGAGCTGGTCGAGATGGGGAGTGGTCAGAGCCGTCGCTACTGGCACCATGGGGCGAAATCATGTCGAGTTGTCAGATAAAGAAATGCCAAAGAGAGATTATCAAGGGTGCAAATCCAGACGTCGACTACACCGAGCAGTCGTATCAAAATTGGTTTCAACCACTGTGCGCCTTGTTTTCAGATACTCCAGTTACGTATGCCACGATGTATGTTACGATTGTGGTGGTGGCGAGGTCAGGGACAACCAAAGTCAAACCAAGCACAACAGATGCCTTTGGTAGCACGCCACTATCAACCTTCTAGGTATATTCCTATATTTACTTGACGAACAAACACCTGACCGCTCTCATGCCAGAGTCAAATATCACTTCATAAAGACTGGGGGAATTGATCACATGTGAGGGCGGATAAATGGGGGCGTGGCACTGCAACTCTTGCTTCAACTCGCAATTAGGCTCAAACATCCCATGTTCAATTGTCTTAGAAAACAACCTATTCAACTCGAAGATGATGCCCATGGGGTTACTGACACCATAAAAGGTTGCGTATTTTGCGACGTTCGCCCAGAGTTGGGGTTCAAAATAGTGTCCCAGGTAAGCACGTCCTTGGAAGCTTGGCCGACACCTCAAGTCTGTTGGAAGTGATATTTATGTGTTCAATTGATACTCGCTGCTGTTCAGAATGAAGAACTCGTTGTCTTTAAAGATAGGAGCCCAGCTGCAAAGGTATATCCACGAGAAGCCAGACTCTTGAACACTCGTCTCTAATTTTCTCGTACTGGTATATTAGGAACACTTGCTAGTGGTTACCCGTAAACATATTAGTAGGTTCCTTTACCCAGTAGCTCGCTTACAACGGTGACTTGATTGTCTATTTAGGAAGTGTCAAGTCCCTCACTAGCACGGATGTACCACTTTGTTAGTTGCTCAACTTCATCTCAGCTATGCCCTGACAACGTTTGTTTACGTCAGTATTGCGAATGTGGGATGTTGGCTCGCAAGCTCTTAGCTCACTTGGGATACCTGAACGTGATCAGAGGTGGAGTGCTAACATTTCTTGCATCTGAGTACGAAAAAGCTTAATAATTTAATTACCCTGAGTAGGCTTGGGTTCCATATTCCACCGTTCAATTCTGTTGATCACCTACATTTGCACGCGCACGGATTGCCATACCTAAGTAACTCCCGAAGAACGAAGTATAGAGCCTCCACTTCCAGTGACCCAGGAAAGACCAAAGGATTTGCGTGGTTCGTCGAAATTGATCAATGCTTACGCATTCTGGAGGCTGGAAACAAGGTTGGCGTATTCTCATGTTGAAAAATGTCGCGACCTCGATTGTAGACGGGCACGGCGTCGGTAACGAACAACCATCCTAAATGTTCTATTTCCTTTTAGATTAGATGTGACATGTCTATACCTTGTAGACGTGCCATATATCCCGAATCCAGATATTAGGATAGCTCACAATGTGTGGGGATCGCAGCGCCACGTACATCCATACTCGCACTGCCGCTTTTGGAAAATCTCATGCATAAATTCATATATAAACTACACTGGGTCAGCTCACCGGTATCCCTAGTTTCCTAAGCATGCTTTATCGTAGCCTGAGGTTATCCATCCATCTATGGGGCTAGACCGAAGCCGGCCATAATCTGAGGTAATTTAAATTCGTTTACGTTCTCGCCCCCGCAAAATCTCACTTGTCCTTTATTAGAATATCGAGTTCTGCCCCCCCTACGTGCAAGTCAATCCGACCAAAAAGAACTCACTCGCACACCAAGCTGGATCAACTAGTTTGGCTCTTGGATGTGAGCAGTCCGAATCCGTTTCTGGATTCTTCAAAGGTTCGCCCGTGACAGCATCCAGGCCTACAGGTCTAAGGTTCTGCTATTATTGTTTTCATTCTCTTGAGTCGCGGTAAAGGCATTTTCTAAAGTTTCTTCAACAAATTTATCTGAAGGGGGGTCTGTGCTGGCTGCATCGCTGGAAGGAGCCACGGCCGGTCAAGATGGTGAGTTGTCAGATATAGGAATATCAAAGAAAAATAGCTAAGAGACTAAGGATGCAGATCTAGATTACACCCGGGCAGTCGTATCAGAATTGGTTTCAGTCGCTGTGCGCCTTGTTTTCAGATACTCTAGTATGCTTATGGCACGATGTATGTGGTGGCGAGGTCAGGGACAACTAAAGTTAAATTAAACTGAGCACAAGCCTTTGGTAGCACGCCACCATCAACCTTCTAGGTATATTCCTATATTTACTTGACGAACAAAACGCCGGACCGCCCTCGTGCCGTGCCAAGGCGAACTTCATAAGGGCTGGGGGATTGCTTGCACGTGAGAGGGCGTCGGGGCGTACGAAAAGAGGGGGATAAATGGAGGCGCGCCATTGCAACTCTTGCTTCAACTTGCAACTAGCTTCAGCCATCCCATGCTCGATTGTCTCAGAAAGCAACCTATTCAACTCGAAGATGATGCCCATGGGGCAACTGACACCATAAAAGGTTGTGTATTTTGCGACGTTCGCCCAGAGTTGGGGTTCAAAATAGTGTCCCAGGTAAGCACGTCGTCCTTGCAAGCTTGGTCGACACCTCATGTCTCTTGGAAATAATATTTCTGTGTTTCATTAACACTCACTGCTGCTCAGAATGAAGAACTCGTTGTCTTTAAAGATAGAAGCCCAGCTGCAAAGGTATATTCACGGGAAGTCAAATTCTTGAACACTCGCCCCTAATTTTCTCGTGCTGGTATATTAGGAACACTTGCTAGTGGTTACTCGTAAACATATTAGTGGGTTCCCGGTAGCTCGCTTACGGCGGTGACTTGATTGTCTATTTAGGAAGTGTCAAGTCCCTCACTAGCGCGGATGTACCACTTTGTCAGTTGCTTGATTTCACCTCAGCCACTCCCTGATGACATTTGGTTGCTCCAGTATTGCGAATGCGGGATGTTGGCTCGCAAGCTCTTAGCTCACTTGGGGTACCTGAAAATGAACAGAGGTAAAGTACCAATGTTTCTTGCATCTGAACATGGAAAAATCTAACAATTAGCTTGAATAGGTTTGGGTTTCATATTCCACCATTCAATTTCGTCAACCACCTACATTTGCACGCGCACGGATTGCCATACCTAAGTAGCTTCCGAAGGACGGAGTATAGAGCCTCCACTTCTAGTGATCCAGGAAAGACCAAAGGATTCGCGTGGTTTGTCGAAATTGATCAATGCTTACGCATTTTGGAGGCTGGAAACAAGGTTGGCGTATTCTCATGTTGAAAAATGTCGCGATTTCGATTGTAAACGAGCACGGTGTCGGTAACGAACAACCATGCCGAATGTTCTGTTTCCTTTTAGGTTATATGCGTTATACCTCTACCTTGTAGGTGTACCATATATCCTATATTCAGATATTAGAATGGCCCACAGCACAAAGAGATTGCAGAGCAAAAGCCCGTTCGAGGACAAACACCCGGCCGCCGATCAGTTCGGGGATCAAATCTAGCTTCCTACGAGGCGCTCTCTTGAACGCGCCCCAGTTATTGTTAACACATACTCGTAACTCAGCTACATTATTATATACACTAATGAATTTCTCTATAAGCAACTGACGTCTATACCAGCATCGCCACTTTTGGAAAATCTCATGCATGGATGCTTATTTAGACTATCTGCACAAGCTCAATTCACCGGGGCTGGTGCCCCTACTTCCCTAGGCATGTTTTTACTGTAACCTGAGGACATCCATCCATCTATAGGACGCTGCCTAAGCTAGTCATGATCTGAGGTAACTCGATATTCGTTTACGGTCTCCGTCCTGCAACACCTCGCTTATCCCCCATTCGAATATCGGCTTCCACACACTCCCTATATCCCTATATACGTAAGCCAGCCCTGCCACACAAAGGCTTCACTCGCTTGAATGTCAATGCAGGTATGTTGCAACTCATCTCGAACTACCGCGCAAGCTACGGACTTCATTGTACGTTGGCTTTGGTCAATGTGTACGTGTTCTAGGGGTTAGTGATATAGTTGGTGTGTTTCTGCGTTAGTTTTGGCAAATTTGTGATTGTGTGCAAAGGTCGACAATGGTACACCAGTGAGGAAAGTTGTAATAGCATCAGAATGATAAACTACAAAGTACAAGTCAACCTGCTCTCCAAGTAAGCTACATGAATCTATATATTACTCGTCCTTCTTGGCGGCAATTTTTTCAGCCTCTTTGATGGAGGCGGCATCAGTCGCCGGTTCGCCGGCAGCGCCTGTAACATGACGCACATGTAAGAAGCAATTCTTAGCCATTTGGTTTGCTACATACCAAACAGGCCTCCACCCGATTTAAATGGTCGCTTCAAGTCACCCTGGGCAGGTCGACCAAAGATGTGAATGGCAACCGGCTTTGCCTCGTAAAGGTTCTTGAGGGCCATGAGTCCTTGAATGAAAAGTGGCTGGGTATACTTCATATAACCGTGCAAGAACGCCATCATAAGAACACCCATATAAACACCACGAACAAGCTTGGAAGTTTCCGCTAGATCGTAATCTCGTACAGTGGTAGTTACGAGTCCTCCGGAGTCTGGAGCCTGGCATGTGCAAGTTAGCATACAAGTTGTAAGATTATCATCGCATGCATACCATCGGGTTCTTAGGCTCAACTATGAACGGTGTGAACAAGAATAAAAGGACATGCATGTAAGCTGCGTACCATATTTCAAAACGGTCTGGTCATTCTTGGCTTTGACCTGGTGAGACGCGATAAGCATGCGGAAATGGAATTAGCATTGTGGCGAATGCTCACTCTCTGAGAAACCACATAGAATGTCGCCAAACATATCAGTTGTGCAGCAATGTATCCCAGTCGGACGTAATGCAACACTTCTGGGTCATCGAAGGGGATTCTTCGGGCCACTGAGAGCATGATTTCAGTTTACGCACTCTAAAAGCCAGTGGTAGGAATACCTTGCATAGCGCCGAGAGAGACCATAAGATTGGTGACCGCTGGATTCATGTTGGTTGACTGGCGAGAAAAACGAACGAGAGTGGTGGTGGACGAATTAGCTCTCGACTGACGTGGAATCTTCACAACTTTTACTTATCCGTGGTAAGCGATCACGTGACTGTCCCTTGGACCCTGGATTGAGGAGACACCTCGGGCTCTCCCTCATGCAGCGCATCGATAAGTCGATTGCGCTTGGCCCCCTTTGGCTCCAAGGCGCCCTTCATGTATCATTTTTGACCAATTGGCTGACACAGTAGCATTTTCTCAGCCAAAATGCTGCTGCTAGGACCTACTATGAGGGCGGAACTCTCTGTCTATGCTTCCAGAGCTCACTTTGCACTTAGTCGTTTAGTCCCAAGGAGACGATACTCGACTACCAAACTCCTAGATAGCGAACCTGCATCGCTCCTCTCACGGCCCTTTGAAGACTTCTTTGAGTCATCCACAGATACGAATGCTGGGATTACTAGTGCATCTTTCGAGCCATTTGCCAAACGGGGGCTCCCTCTGCTGGTGAGCGCCAACCTGGTCAACGAGGTGCGTCATTCGCCTGTACCATGAACCAACACACAAATTTCTTGTTAGACTTTATTGGATACGTATGAAATCACAGAAAAAGGCAATGTTGTGTTACAAGAACTCGAAAAAAGGATGGATGGGGCTAAATCAAACACGGGTAAGTGATGGAACTTTTTAACTTGAACTTGGCTCAAAAGAGTACGTTACCTCGACTAGATCTGTTTTCCTCCTTCTTTGGCTCAAATTTCAAGAAAGATTTGAGTACACAAGCTACCCAATTGAAGTCATTTGAAATATTCAAAACTTCCAAGCAAGCCTTGAAGGCCCTGTGGACAAATCTCGGTGCCTCCATATACGAGGTTGGTTGTTTTGAGACATCTACTCGGATATGAAACCAAACACCGCAGGTTGAAGAGCCCACGTATCTAAGACCTCCTCCAACAGGTGCACAACATCATTTATATGTTGCTATGCAGGGTACGTGAGTCTCGTAGCCCCCATCAATTGTTAAACACTCGATAGTAGATGGTCTCCAAAATCTCATACACTGTCCTAGCTGTTCCGTAACGCAACTCGCTTCATATGCGCTCACCAAGCCCAAGTCAACCCACTCGCCAAACATTTTGCACAGACCTTCTCGTGTTGACGTCGGCCTTTCTTCCCTAAGAAACCCAATGTGCGATGTATTCTATGCACTCGTTACGCGCATAGGCGCCATACCACACGAAGAGCGGATCCAGACTGCCCTCCTCGCCTCATGCTCAGTACCAGCTCAGGCTCGGGATACGTCATCGTCAGGGTCCGTGCCTGCGCGTATATTGGTCGATGATACCGCCGAAATATCACTCTCGGGCCCGGCTGCTCAGCTTTGGTTTGATCGCCTACGTCTTAGTATGGAAAAGGTATGCCCACGCGTTATGAATGGGCGCGTGGCTGAGCTGGATCGACATCTCGGGCGAGTTTTCGTCGCCACAGCCCCTGGAGCGAGTTCCATCGGAAGTCCATCTTCCCTTGTTCCACACCATACTCAGGCAAGTCGGGGTCGGGTACGGGGGTTCATCTTGGGGAACTTCCGTGCCGCTGGAAACGCGTCGGAGGAACTGTGTCTATCTTGCTCAGGCCCGCTGGAAAGCATACAGGGGGCTTGGGTTGCCAAGGTGGCTTTAGGTGGGAGTGAGCCAGACAACCAGGAACATGCGGAACAAGTAACTGTGCGTGTATTGAACCCATTACCGATGCTGGCTGCCTTGGCCGCGACGGGGATACTGGTATCGTGACTTCTCGTGACCGCTAGGTGTGTGAAATTTGATAAGTATGAAAAGTGTCATGCTTTGGTGCCTTGATCGCTGATTTTTTTGAAGTACCATCTTGCCATTTATGTCTTGAAGTTCTGTAATGGTGTCCAGCAAATTTTTAAAAATGACAAAACCGTCGCATTGTTCCCATACTCCGTGAGACTTTGTTGCAGATCAAGACCCGGCCATCAACGGAGAATTCACCCGGTGTCTATCTATAATCCGGCTGAACAATTGTTTGCATGACCTTCCTAAGGATCTGTGCCTTTGTAGCACGAAGATGTGAGCGCCCAACAGTGCTATACGAACTGCTGACATACTCATTGATTGTGTGGTTCACGCTGCAGCTCGCGAGAGCAGACACCCAACTAGAATGACCAATGCGATTGAGTGCCGGAGGCTTGTGTTTGCCGTTGTGCCAAAAAATGTCAGCCCATTGATTATGCGATGCGAGTCCACCGCGATTGAGCTCCGGTGAGTCTTTTGCCAAGGAAGAACCTCTGTCAAGGCTCCGGGCCCTGGTTCTAGCGAATGATGGTGATCACTATATCGTTTTCTTAGCATGGAATTTATCCTGTCGTGTGATATAGCTTGCTCTGAAATCATCACTTGATTATTTCGGCTACTTTGTTATCAAAAATTCAGGTTTCGGAACTACTCAGACCGACTGCGGTCCGGCCCGCCCATGTGAGCTTTGGATGGGGACGGCGTGGGATAGGTGGCAGTTCTACGATGGTGAGGGGTATGTTGAGCAACCTTTACCGGAGAATATGCTGGCAGGAAGAGTAGCGAAATCTATAAAGATGCCCGGACGGTGAGCGATGAATCCCATCCTCTACAGCTGCTTCAGACTAATCAGCTCTCACAAAACCTCCCACTCTATCTATTCGTCCCCCTTCTCCTATCGTCATGCATAACATTGGGTTGATCGTCGCAGGTGCTCTTGCACTCGCAGGTTCCGCATTGGGCGCTGGTAACTGTACCAATCCCGCTGTGCGTAAGGAGTATCGAACTCTGAGCGTCGCTGAAAAAGTCGAGTTTGTACGCGCTATCAAGGTGAGAAGTATTAATTTTAGGTACATAACACTAGTATTGAACTTGTATTACCCTCCGTTCCTCTAGTGCCTGGGAAACATGCCCCATAACAGCAAACTCCACAAGACTAGGATTGCAGGCGGAATCGCCCTCATCAATGAGACCTCAACTTATTACGACGATTGGGTGTATCTTCACATGGATAGCAACACCAAGACGCACGTTACTGCCTGTACGTTCAATTCCCCTCATTATATGCGCGTGTGTCCTCACTCGAGTGTGATAGTGTTCTTCCCCTGGCATCGCTGGTACATGGACGCATTCGAGCGTGCGCTAAAGGATGAATGTCAATTCAAGGGTACAATCCCCTACTGGGACTGGACCAAAGGTGAGATTTATGGCAGCAAGCTCGTAGCAGTTATACTCATACCACACCCAGACGTTGCCAACGTCAAGGCGTCACCTATCTTTAACGGCAATACCACCTACGGGCTTGGCACCTGGGGAACTCAACAGTCGGGATGGCGCGTCACTGATGGCGCATTTGCCAAGACTATTCGCGCTTACCCCGTCCCGCACATCATTCAACGCAACTACACCCCTCAGGTTAGATATTTTGCTTTCAGTCCGATGCAATCGTACTTATACTAGTCCATACATAGCCTTTCCGCACAAACCTCATTTTCCCATTCGAGTACCCGAACAAGGACCTGTTCGCAAACACAACTTCCACCCCCGAAGCAATGCACCGTATTATTGAATCGCATGAGGGCGACTTTGACGGATTCGGAGCTGCCATGGAAGGTCCTCGTGCACAAGGAGTACATAACGCCATGCATTTGATGATTGGAGGGTACGTTGATTTGACCATCATTACACGAGACAGTCACCAACGACTCTTGACCTTGTTATACAGCGATATGTCTAATCCTTCCCCCACCCCGTCTGACCCCTTGTTCTGGCTGCACCATGCTGTGAGTGACTTGAAAGTGGATATATGCGCTAGTTGGAAGTTGATGAATATCTTCTAGCAACTCGATCGTGTCTGGGCCAAGTGGCAAGCGCGCCGTCCCGCCAATGCTCGCTCCTTCGCTGGAGGAACTCTCCAGGTTTTGGACCGCTTCGATGAATACCCAACCGGTGCGTGTTTTTTCTTCACCTGGTTCAGTGCTCCTAACGTCATTCTAAATAGGAATGCCATTGCCGGCTGCTAATACCAAGTCCCTCCTGCCCGTCTCGGGAATGGAGGCGGAAGACGTACCAGTCGAACAAGTAATGAGCATTACCGGTAACTACACGAACGAGATTACCGGATTTAGCGGCGGACGCCTTTGCTACGTCTATGACGACATGATCTAACGCATAGCGTACTCGACCAAGCTTTACAAAAAAATCATTTATCATTTATCAATTCCTTTACTAAACTTTGGCTTCCTTGCGTACCAAACAAAATAGATTATTGTTATCAAACCTTTCTCGGTGCCTCAAGAGCAAATCCCTGACATCTTTTACTCACTTTTGGGAGTGTCTACACAGAACTGAGTGTAATTTACAGGTAGGAATCCGCATAGCGTCAGCTAGCCTCCTTGAGCACGGGTCAACCAAAGGATTTAGTTGAAATTTCGTGACTGTGGCTGTAAGGTGTTACGATATTAACACACTCACGAAAGACACTTTATGCAAAACTTCGATGTCAATTTCTCAGGGAGGCGGTATCAGCGGGCCGGATTGACGTAAAAAATCATTCATTCAGCCTGAAATTAACTCAAACAATGCCACGAAATATGCCCAAACCGATCTGTGGCTATGATCCAAAGTCCAAAATAAGACTTCACCAAGCTTGTCCCGCCGAGGTCAGCAAATTACCTCCAGCCCAGTTGAGGCATCTTATGGATCCTAGCACGAGCCCACAAGCCAAGGGCCGCATAGGCAGGAGCGATATAATAGACGATTATTCTAGCAGCGAGAGGCACCCTTGCCTTGGCCCAGAGCGTGGTGGAACCGCCCAAGGCAATGGTAGTCAGAAGCATCGGGAGCACGATGTACCCAGACAGGCTGTTCAATAGTCAGGGCTTGTCGGCTCAAGTCTAAATACTACGTCACGTACCGATGCCATTTCCATAGCGCCTTGCCACGTTCTTCTCCACCCACCGCAACACCTTTACCCCAAAGCGAGGCCGCACCAATCACACCTTGCAATACCTTTGGTAAATATTAGCCAACTTTATACAACTTCCGATCATAAATGCTAACCAAGAGAATCAACGTGGCTAAACCAAATCGCTAGAAATCCCAATCAGAGCCTTGTAAAACCCGTCAAGCAAGCGTTTACTTACAGAGTGCAGACTACTGAAATGAGCCCATCCGTTGTGCTCCTTATAAATATAGACAGCCGACGAGCCAGCCAAGATAAGAGGGAAACCTATCCCAAGTTGGAAAAGTTGGTGGCGAGTGCGCCCAGCCTGCTTTGACGCGGCGCTGAGTGTAGGCTGAAGCGTCAAGACACCCATCGCGAATGCGAGTACAGCAGCGGTTTGCAGCGGGGGGTGTGCAGCGAAAACCCCAAGTTGCGAGACATCCGAGGAGAAAACTAGGTACCACGTGTAGACAACAATTACCTGGTCGAATGTGAGTTTGAATAGTGAGCTAGAAAATGTCTGAACTTACGGATAATGGGATCTAAGTAGAGAAGGGTGAGTGGGTTGTAATTCTAGACAAAGACGAGCACTCACAACAACAAGAGCATAAAGAGGCGGATCATGAGGTCTCAATTCCTGCCTCCGTAGGACACTGTCGGTGGCCTCATTATGAACATTACTATCCTGACGTGTCTGGGGAGGGGGGAGCAATGGTTGTCGTTCGCTATCGCCGTTCATGGTGGTTATGGTTGGGTGAGTACCCTAGGGCCATGAGGCTAGAGTTGGGTGGGATTTTATGTGTGGGGGATCCGAATACTCGATCGGCTCAGGTGACGCCCCAATCGCCATGCACGTAATACCATACATTCAGTCACGTGTCGGGGCTATCTTCGCCAGCATAGCTGGTCTCTTAATCTAGCCGACATGTTCTGTTCTGCTGAAGGTCTCAAGGCGGTTTCGGAGTTTCTCGCCAAGGGAGGGGTTGACATTTAAGATACGTTCTTTATAATTACGTTCAGACACTGTTTTGTTGTACGGGAGTGTTCGGGCTATTTGCTCCACTCTCAATTTCTCTCCTTCTCTTTGTCTCGGCGGCGCGCGTTGGTTTCGGTGTTCTCTGATCAGCACCTGGGAGGCGTGGTTTTCTGTTGGCGTTACACTTGTACTTCGTATAGGTGGGCGGTGTCTCTCTCGTAAGGGGCCGCTTAATAAATTGCAACCAAAAAAAAAAAAAAATTCAGTCACGTGTCTTCTTGTCTATGACAAAGAAACTATATAAACTTTACCCGAATACGGTATCATCCACCCCATGAATGTCTTTTCTACATATCATATATGAAAAGACAATGTAATCTTGTACGATGATTCCAACTGAAAATAATATTTGATGGCGTATCTGACAACACTTTGAAACTCGTGAGAAGATGTTACGAATGGATTGAACCAACGCATACAGTATACATTCACTAACTTTGTAACTTTGTAGCACTATTATTTATATATGCCACTACGCAACTCATTGGTTCGCACTACCCTGCCCGGCCTGCTGTCCTGGTGCGTCATTATTGACTTGCCCGTGACCGACTTGTCCGTTCTGATCATTATTATTTTCTGCCCTGACTTTGTTTCTTTCTTGCGTAATACTCTGTATGGGTCTCTTCTCGCCGGCAGATATAACGGTAGTGTTGGACATGCCTCTAGATTTTAAGCTTTTAAGCATATGTATATGGTCAGTGCATAGCTAACGTCACCCCAGCCAAAAATATCGCCCTTACTAAGTTGGATCATGAATATTATGACTCGATCTAAAGTTCACATCCATTCAGAACGGCTGAAACGCAACAAGACACAGAAACCGACTCACACCTGGTTACCCACAACTGCCGACATTTTATATATTTAATGGATTTAGGAGTATGGCTTGGGTACGATCGCTGAGCTCGCGAGAACTAAGCCTGGAGGGGTCTCGAGGGTGACCTGGCAGGCGTTCACCCCCATCCTTATACTGGATGTCTACAATGTGGTGACAATAACTGTTCGCATCAATCCAAAGTACCAAGATCGATTATTCAGATTTTGAGACAGGGGGGGACTAGCCCATCGAGCTCTAGCGGGGGCCAATAGTCGATGAGCAACGTACATTTACCCCGGCCGATCATGATGATGTGGGGCTAAAGTTCTGGAATTTTCGCCCAAGTGTGGTGGTACGTTAAGCCCACGTTATGTGGTCTGCCTCGATAGTCAGATCGTGAGAACTGTGGAAGCTTTCGCATCTTCATGAAATAGGGGTCGCTCCCCTTATGGTGTTAAGGCTGCCAGCGACTACACAGCCCTTTGCTGCTGCGGGAACGTGTCGATGAACGCCAAGGACACAAAACATTCGGTACAACTAGGTAAGATAGAGATATAATTATACAGACAAGGTAACAAGAATGCAATAGTAATGTCAACAAAGTTTGGGTACAGCTTAAGGAATGTCTGGTACAAAAGTCTCGCTTATGCACAGTGTCTACTCGTCGAAATGGAAAGCCAAGTTATCCCTATCTGGATCCATCACGCGCGAGTACTCCAAGAACAATCTATAACAAGGTTAACCAACTTCTTGGCGTCTGGCTAGCGACGCACCTGAAAAGATATGCGACCATGTCTTCCTTGCGGTAAAACGTTTTACTCCAGATCTTTCCTGCTAGTCCGATTCGGCTCGCAAGTTCGTCATGTCCACCTTGGCCTTGGGCATCGCCGCGGAAAAAGGACATGATATCGTACTAATTTGTGCATAATGTCAGTTTGAGGCCGTTCAATACAAAAAAAAATACGTACAAGGTCTGTAAGGTCAACCTTTACGGGCACGTAATGCACCCAGGGCATTATACGATCCATGTACCTATTTTTCGGTTATACTTTAACAATCCAAGATAGAAAGCACAAACTGACCATTCTGGGAAGATCGTAGTCTTGAGAATCATTGAATTGGTGGTCATCAGCCGCTTGAACCGCGCCGACCAGCCGTTTCCATCGATCTATTCATTCAAATCAGTAAAAATAGCAGCAAGCGATCAAAGACTTACATCCAAGATGTACCTGTATTGATTCGATTGGGCCAAATTCATCCGCCCTCGATACTCGAAAATCTCCTTCATCTGTGTGCATACTGGTTCATCACACTGAATTGGATCACCCGCAAAGGCGACATCCATCAACCGCGCATTGAGCTGGGCGGCCCTTTCTTCCACAGGACCTCCAACCGCACGCTCAGGCTCAAGCGGCCTCAACACGCTCCGCACACCCTGTTTTTGATTAGCAAGCTTGACCAATCGCGAGCGCTGGGAAATATTCCAGGATGTTTTATCGGAAAACCAAATGCCGGTATTAGATCCCCTCCAAAGAACTCGATCATCGGGTTTGTCAGCCCAGACCGGGTCCGGTTCCACGTCGTCGGTAAATTGCTCGATCGGGATAGTGCGGATGTCTGAATGCATGGTGGTGGTGCACATAGAAAACGATGGGACGAGGAAACGACGGACACCAGGGCCCTTGTCATGTTGTGCGAGGAAACCGTTGATATGAACAAGGTCTGGGTGGTCGCATGGGTTCATGGAGAGGAGGTGGTCGTGGATAAATGTCTTGGGCCGGGCCGCATGACGAGCCTCCATATCCGGACGTTCGTCCCATTGTGCGGTGCTGCGTACAAGAGACGAGTTGCGAGGACAGCCGTCGCGCCAGCCATCATAGGGCAAATGGGGGAGCTCGGACTGGTTGTAATCTACACCGGTAATGTCAGCTCCGAGCGGAAGAAATGCGGAAAACGGACAGACAGGTACGCGCTTTGGCTGCGGCAAGGGCGGCCGCCTTCAAATTATCCCCGACAAACTGGTACGGTCCGTCGTGGGCTGTGTAGGTAGCCCTGAAATCTGGCAGCCAACGCGCAACGCGGTTGAGTATCCTGACTTGTGAGTTGGCGCGGTCCATGAGCATCGAGTCGTCGAGAGTGTGTGCGACAATCCGGACGCGACCTCTTTCACAAGCAAGAGTAAACGTGCCCTCTTGTTTCTCCCAGTCCCGCTGAGTCTTGCGCAAAACCTCTGGCTCAATGCCCCAAAACGGCTCCAGGTCGTGGTAAATGGCATCGTACTCGTCGCGGAGCTGGACATTGTGGGCCGTAGCATAGTCCCACCTAGATCCAAGTTAGCTCTTGATTCATAGAAAAAGACAGTGTCTCACCACTTGTCGAACCCAGGGGGCGGAGAACGGCCATACCGACGCTCATACTCGTCCACCGCGTCTGCAAGATGCCTGCTCTGTTTATCAATCTTCTCCTTCCAGCTCTTTTCAGCACGCGCAATGAGGTCGTAGATCGGATGTCGTCCTTCGGGGTTGACTTCTACAAGTCCATCTGGGCGATACACATGACCCGGCATGGTCGACTTGGATGTTGAGCTCGGGGGAGTCTTGACATCGTGTGGGAGGTTGCCGTGGGCGGGAATAGGAGCGTTCCAGCGCGCATCATCAGAGTCGTCTTCTTCCCAGTCATATTGGTGTCTGTGTCCCCCGCGGATAAAACTCGGCCCATGGCCCATGGCAGCTCCCATGGGATCCGACGCAAAGCTCTGGGACGGCCGCAACGCGTGCAAAAGCGTCATTCCGGCCGTCGTGAGCACCAGTGCACCAACGACCTGGCGCATCCGAGTGCGACTGCGGTATCCCATCTGCGCGGATTTCTCAGCCATCGTAGAATAATCACCGGCTGCACCCACCCTATACATGACTTATATCACAGAGCTGGCTTCAAGGCTGCTGTGAGAACACGGTCGTTGCAGGTTCAGCCTTGGTTTTTCGAACCAAATACCCCCAATAGGCCTAGCTCAGGGCACTCGATCATTCCGAGCACAACTCATTTCATTTGCATATACAATCCCCAAAAATCCACAAACAAAGCAAAAAATAGTACTCTGCAAAAGTTGATGTAGGTCCACGCAACTCCAAGAATAACCATTAAGATTAATGAACAAGGCCAAAATTCGCCCGTATAGCGGAACCCAGAAGTGTAATTTTCGACCCTCAAAACTCGGCGAACGAATAGGCATGGGGGTCAAAACGCTCCTGGGGCGGAGGCATTGCGGATGGCACAAGCCCAGGAATATCTACGGGATTTGGCAGCGGCAAGCTGGAAAAGTTGCGCGTGTCCGACGCAGAAAATACTTGTGGGATTAGCGGAGCCTTGATATCATCGTCAGCACTCGATCAGCCTTATGCCGACGCCTCCACTCACCCGAATTTCTCCTCTTTCTAGTGCGCCCCAGTCCACTCCTCGGAACCAGGGATGTAACAATACGTCTTCCACCCCACCCCCAAGATTACCCAACCGCCGACTCCTATCTGGCTGCAAAAACTCCTGAATGAGCTCCTTGCTGCCTCGATCCAGTTCCTTTGGCCAGTAGATCTTCCCCTTGATGATCTTGTCGTAAATTCCGAATGGATTGTCGTCGAAAAATGGTGGATACCCAACCAACATCTCGTAACACAAGATCCCACATGCCCACCAGTCCACCGCCTTGCCGTGCCCTGCGCTCTGGATGATTTCTGGTGCAAGATATTCGGGTGTGCCACAAAGTGTCCAGGTACGATCCTGTACAATCTTGGCAAACCCAAAATCGGTAATACGAAGGTAACCTCGATGATCGAGTAGCAAGTTCTCGGGTTTAAGGTCGCGATAGATAATGTCGTACGCGTGCAAGTGGCGGAGGGCAAGGACAATAGTACTGAGGTAAAATCGCGTCACGTCTGGCGAGAAACGTCCGGCTCTGCGCAAATGGGAGAAAAGTTCGCCTCCAGGAACATAGGACAAGAGCATGTATACGTTCAAGTGGTCCTGAAACGTCGCGTACCTGCCGTGCAAATGAGCCATGTAGATACGAAGAAAGGAATGGCCCACGTACAAATCCACTATAAACGGATGTCTGATGCGACTCAAGATATTCCTTTCAGAGTTGACGTGCTCGACTTGTTTGAGTCTAACAACCTCGCTTTTCTTCAATACTTTCATGGCAAAATGTTGCACGGCTCCAGGTTGGTTCGCAGCTGGGCGCAACCTCACCAATAACACCCTCCCAAATGTGCCAGTTCCTGCATGCCGTCAACAACTGCATTCGAGACTCACATAGCCACTTACCAAGTGTTGAGACAACGTCAAAATCCGTAAGCTTGACAGTCTGGCCCGCGTCCTCTTCGTGTTGTTCCTGCTCTACTTGCGCCTCCTTTGCCTGCGCTTGGGCATGAGCTTGGGCATCTCGTCCTGAATCGGCCGTAATGCTCACTCGCCGGCTATCATACCCCGCGTATTCACCAGCTCCATATCCCTCATATCCTCCCCCATAACCATCCCGACCATTCTCGGCGGGCAATGGCCCCATCACCCCGCTCGTTCTCCGGCCCTGTGCGGAGAATGAGTCGCTCCGGGACATGCTTGGTTTCCGAGGCTGTGTCGAGGCGGGATGATCGATCTCCGAATGGGTATTCGAGGTCGGAGATGGGTAGAATGACGTTACAGAGGGACGACGATCGTATGCAGTTGTGTCAAAAGGGGACGGGGACTGCCAGGCCATTTGACTTGCTGGCCTTGGATGAATGTGGGAGTTAGCTACAATGTGGAACATGTCAAACCAAATACATTGGGTATATTGATAAACAACTTACCTTTGGAGGAAAGAGTCAATTACTGCAAGGGAAACGAGGTCGGACGGCGACCCGTTGAGAGGCAACGCCTACAGCTGGAGGTGGTCGGCAGAGGAACAACCGCCGGATTTGGGGCACGTGCTTGCGTCTGTGTTGGCCCGAAGAACTCCTTTGTTCAGATCAACCTCTTCTTCGCGTTTTGTGAGAAAGGAGATGTGGACAATACGGACAATAACTTACTGCGCGGCCGCTCCTATGAAATGTAACAGATTGTGGTCGAACACTTGGTTCGAATTCGAGGCGCTGGATGAAACGTCATGAATTTGCGACTGTTTGGGCCGTGTTTTTGCCGAGGACTTATTTCAGCAAACCAGATTAAGAAGGTTTAGCCAGGTAGAAATTTAACTCAAATGTAAGCGTTTAACTAAGCCACAAACAACTCGTTGATACGATGTGGGAAATCGGCCGCGGCGCAGTGAATATATATCTCCAGACCCTAGATGATGCGCGACGCGCGTTAACGTTTGTCTGGGCTCACTGAAGAGATATATCGATTAATCCATCTCACGTCTTTATCGGGCAAACATCCCGATGGTTTGTTATTCAGATAAACTTATATGAGCTTCCAAACATGGTGTTAGTTACCCAACACATCGAAGCTCTCAGGAGTACGCCACCGTGGGTTCATAATTGGATGATACGCAGTACTAGTATGCATGTACTAGTACATTGCGCGGGATGTTCAATGCCCCAATCAGTTAACGTTGGCCTAGGTTTTCACGGGGCCCGGGGCTAGCCCTTCTCGGGCGCTCATTCATTCAACTAGCTGTGATATTCGTGGAGTACCCCAAAAATAAGAGAATTCAACCTAAATGTATAAAAGACAACACCCCGATGTTTTCCGGACCATCATAACACAGCACCACTCTCTCACCCACCCACTATTAATCATGTACTTCCACTTCTCGTACTGGCCACCTTAGCTTCATGAACCATAATGGAAGCCGGGAAGTATGATAACTCCGAGCTCTTATCATACACATGGCTGATGGGTTTCGCAGTGATATATGGGCATCATTAACATTAGGATTCAGGTTGCCGCCGGAAGGCACCTGAGCGCTGGCCCGTACGCGTCTGGACGTCAATGTTCGGAGGCTAGCGTTGATTTCTAATGAATCTGGGGAGGATTGACACATGGGCAACTGAGCATGAGCATGTGGTCGGTCGCTGAATCTGAGACTCGCTTGAGACTGTAATGTAATACATTCCACGTAATGTTGACGTTCAAACTTGTTTCTGAATCAAGAAACGCCCAGCGTGGCTAGGCGTCAAGGTAGCGATTGCTGAGCAGCGGCGTCATTGAAAAGGACAAGCCCAGTAGTTCACAGTAGTATATACTGTTGAAATTAATATTCTTGGTTTTTATTGGGCTTCGGAGTTGGCTCGAGGCCGAAAAACAGCGATTGCAAGGCTTATAATCAGTTGCAATTTCCCTGAAATTAGCTAACACCCTGATAGGCGGCGCGCGGTATACTTTATATCCAACGCCCTCAATGCCACTATGGACCCCAAATCCTCGTAAAATACGAAGGTACAATACGAGCATTTTCTACGTATTCCTTGGCAAAATACGAAGATAATCCTCGTATCTTTGCTTAGGATATGGTAGAGCGCCTAACATACAATAGAAAATACGATGTTTTGTTACGTATTTTGCCAAGATCTTCGTAAAATACGTAGGTTTCGGGCCCATAGTGTGCTTGGAGGGGTTTTGGTAATCTTGTTGGCGCCACATGTACACGGGCGGGTAAGCGCGCTGAATACTAGCGGTTTAAGAATCGAGAGCACATGAACTATATCACCATAACTGGTTGCGACCACTTTAGTGAACTTTACCTTGGTCTCGAGATCTGGGGTTGACCGGGGGCCAGCGTGCAATTTGCTTCGCGACTCGTTTAAATTTACCTTTTTAGTATGTAAAATGTTAGGTCATTCAATTGCAACAAGACAGAGAAATGGTACTTCACATCACTAAAAGCAGTTACTTTTATGTCAGTGACCTTAACATTATTATTCAGTGATCCGGGGCCCATCGTGCCAGCCACGTAGTATGACCTTCGTTATTGGAAAAGGATACGGATCTACAAATGCCTCAGTGCATATAGGATGTAGTCATGGGTTTTATGGGTTTGCCGAATCGATCATTATACTTGTATGTTGGCAAATGGTCCTGGCGGGCCAGATATTGTCGAGTGCGAGTGGAATATTGCCTTTTAAGGCTTCTTAATAGGACATTACGATCCGGGAACAACACATAACAACTCCGACAAGGATATATGCGCATGCACCCTGACGAGTGGGAAGAGTGTTTTCGGCACACGTTTGAATTTCCAATTGGCCAACATGCTGGGATATTGGGATATATCTACTCGGGGCCAAAGGCACTTTAAGCTTGGATACGTCTGCAGCCGGTCATAGCTTCGACTTTACACCTGGGTGTTGTATTATATTTCAAATATCTCGTTCTCTTACTTCACCTGAAATTCGGCTTCATTGTAATCATATGTGTCGTTCAAGACCTGTTCGTACATGCGGCCCCGTTGTAATCCCTTGATACCACGCATCCATATGCCTGGTCGGGGTGCAAGTTCAGGTTACAGCCGAAGCACCTGCTATTTTATTCTCACCCATTCTTGTGGATATTGACCTAGACTTCCCCTATTCCTTGCACATGTGTTGGTCTCTGCGCGGGAGTGATATTTAAATAAGTGGTATTGCCCTCCTTTTGTACTGTGATACAAATTTAGCTTTCCACTAGCCACATCTTCTGACTCTTCCATTCAAAGCTTCGAGTTCATCCTTGAGGTAACTATGGCAAGAAGTTGGCCGCTATGGAGCTGCGAAGTCCTTACCCTGAATTTATATCTGTCAGTTAACTCTGCAGGATTATGTAGACAATAAAATCGCGGTATGTCGCGATCGTGGCATCCTGGTATACAAGTTAGACGCTGAAACATGGGTGTGTTGTCCACGTTAATTATAACGTTGAAGGGATACTCGAGTGAATCTACATGTTATTAGAACTGGAACAAACAGTACTAGTACCCAGCACCATCGCCAAATAGAATTAACATCCCGAGAGCTAATTATAAGGGTATGCGAGTGGCGCAAAGCCAAGCAGCTCAAGCTAGCGCTGTTGACCTAATGACGCTGGGTCGTGACACGTAAAGTTAATTTATCTAGCTACGTTTGTGTCGACCGAATCTTATATTAATGTGAGGATGAAAAGGATACATTCGACGACGGGATGTTTTGGCTCCCAGTAATGTGAAGTGCGTTGTAGTTTGGATTGAGAGCTTTCTGTACTGGGTGGTCCGCATTTGATGCCTTGACTAGAGCCTTTGAGCTGGTGGACGGGAACGATCGACCGAATTCCAACGAACTGGTACATTCTTATGGCCATAGACAACGCATCCAAAATGGTGAATTTTGATATTCACAAAACTTTGTGTTATCTTCAACAGGAGAACTCCTGTTACAATATTGGTTTGTCACACGCATTTACAATGAGGTCGGGGATATGTCTAATCCCAGTGGCGCGATCTGGTCGCGATTGGTAACCCAATGCGCCAACTCTGGTGTCGATCATTCGGTGATCGAGGCGGTCACCGAGGTGGGGAGGGCCAGCGCTTGTGGGGCGGTGCGGCGTTCGTTGGGTGTCCTTGTGACCAACTTACCCCTATCCTGGGCGCCAATTCGAACACGGGAAGCATACTTAACTCGATAGCGGAGGCTCGTGCCCCTGTTGTGAGCTATATCCATATCATTTCCCACCCGCTCCCTCTCGTAGATATCCGTACCTAAAATATTATATACAATGTCTGAGTGTGTTTTCGCCAATCACTTTAGCTAGCGCTATTGATAACTGACTGTTACTATCACGCAGGGACGATTTTCCTGAGTATGTTCTATTTGTAGAGTTTTTAGCATAAGTACTCACGACGCGGTTATCAGATCTTGGCATAAAGGAAAGGGAAACCATGGTGTTGTCAAAGGCGGCAGCACTCAAGGAAATCAAGGGCAGTCGGGTGCTGGTACTAGTACTAGTACTGGTAGCAATTAAGATTTGTAGCCCTTAATTGAACTTGTTTAAAGAACCCCGGCTGCAGGTTAGTGTTCAATATCGGGCGGTGGTCAGGCAATTCGAGCTCCCGTACATGATTTTGGTCAGCTTCGAGTATTGTATTATGAAATCCGGATCCGGGAAGTGCGCTATCCAATGCGAGTGCTAGCTGCATGAGGGAGAAAGTAAACTGAACAAGAAACAAGTAATCATGTTCAGGAGTCGGGACATGGTTGCTCATATTTTACAATTGTATTCCTTTTTCATTTGGGTTGGTGTGGGCGGGATTTGTTTGTCCCCTTGATCAGAGGCATGGAAACACATCACGTGACATCATATTACGACGTGTCTCGACCGACCACCACCGTAATTTCGCTCGTGTCACTTCTCGTTCAATTTCCGTGGATTGGAATAATAATAATTGTTTTAGTGGTTGTTCGTCATGGACAACCCAGCGGTGTTTGACCAAAATGGCCGGACGCACGCGCACATCGTGTACTCGGAGATCATCTCGGTAACTTCTGTAATGCGCAAAAACTCTCGTTGGGCGACAAACACCGGGTTAAACCGCAGGAGGGATATGCAGATTGCGACTAGTATGGGATTACGACGAGGAACTTTGGGCGATCAACCTCGTTCTCCCGCACCAAGACGTGAGGTAGATTTAATAGGCGGATTTGAGTATTTGAAGAGAAAGATCAGGAACGTCCAAGGTAAGCTCTGGAGTTCAGCTCTTTGGAGATAGGGATTAATTTCTTCTAGATGTGCACGAGATTCCTATTGTCGAGATACTTGAACCATTCATTGCAGTCATTGGCACTCCTACGTCAACAGGGCCCATTACCACTGCCACACTCAACGCCATTAATACCTTCTTCGTCAACGGGGTCATAGTTTCCGATAAATCCATCATAACATGTCTCTCAGAACTCAGTGGTGCTCTATCGCGCTGCGTTTTTGAACCAAGCGACTCTGGAAGGGACGAAGCTGTTTTACTCAAGATCGTTGCAGTGATACGAAATTGCATATGTAGCTCGTATGGCACCCGGATCGGTGATGTCGAGGCGTGTGAAATGTTGGAAAAGGTTTTGACTGTATGCTGTCAGATGAGGTCAAGTGGTGAGTACTTAATTGCCAAATGGTTGGAGATCGACTATACAACACATTTCCAGAGGTGCTCCGTCGAACAGCTGAGGCAGACATGCAGGTAATAATTAGGGAAATCTTTGGCCGGCTTCGCCATTTGGACCCAGTGGTTGAAGAACAGCGCATGCGACAAGATGAAGAAGAAGCCAACACAGAACTTAGGCTGGCGCTTTCCCCCACTACTGTAACAAATCCCCTTCCAGCAGCTGACACCGCCGCCAGCGATCAAGCCCAACCCTCCCTAGGACATGGGCCTGAGTCCGAATGTGAGTAAATTACTCGTAGGATGGGATGCTCAAATTTTGACATTTTGTAGCACGCCCTTATGGTTTGCCGACGATTGCCGAGGTCCTTCGAGTGCTGATAAACCTGCTTGATCCCAACGATCAACAGCATACGGACACTATTCGACTTACAGCTTTGGGGATCCTTACTGCTGCACTCTCGACATGCCTGTCAAATCCAAGTTCAACTTCTCCTAATCAGCTCCCCTTGTTACACACATTGACCCAGTTCCCCTCACTTGTTGCTCTTTTGGCCGATCGTGGGTGTCGCCATTTATTCCTGCTCGCTCGTACGGAAGCATCTGCCCTTCGACTTGCGGCCCTGAAAGCCATTGCCGCGCTATTTGAGGTTGCACGAAGCGACCTAAAGTTACAACAGGAGTTATTTTTATCCTTTTTGGTGGCAAGGCTAGAGCCTGCGGGGCCAATTTTTGATGGGAAGCCCGGCGCCAGCGTCAAGCAAGGCTTAGGCACAGAGACGCCAACTGGAGGATTAAGACCCGGCACTCCAAACTTGGGAACACCAAAGACACCGGGACTAGGGACACCAAAAGCCGGAGCTGTAGCAGGGAATGTTGATCCCGAGCTGCGGGAGCTGATGCTCGAGACACTAGTCTTAATGTCGCGTGAGCCAAGCTTTATGGTAGATTTATGGGCCAATTATGATTGCGACGTAAATTGCGAGGATGTTTTTGAGCGCTTGGTTGGATTTTTAACCCAGGTACATTCACCAATCAACTCTTGAGCGGCGAACTTGCAACTGACCATTCGCTCTGGAAATTTGTCATCAGTCCACCTACCCGCAGATTGGTATTGGGGGGCAACAGCAATATACTTCACGGCTTCTATGTTTGGATATACTACTCGCATATGTGGATCGGATGCACGCACGAACCGAAAACCCACAAGTAAGCTGATACCACTAGCACGGAGCGCTCGCTAAGTTTCTACGCAATTAGGCTCTGGATACCTGGGCGAGGGTACTTGTGCGATTCCTAAATAGGGTGTAGTACTAACATTCTATTCACAGAGTGACACCTCTCCAGAGGCCCTTCTCCACACAAAGTCCCGTAAACTTCTTGTCCTCACTGCCGCGCAAAAATTCAACGAAAAGCCAAAGAAGGGTGTAGTATTTATGCTCGAGAATGGTTTGGTAGATCCCAAGGTGGATAATGCGCCTGAAGTGGCTCCAGAACCAGGCGAGGTGGACGAGTCTGCGCAGGGCGAGAAACGTGAGCAGCCCAAGCAAGCTGACCCTACAAGCCTCGCACGGTTCCTCAAAAACTGCCCCAGATTGGATAAAAAGGTGTTGGGCGAGTATATATCACATCTTGAAAACCCCGAACTCTTAAAGGAGTTTATTGGGCTGTTCGACTTCCGAGGTGTGAGTAGAGAGACAAAAATCCTAAGGTTTATACTAATAAATAGAGCAGAAACCGATCGCAGAGGCCATGAGAGAGTTATTGGAGTCGTTCAGGCTGCCAGGGGAGGCTCAGCCAATTGCAAGGATTACAGAAACGTTTGCAAAGCAATTCTTTGCTTGTGGCCCGCGTGCGTTGAGCACAGACACTTCAACTTGACGTGCTGGCTGATCATTTTTTCGATTGGGTAGCGGGGATCAAGTCCGAGGATGCAGTTTTTGTACTGTCTTACTCGGTAATTATGTTGAACACGGATTTACATAATCCTCAAAATCGGGTACGTGGTCTTACAATTTGATCGGTCGACGAGGTATTCATCTAGCCAATAGAAACGCATGACTATTGCGGACTATCAGAAGAACCTAAAAGGAGTGAATGACGGAACCGACTTTGACCCAGAGTACTTAGTAAGTGAATTACGCATGTCATCCAACGAGATGTCTAAGCCGAATGTGAAGCAAGCTATATACAACGGGCTCCGCAAGCGTGAAATAGTTATGCCTGAGGAGCACACTGGGCAGCTTGGGTTTGACTACGCATGGAAGGAGCTCTTGTCGCGTTCAAAAACTGCAGGTTCGTCAATAGTCTGGCTCTTGAACTTGACTAAAAAGTTATCCAGGCGGCTACATGGTTTGTAATACATCTGCCTTTGACAAGCAAATGTTCGAGATTACCTGGCAACCAGTCATCCAGGCCATTGCGTTCGCCTTTACGAATATTGACGATGATTATGTGATCGAGCGTGCAATTGCTGGGTTCCGACAATGCGCGACATTGGCTGGATATTTTAACCTTCCTGAAGTCTTCGATTTCGTTGTCGGGCAGCTATCTCAAGCCACTGGCCTGCTCGGTAGCCCGACCCTAGGCCGTTCAGCCGTATACCCGATTGTCCAAGTGGAGGGACAAGACGTGACTGTTTCCCCCTTGTCTGTCAAGTTTGGGACAAACCTGAAGGGACAAATTGCTGCAGTCGTATTATTCAATATCGCAAATGGCAATGGTAATGCCATCCGGGAGGGGTGGGGTCAGGTAAGTCTAGGTAGCACATGTTCAACTAACGAACACTAATATCATGGATAGGTGTTTGAGATGTTTGAAACACTGTTTTTCCACTCACTCCTCCCGATCCGTATGCTTCAAATGGAGGACTTTCTTGGGGGAGTATCGATGATCCCCTTGCAGGGTGGGCCTGTCGTCACGCCTGTCCAGCCTCGATCGGACACTGGCTTGCTATCAGCACTATCTTCGTATTTGCTTACACCGTATGGATCAAGCGTAGAAAATGTTATGCCCCAGCCTACGGATGACGATATAGAGAACACAATGTGCGCCATTGATTGTGTCACATCGTGCAAGCTGGACGAATTGTATGGTCAAATCATGTACGTTGCTCGTCTTGGTACCGCATCATGCTAAACTTACTGTTTATAGGTCGCTTGAGCTTCCTGCGTTGTTTGCTGCCATCAAGGCCCTCCAAACGCTTGCCGACCGGCGGGTCTCGCTCAGTATGGATTCTCAGCCAAAGGATGAGGCGCAGGCCGGCCCTACCACCCCTGTTTCTTCATCGCCTTCAGAAGATCAGCTACCCTACGACCCCACTTCTGTATTCTTGCTAGAGATTATGGTCAGCATAGCGGTCCATACCTCTGAGCACATTGAGGAAACTTGGTAGGGTTTTAACCACGGACAAATGACGACTTTTAACATTGTTTTAGGCCAATCGTATTTGAGCATCTAGCAATGATACTCTCTTCGTCGATGAGGTATAGCGTTCTGCTGGTGGAACGAACTGTAATGGGCTTACTTCGCTTGTGTCGGGTCGCGGCCAACAAGGTACAATTTCATCCCCATATTTATGTGAATGCTAACTTGCATTAGGCGAGCCTTCGTGATCAGATATACATTTCACTCGACATCCTTGGCGGACTTCCTCCTATGGTTTTCAACGCAACAACGGAGCAGATTGTCGCTGGCTTGGCACTCCTAGTACAAGAACAACCAGGTGTCATATCGTGAGTTGTTCGTCTCCGTCCGTCGGCCGCCACTGAGATTGTGCTCTAGGTCCCAAACTGAATGGGCACTGATTTTCAGTCTCCTTCGTGGTTCAATAATCAATCCTGAAGCCTCAAAAACCTCCCTCGATCTCTTGGTTCAGCTTGCCTCTACTCCCGAACGCATATCTGCTGATAACATTTCCGGGCTGATAACGTCCCTGGAAGAGTTTGCGACTACTGCAGGAAGCAGCGTAGGAAAGAGGCAACGACAAGGTCGTATTCCCCCGCCCCTCCAATCGTGAGTGTCATGCTCAGGCACATTATCACAATTCAACTTTTCGATCAGAGATGCTTCCGTCGAACGCGGTATTAAAGCGATTTCAACACTCGCCGAGCTCAAAAAGACGCTTTCCGAGCTAGGACTCTCCCAAGAGAGTAAGTTTCAGGTCCAGCCCATCTGCCGCTCTAACCGCTCACTTCACATTTCAGCCCATTGGTCCGTCTGGATCAATCTGCTCTCCGTGTTTGGACGACAGAGCGTCAACCCGTGTCAGGAACTTCGGCACGCATCGCTCGGACATCTCCAGCGTATTCTTTTGGGCACTCAAGCCCCCGACGAGCGCTCGGTCGAGATATTCGATCGGGTGGTGCTCCCGATGACTGAAGAGCTCTTGAAGGTGTCCGGGCGCAATAATCCCGAAATGGTCGATACCAAGTTGCGCGCATCCGCCTTGCTTTGTCGCTCGTTTTTGCATTTGCAGGCTCAGCCTGGGACGTTGAGTCCCGAGACAAGAGTGCTCTGGCTCAAGATTATAGATATTCTGCGGGGGTTTATGAAGACGAGTGGGAGAGACCAACTCGTACGTCGATTTAAACTGTTTATCGTAAACTGACACGCAGCAGGTGGAAGCCATCCCCGAATCGCTCAAAAACGTACTGCTCGTGTTGAACGCTAGCGGTCTGCTCGTCCCGCCTTGGATGCCCGAGCGCACCGAGCTCCAGCAAGAGTTGTGGCACGACACGGTCCTTCGGATCGAAGAGTTTTTACCAGGACTCATGGACGACTTGTTCCCCCCGCCGCACCAAGGCGAGCCTGAGCCCGAGCCCGAGCCTGCTGCTCCTGCACCCACAGACTAGTCCACATCAATGTAATACAAGACTGAACAAAATGCATTCTGCTAGCTATTTCCAATCACCCAATGTCCATGGACACGATATTTATCGGATTCAAGACGAGTCAAAATAAAGCCACAGAAAGAAAAAAAAAACAGTAGAAAATGCACTCTCAAGATCGAGATACAGAGTATATGCCAAGTATTCCAACGACACATGAAAACAAACAAAAAACAAAAAGATAATAACGAAGACGCAAAGCAGAGCTTCTTAAAGAGCGTGCGCGGCCGAGCGAGGCGTGAATAATTACCGAAAACGTGAAAGTGTAGGGTTGTTGTGTCTACGAGTGAATTTTTAGAACCCTTCGGGGGGTGCTTGCCGGAGTGGGAGGTGGGCATAGTCTGCGGCTGTAAACCGAGTCGGTCACCAAGTAAAATAACACCCATATCCTAGACTTACTATTCAAATACACCGTGTTTCCCCACCATTTCAGGTCCGCCTTGTCTCCCAGCGGAAACTGGATGCAAAAGAATATCAAAATGAGGGAGATGAATGTGCCTGACCATCGCATTAGCCCAACATCCAATTCGCACAGAATCCAACTCACCAGAATCCAAGGCTGCGCTGAGTGCATAGTTGAATTTAGACCACCACCTAAAATTCCTCCTCCTTATAACATACTCTGCAAACCAAATCAATCTCCAAACCCAGACAACCTTAAAAACCACTCACGGAACAAAAATCCAACAGCAAACCAACTCGAATAGTTGATCCCGCTCGCGGGTGGAATCCACGTCGGGCCATTGAGCAAAACCGGGATATTAACATATCGAAGACGGGACTGGGGAAACCTGCGCTGCCAGAGCCAAAACGGAATAGGAATAAGGGCGCCAAAGAGGAGCGCGTATAGTTGAAAGTGGTATGTCGCGCCTTTTCCAAACTGGCGCGCAGGACCAATCAAACCCCTATCGCTCCGTCAGTATTAATCAATCAGCCAGGAACCGAGCAAACGAACCAGACGGCCGAGGCGGTAAAGTACACCTGGTTGTGGGGACAGACTAGCTGCTGCTTTTGCGTTGGTGAACATAGGTCGGGGACGTTGCTGAACAACCATTCCTTGACTCCAACTTGGACACATGCAGAGGTAAACGTTGCGACCATCTGGACCGTAAACGTCGCACGGGGCGCAACCTTGATATAATGCCCCAACTTGAGGTCCTGCACAAATGTGATCGCCTCGAACAAGCTTTGAACCGAATAGGCCTTGAAAATCTAGTCCACAGTCAGAAACTCTTCCTTATGCGCTGGTCAAGACTCACCATGTTGGGCAGTGGCTGACCCGCAATCAACGTGCCCGGAATTATTTCCGCAACCAGATTGATACCAACGGCTTGACCGGTCATGGCATACACATAAGACACAGGAACCGTATAAATCACCGGCAACAAGAGCGCAAACGGCATCCCCCACCAGGGCATGCCCGTTGGCCAAGCCTAGACGGCCAGGGTCAGATGAGGGACGAGTGTGAAGCAAGGCACGCACCAATACAGTGACCAGCGAGAGCCCGAAAAATGCCGCTCCTATGATCAGGTACCACCAGTCCGGAACCTCGGGATAGTGCCTCATCAGCTTGGCGTGAATGTCGTCTTCTTCGACGCGGATGTTCTTTAGACCTGCGAGGAGGGCTGGGCCGTGGTAGAGTACCGTATGGACGAGGATGGCTGTGGAGATGGCGAATGCAAGGATGTAGGTTACGGCATATGTCGAGGAGAGATAGAGTTCCGAGTACTCTTGGTACGCAGTCTCGTTTAGGCGATACCGGATGGGATCGATTACCCGGGAAATATTGTATTCCTTGCCAAAGCGGTCATAGGGGCGGCTGGTGGACATGGGGAGATAGGCAAAGCTCCAGACCTAATGGGAGTGAGCAGGATAATCCAGGTGATTTGATGACTTACGTTGGTGTAGTACAAGACGGGGCACAATATCCAGTAGAACAGCACAAAGCCAACCATGACATGGACTTCTGCCCACCATGGGGTCATGAGCGGAGAGCCAGTGTAGGAAATCTGTGCCCAGTCAAATGTGAAGAGACCCATGCCGAGGCCGGAATTGACACCAAAGAGCTGATTGACGACGACATTGTCTGGAGGAGATTAGATTGGCCAATGGGTGCTGAAACGACTCACTGGGCTTGAACCAGCAGACCCAAGAAAAGGCGGACAATGCGGTAAATAGGTAGCCGGGCAAAAACTGCCATACAAAGGCAGCAATGGAGACCCAGACGAAAAACTTGTAGCGGGTGACGCCGCCCGTGGTGGGTTCATCGTCCTCTGCGTGGAGGGTGTTGAGGAGGGTGCACACGACGAGATTTTGGGGCCAGATCATGGAGGCGGGCCAGACGAGGTAGCGGCGGCAGATGCCAGCGAGGCCAAAGCCGGTCATTTGGGTAGCGAGCATGAGACAGATGTTCCATCTGGGAAGGTGAGCGCAAGCGAACAGGTGGGAAGCGTTACTCACCCAGTTCCCAGCCTGATTCCATAGCGAGACTCGGCGACAATGATGACGTTCATAGCATATCCGGGGGAGGTCGCAACATTGGACATGATGTAGAGCAGCATGTGTTCCTAGATGGTGTCAGCAATGCGGACAAACGCGGCCGGTGATTTGAGACGGACCTTGATGTTAAAGGGACCGGGATTGAAGGAAAAGGAGGCGCCGCCGAGCCAGCGGGGAAGCTGGTAGTCGTTGATGGGGAGGGCATAGGCGAGAAACTTGCCAAAGGGGTAGCAGATGAGGCTAGAGAGCGGTCAGCAGATGCCGAGGGAGAAATGCGGTACTGACAGGATGACGAGGGGGACGAGGGAGGGAGCAGGGTAGCGAAAGCTGAAAAAGGTGTTGGCGCCGGCAGAGCCCATGCACATGATCATGCCTGGGGACGTCAGCAGGGCCGAGACAAGGCCGGGGACGCACCAATGAGCCAGACGCGGAATGTGAGGGCGGGCATATCCGGGTCGTCGATATTGGACACGGACGCACGGACCTCGGGATAGGGCGAGTCCTCTTCCTCGTCGTACTGCTCGTACTCGGCGCTAAAGTCGGAGCGACGCGAGTTGGTAAAGTGGAGGCTGGAGAGGGTCGCGGCGTCGCCCTTGAACTTGTGGTCGTCGGCGGGCGGCACACTGCCGGTGCTCTTGCGGCCGAGCTCGGGGTCCAGCGCAACATGCACCTCGGGCGTATGCGGCGCACGGGGCACCCGCTCCTTGAGCGTGCGCATGCGGAACGCCTCGCCCGACGCCGCTATCCCCGCGGACACCACGGGCGTCGGCGACGACACCGCGGGCCGTGCTGCCGGATATGCCGCGGGCGACGCAGCGAGGGGCGCGCTTGCGGGGGTGATGTGGTGGGGTGCTTGTTGCTGGGCTGTGCTCCGTCAGCAATGCCAGCGACCGGCTGCTTACTCACCCTGCTCGGCCGTCGTCGGCGGCAGATATGCAAACACATCCTCGTCCTCGCTCTCTTCCTCTTCATACAGGTCCTCGCCCGCCCCCGTATACGGCCGTGACCCCGGCCCATATGCCCAGTGGATGTCCGAGGTCGACGTGCTCGCCGTCGTCGGCGTCTCTGGGTACTGGTAGCGCGAGTCGGGGAACGGCGGGTTGCCTCCGGCCGACGTCGAGGGTCGGCCCGCAGACGAGTACGCACGGGACATGGTGGTGGTCGAGCGCAGCAAACAGCCGAACAGATATGATTCGTTGTCAGGCACACCACGTGCCACTCCCCTACCAGGCACTCCAGCCTCTCCTCAGCCCCTTCACAACATTCACCGACACCAACTCCATCCACAACCCTCGGCAAAACGGCGGGAAAAAGCGGGCTATACTCCCCTGCGTATCCTCACTTCAGCCCATCCATAATACCAACTGACGTCAAGTCCTGCAATTGGAGGGCACCCCGATCGTAACAATACCATCCTATCATTCACTTGCGCTTCCCGGCCGCGCATCAAGTCTGCACATACGCCACCGGCATCGATACGTGCGAAAATCCCCAGTGGCCACATTATCTCCAGTGCTCCCTCCTTGCCCCCACAGTAAACCTGATGTTTCAGGCACACAACCTGATGTCCCAACACACGTGAAGATGTCCATGTACGCATGTAATCCGAGCCATGTAACTGGAATCCTCCCATCACTTCAGGTACGTGTAACAAGCTTGAGTTTAACCAGGGCAAGATCTATTTGAACGTACAAATCAACCCAGACCCTCTCGCATAGGCTCCATCCCCTTTTCGAACGATCGTATCAGGTGCGCTCCGGCATCCTTCCAAAGTTGTCCATTCTCCCAAACTAGCAAACACCAATTGTTTCGGAGAAACTACGATCGAGTCTCGAAACAGGCTTGAAATTCAACTCCCGACTCGGAATCGCTGCCCGACATCCTTTCAAATCGATGCGCCATTGTTGGGGAGTTTAAGCTTGCGATTGACAAGATACGATCGGTGTGCCTTTGATGTCATTCAGTGCGGTTGGAGGGTTAACCTGGTATGTTCCTGGCCCCACAATAGAGAGCTGTATGCATCAATGCCACAGCAAACGCATACAATCATATGAATATGTAGTGTGGGAACCCGCGCAAGTTCCTCATGCATAACAAATCCAGTGATGGCCCTACACACACAAGCGCACCATACGACCCACAACTCGACAAACCAACTCGTAATAGAACCCAAAAGGATTTCAGCCATTGGTCGCTCAACTCTTACGATCTAATCATTTTAGGAGCCCAAGTCCGGCTGATGTACCACCAGCGCGGTCCCGCGCGCGCACAATTAAAGATCGGTAGCCTCCGCCAGCAATAGCAACTCAGTACTCCTAAAAACTACCATGTTGGTAATCCCAACAGGTACCGGTTCTAAATTAGGCGTATATCACAACTCGCTGATCCAGTCTTCAGCCCACAGGCTGCATTCCACCCCTTGTCTTCTCAGACTCGGATACTTATCGTCCCCGGGCCCCGATACAAGAAAATGGCCGATCGTTGCGCTAAACCGATCTGTAGTCACCTAGAGTGCATATACTCGCTTGGCAGGACTCGAGCGATCGCTTTAAAGGTGCACTATGTGTTCAAGGAGTTGGGTGTTGGTGTAGATGAGCGAGAAGTCTAGACGCTTTTGCTGTCTTGCATCCACGTGACTCACTTCCCGCGCGCGACTTGGTTCATGCCAAT
The DNA here is from genome assembly GCA_037974915.1 of Ceratobasidium theobromae. Classification (NCBI taxonomy): domain Eukaryota; kingdom Fungi; phylum Basidiomycota; class Agaricomycetes; order Cantharellales; family Ceratobasidiaceae; genus Ceratobasidium; species Ceratobasidium theobromae. The sequence goes on from JBBBZN010000007.1 coordinate 222,674, forward strand.
CAAGGAACAAGTTTCTTGTTGCCTTGCTCCCGGTTTTCAAACAACAATCCGGCGCGCCCTCACTATATAACTTTTTTCATCATGTATGCTGAAATATGCATACTATCAATGTTTAATGATAGATACACTGGTGATCTACCCGTGTGCATTGCTTGGTTCAACCTTGAACCCGCCTGGTTTGTCACCATTGACTGCGTGCGATGTATTCCATTTTCTGGGGGCCCTCCCATAACATCAATACAAGCTGAACATCTTGTAGACCTAGTGCCTAGGACTACGGGCCATTCTAATGAAACGACTAACTGCTCCGAACGTTGAGAAAAAGTGCGTTCTCTGCCTTGCGTGTAAAATGGTCGATTATGTTCAAGATTTAGATATGAAGCAAGACGGACAGCTCTTGTTTTTGTTTGCCTAGTCTGAATTTGGTGCAGCTGGTGCCGGCTCTCACTCGTAAATACTCATCACCCGAGTCAACCGATTGTTTTGAGATAGAGAAATAGTGGTGGTTGGCTCTCATAGGCTTGGGCTTAGGCTGGTATCTACCCTTGGTGTACCCCCCCACCCCCCCACCTTGATAATGATTAGGAGCGCTAGCTCTGGTGAAGTCTTATTAAATATCAACTCATGTCATCCAAGTGGGAAGCGAAAGCCATCTCTACTTGCAGTAGCACAAGTCAACATCGTGCCTCCTCCCCGCATATACTCGCAAGCAACTCGTCGGGGCAGTCGCGCTACCAAACCCGAGATACAAATGGATTGATCATAAAGAGCCCGTTTGCTCAGTCATCCTGTGGCTCGGTCAACTTTACCCGGATTCAGTATCTAGGAATTCTGGAGTTGTTGGTAAGCCTATATATACTTTCCGCGATTACTACTATGCACCTTCTGATATAGAGGGCTTGCAATTGTTTGATACCATCACCGCAGTATTCGAGCCCACATTTCAAACACCAAGCCTTCGTATGAACCCACTTTTACAAATCTGCAAGTAATGGGATGGTTTCCGAATAAACCGCTCATGCTCTTCGTATATGCAAGAGAAATGATATACCGCACGACCCTAGAAGCAAAATGCTAAAACGACCCACCTCGAGCTCATGCAACAACCAATGATTTGCACAACTTGATTTATTGCCTGGGCCCACATATGTGTGTGTCTTGTATTAAAATTTTGAGTTATTTCACTCTAGTTCGGAGCTTGAGGAGATATCAACCAAAGGAAGTTTGGGGTAGTTTGGTGCCCAACCCGGGCCCTCGAAAGTGGAACTCAATTATTTTGGACTTTCAGCTAGCAGAGATATTAAGAAAATGTTTGAGCTAGGGGGAGGACACATTACCACAAGTGGCAAAGAAAATCGAAGGCGGCAGGGCGGAAACAGTGACACTGGGTCTAAAGTATATATTGGGAGTAGATAAGAATGTATATCAGGTAATCTTCGATGTTAGATATAGAAAATACCATCCACAATGAATTTAAGATTGAATATTCCCCCCCCTAAAGTGAGCCAAAAGCATGTATGCGCGCGCGGTGATAATATAACCTATATCACTATGGAACCTCAACCTGCAGAAAATCCGCAGGCTCCTTATGGCACAGCGGAGATGGCCAGAGCCACGTCCCTGCTGGCGTCATATATATTCTGATGTAAAGACTTATGCATATACATTACCTTCGACCGCTCCTCGCCCCCGCCTCTGCCGGAAATGACGACCGTTATCCCTTGGTGCTTAGGTCCCAGCTGCGGATTTTCCGCAGGTTTGGGTTCCATACTGTATGGATCAACTAAGACCCAAAAATCTCAGCAAAAATGGCAAAGCGATGCTCGTGCTGTCCAAGGGGATTTCACTTCCTGGGTTCACACGTTATACTCAGCGACACAAACGTACTATCTGCATTAGCCCAAGTGGTTCGACAACTAATGCGGGCCGTGGTCACGATCGACTATCTGCTGGCCCTTTGCGGTGATGCGCTGATCGGGATAGTTACTGGGTTTCCGGTTTGGCAAAGGTTAGCCCGCTGGTAAGCGATCATTAGGTACCAATCCGGCTTACGTTTATGCCTTAGATGACAGCGATCATGAGCGAGTGCTTAAATAATTATTATCATGACTTACCAATTCTGGCACGCTGCAGCTGGTGCGCTCTCGCCAAGTACGGAGTATCACACATGTAAATATGCAAGATCTCAATGACAACCTACCCGACCAACATACGCATCCATCCTATTAAATTGCGAAGGCAGGACCGAATCGGTCTTACATGATCGCAAGTATCATAAAAGTAGAATTTGCAAGTCCCGTATTGTTTTTTTCATTACTCAATCGGCACCAATTGAGGCCCCTGCTACACTCTCAATATTGATGGGTTGAAACGGAACCAGGGAAAGCTATAGTTAGGTTGATATAAACTTAGCTACATTATTAGGTCACGAAAATTCCCCCAAGTGCCTCGCGAGTAAGCGCTTTGCATCGGAAACTTTGTCAGGCTTGATCGTAGGTGTTTCACCACCCTCAACCATGTCATTTCCAAGGTTATAAAAGTGCAGGTATTGGGCTATATGGTCATTAGTCCACTTGTCCGAATCAGGGTAAAGCCAGGGAAGTTGGTTCGTCTAGTATTATGGGTGCAATCAACAAAAAGCACAGAACCCAGTTAAAATAGGGCATGTTGCCTACCAATGGCAATTCTCCTTTTTCGTTAATGAGTGCACAGATATAATGAGCTCGAGGTTCAGGTCGCATACCCCAGCGTTGCGAGTATAGATAAATAAAACCCGTTGCAATCTAATTTCGGGGACAGTTTAAACTAATAAATACTTCGAAACCCGAGAACAGTAACTGAGCACTCAACTCGAGCCATGCTATTTTGGGTTCCAACCAACACTCGGTTCATATTCTCCAGTGCATCGCCAAGTCTTGCTAGTTGTGGCATAACAACTTGGAATCCAGCATTTCCCGGGTCAACAAGACTTCCCGTTGCAGATGGAAAGGTTACACCCGATACACCCCTGTCTACAATAGGTTCAGCTGGGTCAGCACCAGTTCCTGGGTTTATCGTATCTGGTACACCTGGGGTCACTACGTAGTGTGGCTCCACTGGGTCTACATGTTGGCGTGGTGAGGGGGGAGGGCGTGGTTCTGAACGTTCCTCTTCCCGAGCAGGAGTTTGAGCAAGAGCCGTGGCAGGCTGTCGTTGTGTCACACCTTGTACATATCGAGCTGAATTAATCGGTAATTAGGCAATGATATATAGATCCCACAACAGCTCACCGAGTTGCAAGTCAAACATATGTTGAGCCAATTGCATGTGGGTACGTGGGTCAAACAATGATGGGACTGAGCTGTGAGGTTAGAACCAGGCAAAATGATAAAGCTCTGACCCTTACAGTTGGATAGTTGCTCATAGGAACGCATGACATTGTGGACCCTTATGATTTCTTCGTCTGAGGGAGTTCCAGCCACCGGCTTGAGCTCAACAGTGATGTGCGATGGAAGCAAAGGGGGTGTGTACACAGCGTCCTGGAACGAAATGTTACCAATGTACTTGATAGCACTAGTGACGTATTTACTCCTGGAAAGATGGTACACGGGTATCTGCTTCGATACCGAGCTACGATGGCGAAAAGCCCCAGTTGAAATAGTTCCAGTAAACCAAAAGCAGAGTACCCACCCATCTGGACCTCAAACAAATGTTGTGCGAGGTTCAAAGACAAGGTAGGATCATATATTCCGGGAACTGGTTCCTTCCAGTCAGGTTTACATGGTTCTAGCATCGTTTTAGGTTCAACAGACCTTGAAAGACAATGGATGCTGCCCTGATCACAGTATGTATAGCTATCACCTCTTCATCACCTGGCACACCTACTATCGGCTTGAGGTCGTGTACATTCCTGAGATATTCAGGGAGTTGCGGAGGAGCCGAGACAAGAGTGGATGTTTGCATGAGCGAGAGAGGTCGTTGATGAGGCGAGAGTCAAGTTCGCCACCTGATCAGCGGCATTCATTGGCGCCCTGCAGTGTGGCACAATTACGCCTGCACACAGTGCACGACTTATCCGGGATTATGAATCAACCAACGTAGAAGTTTTGACTAAATTCAATAAGGAGATATTTTAGTTGTATCTAACTTGGAGGGCGTCTGCGTATTCGGCAGATACCTCCGAATGAACATGGGAAATTACCACCACGTCCTGCAACTCCCTAGGTTCGACTGTAAGTTTGATTTTCCTTTTTAGCACCGGAGACCGACTTGAGACCAATTCTAATATTAGAAGCGGTTGTTCCAGCCACTGACATTGCTTCTGCTTGTCAGAAAAGATTAATCATGACTCTTGTATGAAATACCTAATGTTAGAAAAGCTCCATCCTCGAACAAGTTAATACAAGGGTTTCAATCTCAGGAAATGCATACCGAATGCATAACCTCGTGACACTCATGGACTGTGGTAAACATCAAAGTGAGATTTCTAAATAATCTGGATACGCATATGACAGGAGGTCACTTGATCTTCCAAACAAATTCAAAATAAAACAGTTACTGGGATACATGCTACTGGAAATGAACTGTGTGATTCAAAAAAATAACTCTCTTAGTATGAGGGGACCAGCGGCGCATGTGTGTTTTGTGAACGACTCCAGATCTAGATGGTCGCACTGCAAATAATTTAGCCCTGGGGGAGCGACATTGCTTCTGCAATGTGATATTTTACTCAAATTCTTTCGGGATCGACTATCTAGAGCATTCAAGACCTCAATGCGGGTTTTAATACTCGCACCCGCAATTAATTTTGGCTATGTTGGGTGAGGACATGGCATAAAGTTATGTAAAAGTAATACTAAAATATACAGTAGTTCCAGCTATCTCTGAAGTCTCAGGTCCCTTGGTTTAATTACAGCACATTCACTGCCTGGTCATTTACTGAATTGATCACTTTCACAAGGGTACTGTCGTATTCTGGTTACCTTGCCACTTTAATTGGGTCTCGCTGACAACATGCAGGCCAACCTTATAATAGAGGCCGCGCCGTATATACTACAAAATTAGCCGCCAATGTCTGCTCAGGTGAAACTTGCAATTGATCACGCACACAAGGACACCAAGACCATTCACCCCTCTGAGCTGAAGGCGGATAAAAAATCTGAACAAGACATTCTCGTTGGTAACACTATAGGTCTGATATTTGCCCTGGGGACTCTAAACCCGGCTTCAAAACGATATCGATTTTGGAGCCGTACGCACTACATACGTGTGTTTGAAACTTGGTTGAAGCCGTTGGTCGATTGCGAGCTTTTCCCATGCCAACGTGTCAGGCATACACCTTCAAGTTTACTGGAGTTGCTTCTGGAGACTTGAAGTTTTGCAGTTTGGCTTGACTATTATATATTTTGCGCATAGCTCAAATCAGATATTATAATGCCTTTTGCTTTGGGGGATCCGGGGCTCATCCGTTCAAACCCTGGGCCTATTTCTAATCTTGCTATACCTAGCCTCTCGGGTCGTGTTGTATTACATATATGCGAATGAATATCGTCTTCCGAGAGTGGTGTGTCACTTATATAAGCTTTCGCATACGTCGGGCTAAGGTTGGAAGCGGCTAGCAGCAGCGGGGCGAAGGGCTTGGCCTGGAGGGACGGACTGGACCCAATTCGAATCAAGACACGAAAGAAACGGGTCAACAAGTAAGGGGAGTAGGATAGGGAGTTCAATAAAACGATGTCATAGCTGGTGAGAGGGCATCGCGACTAACGGTGGTACCTGTACTAGCTTTAGCAGCTTTGCAGGCGCTAGCTACACTCTTTCGTGAGTGTATGCGCGAGTCCGTATACAACTTTGCAATACTTTCCTTCTACTTGTATCTTATATTATCACCCCAGTACCCAACTCCTCTCGCCAGTATACCTCCAAACCCAGGCATAAGCAGAGTTGCAACATCGCAATACAAGGTTGACTGTCAACTCGATGTCACGTGCCTGTCTGACTTTCAATTGTCTCGCGGCGTCTAATGATGGTTCTCCGTCCACAGATCGCGAGGCAAAATCAACCAACAGCCACATACTTTGCAGCTTGCACCCTCTTGCGCAACGTTTATCGCGACGCCGAGGCGACCTCTGTTGAGCATATAGACAGTGGATTATCCGGTCAGTAGAGACACGCTGCAACACCTTGAGAGAAATTTGTGGAATCAGTAAACTCCGATCATCCATATGTTTTCGGAGCTAATGATCATGTGCTTTCTACTTGACGTCGCCAGTTATACTGCAATAGTTGCCGAGCCTGTCAAGGACTGCACGACCGGTTATTCTACGAATAATTTCAATGATTATGGGTGTCTACTAGTACTGGAGATTGCGAAAACTTGTAATCGATGCGATTTCTGCGTAGCCGCTTATTCGTTTTGGTTTAACCTAGAACTGGTATCGGCTATCTCATCGTGCATGAAACGGGGTTAAGGCGGCCCCCTCGGCGTCCCTCGACTACCGTAAGTCCATATTCGTTGATATCACTCGGCGGCCATCGCCTGTTTTATCTTTCAGCCATAACATTAGTATATAGCTAGCTCGCAGCAGCCACTAAAATGGGCGATTTCCAAACTTTTTGAAACAACGCTCGATTGTGTTTTGAGCGCATGGAAATTTACCGGTCCATGTTGCCCCGAATTCACTGTTTAAAAAATTTGCAGGTGCGTTTCAGTATTATGGGCCGCGCGATCCTGTCAAGCGATTTTGCGTCATTTATCACCAAATAGTTGTATGGACTGACATTAGTTTACTTTTGGTAAATTTAAAACCGAGGAAGGGTGGCTACTACCTTTTTGTTAGACTAACCCACTCATATTGCTCCCGAGCTGCACATTCCAGTTGACAGGAGATTGAGTGGGTGCCTGTCCAACAGACCCCAAAACCACTCCGAAAACGCCGTTTGCACTTCCTTTCAAGTACCTCACGATGTATTCAATGCAACCTCGCTCGGATTGTATCGGGCTGAGCTATTCGTGGACTTTATGGTATCCTAATTCAAAAATACAGCAAGGCGCCCCCATTTGAGTACCTGCTTCGTGGGGATAACGGATAACCGTGCGTAAAGTAAAGCCAGGCACCCGGAGTCTTCCGCTCAGGCACTTGACAAGATTACAGGCAAGGGGATACAGGAGTATTTCATACAACCGTTGGTTGCATCAAAGATTTACCAGACCGACTCACCAGTCTCGTCGGTGGTTCGAAGCGAGGTGCTATCTACTACCACACCCCAGAATATACGACCAATAATTCCTCGAGGACCGCATTCTATGAATACGTAAACTTGAAGAACACCCCCAATCTATGATCGAGAGTTACCCCATTCAACGTGTTGAGTTGGTAACAATCTCATCGCATAGGGCAGCGATCGCGAGCTGCGGCTTGCCCCGATGCACAACCCCATATTATGGCCATCCGAAACAGTGTGCAGAATACCACCTTTGCGGGTTGATGACCGGAGATTAACAAACCTCGAGTTTGACGAATCGGTTCTCTCCCCACAATTGCAACCAAACACCACCCATTCTATACCCGAGTACGATCAATTCTCGTGTATGCATATATAGGGTTTGGGGATTCTCGTTTCAAATGGGCTTGGTCGTTGCCTTTTTACGCTGCCTGCCTGTGGAAATCGGCTCCTGCGTTTACCTCGAGGCTACCATTCAGTCACCCCTAGACGCGCGTGCCACTTATTCGAGAGAGAACCTCGAGAACCCCGAGCCCACGCAACGAGCGCATCTTTCCGCGCAACCTCCTGCGACGTCACCGGACCACACTTTAATCCTCACCATCAAAAAAGACACTAATCACAACACCCGATCCGGACCTCGGCCCGACGAGCGGTAAAGCTGTTTGCCACAATAAACCCCGAAAAAGGCCGAAAAAGGCACATAGGGGCCGGGCGCAATTCACTCATTGTTTCGAGTGCGGAGGGTGACACTTGAAGCCCCTTGTAATTTAATCTAGTCACGAAATCGGGCCCAATGTCGGTGCGATGCTCCGTACTCGAGTCCACCCCTGAGCTTAGGCTACCCCTATCGGGTATCACGTGAGCGAATGTCGGGCAATGTGGCCGACAAAATCAAGTATCTCGTGTCGTGCGGTGCATGTTTCACGCATTGCGCATGACCTGAACCGGCGCGGATCACCTTTGGGTGTACCGCTGTACATCTTTACATGGCTAATACATCAATTAGGTTGGAATGCCAGTCTCGTCGTGCAGCCTCGTGAATCGAACCGGCCGTTTCGCCCGACGCGACCACACTTTTTGCCCCCAAGCCGATTTTCAAACTCGGCATTGTCGAGTTGTGTGTTGGTGCGAAAAAAAGCCACTCTTGAAAATTTTCACGGTGAATAAACGCCGTGCACAGGCGCTGTGCTTTTTGTGGGTTGGAAACGCATCTCCCTCGGACTCTTGTCACCCAAGCCCCTATTCGAGATTACAGTGTGATCGAGTCATTATGGGAGGTGCAGTGGCCCCACTTGCTCCCCACCTGTGCAATGATGAACACGTCAACCGAGGGAATTGCGCTCTCAAGTTGAACCAAGGAAAAATAATTTCATCTGTGGGTTCCGGGTGAGCAAGCCACGACTACTCGATTTATATACTCGGTGTGCGCCGAGCGGGATGAATGGACCCGGCGGCAGAATGGGCAGACCAAGCCAAAGCCGGCCAAGGGCAATACAAAGACGGCTATCTGACCGTCGAGTAGCTCGCGGTGATTGCGGATGACGCCACCATATCGAAGCGAGCAGTCGTTGGATTCACGCATGGTGGCCGCACTCGCTGGTTCCAGTGCGCACGCGTGATCGGCACTGTACATGGGATGCACACACTGCAGCACGTTGCGCCAGACTCAGATGCGTATGGCAGCCAAACGCTTTGTTCTTTGGGACTTCCCAATGCGAGTGTATCGAATCAATCGGGCAACGCCATGTGCTTTATATGCAGATCTGCGGCGAGGGACGTGGATGTACAGAACACCCAATTTACTTTCCTTGTGCCACGCTGGGTGAATTCAGTCCCTGCGGCCACCCCAGCTCGTGGGGTCCTGCTGTTGCCGCCTCTGCTCCGCCCCGGCAATATGACCCGCCAACCCAAAGGTGGCCGTCATCGTCGTCACCGCCGAAAGCCAAAGCTACAACCCCATATCGCGATGCGAGTGCAGTGGGCGATCATCAGGTGCACTGGTAGGGATGCAACCAAGAATGCTTCCACACGGAAGATTTCCTGGCTTCGCGAATCTCGATATTATGTTGTTGCAGTGGGTGCCCACACGCGATCGCAACAGGCAGGTGCGGGGCCGCATACACATGTCCTACATGCGCATACACCGCTTGGGCGCATACACCGCTTGGCGCGTCGGCAGGAGATTCGCCGACGGGTGGCTGGGGTCTGCGGCGTTAGGCGTTGAGGCTTTGGGCAGATTGACGTCAAGCGCCTGAAGCGGGTTCCTGGCGCATCGGGCAAATGGGGAAAACAGATGCCTGTTGCGCCTGGGCAACGGCGCAAGCCGCACGCCCACAACCTCGACGGCGTCGGCAGGGGGGTTAGCAGTGCCGGCAAGGCTCATGGCGGAGACAAAAGAGGGGTGCGGCACGCGAGATGCCATTTCGGATTAAAGTTTATTAGGCTAATCATGATGTATGATTACAATTCGTCCTTGAATTCGTCTTTGAATTTACCCGCCTTTCCGTGTGACAATTCCAAGTTGCCGGATAATGTCTATCCCGAGGATGCCACGAGGCGAGCCAGCCAAGGTTAGCGTTATTGTTGTTAGATGCGGATGAGACGATGGATGATACATGTACAGATGACGCCGATGAAGCGCAACAAAGGAGAGCGAGTGCATAGAACGGGGGAAGAATAAAGCGAGAGGATCAAGTGATCCTGGAAGAGCAAAATATAAAAACAATCCGCAATGGCGAAAGCACTTTTGAAGCAAGGATTAGATAGCAAAAAGGAAATGGTGTAATTTAGAACAAGTATGAGGTGCTCGAGTCCGGCCGTTGATTGGGATACAGTGGTGAGGACGAAGAGGAAAACCAAGGAAAGAGTCTAGCAGGTGGTGCCTAATCTATAGCCGGGGATGCGCCTGACGGTTACTCTCAAGACGCCCGAGTCGTAGTTTGCGTGGACGGATGAGAGGTCGGCATCGCGGTCAAAGCGCCAGACCCACTCGTAGCGACCTGGGGTGGGTGAGCGGGGGCCAGAGGGCAGCAGGCGACTCACAGTCTTTTTCCATGTCCCAGCGATCGGCGACAATTACCAATGCGTTGCCGCGCTTGGCGGAAATGGTAATGCACTCTGGGTGGAAGCCGCGGCCAATGTGTGCGACCATCGAGTAGGCGGCCTGGGAGACGTGGATGGCGGGCTGGGCGCGGTCGTCCTCTGTGGGCGAGCGGGATCCGCGGATGCTGACAATGGGGACGTCGGGGGTGGGGGACGGGCGCGGAAAGTACGAGGGCGGGGCTGCGGAATGGGGCATGTTTTCGTCAGAGTCTGGGGTGGACGCGCTAGAGAGCGGCGGGGTGTGGGGAGTGGGATAGCGCGAGGGAGATGTAGGTACCCCGTCTAGAGACCCGAACCGGCCATGGGACCCGCCTTGGTTCGGAATGAGCGGTGAGAGCGGGTGTCGGGGGGAGTACACACCTGCGCCGTCCGAGGGTGTGCGGTCGCGCTCGCGGCAGTAGATCGCAGGCGACGACGAACCGCGCGTCAGGGGAGGCCGTGTGGTCATTTTACGATGGTCGAGCAGAGAGCCTTATCCCAATATCCTCGGGCGTCGTCAGCAACAACCCACCGACAGGGGCATCTCAGAAGCTCAGAAACACGTAAGCGCCCTGACAAATCATGACTCAGCCACCACTCACGTGTTCGGATCTTGCGATCGGCGCTCACCGCAACGCTCCGCCATGCGCCCGACGCTCGCCGCCATGCACGCCGTCCGCACCCCGCGGCACCCGCGGCACCTCGCCCTCGGCTTCATCGGCCTCGGCCAGGTGCGTCCGATGTTATCCCGCAACACTTCTAACCCGTGCAGATGGGCTTGAATATGGCCGACAATCTTTTTACGCGCTTGGCCACCGAGACTTCCGAATCCACTCCCCCGCTCTTCGTCGTATGCGACGTCAACAAGGTCACCGCAGACACTTTCGCACAAGACATCGCCAGCCGCTATCCAGCCGCCCGCGTCCAGGTGGCCGATTCTCCAGCCGAGTAAGCACGCGTATTTGCGACACCCTCACTCATGCATCCCAGTGTGGCCCAGCGCGCAAACACCGTTTTCACAATGCTCCCCTCGTCCCCCCAGGTAAACGATGTATACCTTGGAAACAGAGGGATCCTCCAGGGCATTACCCAGTCTGGGGAACCCGTCGGCTCCCTCTTTGTCGATTCAACCACCCTAGGTGCGTACGTTCCCCGGCCAACCCCGGTTTGAGGGTCCCACCTCGAGCAGATGTCACCGTCGCAAGAGACGTCGCAGCCAAGATTGGTTCCACGGGTGCGGACATGGTCGATGCCCCAGTTTCAGGCGGTATGCGTGTTCCATCTCTCCATCCGCGTTTGACATTCTCCCCGTCCAGGCGTTGTCGGTGCCAGGGCCGCAACTCTTTCCTTCATGGTAGGGGGCCCCGACCTCGCATACCAGCGCGCATATCCATTCCTCTCCTACATGGGTCGAAACATTATCCACTGTGGCCCATCTGGTTCCGGTCTCACGGCCAAGGTATGCCCTAGTCCCTAACCACCCCTCCCCCCACACTCATCCCTCCCACAGATCTGCAACAACCTCGTGCTGGGGATCCAACAAATAGCCGTGGCTGAAGCAATGTTATTGGGCACCCGACTTGGCCTGTCTCCGACGATACTTGCGGGGGTCATCAACACCTCAACCGGTCCGTTTCAGCCAGCCCACTCCCCTCCTGCATATACTCACCCTCCCACCAGGCCGATGTTGGTCGTCAGAAGTCAACAACCCTGCACAAGGCGCGCTCCCTGGAAAGTCCCCTCCATGCGAAAGGGACTATCACGGTGAGTCGACAACCGGTCTGATAACATAATATCCTCATTGGCCCGGACGTGAATTTTGTTCCCGGTCTGGCTCGTGCAGGAGGGTTCGCGTCCAAACTGATGCAAAAGGTACGTCAGCCACGTTCACCCTCTGCATACACCCTAATTCTCACATGCGACCCAGGACATGACGCTCGCACAACACGCAGCCGCGACCGTCGACACTCCCCTCCCGCTCGGCGATGCGGCCGAGGCGATCTACGCTCAGATGAACCAAGATGGGGCGCAAAAGTTTGCTGACAGAGATTTCTCGGTCGTATATGAATACCTGCGGCGACAGGCCACCAAGAAACAAATGTAAATAAGCTCCATCAAGCAATAAGGGTTGGTCCTGGGTCTGGACTCGAGAGCCTAGGCTTTTTTGCGAAAAAGGTACCTTCTCGCTCTTTCCTTCCTCGGTAGCTTGATTTTTGGGTTCAATTCCTTGCAAGACTTGCAAATGTAGTTGCCGGGCTGGCTGATTGATGCACGAAGCTTATCCCTGTTTCGTGCCACGGTCCTTCTTGGCAAGGCCCGCGTGCGACTCGAGAAAAATCACTCGGTTATGCCACGCCGCCGATGGTTCAGAGGTCCCTCTGAAACACGACATGACGTTGAGGGGGGTGTCGGTCCAACACTGAAACGGGACTGCACAGCCGAACAGCCCAATATCTACACACACATTTACATGTCAGCAGACTACGCCCCCGTTGAGGTTTATATTCTATTCGCTATTGTCCACGATCAATAATACAACACGCGATACACGTGAATGAGGGATCTAAAAAATGGGGTGTGGTAACTTGTCCTATCTGGGGACCTGGCTGGACCTTTTTCCTACTGACTCTGATGCGACATATTCGCGTTGCGAGGCGTACAAGGGGTATCTCCTGAGCGCGCGGTACCGAGCATCAACCGGCCAGCAAAATAAATTATGTTCGTCTGGCTTGTCTAAAACTAGTTAAAAAACCGTGCGGTGACTTTTTCAGTTGTTAATTTGGGAAGAGGCGTCAACACCCTTGCGTCAACCAGCTGTCTCCGCTGCCGATCAATTAGATGGACAGGACGGCGAGGTCGAGTGGGTTGCAATGCGCTTGGCAGATTGACCCATTTGGGCGCGAGGCGAGGCCCGGGACAGAGGTTGTTTCTGAAGCCGGGTGGCGAGGTCGGGTGGCGTTGAATCTGCGATCTGCGTGATTCTGGATTTTTGTGGGTGTATGCGATGGTCGATCTGTCAAGGAGGCGTGCGATTAGAGTGCTGAGTTGGCCGCTGCGATTGCTTGCCACTACTTGGTTCCTCGCAACTCGTACCACAAACTTTCAGGAAATCGCCACAATTTACACGATATATGGCCGCCTATGAATAGGTCGCCGAGTTTCATGGTGGATGCTTATGCAGGTTCGACTGAAACGAGCCAATTGCATTGCCACTGACGCCTGCAAGTGCCCTCGGCGTGCGTAGGTTGGTTGCTTGACAAACCAAGAGGAGACAAAGGTGTGGTGTGTTTTATGATCGATGTGAGAGCGTCGGGCCGGTGCGCCAGATTGCCGGACGTGTGGATGGTTACGCCTCAGCCTGTGGAGCCCGGCTAGTGGCGAGACTGGCGCGTCACGCCGGTACTTGTATGAATAACCTGACTTGTAGTAGACCGTACAATTGCTTGATATGGTCATGATTTGAGCGAGTCTGGTCAGCCTCCTATAGCCGCGCGCGTATGGATGAAATGTTCAGCTAGCTAGCGAATAGACAGAAGAGTGTGGTCCTTCCGGTACATTTGTATTTTGTATATAGGCGTATTCGCAAGCGAGTTGTGTAGAATAAACGCTATTATACAGGGCATACACGTCACACAGACGCTCTAGAACTCATCAACATCATCATCAAGTGTTTGTGATCCTGATTGATTCCGCGACTACTGGGCATCAGTGAACTAAACTTGGAATTCGGAAAGTGCGCGGGTGTATAGTATGCAACAGGAAATATCTAGAGTATTGGGATATTGCTCCCGAGTGTTGAGATGGATACAAGTTGGCGGGTGGAAGTTGTGCTGCGGCCGCGATTGTTTCGGTCTGGCGGGCCCGGAGCGCGTCAAGGCCGAGTGGCCATGGGTACGAATGTGGATTTGTGGGTCCCTTGTGGTTGCGCCCAGGTGGGCGTGGCCGTGTGGGCTTAATGAAGGCATTAGACTTGGCCCGTATGGATCATTTCGGGACCGCTGGATCAGAGGATGGTTTGAAATGGCTGACGATCGACAATGACGGGAGGATTTCATTTCGGCAGGGCCGTCCATGAGCCAAGTTTGCATCGGAACCGCTCTAGACTTGACGGACGCTGCCGGTGCAGTCAAGTGCGTTCACCGAGCACTGATCGGCGAGCGAAACCCGCATGATATTGGACAAATATCTGAGCCCACGGCTAATCGACTATAGTGTTTTGTTACCTCCGCCGATTTTTTGCGTTTTTCTGGTGCGATCGGCCCATGACGTAGTGCGAATTGTGGTGCGAATCGTTGGTTGTACATGTATGGGCGGCGGTCGTCGGCGCGAGAGTCGCCCGATTCGTCGCATAGGAACAAGACTCGGTCGTTGCTTGACAACGCCCCGCGGTGCAGCGCCGAGTACCGGTGCTACCAGAATAAAGGCCAAGTTGCCCGGGATGACCAAGACTCCAATTTTCATTTTTCCCAGATGTTTCAAGTCGATATGGATCTTTCCCAAAACGTACTCGAAACTCGACCCTGAGCCAAATCCCCCTCAACACAAGTGACTTTACATATCTGATCAAGACCACGACCATCTATCCCAGTCGTGTTCCTCCCCTTCTATATTTAACTCTTGTGTGCGCTCGTTCAACTCTTAGCCATGTCCAAGCCGAATGTTCTGATCCTTGGTGAGTATGTCGTTGGCCGCTGGTTCGTCGCTCACCTCGAGCGCTTTCCTGCGTCTCGATCCGCTCTGCAATCCAGGGGGAATGAACCAGTGCGCCAAGGCACTCATCACCTACCTTGTCCCCGAAAATGGAGAGCCTCTTGTCGCAGTACGTTTTGTGCCCTTGGGCCCGACCGGCGATCCTAATGAATATATCCACAGAATCTCCGTGTTGCCGACAAGGTATCTGTCTCTCCTCCAACCACGTACCTTGGCAGCGGCGTCAGGCGCGCACTAGAAAACCCGATCGTGCAGTACCAACAAGCAAACTTGAAGCTCCCTGGTAAGTCCGATGCTTTCCCCGTTGTCTAGCGCTATATTTATCGATCGTCTGGGGGATCAGCCGTCGTTTCAAAAATGTTTGACCCACCAGAAGGTCAAGAGCCCTACTCGTACGTGTTTGATTGCACTGGCGAGTTGTCGTATATGCGAGAAGACCCGGTATGTGTTCTCCACCCCTCGATCATCTATTCTAGGCGAGCGGAGTCGTAGAGGTGCTCCAAGTGCGTTATTTCTGACTCGGCGAATTGTCTAGGTCCAAATTGATTTTACCGCCATGATCGCCCACCTGGTTGGAACAGAGGCAGCCCGAAGGGGGGTCAAGGCATATGTCCGCCTTACCCATCCCTTTTACGAGACTTCAGTAGAAAAGGTATGTCGCTCCGCACATTCACCTCTTTGCTCTTCTGAGACTTGGGTCATCAGATGATTCATGACGAAAAGGACAAGCTGAAGCCCTTGGGTGTTCGGGGAACGTGGTGGCACGAGACGCTTCGCATTCTGGCTTCTATCAAAGAGTACGCGCGATTCTTTGTTTCAACCTAGTGCTCCAGTAACCCGATTGTAGTCTAAATCTCGTCATATTGCGTATTGGCGCAATCTATGGACCCGGAAATAACTGGGGCATAAGTGAGCTGGACCTTGAATTTGACTGACGAGAAACTCATCGCAATCCTGTTAGTAACTCCTCGTATCGCGCTAGGCCCGGTTTACAAGCATCTTGGGATGGAGATGAAGTATTTGTGAGTCTAGAGGTCCGGTGGTCTGGGGCATGATTGACCAGTTTGGCAGGTGGAGTGGTGGTCTTCGGCTGAATACAATTCATGTTGACGATGTGGCCGGAGGCATGTGGGCATGCGCCCAGTGGATGGCTGAGCGTGGTCGCGCCCAGGCTGATGCAGAAGCGGGTGAAGAGCTACATTTCTTCAATGACAAGGCGCGTTGTGCCGAAGTTGCGTTTGTGCCACCGCCGACAGATGTGCTAGTTGCACCACTATTCAACTTGGCAAGTCAATACTTTTGTATGCTATTGCGAGGGTCTGATTGTGTTTCATAGGTCGATGATTCGGATTCCACGCAACAGACAATTGGCCAACTTATTGCTGGCATGTTTGGTGTCAAGTTTGGCTTTCATGGGTTTTTCATGAATACCCTAGCAAAGGTGCGTTGGATTTTTGTCCACGGCTTGTGTGTGTGCTGATCTTTTTTGCAGGTTGACCTCGACGCCATGATTCAGGACATCAATGATATGCACGTTTCCACGTGGTTCACTCTTTGTCAACAATCCACCCCTCCCATCCCTCCTACTGGCCCTATCTCCCTGTTCAACGAAGCACACTCATTTGGTATGCATTCAATTGCATACTCGAATGCAAAATTCAAAAAGGCGATACCGTATACCTTGATGCACCCCTTGTTCAACCGCAAAGAAGTCGAAGACACGATCGAGAGTTTCCGTGCAGAGGGAAACTGGCCAAACAATTGTTAGGTCGGACTCTCATGCCAGGAAGTTCATCTTTGCCATTTTGGTTTCTCGATGTGTTGAATTTGTTTATTTCTTTGTTGTGTCGCTGTCTTGATAATAATACACGTCCACAGACTGACTGTTGTAATTGGGTCTTGCATCACTCTTGTACATCTGTTAATAAATGGAAGCAATATCTTAGCATGGACAGATTATTTGTAAACCTAGTTTAACTGGGTCCGAGTAACTACGGCTGGCCGGTTCGGGCTGCGTCAATATGTATTTACGTTGCAGATGCAATCTCTCCATTGTTGGCATGTACGTGTGCCAGGGTCGGTGTGGGATCTTCTCCACGCAAGGGCGGGATGTCGAGTCCCATTACCCCACAGCTTAGAGCCCTGCCCCATGCTTGCTCGATGATGTATCCGCCGGCACGCATAACTCCGCGAGGATCAGCACGGACGGCGGCGGAGAGTGCGTCGTCGTAAGATTCCTTGAGCGTGAACCTGTGTGTCTCGGCCGACCAATGGTCCGTGATCGGAACATGTGGAACGTCTACCGCAGCCTCGGCACGAGCAGCTGCTTTTGCACGAAGCAATGCAGACGACGAAGGCATTGCCGACCCAGGATTGCGCAACGCTTCACGGTGACGCTGTTGAGCCTTAGCCTTGGCCAGGACCCGTTCCGCAGGTGCGTTGCTCGATTCCTGCGTGCCGCGCGTAAAGACTGAAACGTTCGGCGCTCGGGGGAAACGTACCAGTTGATTGATGAGCTCCAACTTGCTCCGTTCTCGTTCTCGTTCCTCCTCTTCCTCTGCGCGCCGGGCTTCCTCGGCCCGCTGTTGCCGGTCGAGTCGCTCGCGTTCTTCGATGTCTCGAAGGCTGGCCGCATCTTTGGCTTCTCTTTGCTCGTTGAGTTCGATGAGTGCCGCGTTGGCAGCGCGGTGTTCTGCAATCCTTGCTTCGGTTGCCGCGATGTCGATATCGTTGATCAGGTTGAACGCTGTCGCACTCGTGAGAAATGATTTGAGAAGCATTCTCAAGGGTCATTGACTTGCCAATGGTCTCAACTTCCTCCAAATAGTCATTGTAGGCATGTAGATCTTCAAAATCTTCCAGTCGCTTATTAAAGCTGCGTGCCACGCGAAATTAATCAGAAGCGCGTTGGGCGGAAGATGCTTACAATTTGGCGATGCGCCGGCGGATGGTAACTTCCTTTTCGACTCCCAGATCTTCGAAAGTTTGGGGCATGAAGCCCATTTTGCGGATTACAGTTTTGCATGTTGGACAAGGGGCAGGGCCGAGTGTAAATAACCGATCGATGCAAGATTCACACCTATCCAAAACCCAAACATGTTAGACATGGATGCAACCATCACAAAATAGCTGGTGTTTACATTCTGTGGTAACATGTGCTCACCAATAATCGAAGTTTGGGGTTCAAAAATCTGTCACTTCGGCACAACGGGCAGACGTCGTCGTCTGACTAGATAAAGGTGAGAGCTTGAATTGGGGTGAGAGGATGTTGCTACAGACTTTGAACTCGACTGTTTTTCCAGTTGGGTCCTTGACACCGTTGATTGTGATCTGAGTCGCTTTTGCCACAGGAGCTGGCGAGGCACGGGAAGAAGGCCCACTGTTGGTTTTCGCTGTATTTAACCAGCTAAACTTCTTGGACATTGCAAGACTATAAGTTTCAAGATAGTTTAGTGGCTTTTGTGGTACAATATAGGGAATGATACTAACGTTTTTGGGGCTTAATGGGCGCTATAAGAGTGATATGATTGGCTTGGTTCAGTTGATCCCGTTATGCTAGGTTTGGAGTCGCTTGAGTTGAGAGTCTCGTCAGGAGTAAGCGCCCAGCGTTCTTGAGACATTCACGTGACTGGGGGCTTTGACGTCTCAACTGCACCGCGATCATCGTTTAGCAAACTCTCTACAGTTGCTTTCAACCGTATTACTGGTTCGAGCATGGAAGTGATAGATTCTCACATGTCCGAACACTTTTCAGCGCATCTGCCTTCACACGCCGACGTCGATATGTCTGGAGAATACTACGACGAGGAGTACACGATGCAGGATGCGACTGAGGCCACAAATGACGAAGAAATCTACGACGCGGAAATCGACGAACAAATTGGACAAACTGAAGTAGAAATGGACGAATACACGGATGAAGTGGCGGACGACGAGGCTCATATGGGATCTTATGTCCCGCCGGACGACGCGACCGTCACGGACGTGACTGTCGAAGACGTGCAATTCCGATCTTCTCCTGTTATCTCGGCCACTCCACGAGAGGTTCCAGCGCTGCCCATTTCACCGCACGTTGCCTTAGACGCCGACCTCCCTATAAATGAAGCGCCTGCTGATGCCCTGGCAACTCATTCCCCTCATTCCGTGGCTACCCTTGTTGACGATTCTGAAACCGTTCCTTACGGCGACGGCTCGAAGCAGGATCTCTTGAATGAGGTCATTGATCTTACTGCAAACGACAATCAGCCACAGACCTTGTCGACTAATCCTGCCGACCCTGCCAACCCCGAGCCCGAACCCGAACCCCAGCTCGAGCCCGAGCACGAATCCGAAGCCCCTCAAAATAATCTCGATGTCAACGAGCAGGAGCTTTACGAGGGTGATGATCTGCCACCAATCGCTGATGACTCGACAGGACAACAGACCATCCCTGATCAATCCCCTGACGAGCAAGAGGATGAGGATGCCACAACTAACGCGGATGTTTATGAAGATGCCTCTGACACTGTGAATCATCCCAACGTCCCAGAACAAAGCAATCAAAGTATTCACTCACCGATTGAAGAAGCTCTCGTCATCAATCAACAAGTTCGGGATGATGCAGCCGATTCAATGGAGCCTTCCCCTCCTGTTCGACTTTTGTATAAAGATGAGGCCGAGGGCATCGATAAAGTTTTTGATATTTTTGCCTCGAGTGATTCTGGCTCCTCGGACGTGCAGCTTTTGTTCGATGATAACCGCACCCTCTTTTACGAGCCTCTGTCCTCGTTCTTTGTGAGGCTGCGTGAAACAGATTATTTCTCGGGCGACGAATGGCGGAATGCTGAGATAGGGTTGAAGATGGACCTTGGCAGCATGGATCTCTCGATCAATGAGGTATGTCCATTGCGCTCCGATGGGTACCTACTATGGACTTACAGATTTTACATTTAGGATCATAAAGAAACTGAAAGTGTCTCTCTCTTCAAATTGTCTTTCGTATGGTCTGGCCTCGGCTTGGAAGGGCCGCTTCAATTAAGTTTATGGAGGTACTCTGAGAAATTTTCGGTTCAGTTCTCGCGACTAGTAGAGCAAGTCGAGCAAAAAGATAACGAAGGTAGATATTTCATGGAGTACACATTTGATAGGCACTTATTCTTTGCTAGGTGATGAACTAAATGAGGTTCGACATGAAGATTTCGAAACAGGAGTCGAGAACGAAATAGGAGATGAAGTTGACACTCCACAAGGTATGAGACCCACATTCGTCCATGACGACAGTATTGAATTAATTTTGCAGTTGTGGGGGAAGATAAACTTGGGCACGAGGATGAAGAGAGTGTGCACGATGAAGCACCAACACAGCCTCAACTAATTCATTCCTCGGGTGGATCGGAGGATACTGACCGGCCTCACCAAGCACACGAGGGTTCGGGAACGCATATCGAGGAGCGCCAAGGAACGAATGTAGTTGAAGGCCAGGAAGGGACTGCGCTAGGGGTGGAGCTCGGCCCGAGCGAGCCCCCGGCGGATGACGAGGGTACCCTTGGACAAGATAGGGAGCCAAGTCCCACATCTCACTTACTGGCTGAAGCACAAAACGAGGCGGAAGATGCCACGGCCGTTTCCGATTCTTCCGATGGCGACAAAACGGCCAAAGATAACCTATCACCTCGGAGTTCCACGCACCTTTCGCGAGGCAAGTTATGTCGCATTTTTAGCATTGAAACAACGCTCATGGTCATTTTAGAGACTGACTATACAGAATATGATGCGGATGGGGTACAAGATCTTGCGCCAAACTTACATGAATCCACGGGGCAGTGGGGAGATGATGCAGGTGCGTACACGCTTTCTCACATCATTGCGCTCAAACTAAATCGGGATGGTTCAGAAAACGAATATGACGAATATGAAGATTATGAAAACGCTGAAGATGAACGTGAGTGACATGCACTTGTTATAATCAAATCTCTGATATTACCCCACAGAAACAGCCGGTAACCCATTGCTTACCGCTAGCGCGACAAACGAGTCTCGACCCGATGATGCAAAATCTGTCATGTCGGCGCCTGATACACGAGCAAATGAACCTGCCCAAAATTTTGGGTTGAAGCGCAACATAGACGAGCTGGAATACGAGGAGTACGATGCGCCGCCGAGTGCTCCGAGTTCTCCTGGTATGTATTGACGTTGAAGTTTCACATTAGGGGCACTAACCGCCGCCTCAGCGTCTGATCATAAGCGTGTAAAACACGTAGCCTATTGACGCGCGGCTGCGGGGTGAGGATACCTTCGGAACCTTTTGGGCGCTGAGAGCCTATTGGGTGTCCCTCGAACACACCGACCCATCATCACCAGGTTACGGATCGATCGATTCTCCTTGGGCACTCAATTTGTTGTGCGTAAGCATTGCGAAATTAATACTAACTCTAGCAGGTTTTTCGAACACTTTCACGAGCGGCTATTGGGATTTTAGGTTTTGTTGCGGTTCTCCAGCTACTGTTCTTATCGATTAATCTATGTCCACTTTTGAGCGTCCATTCCAGCTCTGCGTGGGTACTATGCAAAAGGGGTTATCCCATGAGGCACCGCTTCTTGAGAATTTGCCAGCAGTTCAATAGCTTAAAACGTTACACATTCTGATGCGCTGTTATAACCCCCTTGCCCCACTATTTCTCGATAACTCACCCCCGTCTATACATCCTTTTCTCGTCGCTAAATCATTTCTACTCCTCGAACCTGGTGTTCGTTGCTCCTTAACAGTTTTCACGCTACGATTACCTCAGGTAAGTGTCTACATGCGTCAAATGATACCTGCTTTACACAGGATTAGATGTCCGAATCAAGTGAATATAAAGCCCCCAGTCTGGTTGCTAGCGACTCGGAAGACAACAGTTCAACCTCGTGAGTGAATATAGTCTGTATTTACTCCATATAATGATTGGCGCTTTTAGTGGAGAGGACAGTCTGCACAGTCCTACGATGAACGATAACTCAGATCCCGAATGGTCTCCCGAACCAGATGATCTCGATCTTCCCCCAAGAGACGATACACCCAAATGTCGCGGAAAAGGAGACCACGGCATTTTTGCGGCACCTAGACCACTTACCCAGCCAGAACCAGTACATCCGCCAACCGGCAACCCGAACGGACCGGTAGACTCTGTATACTTGCGCCGGCCTCACCTTTCAGCGGCAAACCCTGTCTGCGCGGGCGATATACTCCCAAGCCCACGCAATATGACCCCTCCCCCGGCGGCGCCCAATGGTGATTGAAATGAATGGATAATTTCTCATGGACTCCATGTTTGTCGATTTGTGTCACTGTGCAACCGCTTCCCATGTCCTGTCTACGCACACAGCTGGTACTGTAAATTATTGTTGCACCGTGCTCCAATCATTCACCTTGAGGTATTCAAGTTGTAATGCTAAACCTGCCAGCCCTCTGGCTGAGAGTAACTTTTAAGTTATTCTAGATCATCTCGTAAGCTGTAATGTACTCCAGCATATCCGGGCCCCTCCGCCCATCTAGATTCGTCATCCATTGTCTTTCTGACGTGTGAGCCTTGGAGTTGATGAGCTGGCGAAATCTTGAAAGGTAAGTTGTAAGCAGGGCAAAGTTCACTGCCATTGAAGTCTAGATCCCATCAAGTGCGTATAGCGATCGATCACACGTGTTGAGGCCAGAGTGTTGACATGAGCTGTCATCTTCGATATTCGGAGGAGGCCGTACAAAACTAGATTCAGATCTCTTATTCCTGTAAGTTTACCCCAGCGCCACGGTGCAAAGCCACGTTCAGGCTAACCATTGACATAACACAAAGCAACTTTATAATGAAATGAAATATTTGCACTGTTCACCAGTCTGAAATAAATTTACTGTCATTGTTTACCGAAAGAGCAAAACAACCCAGGTTCACAGGTGCTGACGTTTTTCTATCACACATGCGCAACCCGACCCAGTGCCCCTAGCTTAACTATAGGTGTATACCTTCGATACCTAGGCATGCGGAACGTATTATATTGGACCGAGACGTTTGGAGGCCTTTCGGAGCTGCTCGGAGCACTCCAAACACTACAATTATATCCATAATAGTCAAACTGGCCAGGGGCACGGCGAACCGTTAGTTAGCGAAGTTCCGAGTATTACAGATTGGGGTTTAGGCGCCCAGAGAGCAACCCAAGCGATCCCAAATATCACCACCCTATATGACGAGAACAATGCAGAACTCGCATCCACGCATGATTGCCTGAAGTGCTTGGCTAAGGGCGGTTAGCGCGCTTAACTACGGAATTTTCATAAACAACTTACAAAACAATAACGCTTTCCAGCATGTCAGTGATCTATCTATATGTTATCTTTTTTCCCAACCGTTTGCGGATGATTCTTCCCCAGATCCCCCTGTTGGTCAAAACCACATGAGACAAAAACGGGGCCCAGTCGAAGGGCGCGGGCCAATCAGGAAACCTCCGTCATGGTTTATATAGGAGGTTTACTACTCCCCAGGATTCTTCAATAACATCACCTGCTTCATTCTTAAGCTTGCCCAACTGTACATCCACAACTATAATATTCAGCTTGCAATCTCCGTTAATTCAGCGTAACTTGAATGGGCATGCCTCCGAGTCAAGATCCTACCCCAGAGCGGCGAGTTAACTTGGCCGTAAAGGTATGTCTATTGCCTGGTTACTCGTCAAGTGCGCGGCTCAACGTGATTGTACTATAGGTCGTCCGTTTTGAACAGGTTTCCTCAAGTTTGGTATGCTACACTCTTTTCATCGAGTGCGCCTGGCCCTTTATTAATATATATATATAGTTTGCCAGGAAGCCACCGACAAGCGGCGAAGTTGAACCCAACGATATGTCTCCGAATGTGGTCAGTTAGTTGCAATACATGGCGCATATGGCCAGAGTCTGATATCCACCAAGGGAACACCACGCTCTGTGTTGCCTGCTCGCACGTCGCGGCCTCGTGGCGCCACCCATAGAACTCGCCCTTATCATGATACCTCCCGTCCAAGCACGCACAAAAAGGTTGCAATTCCGTGCCGGTATTTTCTCGCCGGCAACTGCACCACTGGCGACGCTTGCCGGTATCGGCATGACGCTGCACCCCCTACGGCAGACTTCGAACTTGATCAACAGCTGCAAGCTTTCGTTGGGGACAGTGATGTCGACGGTTCTCAACCAGCCGCAGAGACTCACCCGCCGGGTAACGATGGCAAGACCCTTCTTGTGTCGGCTACATCCAGTCCCGATGCCAAAACCGATCAGGCCGAGCCAGAAGAGTTGTCAGACGAAGAAGAACTCCTCGAGATCATCCCTCATCCTTCCGCCGCCGTCACCGAACTCAAATATCATTTAAAGGCCAACCCCGGCGAATTACGCACATATTACCTTGTACAGCGCCAGCCCGTTATAGAGTATGAAGGGAACAACGTCGGAGTTCTCAGCGGGGGCGTTCTTCTCGGTGTTCCCCTCGCCTGTAACGCGATTGTGGACCAGATAGGTCACGAGACCGCAGACGACCTAGAAGAGCCCGATATGGCTAACTCCTCTTCACCATCTCCTATCTCGAATAGTAGCGACGTTGAGCTTTGGAAGGGACCTGTGCAATTCGAAGATGCCGACGAGGAGCGTTTGGTCTGGGGAGATGAAGAATTCATCGACCCTCAAATGGAAACGATTGAACCCAGCACTTGTAGCTACGCTTCACCCGCCGATATCCCGCCCCCGCCAGTCATCCGTCGAATTATGCGGCGGGTGGACAGCCACCATAGAAGGCATTCACTTTCATAGTCAAACACTCGATTTATATTACTTAGTCTCTACTATTTTTCATGATTGGGCTGTATCTCCTCGTTGTATTTTCAATTTCTGGCATAGGGTAACATTTGTAGTCATACATCAATTTTTGGGGCGTTTTCAATTCCTTAGTTTCATGTGTCTGATGTTCTTTATGATGCATACATCGTTTCAACTTTCTTATTTCCACAAATCGAACAAGCAGTAATATACTGTACCTAAAGATATGTCATCGATGTCGCATATAGCAATATTGGTGAAGCAGATGAAGCATCAACAGGTGATTATCGATTTCTACCAGTAGTTTGGGAGCTGGCCCGATCTGTGGGGTAACAAAGGTCGGCCAAGCAAATATGAAATTTCACCTTTTCCCACGTGTCCGTGTTTTTATATATAATTTACACTGCTATCTATTATCCATGGACAAACCTGGATGGGTTACGAATAGAGGGGCTCAGCTGACTCTGCGAAGGAAGAATTTGCTGGGCACTGGGTTAGAGAAAGAGCAGAGAAACGATGCGATGCGGGCCGCGGGCCCGATGGCCCACGTGACCGCGTTCCGCTAAGAACAACCATCCGTCATTGTTTCATCCCTGTCCCGATCCGCTCCCAACCAGAGAAAAATCTAATTAACGACTGCAACGTTACTTTCATACTATAGAGAAATCACGGGTTTTCTACTGTCCATAATGCCACGCTCTCCTTCTAGATCTCCAGGATCCCCTCGTCATATCCGAGTCAGCCATCCTCATGTGGCCCGCAGCCCTAATATGCGGGACGATAGGACACTGGACATAGTACCTGAAGATAGAGAGTCACAGGATATTCTAATGAAACGGCCAGACAAGGCAAAGTTGTTTGAACAATGTTCCGCTGGTCTTGAGCAAGGTGCGTTCGCCGCTGTCGTTTCGTTACGACGATCTGCTGTAAGAAAATCAGGTTAAATCAATTAAATATTTAGATATTGAGGAAGCAATAGAAAGCCAAGCTCCGCCTTCATTTGCTCAGTCAGAATTCGAGACGGTTAGTGCGCCACCTCTAGCCCCGTATCTTTATACTACCGTTCAAATCAACAGATTATCCGTAGACAAAGAAATAATAGCCCACATGGCCTCAAGATGGTATCTGCACCTTCACGCTTTCCTCATCTCGACAATGATTGGGAGTTCAGGTAAGGCATCGTCGTACAATGTTCTAATTGGCCGTGTGATACACAAGAGTCACCTTACTTGTTTATAGTGGCTGGGGATCCTTATCGTACGAAGAACTCACTCAAGAAAAACTAATCGAGGCCAACCATCGCATCATTAAACCTGAAATACAAATGGGTTGGTATCAATTCAAACAGGCCATCCCACCAATTCTTGACTATTTGATTGCTAGGTCAATTTCGCTCAAGTTCGATATCTGGAAATGGTGTTGTAGGCTCCGTCTTTTACGCCTTCCCTGCAGTTGCCGCAGTTGCCTCTATATTTTCTCCACTTGCATTACTCATCGCGTGCATCATTCTCGTCATTTACCGCCCAATACTTCTGGAACTTGGGAGTGCAATTCGCCTCAATGGTGCTAACTATATCTACCTGCTTCAATGTTCTGGAAAGACCTTGGGTGCCATCGGCGCTGCTGCCACACTACTGGATGCTGTGGCAACAAGTGTTGTGAGTGCGGCCACTGCAGGAGCATATCTCAAAGGGGAGATACCCGATTTGTCGATACAAGAGTGGGGAATTGGAATGTGTCTGCTGGTTGGAATTGCATTGATTGCATTGATTTCGATTCGCGAAAGCAGCAGCTTGACCTTGAGTATCACGTTGATTCATGTACGTATAAGTTGCTCAACTCATGGAATTCTCACCCACACATAGTGGCAGATGACAGTAATGACAATCCTTATGATCGTGTCCGCAGTAGCATGGGCCAGGTCAGGAATGGATGTCCTGCGCGACAATTGGGAATTGCGTCCGAGAGATGGCTCGGAAATTGCTCGATCGATCTTCAATGGAGTATGCATAGGATTCCTCGGAGTTACCGGTGTGTTGCTTCCGGGTTATATTAAGAACTCGTTCAACGTTATGATTATAGGATTCGAGTGTACACCGTCATACATCCAGAACATCAAGCCTCAGTCGTATGGCCCCACTCTCAGGAATCTGCTCGTGATGGCATTATTTCTGAATGCGCCGCTCATGCTCTTTGTATATGCGCTACTTCCGAGCGAAACGATACTTGGCGGCGCAAACGTATTATCTGTACTAGCCGAAGTGGCGGTTGGACGACCAATGCGAACCGTAGTCGTAATTGATTGTCTATTGGTGCTTTGTGGTGGAGTGTTCGCTGGAGTAGTTACTGGGTGCCGGCTTGTTGAAAGTCTAGCTCGGTAAGTGATCATTCTTAGATATCAATATAGTCTGGGTTTACGCCTTGGGTAACAGCGAGCGGGTGCTTCCCGAGCAATTCCTCAATCCCCTACCTGTAACGGGGGCGGCTTATATGCCAGTTGGCTTGTTTTTCATCTTATCATTGGTCGTTTATGCGTCTTCCGCGTTCTCCCTTTCCACTGTTTCCACTATGTTTTCTGCTGTATTCCTATTTACCATGTTGCTGGTGAGTGACACTCTTATAACACGAGTAACTTACTAATACTGACATATTGATATACCCGCCAAGTACGGAGTATCGTGTATCTTACTTAAGTTCTCACGGGATCGGCTTCCTAGAACATATAAGACTTCGATATGGACGGTAATACTTGCGGTTGTGATGATTTTGGTTGTTTTGGCAGGGAATATAGCACAAAAGTATGTGGAGACAATGCTAAAATATGTACCCGTTCTGATTACTTCTGAAGCCCCAAGACGCTCGGTTTATTTGTAGCATACTTTGTGGTGATCCTATTCGGAATGCTGCTTCCCAGTTCACGCCTCAAGGTCGCCCGCATCATCTTGTGGGTACTTGATCAAACGCGAGCTTTCCAGGGATGGCACCTGGACCGTTTGATCATTCGCTGGGTCAAACACTTCCGCAAGGACCCCGTTGTCGTTTGGGTTAAGGGAGATCATGTGAGTAGTTCAGGTCCTTGGCCGCTCCCTGCTAACATCAATAAAGGTCAACCACTTGGTCGAGGCTATGCTATATATTCGGAAAAACGAGCTGACTGCCCGGGTGAAATTTATTCATGTATACAAGGACACCGAGAGTATCCCCTCTGAGCTGAAGGCGAATATCAAGATTCTTGACGAGGCATTTCCATCAATAACTCTGGATCTCATATTTATCCAAGGAATATTTGGACCAACGGTATGTTTTAAACCTGAGAGACAACCCACACGATGAACAACTCTATTGAAAATTAGCTAGTTGAAGCCGCCAGCCAAGCTCTTTCTATACCGCGGAGCCAGATGTTCATGTCATGCCCGGGAAAAAATCACCCCTGGCAACTTGGCGATTACCGGGGAGTGCGTGTCATCAATTTTTGACCGAATTACGGCCAAAAGCCACTGTATTTTGTCACGCCTTGTTATGAGCTCAATTAATATCGTTTTGTTTGTTCATAAACGCAACAGATGCGAGTATAACCCAAGGCACGCACGAGTGCAAATACTCAACTCATTAGAGAACAGCTGGCTTCAGCTTCTTTCTTGATCTTGACGGTGATCGAGCTGAAATACGTAAATAAGGGATGGAGCATACTGATCGCAGAGCGGATTTCGACGAATTCGAAGGGCGAGATTTCTGATGTGTCGGGTCTGGACGGGCTCGGCTCAACCTTAAGCCTGGCTTTCACGACACATACGCTTTCCTACCTCCACTTTTAGTATTGTCTTGTGTATCTTGCGTGGGTTCATCCCAACGTCACAATCATTCCGCGGCCACCTAGGACAATATTACGGCCGAAGATTGTGCGAGGAACACAGGCGGGAAAGAACGTAATATGTGTGGAGGCCAACTGCGTAATTGATGGTGGAGGGCGGCTGCGAAACGCTCTTGATTTGGGTGATTTGCACCCGACGTGACCTTAGGTATCTAATCTGGCTCGGTTAACACGCGAGAAGGTTGTCGTAAATAGGGAGATAATCGGATTATAGCTCCGATACATGCCTGCTATGGGAGCTGAGTATCCATCCAGTCGCATTGCTTTGCGCCGGCTGCAACAGGAGCACGGCCCCAACTCAGCTTCCGTCTTGGCCCTGGCACGGTATATTATGAGCCCCAGGAGGGCCCAAAGTTAGCATCGAATTCCAGCGACCATCCACTCGACCGCAATGGCTCCAGTTCCCGCCGAATCTGCCCCCGTCGTTCCCGCGAACCCGCCTCATGCTAAGGTTACCTCCTCAGCACACCCATTTGACCCTTTGAATGCAGATGAAGTATGCTTTTAGTATTTGCGTTCAAATGGCCACATAATAACCTTTTCTATTCTAGATTGCCAGTGTCTCTAGTGCTGCGCGCCAGTATGTGGCAACTCAGACACCAATAAAAGCTTTCAAATTCCTTGGTGCTGAGGTTGTCCTGCCGCCGAAGCGGGATGTGCTCGCAAACCTTGGTATTCGTACTGCACCAGGTGCAGAGCCTGAGCCATATGTCGAAATCACGAGAAAAGTTGACGCAGATATTGTTGACCTTGTCACCGGGTACGTTTTTCACTTTTATCGAACGAAATATTGACACTCGAACTTTGGGTCGTATTAAGCCGTGCTTGGATTATTCACCTATCTCGCAAGGAAGAAATTTGGGTCGTTGATAGTGCCGAGCAACTTGCAGAAGGCGTAATGCCCCAACTTTCTGCGGAGGAACTCATTGAGGCCGAAGAAATTGTTCGCGGCGATGAACGCGTCAGGAAACTTGCTGCCGACATTGGTGAGTATACTCTACACACCCCGTTGTGCCCCATTTCGTTAATGTTACGGGCCATGTCTAAAGGTGTGGCACCTGATCAGATTTTCGCGGATGGCTGGTCATTGGGATATGATGACCGTTTTCCCGAAAAGCTGAGACTGCAGCAATGCTTAATGTTTGCCCGGTTTGAAAAGGACGAAAACCAATATGCGCATCCACTTGACTTTATTCCCATCATCGACTCTAATGCGAAAAAAGTTATCCACATCGATTTCCCCTCCCACCCGACATCCAGTGCCCACACCTCGAAATTGGACTATTCGACTAGGCCCCCCAGTTTGGATTCGCCCTCCGACCGCGAACGGATTCCTCCTCCTAAAATGAAGCATGAATATCTCCCGGATCACATCGATACCTCAAATGTCCAGCGCGAACCGCTCAAGCCACTTCATGTACTTCAACCAGAAGGTGTTAGTTTCAAGATGACCGGAAATATACTTGAGTGGCAACAGTGGAAGATGCATATCGGTGAGTAAAGCCAACACGTATTTTGCCGTCCTTTGAGCCAACTTTTTGGATATCGCTAGGTTTTACTGCTCGCGAGGGTGTGGTCATTGGGACAGTAACGTACAACGACGCAGGCGAAATCCGCCCGGTCTTCTACCGTATATCATGTGCAGAAATGGTTGTACCTTACGGCTCACCAGACCACCCTCATCCCCGCAAGTTTGCATTCGATGTGTAAGTTTGAGCCCTAAATTACCGCTTGGTTTATGCAATTATTCATCGCTAAACAGGGGCGAATACGGGATGGGTGTTCAAGCCAATGAACTTTCCCTTGGTTGCGATTGCTTGGGAACAATCCACTACCTGGTAAGTCGACCCAAACCTGAAATACCGCGCACTCATAATATTCGTAGCCCGGCCACTTTATCGGACACAACGGAAATCCTGTTGTGATCAAAAACGCCATCTGCATTCATGAAGAAGATGCTGGTAAGTTACCGTTAGCAGACTCAGGATCTAGTCCCTCAATCTTGTTTAGGAATACTCTGGAAGCACACCGATTTCCGCCCTGGTGGACGCTCCCACTCTGTGCGCTCCCGAAAGCTCGTGGTTTCAATGATCTGTACGGTGGCGAATTACGAATATGGTATGATTATATCTATAATTTACTATATGCCATTTCACAATCTAACCTGAACGTAGCCTTTTATTGGAACTTCTATCTCGACGGTACTGTTGAGTTGGAAACTCGTCTTACCGGAATCCTGAACGTGTAAGAGAACATATTTTATTCTTGGGCAATCTCTGAATAACTTCGCATAGCTACACACTCGCTGAAGGAGAAAAGGCAACTTTCGGCACGCAAGTCGCTCCCCGTATTAATGCGCACTACCACCAGCACTTGTTCTCTATTCGGTACGATCTTGCCAATCCTTCTGTTTAGATCTATGCGCTAACTAGACCATTCTAGTGTTGATCCCATGATCGACGGCGTTAATAATACTCTTATCGAGTCAGACATTCACCCATACCCACACCCCACGGGGTCGGCCAAGAACTACGCCGGAAACGGTTTCATCTCTGTGGACAATCATATTACCACAGCCAGCGGCCGCGACTACTCGCACGAAACCGACAGACGCTGGCGTATTGCCAATACGTCGAAGACCCATTACGCTTCCGGTTTGCCTGTTGCATACTCGCTCGGTATCGGTGGTGCAACACGAGGACTTCTTGCTCAACAAGACAGCTGGGTGCGTAGGCGTGCTGCGTTTGCGGAAAAGGCCTTGTGGGTAGTTCCTTCGGATGAGACTTCGTCGGGAGGCAGGAAATGGCCTGCTGGAAGGCATGTCCCGCAGACGTGAGTTTTTCGGATGTTCCAAAGTGGCCTCGCGCTAAACTAGTTCATATCTATAGGAAGAATCAGCCCCAGGACTCCGTAACGGCGTGGTGCAAGACTGGCGATAGTGTCGAAAACAAGGACATCGTATTGTTCCTGACAGTTGGTAAGTTCGATTGTGTCCCCTTGGTGTTCCAAGCTGATGAAACGCATGTATTTAGGTGTGAACCATGTTCCGCGTCCTGAGGATTGGCCTGTGTGAGTGTTTAGCATAGGCATGAAAGATACAACAAAAATACTGAGTTTGGGTTTAGGATGCCAAGCGAGCATCTCCGGATCGTCTTCAAGCCGATTGGATTCTTCAAAGCAAACCCGGCTCTGGATGTCAAGGCACCGGCCGACGAGCGCAGCCGAAATGCCTTCCCAACCGGCGACATTGGAACTGGTGCAGTGGTGTTAGGACACACAAATGGCGAGCACACAAATGGCAATGGTGCAATGGAAGCGCCTGCCTCGTGTGGTTGCAATTAAAATATGAATAGTTAAATACAGGGTGTCTTGGACATATGCATCTATAGGGAAATTATGAATACTGTATATAGTGACAAGAATGTGGCAGGAACATTGGTTATTCTCTACCATGATTAGATCCAGTAGTCTGGCTTCTTGATCGACAACTGTCTACTCTGGAACTAAAAACCCGACAAGGCAACCATCAAGCATAAAATCCAAGTTTACCCAGGCGTGTGTTGTAGCTTCGGACCAATCAATTATATTGTTGGTACGGTTGGTAAGGTGCCACTTACCAAAAAGCTTTGTCCCATCTCTCCCGGCTACTCGCATCAGCTCTTTCTCACCGCCAGGGTGGTAAGGAAGGTATGCGGTAATATTGTACACCTTGCCGCCAAAGGCCGACCATGCATCATCTCTGGAGCGATGCTCTTTCAACATGGACGGGGTCACTCGCAATAATTCTGTAACTCCCTGGATAACACCCCACTTAAGCTCTTTTTACTTGCGGAAGGGCGCAAAATAACACTCACCCGAAGGTCTACACCGGACGATTTTAAGTTGGCCCAGTCCAAGGCACCATGCCCCGGTTCTAATGCGACCTTTGCTCGTACCTTGCCTTTTGTATTGACATTTGGCATACGCTTTGTCGTCGAGGGAGGTAAAGCAAGTCCGCCGACCGACGGTAAGGAAATGGTGTTTCTCTGTTGCGATGCGTTGGGAGAGGTCATAAGGCCATTCGTAGATACCGAGGGCAAGCGAACGGGCAAAGGCGGTGGAGGCATGCGCTTGGAGTCGGGAGAGGGCGATCTTTTGTTGACTACAGACACAGTAAATTTAGGCGTTAAAGCAGGACTAGGAGCGGGATTGGAGACAACCTCTACGATTGGGTTATTAGAATGAGGCTGGCTGCTCGTCGCCGAAGAGCGTTGGATACTATTTGGAAGGGGAAAAGGAGGTGGCGCATCGTCGTCGTTCAAGTCAGCGGACTTTACGAGCTCGGCTCCGGTCTCAGATGTAGGAGGAGATGGGGCTGAAAGATTGATGGTGGGTCCAGATCCGGAATTAGAACCAACGGAGGAGTCGCTTGTGACGTTTGGAGTTGGCGTGCTGACATGAGGCATGAGCCAACTGCGAAGATAGGAAGACATGATCCTGTTTGTGGGGGTTATGAAAAACCGAGATACGTGGTGGGCTCTCGTTTTATATCCGCAAACCTCGGCGCGCTAGCCTGTCGCCACCAAGAGCTGCCACGGTGGCCGCGGAGATACAACACACCGCCACATTTGACTACCCAATTGCAACCAGTCTCCTGTTACTTGTACCGAAGGCCCCAGTAACAGTCTGATCCCCAAGTGGGGTTCTTAGTACTTAGTCACTGTTCCGTGATTCCCGAGTCAAGTGAATGGTTTATCCAGGGCTATCCGGCCGGACTTGGGCCATGCCATAAGACGATCCCTAGTGTCCGAAACCTGCCGAGCTGCCGAAGGGTGACCTTCCATTGAGCACTTCACTGTAGTTACAGCTTATACCTAACCTTCGTCAGCACTTGCACAACATCAGGCGGGTAAATAACGAGCGCACCGCGTCCACGAAAATGCGTCCTACGTAGAGGACATAAATTGGTACTCATATATCAGCAATCCAAATAGTTGTATGTAAGCCTGCTTGAGCCGCACTGCGATGCAGGGCGCACAAAGTAACAACAAAAATTTAAAGACAGACACTCCGCATTCATCTACATCCAGAGATTGGAAACTAAAAAATATATGTGCTAACACGCGTTA
Organism: Ceratobasidium theobromae; assembly: GCA_037974915.1. NCBI lineage: Eukaryota > Fungi > Basidiomycota > Agaricomycetes > Cantharellales > Ceratobasidiaceae > Ceratobasidium > Ceratobasidium theobromae. The sequence continues at coordinate 256,437 of JBBBZN010000007.1, forward strand.
AACGTATATCTGCATGCGGGGAGCCATATTGGTGCCATAATGACACAAAACTTCTACCGCGCTACGCCTAGGGAAACGTTATTGACGGATCTTATACTGTGGAACGGAATAAGTGTTCGGCTTAGCCTTGGCAGGTTCGTACACGGCGCTCGTTGGAGTTTGAACGTAATCATACCCCTCGTCCTTGCGCGCCTCATGCGCCAGCACCGGGTCATACAACTAGAATATGGAACGCACTATCAGCGCATATAACCTGCAGAAGCGACACATGAAACCTACTGTATTGGAAGAGTTATAGGTGTTTCTTCTCGTAAGTGGACGCTCATCCTCTTCTAAGTCTATAATGTTGCATCTGCCCTCGTACGCGCTAGTCGGAGAAAAGCAAAGGACATACCACGGCTGAAAATGACAGAGCCTCGAACAACCTGTTGTCGCCTCTGGTATTTTTCTTCGAAAATGGGCATCAACATATCAAATAGAGCATAGAGCGTGCTCAACATGGTTGCAGTGGCTACAACTTGGTAAGTGCATATTGGGGACGAGAAACTAGGGCCTTAAACGTACCAATAAAGACAGATACTAGGAGAGACATGATGGGCTTGCGCCGGAAGGTGGGGCAGAGATAACTAAATTTAAACACAGAGGCACCAGGAGTGTTGTTGAACCTGTGAGGGAGTTGTATGTTGCCCATCGGAGTATTTTCCGCTGCGTTCCGGAGCCCTTCAGCCCAAGATGTATTAATACACCTCCACCAGGTGCAAAATTTCCAGTAGTCATTACTATCCACCCTCCAGCTTGTGTTTGTGTTAATTAGGATGTCACCGGCCCATGCGTGAAAGGGATCAACCCGTATGACTTCGTTGAAATAAGTTTTATTGAGGTAAATGTTAGACGCGGCATTAATGGTTCCAAGGTCAATCCTATAGTGGTAGAACGCCGAGTTACGAGTTAGCAATTACCATCATCTGGGTTACGACTGACTTACAAGATAGCATCTCGCAATGCGATGAACATATTAATGATTGTGATATTGAAGGGCATGGGGAATTCCTGCCCATCATCGCCATTACCCCAATAGTAATGGAGCATTCGATTGGCATCATCAGTTGTGTGGCCGCAAGTTGCTGAGTAATTGTGATGTTGCGGCGACCAGCAGAAGGTACCAGAATCAGCAGCCCATCGAAGAATGTACGGACGGTCATATTTTATTTGATTCATGTTAAGGTTCCAGATCCTTCGCTGGGACCACACAGCATCGAGAAGATCGGTGCTCATCGCGCTGAGCACCATGAGCATATTGTTGGGCGAGGTTGGATCCACAGGCAATTTCTTCACAGTTGGTTCTACATCATATATTTCTCCAAGACCAGATTGTTGGGATTGGGGAACAACTCTAGAAGAGATGAAATCGACTATATCATCAGGTCCCAAGTCTGTGTTGGGACTGCTGCGGTGTGTTAGGGAGAGCACAATCGTTTCAGGGATGTTCTGAGAGCCGATTGCCTCATTACCTACAAAGCCGCAATGCACATTTGCCTAAATCAAATGATAAGCATTACTAACAGGGGAAGGGCACCATAAGTAATCTACCTTGGACGATAATATCCTAAGAGGGAAGTCTATTCGCATGGTGATAGTAAGAATGTAACAATTGCTGAGTTGGTTGGCCATATATGGCACTGGATAAATTTGCTTTGTGGGATCTTCGAGTTCGCCATTGTATGCGCTTCGATGAACTAGTGAGATAAGGCATACTCATTAAAATTAGCAGGGGGCTACAGTACGATCTACATACTGTATTTGAATAAAGGCATTGAGGAGTTGGTGCGGAGGGTCATGTCATCGGTAATTGATACCGGTTGACAGCGTTGGGGGATGATAGGACGAAAGATCTTGGGCCAAAAGCTGGGCATCCACCACGGCTTTTCAACGATGTTGGGATCTGGGCTCAGTTCGGTTATCACATCGGATCCAACTAAAACAACTGCAGAAGTCATTTCAGTGAGCTACTGCCCGACTTAACAATACAGAATTCGAACCTACTATTTAGGGGAGTCAAAACGCATAATAAACTGAATACCACCAGGTAGAAAACGTGGGGGAGTCGTGGTATTGTGTACTTCTTTCGTACGGAATATTCAAGCTGGGCTAGCTTCATGGATGTTGGCTTGATTTACGAGAAGGTGGTGGTCACTAGTGGGCCGGGGATTGGGGGGATCCCATTTCTCTTTGGCTTAGCAGTCTTATCCATAGAGCGGAGGCGAAATCCCGGACCTGGTATTCGAGTGCCGGATTCGGAGTAATATATCCGCAATTTACCTGGTCATGATCAGGGGTGACACGTGATCGCGATCTCCGAGTGAACACATCTTATGAAATTAGCGTCAATGACTCTGTCCTTCCCGCCACAACAGGTTTTCGGGGCGACATGGGTGTGAAACAGCTCTGGACGCTGTTAGTCCCGGTTGGCCGTCCTGTCCCGTATGTTAGTTTGAAATAATAATAATAATAATTCGATCTAATTAATGAAATTATTAGGTTAGAGACGTTGGAGGGCAAGGTGCTAGCCATCGACTCCAGCATTTGGCTTTACCAGTTTCAGGCCACCATGCGAGACAAGGAAGGACGTGCCCTTGTAAATGCACATCTTCTTGGGTTTCTTCGTAGGATCTCCAAGCTGTTGTTTTATGGGATCAAGCCGGTGTTTGTATTTGATGGGGGAGCTCCTGTCTTAAAACGGAACACTATAGTGAGTATACTCTTTCGAGTGGTATGTTCACTCAATAATCCAAACGATGTTCTATATAGGCCGAGAGAAAGAGACGCAAGAGTGGTGCTGCTGCTAGTCATGCGAAGGTGGCTGAAAAGCTGCTTGCAGCGCAACTTCGACGCGCGGCACTTCATCACGCCGAAGGGCAGGGCAGGTGGGTGCAACATGTCGTGGAACCATTATATTTTCTCAACTATTGTTATTAGCTCAGGGAATGGAACGTCGCCTATTCGGAGCAAGCCCGCGTCCAACTTGGTTGATGATGATAATGCCAATTACCTGGAGGATCTATCCGGACCATCGCTCGTCCTCCCTGGCAAACACAACGCCCCTGCCCCACCCGTGAAACCTGTTTTCAAGTCATCCAGCCCCTTAAAAGTGAAACCTCCAGTTAAACTTGCCAGTAGTGGCTTTCAGGAACACGATCCTTACCGTCTCCCAGAACTCACCACGTCTATCGATGCACGCGCGCTACCCAACGATCCCAGACTTGCGACCGACGAAGAAATTCGAGCGTACATATCGCATCTTCGTCCGGATGATCCCGAGTTTCACGAGCTACCTACGGAGGCACAATATGAAATCTTGGGTGAACTCCGGCTCAAGTCTCGCACCACGTCCCACAGACGGTTGCAAAAGATGCTAAAGGAAAGCAAAACACCGATGGATTTCAGTATTGCTCAGATCAAAAACCTGGGACAGCGTAACAGGCTCACTCAAGAGGTTCTATCCACATTAAATTTGGTGGGGACAGGAACTGGCGCTGTGGTGCCAGTGAAGATCGCTGGTGAGAAGAACCGGGAGTACGTTTTAGTTAGGAATGAGGAGGGTGAGAGGGGCTTTACATTAGGAATACGGCAAGAAGGAAACAGTGTCGAAAAACCAATCGTGGTCGAAGAGGATGACGCGGGAGATAATTCATTTGATAGTAAGATTGATGATTCTTGGGAGGATGTAGTTGTTCCAGGAAGGTATGCCATCGGACAACCCCTAGTTCTCGCCAACTAAATGCTAAACAGGTCACAGATTGGGATTGTACCCGACCAAGACTGGCGGGACTTCAAGCGGGAGAATGCTCTGGTTGGACTTGCGAAGCGTGATACCGATAAACGCCTTACCCCTCTTACCACTAAATCTGGGCCAGTCGAACAGTTAAGTTTGTCTGCACGGCTCGACAAGGGAAAAAAGAAGGAAGCACACCCACCTTTTGGATCCGACGGAGATTCACACATGTCGGATGAGGATGTGGAATTTCAGCTGGCAGTGCAAGCGTCATTGTTAAGTGATCAGATTCATGAGGATGAGGAAGACGACGTGCAACGTGCTTTGGCCCTCTCGCTCACTAATCAAGGTATCAGTCGCGGAGAAGCTTCGAGCTCTACCAGCCTCAAAGATCTTGGCACAGGAGCTGAACTACACTTGGATTTTGGCTTTGAACGACCTTCTACCTTGTTTGGTGCTCCAAATGGATTACTGGGTGGGAACACCTCGACCCCATCTTTGCCCTCGCAAGCCGGCAATACTGCGGAGGACTTCGAGGATGCTGACTTGGATATGGAGGAGATTATCGTGAATGTTCCTTCAATATCAGCCGAACAAGTGCGGGAAAATCCAGAATGGGAGAATGTCGATGGCCTCAAAGCTCCGAATACTGCTACCTCAACCAAGGATCCTTCCATTTTTCTATCACCTATGAAACATACCGCGCTGGAATCTTATGAAGCTCCAAATTCAGATCTACTCCCTGCTGAACCTGTACCTCTTCGCTCATCAGCCACTCGCCGTGAGCTCGCTCAGGCGCTATCTTCTGGAGATGAAGATGACGACGATGCAGTTCCGCTTCCCTCTAGGCTTATGACTATTCTAGCTCCCTATCAGACCTCCTATCAGACTGAAAGCGGGTTAAGAGATTCTCCGGTTAAGAAAGTGGAGGGAGCTTCACCAACCAAGCTCATGACGCCCAAGCTTGTTGTCCAGGATGCACAACTGAATTTCGAAGTCGGCGAAGGGAGTGTCAAACCGCTTACGCACCGCGGAACTGCTAATGCCAAACGGGTAACTTGGGACGACGGTCCGCAGGCCATTGACGTTTCGAGATCCATCTCTATTGCGGTTCCCCTCTCCACTCCAGCATATACTGGATCACATGTGAAACCCGCGCCCACAATCACTCTCGACTCTGATGAAGATGGGGGTGAAGTGCCTCTCAGGGGTACCATGGAGAAGCACCAAAACATCCCCGCGACCCCCCAAACGGGCGATGAAACAACTACCGAAGTCCCAATCTTACCATCCTGGTTTAACAGCGCGCCTACTATAGAGGTATCAGCTCCTAGCAAACGAGATGCGCCAATCGAATTGTACCGAGATGTCCAATTGTCCACCCGCACTACCATAAAATCTGACGAAATCGACAACCAACCTCCCATATCAGCCGTCCCTGAAGAGGACACCTATGACGTCAACGACAAGTCGCAGGAAATTGCACCAGTACAACTATCGGACGATGATGACGCTGACATGGAGATACCTTGGTCTCGCTCGCCCACTCCGTCTGGCGCCCGTTCGCCAGTCGCAGTTCCTGTTTGTGCCGAGCCCGATTTCGATTCGGTAGGTTCCCGTAACTCGCGACTTCGGGCCGAAGACGAAGAAAACGCATCATTCATGTCAAAGCTACAAGGCAAATCGTACGCTGAGATGCGCGAATCACTCGATGCGGAGATAGCCGCGTTGCGAAAAGAACGGGCGGCCGCTCTACGAGATGCCGAAGACGTAACCGCCCAAATGAGCGCACAGATTCAAGTGCTTCTACGCTTGTTTGGTGTGCCATTTGTCAACGCACCCATGGAGGCCGAGGCGCAATGTGCTTTCCTCGCTCAGCGGGGACTGGTTGAAGGGGTGATCACCGACGATTCCGACGTGTTCCTGTTTGGGGCTGCACGAGTATTCCGCAATATGTTCAACCAAAGCAAGACGGTTGAGTGTTTTCTTGCGGCGGATCTAGAACGCGAGCTTGGCTTGGATCGCGAAACCCTCATAGGGCTTGCGTATCTGCTCGGAAGTGATTATACCGATGGGCTTCCTGGAGTTGGTCCTGTAGTAGCAATGGAGATTATGAAGGAATTCCCTGGAGAATCGGGGCTCCACGATTTCAGAAACTGGTGGAGAAAAGTGCAAGTTGGCAAAGACACTGCAGCTGATTTGAAAAGCCAGTTTCGGAAGCGTTTCGTATGTTGGAATTATCATATAGATATCTTCATACTTACAGAATAATTATTCGCAGAAGAAGAAATTCACATCTCTCCACTTGACGGAAGAATGGCCGAATCCCAAAGTAGTGAGCATCTACGTTGCCCGCATATAACCACCCATGCTCATGGTATTACTTCAGCGCGAGGCTTACCTGGACCCCACAGTTGACCAGTCCGAGGAGAGGTTTCAATGGGGACTTCCCGACCTTGACGGCCTACGACGGTGCGACAACACATCTCATCGCACGCCGCTTGGCTAATTTCTTGAGATAGATTCCTTGCGGAGGAACTATCTTGGAGCGTGGACAAAATAGATGAAACGATACTGCCGATCATTCGACGCATGACCCAGCGTTCTACCGTAAGCATCTTTAGTTGTACCCAGCTCTCCTACGAATTCCAGCTGAGTTCTTTGTGTTTGGCTCGCTTTTTATGCCTCCGATTGTTCGTCTTCATAGACATCAGCGGCTAACCGTCAAGGCACCCTGACCTCATTCTTTGACGGACCTAGCACTTCGTCCTCTAACGATGTTACGCATGCCCCTCGAAAGCGGCAGCCCTATGCGTCAAAACGACTCCAACAGGTTGTTGCCGAATATCGCGCACGCAAAGCTGGCGAAGAACCTACAAACGAGGACGATGATAAAGAATGTTCGGAAACCAGGGGAAAAACAAGGGGAAAGAGATCACACGACGAAAACGAGACTCCGGAAACTGGGAAAAACAAGACAAAGAGGGCGAAATCTCAAAAAGGAAAATCGAGTGTTAAAGGCAGAACCTCACACCAGCCGAATACTAGCGGTGGGGCGGGGTCTCAAGAGCCAGCGGCCGGGGCCAAAAGGCAAAAGCGTAAGCGGAATCCTGCAAGTTCTACTCAGGCTCGCCGTGGGGGAAGGAGAGGAGGGGCTGGTAACCGCGCAAGCAGTAGCTATGCTCGAGCAGGTGTTGACAACGCGAGTGACGACGATCTGGAGCTCCCTTCAGACGCTTGGAGCGAGAACCCGAAAACTGAGGACGTTCCCATTGTCAAGAAGCCTTGTTTGCGACCACGCATGAAGAAACCAAGCCCACTTCCTCAGTCACCAGAAGACAGCGAGAATAATAGCGATAGTAGTGATAATTATGTTGAGTAATGGGACCGGTATTTGTCTGCCACATCTTTATGTATACTGTTATTTAAATAATCACCAGCTTGGAGCAAATATATCTAAGTTTACGCAATAGCTCGCCCAGCACAAGTTAATGCGAATGCGCTAGTATACGCTAAATACGACTTTGCACATTAACCGAGACAATGCTTATGATAACGTAGCTTAGGTAGGTAATCGATTGTATAAAATAACATTAACATTGAACCGTAATTAGTGAGGGTCAACGCATACCGCGAATCAGAATCCACCCCTCTACCCTCGCTAGTAAGGCTTATGTTAGATAATCATACTTACTGTATGTCAGTAATAACGACATTTCACAACCTAACCAGCCTGTATATGTAACTAACAACGAGTTATCAACGCCAACTATAACGCACGGACCCTACGGCTCAAACTATAGTGATCTACAGTGGCACAACTCCATTCCCATACCCGGGGACCGGAAATAAGCCCGGGCCCGGGGGACCGAAGCAATTCAGCACCGCATATTCATAAGTCTTTCACATGTTAACGTATCCTAGCGTTCTTGACAAGTATACAGTACCCAAGTGAACACCCGCCATACAAATCGGCGGTCCCATTAGCTAGCTATATAGTCTAAATCAATGCCTACAACGATGTTAGGCTTCATATCTATAACTAAACCGAACACTAATACTGCAAGCACCGCCACCGCGGACACGGCCTGCGCGCACCGGCCCGGAGACAAGCGTGTCCACATGTACAGTATCCATGGGTTGTATCCGCGATCCGTAGGTGTGGTTCATACGACAACAGTCGAACCCATAGAACTTATATCTCAAGGTGACAGGCAATCCTTAGTTGATTTTTAGCCAACAATGTCGCCTAGTGTACTTTGTTTCGTGGCCTCTCACCAAAATATATCCCAAATGGAAGCGGATTGTATATGCGCTAGCTCTTGATCTCGCTACCTAAACCAATTACAACAAGCTCTAGGACCCGCCAGTATTCGGCTATTACGGTGACACCAAGTCCCATTCGAAGGACCCGAATTGAGGTTTATCATGGAATGTTTATCGTCACTACCTCAGGCCAACGCTAATAAAGCCTTGGACAAATAATGTACGCCCACGATTCATACCGGAATTTATTAAGTTCGTCTCACCCCAAGAATAACATTATTGACGCCCTCACCATCTCACCTTAAGCTTCAGACAGCACGGCCCGTCGCCAAGATACACTCAGAAATAAGTTGTTCAAATTCAACTTCGATATTGAAATGAATGTGAAGAATTAAGGATTCAGAACATACACTTAAGCGAAGTAAGTCAAGGAAACACGGACGCCCAGTGGTCTTAACTAACGGTGCTACGTCGCGATAAAGTCACCCCCCCCCCCCGCCCCAGCTCATACAATGGATGTCGATGGGTCTAGATTCGAGCAGGATCAAATATTTTGCTTGTCCGTAATCCATTCCATATTACAAGGTACGCACGATCGTCTACAACGCACATCCATCTCCTTGTTGAATAACAACCGCGCTGCGTCCATAGGCATATTGCTTCCTCTGCTATGCAACTTTCTCTTATCTAGACGAGAAGACACAATCTGGCTCAAAGGATATGTAGCTATCGTTAATGCCATAGCGCTGTTTCAAACAATAGTCCACGTCATACAAGGATTCGATAACCTCGACGGACGACCCCCTCGTGGTTGGGTGAGTCGCCAGCACTCCACCAAATGCTCATCATCATCTGCTGTTGACTGGTGACCTTCCCCAGCTAGAAGTCCTGATACCGAGATTAACGACAATTCAGAGTGCTTCTGTGCAAGTCTTCTTCATCCAGCGGTGTTGGCGGATGTTTCGCCGGCGTCTACTCCCCATCATTCCTTTCATCGCTCTCTTTCTTACAGCTTTTGTCCCTGGGGTTGGGCTTGTAAGTAGCTTTATTCCGGATATATGGACCATAAAGATGACACAAATCAAAAACCAGGGAACATATCACTACCCTACGCTGTCAGTTCCAGCCAATGAATTAGCAAAGGCACGTCTGCTGTACATGACTCCATTCAGCTGTTCACATGTTGCTCCCATGAATATAGACAAAAGTCAACTGTAAGGGTTTCCCTAGTCACTAAAGCTTCCGAAACTCAATTAGTTCTGAATCCCACGCATAGTGTCAATCTGGATATTCTCTTCCTTTGTATTGGATCTCGCGATGACCACTACTAGTAAGTACGTCCCAACATGCGCCCCATTACCGCCTTTGGCTTACCTTGAAATGTTACTTAGCCGTTGGATATTTGTGGCGCACACGAACAGGTTGGCATAATTTGTCTGCGCCCATAATGTGAACTTGACCTGCGCACAGGTCTCAAAGAACACTCGAGTGTCTTCTCGACCATTTGGGCAATTACATGGGTATGGTGGAAATATCTACTCGGTCTAAATATCTAAGATGCTAACTCAGAGGTTGGGGACAGTCTTCAGCTGCTCCACCCCTCATATTGATGATAATAGCCATAGTTGATGGTTATCTGGTGAGTCCTAAGGCTAGACAATTATACCTAGTTCGTGCTAAAACCGACCTTATCATAGACAACAAACGCGGATCATCCGACACTCATAATAGCGGTGGACGTGTCTGGTTAGCAAAATACCTGCGCCAGTCGGGACGTCACTCACTCACGTTCCCTCCAGGCAAGATATTCGTTCTCTCTCTCATGATTAGCCTCTGCGGGTACGTAATTTAACTATTGTTATCCCCTCGGTTGATTCTATTAGACTCACGAAATGTCTAGGAGAAATATAATACAGGAACAACTTAACAAAACGGCGATGTCTCAAGGGGGAATATCTGAGCTACATGGCAGACATACTAACTCGATACCAGTCCTCATTAGACAAGAAAAGGTCTGCCAATTCACCCTTTTTCATTAACTTTTTGAATGTTCACTAATACATATATAAAATTCTTCAGACGATCGAGTATGAGCTCTCGGAATGGCCGAGAGTTAATAGAAGCCCAGGGGTAAAACAAGTTAACCATGAAGAAAACTCTGACCAAGAGGCAAAAATAAATGGCAGCCGACTATCGATCGATGGGTATGATACATCAAACCCACAGGAAATATTAGAAAAAACACCCGGACTCAGTGACGAGATAAAGATTGCTCAAGAATACCTAAGTCGCCAAGTTTGACCAATGGATAGGGCTGCCTTGGACTTTCAGAAAGAATATATAGGTTTATCTTGTTTTTGATGTATATACACTACTTTGTTTTGTACAACAGACTTCACATTCGCCAATTTCGTAAATACAAGTTAGGTTGTTGAACCTGCATACATTTGAAGTGATCTAAGCGCTGAATGCCCACGTGCGTGAAAGACCTTGGTGATCGAACAAGCGCCAACTTCGATCATGAAGACCTTATTGAGGATAGTCACTCGTTTCCCCCACGGACGGCCAAGTCTCTCGAGTATAAAATCAGCTCAATGTCAGCAAAGGTTATTATCTTACACCCCGCATGTACGCGCGGTGAATGGTCCTAGTACTTCTCCCTTGCACCGGCCGAACCCCCGAGATGTGTACAAGGCTCGGAACCGCACGCTTCTCATGTACACAACTGCAACTGTACGCTTACACCCTATATCTACTTGGTAACTACGAACGTCCCTGATAGGTCATTGCTGCCGTGGGCTTCACGTACGCTGCCGTTCCTCTCTACCGTGCATTTTGCGGTGCAACCGGATTTGGAGGTATACCCATGACAGACCGCGACTCGTCACGATACAGCGCCGAGAGACTTGTACCCATGACTAATGCCAAGCGCATCAAGGTACATTTCAACGCTGATACGGCGATGGCATTGCCGTGGCAGTTCCAGCCGCAGCAACGATATGTTAATGTTTTGCCTGGGGAAACGAGCTTGGCATTTTACAAGGCGAAGAATACGAGTAATGAGGACATTATTGGGATCGCAACGTATAATGTTACACCCGCCAAGGTGAGTAGTTGATGATGGTATTGGGAAACTTGAATGTGACTTGGGAATTAGGTTGCGCCTTATTTTGCTAAAGTAGAATGTTTCTGTTTTGAGGAGCAGAAGCTTATTGCTGGAGAGGAGGTGGATATGCCTTTGTTGTTCTTTATTGACAGAGATATTATGGAAGACCCCCTAATGGCCGATGTGGACGATGTGGTACTCTCGTACACGTTCTTCAAGTACGTTTTGTTTTTCTACTACGTTAAGCTTACTGAATGCGTATATATTTGTCAGGGCGCGACGAAATGCTCGAGGTGACCTTGAGCCAGATGCTCCCCAGCAGGTCGTTCTCGAGTCTCAGGGATGGGGCGATATCGAGCATGCACCTCAACTAAAGCATGACGTCGAGCCCGCCCGATCGGCAACCACATAGCAGGGCCTGCATCCCCTGCCTTATCTCAGCTCGGCTCATAACCACGACTCCAATTGCTTGCCAAACCCCCGGAATTTTGTATTTATTGATACGGATTTGTCACAAGCTATGATTTACGTGCGAGACGGGCAGGGACGGAGAGTATCCTCAGGATCTCGACACCGGTTAGCCGCGTGGAGTCCTTGCGGTCATGCTTCGCCCAAGGTTCCGCGTCAATGTGTAGATGGCATGCATTCGGCAATATTTATTTTAAGTTGTCCATTTCGGCTAATTGAAGCCATCCTTCCCGAGAGCTATATTCGTGCACATTTGTCATTATTTCGTGCTTGCCTGGTCTCCTGGCCTTTCGAGCCCTCATTTCACCCACTGATGACTTGTGTTTCCGCGACGAATTTGATCAATTGTTGGCCCTTGATGGCTGACTACAAATGTCAACAGATATTATTGACCGGAGTGCAGCACGTGCTCGGAATGAGGAAGTGACTGTTTTTTGGATAGGTGTTACAACGTGTGGTGGCGCTCTCGGCCCGAAGGTGAGCGGGAACGTGGGATCGCTCGACGAAGCGGTTTTCTATTTACGATCGATTTCCATGCCTCCCGGTGCATGTGGTAAACCAGAGTCACCACTGGTTGAGAGGTGGAACAAAGTGAGAAGGTGTGAATGCGATTGATCGTATGCCGCAGAGCGCCACCATGCGACTTGCACAAGAGTACGTCCGTAGCTTGGTCGGAAATCACTTTTGTGCGTTATGTCCGTTTGAGGTCCGTTTGACACAGGTGATTGAGCGGTAGTGGAACACGCGGTGTAAATAACAAATGCCAGTAAAGTTGCAAATGAGCTAAAATACAAGGTATGGCCTAGGAATCCCGTTAGCATGAGGCCACGGATCACACTAGCCAGCTTGAGATCATACCATAATGGTTCAACAAAGTCTGGGCGTATGTTCATTTGCCACGCTCTTGCTTCTCTAGCAAGTCCTTTGCCTCGTTTATTTTACTTGCTAGGTATGGTGAGCCTCCGCGATCGGGATGGTTGGCAATCATGATATTACGGTGGGCGTCCTTGTAACGTTGCTTTACGAGGGGCCCCTCTCTGAAGTACATGAGTGTACATGTAATATCGTGTGATCGAGGGGAATACATACTTGAGACCGAGAATGGCGAGAGCCTCTTTCCTGTCCATCTTTGCCTTGAATCCTCCTTTGACCCATTCATCTGCAGCTCGTGCCCCGCCGATAACTCCTGTTTTGATAAGATGGCGGCCTGCAAGGGCAGCGGCAATGGCCCCTATGCCGATTAAAACTGGAGTGGTCATGGTGTCCGAAAGGATGGATTTGGTAATGATCTGGACCCTGGTGACAGACATCACGGGCGTTTATGAGCGAGTGTGATGAGCGCGGCAAGTTGACGTCGACCTCTGTATTATTACTCCACCAATACTGGATGCAAGTTAGCCAACAACCATATTCTCAGTGGGAACAGCGCAACGCTGGGTTTGTTCCTCCAACAAGACTAGCACACGACCCACCCCGCGATCTCTCTCCCCCGCAGACTCCAATGGCTCCTTCAACCCAAGGCCCGAACCCAGATCCAACGACGCGGCCGAGCGTTCAGAACCGACAGTCAACCGGCTTCTTCTCGGCCTTCTCGCGTACCAAGTCGGCGGGAAGTGGCCAAATGTTGAGCCCCCCCGCAACTCCAAACACTGGCCCGCTTCAACATTCGCCAACTATTCCAGAACAACCCCAGTCTAATCCACCACAAACCACCCAAGAGCCCACCTCTCTGCCGCAACAGGCCCCATCGCCCGCGATGGCCACCCAGTCCACCCCGGCCACTCCCGACCCAAGTGCTATGGCCCCGCCATCCCCCCTCCCAATACAGCCTCAGCCTCCAAAGCCAGAGGAGCCCTTTGCGTTGGGCCCCAATGGCATCCCTATTCATCCCGAGCTGCGTTCGGTGCTCCGGCTGAATTCGGTCCATCAACAAAAGATTTACTACTCGGGCCGACTATCCAAACGCGTCGAGCGAGGCACAGACGGCATGCGCCCAGTCAAGGACGAGGGGTGGATTGACATTTGGTGTCAGCTGGGTGGCGTCACTCTCAGCATATGGAATATGCAGGCCATTGAGGAGGCCAATGCGCGTGGTGAACAAGTCCCGCCACAGTACATCAATGTGACAGATGCGGTATGTTGACATGTCTGGTAATTATGGCAGATGATAACATGTTCCTTTTTAGTTTGTACAAGTCCTAGGGAGTGTCACGTTCCCAGCTACAGCCACGTCGCCCGCTAAGCGTTACACAAACGTCTTGACCCTCAATACCGCAGGATCCAACCTTTTGTTATTCGTATGCGAGTCACCTGCAGCTCTTGTTAGCTGGGCCGCGGCCTTGCGGCTGGCAGCCTGGGAGAAGTCTCGATTGGAAGAAATCTATACTGCGCATCTTCTTAGGATTACCCTCACAGAGGGCCGCGTTTGTGAGCAAATTTCCAGACTGTACAGCCATTGTTGATTGCAACTCACGATAAACTCCCTATCGGCGCTTATCGCCTTCTAAACGTGGATTTTGGCTTACAGGGAAAGAACCACGTACAACTCTTGTCAAGGGGCAGCTTGAAGGCTGGGCCCGCGTGCGCGTTGCCGGTCAGACCGATTGGAAGCGGCTTTGGATTGTGATTTCGGCTGGGACGGCTGATTACCAACCCCAGACACCGGGCGGCCAACAGTCTACTCTTACGCTCACTCGAACGAATTCACAAGGCTCGCCAAGCTCGGCTCATACGCCAAAAAAGGGCCGCCTGAGCGGGCTGTTTTCGCGTTCTCACCACCATACGACCTCGACTGGGTCTACTGGAGGAAATGTCCTCACTCGCACGAATCCAGGGGATGCACCCAATATGCATTTCTTTGGCTCTCCCAAACCGAAGGAACGCAAGCATCCAGTTCTCAGCGTGTGGAACGTCACTCAGACGTTTGCTGTTTATCCCGAGCGGCCGGACTTGATTACGAGAAGCACTTTAATAAAGATCGAGGGCCGACTGGGGCGCGAGGAGGGCGCAGGGGCCATTAAAGGCACCGAGGCGTGGGTGTTGATCATGCCAGAAGTCGAAGGCGGACAGCCAGCAGGCCCACGGAAGATGCTGGAGTGGGTTGTTGGTGAGTTTTGTTTGTTAATCTCGAGGGGCAGTGGTTGATGATCACTCTAGCATTGCATGACGCGTTTAGGCTGTACGGGCGCCCGCAGCAATACTCGTTTAATCCACATAATACTGTATCGTTGATGTTTGCGTATCCTATTGAACCGAATCTCGAGGTTAGTCGACTTGCGAAGGATTTGGTGAATTGCTGATCGAGTTGTTGGATAGCTGCTCTTTTTGGACCGTGAGAATGCCGAGTCTCTTGACCCCCGAGACGACGCTACGTCTGTCGTACGGTCTCGTTTGACGGCCCTCCTTCAAGAGCGGGTGCGCCGCATGCCCCAGCGCAGCCCGAACCCACCACCTCTGACCCCTCAGAACCAAATCCAACCCCAAGAGCCGCCAAGCCAAGCTCAGCCTGTATCAGGCACCGGGCGGCAGCCGGCTACCGGAGGCCGAGGACCAGCACTTACGCCGATCACTGAACGAAGCACGACGGGTGAGACGAGAGCTTATACTGGCGGAGACAGCATTTCGCCTCCAAATTGGAATTCGTCTGGAAGTGGAGGTCCTAATTCTGGAGTTGAAGGTAGTGGGATGATTTCGCAGGGAGCCGCGCTTGTGAGGAGTCCGATTGAGGAAGAGGACGAGAGCAGGCCGATTAGCAGTTTCTGGGGCGGTGGAGGCGATAATGTTGAAGTAGGTGGAGGGGGGGGTGCGAAGCCGATGAGTATGGCGTTTGGAGCCGGAAATGTCGAGGGCCCTGGATCTACCGGAACGGGTAATCAAGAGCCTGCGCGCGGGGAACTCGTCTCGGTCAATGGTGCTACTCCGAGCCCGGCTCCACCTGGGCTCGGAGTAGATTTGCCTGCCAATACGAGGTCGTATAGCCCGATGCATTTGGGAACGGGTGTACCCGAACCTGCGCCTATTGATTTGCGAGCAGCGGACGTCGAGCATCGAGTCGGTCAAGGCAATGGGAATGTATACGATGCAAGTCCTTTGCAGGGGAATGGACAGATTGGGGGTAGTCCGAATGGGAGTGCTGAGAAGCCTGTGCTCACTCCGATTCGGACAACCGCTCTTTCGCCTCCTCCGCGTCAGGTCGAGCCGCCCAGTGTGCCCCCGGTTGTTGCTCAAGCTGCCGCGGCGCCAGTTGCTGCTCCACCGGTCGCATCCCCACCAGTCGCATCCCCGCCAGTCGCGCCTTCCCTACCTGTGGTTGCCCCGCAGACACAAGACGAGCGGCCACTGTCATTTGCAGTCGATTTTATTCCAAGCGAGGCTGCGCGGTTTATCTTAGGTCATGATGGCGAAGATGCGAACAAAATTGGATTGACGCATGTTAGTACGCATGTGGCCAAGGCCCCGGTTCTCGGACAGCGCAAGACGTTTGAAAGTTCGAGCGAAGACGAGGAAGAGGAGCTTGTACAGCCGGTACGACAGCAGGTGAGTTGATGGCTAAATCGTGGCGTGATCGAAAGGATTGATTGAATGAGGGTATTGCAGAATCCGAACTCATCGCCAGTCCGGCGGCAATCTACTCCGATGTCTTTGTTAGGCTATGTAGAAGGAACGAACCATCAGGAGGAGCTCAAACAACATCAAGAGACAGGCCAGGTGTATGCGTCTCCGGAACAGTTGAGCCCGGTCATGCCAGCGGCACCGCCGGTTGCATCATCACCCGCACCCCGGACTGGGTCAGGGTTTTCCGCAGCCGGAAGCAGAAATCTCGGAAGGAAACCGTCGGGAGCACGTGCACAGCCGGTGAAAACCCCCCGCGTCGCGAAAACCGGTCTTGCTCAACACCCAATTGTGGACGACGACGAGCACCTAGGCCGCGCCCGAGTCCATTCAACTCCACCTCCGCCTGTTCCTCCTTTGCCTTCACCGCCCCAGCAACAGTTCGATATGGTCGACGACCTCGGTGTAGACGCGCTCGCCGCACTTTCGTTTGCTGAACGCGATCCCCATGCTCCCCGTGCAGATTCTCCCCCGGCGCAGGCTCGCCGTGTCGATGAAAATCCATCGCGCACTCCGTCGCCCCAACAACCCGCGTCAGTCGCGAGGCCACCGCGTCAACAACCCTCGACACTTGCATCACAACAAACTCAGGGTCCTACTTTCCGATCGTCGTTTGCACCTTCAAAACATGCTGCCGAACGAAAGGCCAAGGTCCAGGCTCACCAAGTTGCGGCCGAAGACGCGATGAAGCGCCCTGGACGCGCAAATGGCAAGAGCAAGAGGAGCATGGTTTCTTCGCGATCCGGCGCGTGGGAGTCATCGGACGAAGAAGAAGAGGCTCAGGACGAGGATGCTTCCGACGACGAGCCGCTGCGCAACCGTTCTGGTCCTCCATCGGTGCACGCCCACACGAATGTTGTCGCGCCTCAACCTCAGCAGCAGCACCGTGGTGCATTTTTGGGCTCTGCACATGGGTCGGCGGCCGATTTGCACTCGAACACTCCCCCAAATGCGCGTCCCCTTCCTTCTCCTGATGCGTATCATCCCCCGCAGGGACGTCCCCCGCGTGGCTTGCCGGCACCTCCTACTCATATGGGTGCCAACGGTTCGCCGGATCACTTTGGTCAGGGGCGTCCCTCGTATGGACCTGGCAGTCTCCCACCAAGCCGCGCAGTCTCGCAGGCGTATGATAGCTATGGCGATGAGCCGCAGCAGCCTACTCCGCCTCCTCAGCACCCTCTAGCACCTCAGCAGCCCTACCGCGGCACGTATCGCCAGACTATCTGGAGCAATGCGCTCGATCCGAATCACAACAACATTAGCTCGGGCCACAAGGAGAAGGATACTTTTGTACAGATCAATCCCAACGAAACGATGACCAAGGCGTTCACGCCGCAGGGCCTGCTCCAGGCTGGCCTGCAGGACAAGCACGATCGGTCTGCCAAGCGCCAAGAGGAGCTTGCGCGCGAGTCGGGTGCGTCTTTGCTCAATGTGCCCAACAAGCCACCCCCACCCCAGACTGGTCTTCTCGGTGCCGTTACCGCCCACGAACGCGACAGGAAGCGCGACGGTGGCTTTGGTGCCGTTCTCACCGAGCGCGAACGCGAGAAGCGTATGGCCGAGGACCGTCAGCGTAAGATTGATGACATGCAGCGCCAGCAGCTCGAAAGCCAGTCGATGTATGGCGGTGGCATGAATCCCATGATGATGCCCATGATGACGGGAATGGGTGGTATGGGCCCCATGGGTCCGATGGGCGGTATGGGCATGATGGGTTTCAATCCGATGATGGGCGCCTTTGATCCACAGCAGCAGTTCCAGATGTGGGCGGCGCAACAGGCAGCGGCCGAGGCTTATCAGCGTGCCATGATGACATTTTCTCAAGCTGGATCGATCGCCCCCGGACAACAGGAAGACGCCCAGCGCGTAGCTAGCCCGATGCCGGGTCAATGGGGTATGATGGGTGGTATGCCGGGGATGATGGGGATGGGTGGTATGCCTGGGATGGGCGGTATGGGGATGAATCCGATGATGGGGATGAACCCGATGATGACTGGTATGGGTGGGTTTGGCGGTTCGCAGTTTGGCGGCATGAGTGCGATGGGAGGCATGGGCGTGCCCAACGGTGGCATGGGTGGCATGCCCAATGGCGCCATGGTTCAAGGCCAAGGTACTGGCGGTCTAAGCCCAGAAGAAGGCCCGTCGAGGCAAACTTCGAGCCCCGCCGCTGGTGGATCTGGAAACCAACGTTAGCGATTATGTTTTATCTGTTTTTTCACATATACCCCCTATCAGGGCCGAACGTTGTTCGTGCGGACATTGGGCTTGTTTTCAAAATTACAGTATCATGTGAATATGTCCTACTTCTTGTTCTCTGGCTCTACATATATAGCTTTGGAGAGTTTGTGCTGTCGTTACACACGTATTCTCGAATATCGATGCCTTTGGTTTTACTTTGTGACGTAATAATCTGTCATCCGAGCGCTTGATCGAAATAAGCGCCGAGGGTTCATAGAGCACTGCAATTCACACCTGATCCGCACCGCTGAAAGTCACCAACGATAGCAGACAAGCAATTACTGAACTGGGCCACAGCTGACAGATTGACTTTTGACAATTATTATACACAAACATGCCGGCCGAAGAGCCCACAGAACCACAACTGGACGTTCCACCGCGGCCCCTGGGCAGTCCGTCGTTGTATTCGCTGCACACGATCCCTGTTCCTCCCACTCCACACTCTCCCACCTCGCCACGATTCGAAGAGGGCCGTGCGGGACCGTCGACCGAGAGTACGTCGCTGCTTTCCTCTTCCGGGAACCCGAGGTCGTACACTGGGCTCGGCAAGTACATGCCAGCCGTCGACCCAAACGCTCGCAAACTGGTCTTTCAAGCTGGACTAAAGATTCTGTTGTTATTTATTGTTGGAAGTGTTGTACTCGGTGGGACACTGTGGGTGGCCTTGCCGACTCTTGACGAGTGAGTTGATCGTGTGGTACATAACCCACTAACGAGTCGAGTGGGCAGAGCCGATCGACCGATGCTGCGAATTCCCAAGTCGTTTGCACAACTTCAAGATCTCAACACGTTGCTCAAAAAGTACCGAGACGTGTATCCGTTTAGGATTTTCAGTAGGTGGGCTGTGGACTGTGGTTTGAAGTGTTGACGGTTTGGCAGTATGTTATACGATAACGTACCTGTAGTAGGTGGTGCTTGTTAGGACGAGGCGGGTACTGAGTGGATCTAGTTTGCAGGCGTTTTCGTTGCCTGGGTCGATGTACTTGTCGATCCTTGGAGGAGCGGTCTGGGGCGTTCCGCGAGCACTGCCATTGGCCTGTTCGGTGAGTTGGGGAATTGGAATAGGAGGTCGAGGTTGAGGTTGAGGTTTGTAGTGCGTTGCGACTGGTGCGACGCTTTGTTACTTGATTAGTGCTGCGCTCGGGCCTGCGTTGCTCGCCGTGCCGAGTTGGCGTGCTCGACTGGACGCGTGGGCGGAAAAGATTGACGCACAGAGGGACAATCTGATGAGCTACCTGATTGTGATTCGGTGAGTAGATGAGTGGGATCGGGGTGGTGCTGACGGGAGCAGGATTGCGCCGTTTCCGCCGCATTGGGTTGTGAATGTGTTGTGTCCGCATGTGGGAATTGGGATTCCTCGGTTCTGGATATCGACGTTTTTGGGGATTATGGGAGTGAGCGTGATTCATACGACGATTGGAGGTGAGTGACTGTGTTGGGCGTCGACGATCCGGCGAAGCGACGGGTGGGGGATGGGATTTGTTTCGGGTCGGAACGTAATGGTTTGGTGTGGAGATTTGAATATCGGGCCGAAGAGGGGCCTCCTGAGGCGTCGGGCTTGAATTGCTAGCTGTTTCGGGCGGAGACACGAGGTGAGTGGGATTCCGGTTTGATACTGGTTTAGAGGTGGGAAGTGGATGGTGAGAGGTTTTATGCGATTGGTGGTGGGAGATGATTATGGTGGATATGGCTAGTGTATAATTGGAGCGACTGATATTCAGGGCTATCTTGATTCTATGTGACTAACGTGTAGTTGTATAGATCTGATGGAGGTAATTATGGGGGACCATTGGCGCGGCTTGATGAGCATGGATTGGATGGGGTGGTGGGTGAGAAGTTGATGGGGAAGCGGGAGAAGGTATATGCATTGGAAGGGTCGGAAATGAGGGGGGTGGTGAATTTCCCGATCCGAGGCCGATGTGCCGATTTGCGATTAGCGGGTGTCGGGAGCGCTGGAGCGAGCGTTGGTTTGCTCGATATGGGATGATCGGAGGTATTTTATGCGCGGCGGATGGAGTGCGGCCACGCGAAGGATCGAATCAATCGGATCGTTGACGCCCGGAGATTTAAACTCGTGCATTGTCTGACGGATTGCAGGTGGCCTGGACGAGATGACGAGTGCGGAGGACCTGCACCTTGTGTCGTGGAAGAACTTTGGGCTGCTGGCGGCGGTTGTGGTAGGGGTGCTGATACCCGTAGGACTGCGGTGGTCGTGGAAGCGGGAGCTGGAAGACGAGGTGCGGATTGCAGGGGGACCGCAGGGGCAGGGAAAGAAAACGAGCGCTAGTGGAATGTAGTGTAATGGAATTGATTGATGGGATATTTAACGAGCGCCCGGGAGTTGCCAGCTTCCCCCCCACCCATGCTGCCCCGCGCCGGGATGCTCCACCCACACCCGCCATACCGCTATGAGCCGCCGATGCACGCGCTGCCGCCGCTGGCCGCGATGTCGCCGCACGCTCCGGTGACGAGTGCGCTGCCGGCGACGCCTGTGACGGCCTCGACGTCGTCGCTGTCGCCGCCGCCCAAGTCGCGGAAGCGCAAAAAGACGGAGGACGAGCGGGACAAGGCGGCGGCAGAGCCCCGGCGGCTGCGGCGGCTGCACGAGGCGTGTGCGCGGTGCCGGGGGAAGAAAATCAAGGTGGGTCGGCAGCAACTGGTAGATTGTGCTAATAAACGCAGTGCGACTCGAAACACCCCAACTGCGGCGCATGCGAGTCGGCCGGCGTCGAGTGCAAGCAGGAGGACCGCCACCGCCAGACGCTGCAGCCGCGCGGCCACCTCGAGCACCTCGAGACGCAGCTCGCCAAGTGCAGCGCCCTCCTCGCCGGCCTCGTCCGCGGATTCTCCCTCGACGCCATCGACCGCCACCTCGACGACGCCGGCGTCCAATGGCCCCCCGCGCCCACCTTTGACTTTTGCCCCAAGGCCGACACGCCGTTTTCCGCACCCCGCCTCGTCGACGACATCAAGGGCTCGGACCCGAACAACCTCGACCTCAGCTCCACCCGCGGCCTCAGCAAGTCGTTTGGCGTCGCCCGCGTGATTACAAAGAATCTGCCCACCGAGACGTCCCCCGAGGCCCGCGAGGACCTCGCCATCGAGGGCTACATTGCCGGCCAGCTCCCCAACGGCCATGCGCCCCCCGTGCTCAATCCCAGCCACTGGCAGCATTCCTCGATCATGCGCAGCGCAAAGCCCGGCGCACCCCCCGAGCCCCCCGTCGAGATATGGCTTCCCTACGACCAGGCCCGCGCCTTCAAGATTGTCGATGTTTACTTCAGCAATCTCGAATTTGCCCGCCCCATTTTCATCCGTCGCGAGTTTATCGCCAGTCTCCGCGCCCTCTACCGTCTCGTCGGCGGCGGCCCCCCCATCACCTATCCCGAGGCCATCGAGGGCGAGGAGCCCCCCGACGACGAGCGCAGCCACAACTTTGCCTCGTATCTCTCGTCGGTCCACGATGATCCCGGCTTTTTGTGCAGTGTCTATCTCGTCTTGGCCCTCGGCACCCTCAGCGAGACAAACCACCTCATGCACGACAATCCCGAGGCCCCCATCCCCAGCGACTGGCCCAGCCATGTCCTCTTCTTTAATCTCGCCCTCCGCATCAAGCCCGATTTGCGCGTCACCATCTCCAGTCTCCAGGCCCTCATCCTCCTCCACTGGTATCTCTACACAGAGGTAGGCGATCACTCTTGCCCTTGTCCCCGCTCACCTCTTGCAGCGCAACGGCCGCACCCTCTGGCGTCTTGTCGGCAATACCATCCGGCTCGGCGTCGAGCTCGGCCTCCACCACGATCCCACCCAGCAGTCCTGCTTCACCCGCGAAGAGGCACACGTCCGCAAGTGTCTCTGGAGCATGGCCCTCATCCACGACCGCGGCACCTCCCTCATCCTCGGCCGTCCCCTCGCCATTGCCGACGTCGACTACAACACCCCCCTCCCCGATCAGTACTTCAACGGCCGCAAAATGTTTTCCGACTATATCCGCGATAGCACTCCCATTGTCGTCATTCAGGGCGACATCATCACCAGCTTGTACCGCCCCGGCAGACTCGACGGCTATGCCCTCATGCGCCATGCCACACGCATCAACAACCGCTTCATCGAGTACCGCAACTCCCTCCCCACCTCGGACTATCGCTGGTACTTCGAGGGCACCGACGACTGGCCCCTCGAGCAAAAGATCAAGCTCGTCGAAAACATGACCGACGACCACGGCATGACCGTCCTCAAGTACTTTATCAGCCGTCTCATGCTCCTCCGCACCATGTTCAATGCCACCCAGCTCCACATGAACATCCGCCAGCAGGCCCTCAAGGATGGTGAGTGCTATCGCTTTTTTTTTCTCGACTAACATCTCGCCAGCCGTCGTCACGTCCCATAACGTTCTCGCCCTCCATCAGCACCTTACTCGCTCCCCCGACGTGGCCTTTTTCGTCTCGCCTATTCCGATCCACGTCGCTGCCATGGTCATTTTATACGCCGAAATATCCAATTGCATTCACATTCCCCGCACTGTCGCCAAACACGACATCCACGTTGCCCTCACCATTGTTCCCAATCGCCGTTGGCGCTGGCAGCGCAAAGATCTCCACGCCTCTCATCCCCTCATTTCTGCCCTGGCCGAGCGCCACTATGGTGCCGATTTTATACGCAGTTTGGGTCCGCCACAGCCTCCGATTTTGATGAGCGAGATTGCCTGGCCGTTTATGGACGTTGATTCGCTCCAGGTTGATCCCGAGGAATCGGTCCCGTCGACTACCCGCCAAATGGAGCGCAGGCGCGAGATCGAGTTGGAGATCCGGGAGCGCGAGATGCATATTGAACGCGAGCGGGAACGTGAGATGGAAATGCGCAGGCGGTACCCGTACGACGCTACCACCCCCACACCCAGCAATCCCAACGAACCAAGCGGCTCAACAGGAGGCGGAAGCACAGGCTCGCCCGAAGACGCCTACCACGTCCAAACACCCACCACGGCCCTCGGACCGCCCGTCCAGCCCGACCAAATCCCCGATCGGCTATTTTACCCCATGTCGCTCGAAGAAAACCTGCTCAATTTTCGGGGCTTGAGTCATCCACACCATTTGCATGGTTCAGAGTTTATCCCGCAGATGCCCCAGCCTGAAGCGATTCCTGAAGTCCTTGCCCGCTTGCGCAACGAGCCGCCCGAAGGACACGTTGATTTGTACCAGAGCTCGGCCTATTTTGTAGAAGAGCAGTATGACCGCGAGCCGTATGACCAGCAAATGGGCTTTAGCGGTCCAACCGTCGTCCCGAGCGTCGTTCCGATTGCATACGGCCAGCCAGTGGACAATTCGGCTTGGCCCCCGCCACTTGCGCGCTGATTGAATAAATGCAATGATGTAATTCTATTGTTTGTTTGCTTTGCGTTGTCGTCGTCGCCGTCGTTGTCGCCGTTGTGGAAAATGTCGTTTTTTATATCTGTTTTCTTGATTATATCACATTGCTTTTTTGCAGTCGAGTATCTTTCTGTTTGTTTACATCGGCTGGAGACGAGTTTTTCTTCTTTTTCATGTGGGGTTATTGCGGTTAATGTAGGATAATTGGAGATCCGTGTGATTCATATCAAGCAAGTACACTCAAAACAAACATCTACAGCGGCGCATAGTCGGGTATCCTATAATGGAGGGGATAGTTCTACCACTTGTCAGTAAAAAAGCCAACATTTCCAAACTACCCCACTCACAAACACATGGTACACATGACCGTTCTTCCCGTGCGGAGGGTAATACGCCTCGTTGAACAGGTGTCCTGGAGGCATGTCCTCCTTGCGCGAGCGGATGTATCGATCGTCTGTCCAGGAACAGAAATGAGTAGGCAAGGGCAGTCGGTCTTTACCCACCTTGACTCTCGCCAATCACGCTGAACCCGTGCTTGGGCAACACAAATTTACCCACTGGGAGGAAAACTTGTGAGCGCAGAAGAAAAGGAGTAAATTAATTACCTTGGAGCTCCGTGTCGGTGATTGTGCTCCGGCTTACCCGCGCGTACCCAACGCGCCACTGTCAACTCTAATTTTCAGCCCCGCGGACAGAATCTCGGATACTCGGGTTGATGCACGTACCAGTCCTCGGTACAATATGTATTCGCACCTTGGTATCGATAAGCACATATACGCCAATGAGACGGGTACGTACCACCGGTCCCAGTCGAGATTGTCGATATCATGCCTACCGACACTTGTTATTTGAAAACAGCGGAACAGGGGTATGTACTTACATGCGCGCATCTTCGGTAAGGAAACGGTATGGAGCCGCTGCATCTAGCGTTAGCACCAACCACACTAGAAGCGCAGATCAACGTACGGCGTTCAGCAAGCGGTTTGGTGACTACATACCCTACAACGGATCATTAATCATAAATCCCCCCTGTCGAGATGTACGTACCCAAAAAGATGGTAGGCTGAGGATAGGTAGCGTTCATTATTTCAGCTAGTCGTTTGCTCTGCAGTTCTCTGTCGAGTGGATCTTCTTCCTGACCATTGTGAGAAACGACGACATTCACTTCGGTCCCCCATGCGTCAATCACCGCACTGATGGCAGGAGCCAGTTCACCATTGGGTGATGGCAGCAGGTGATGCGTTGACCGCAAAATCGGGAACTACACCACGAGGTCTCATAGGGAGCAGCAGGCACAATACACACTCGCTTACCTTGGAAAGTAGGACTGCTCCCCAGGTGTGGGAGTTGGGTCCCGGGCCAAGGTCTGCGCATGAAATCGAGATTAAGGTTGGCTACCTCTAGCTTCCTTCACGCGAGCACTTGCCAATGTACTAGCAACTCTATTAGTATACGACTTCCAAATGTATCAACAGACGACATACATAGCCCAGTTCTTCAGCGACTACTTGCGTCCTACGACGTAATGATCAGCCTAGATGCGTGAATCTTTGGGGTTATGCTTACAGATCTCGATGGCCGAACACAATGCGCTAACAGCCGAATCAGCGCCGCCAACAAGGGTAATTGCATACATGCACACTCACATGCAGATCGGTTTCGAGAAGACCTGCAAAGTTGCGTGATCAGCGTCCTGCCCCACCAATTTCACTCAAAGACCCACCAACTACATCCAACTCCATATCACTGCCCCACAATTGAATAAAGGGTATTCGTATACGACGTTAACACTCACTGTATCAGATCGCGCATGCGTCCTGACCGCACATCAGCAAAAGCCGCCCGCTGGGAGAAAATAACTCACTTTGACTATCCCGCCCTTCGTCGTCCTGACCAAAGTCTATTTGTCCAAGTGCATCAGTATTGAATGCTATGCCGCGTGGAACACATACGCATTGTCCAAATTCCGGCGGTGATCAATCTGTCCCCTGAGTGGTATGGCATCGGCGGACGCCGGGGTGTACGACACAATGCAATCGACATGGCAAGGACCATCACTAGGCCCAGAGTTGCCCTAATACGGGACTTGAGTTTAGCAACTGTTTGCTTGTGCAGTCTATCATTGCCGTTGACAGCTTGCGCTTCCGCCGGACGCTTGTCCCAGTTTAGGATCCCGCAGCCAATTGCAAGGACTTCGGCTATTAGGACTCTGTGGCGCATTAGATATTCTTTCCCTATACTTGATAGATCACTTACAGATCTGTCCTTTCTCGCATATATGCCCCGCCAGGCACAAAGGCATACGCCGTTGCCCACACCTGGACAGGAGGCAATTACCGGTTAGTTGGTCGGACACTAGCACAAGTAGCACGTACATCCGCAAGTATCAATAGAATAGTGACCATCCATGATAGAAAATAGACCAGAGCTCCGCCGCGGAAGGCTGACTCTTGAAGCATTCTAGGGAAGACGGTCATCAAAAAGAAGCCGTATACAAGTCCCCCTGCATATCCCGTCCAGTCCCGGGAGTAATACATGGTAAAGCATGCCGCGGCACCGATATAAAGCCATGCTGGGTGGTTGATTGCCCGCATCCCCGCGGTACTGCTCGCTAGCGCAAGGCCGGTGCATAGAGCCGCAATTGTGAGTGGGCTCGAGTTCAAGCCAGGAATGGGGCCCTGCAAGTAGGGTGAGCTTGGCACACCTCGGCGATCATTCGAGACAAACTTTGGCTGGGTAGCCCGTCCAGGACCAAGCAACAATGGTGCCCGAGTCAGCGAATAACGAGTAGAGAGCAAACACGGTTCCCCCCAAGCCAACGCTAGCCATCCACCGCTTTGAGCGGTCTGAACTCGACTGCTCAGGAGCTGCGTCACTGTGTTGGGCGATCGGTGGTCGATAGGCAAACTGGGCCAGGGCCAAAAGGGCAAGAGCGAGTCCGGTCTTGTTCCATCCACCAGAGCGGGAGTCGACAATAGGCCAAACGGGGTTGTTGGAGTGGTTCGCCAGTTTAGACAGGTTGGCGATGATGAAACTAGCGGCGAAAACTGAAAGGCATGAGTTGGATTGACATGTGTATTATAAAACGCACTTAGTGAGTTGTCCTTGGGATTAACGTGGTCGCTCATCCCACTCCAAGCAACCGCCCAGTCTATGCTTAGAGCCATGCTCGCAAACGACACGATAAATAAACGATATAATGGCGTGCTGAGGGCATACGATGCCATTCCGAGTAGGACGCAGGCACGCGTGACGCATTGACCCGAGTGAGATGCCACTGCGTTTCGGAAAGGCTCGATACTGAGAAGGAACGGAGCAAGTGTGCTCAAGATGGCCAACTCAGAGCCAGTAACGCCTATGAAAACAATATCCATCAGTCGGTACACTCTCTGAGCCTACATGTATTCTCACCCAACTCCCAGACATTAAAATAAAACAAGGTGATTGCTGCGCCAAGGCTTGAGCGACGTTATACTAGGTATACCTATAGACTTACACAATGATGTGTACACGGACCAAGAACAGTAAGCTGAGTGGTACAGGTTAATAACACCGCGACTTTTGAAACTTGGCCACTTACCAAGATACAAGTCGGCTGCATATGAAGCCCCAGGTGATAATATAAACAACTGAAGGAGGTCGCGGAAACTCGGGGGCGCTGATTTGGCTGGGGGTGTACCGGTGTTTTTTTGCACCGGTACTGGTGGAGCTTTCGTCAGGGCAGGTGCCGCATTCAGCTGTACAGGCTCAGTGCTTTTGCGTGCCACGGGTCTAAGTTTCAAACAACCCATGTCTTAGTACAAAGTTATACAATAGATGTAGAGACAAAGCCACCAGAGGGTCTCTTGCCATACTTTTCAATTTCTGCGCTGCTGCTGCCCACAGAATGGACTGTGATCTAGGCAGGCACTTTAGATCTACATGTGTTGAACCCGGGCATAACCATACCTCGACGGTACTAAATTCAGCTGAGCGGCTATTAGTGTTTTGTCGATATGCAGTTAATGGGACATACCAGACTTGATCGAATCAAAGGCAACGTCCGTCACAATCAACCACCACTCAAAGAAGCTATAGTGTGTGTATGCTGAAAGCAAAGTTAGAGCCTAACTCCTAGGAAAATAAGTTACCTACCCCCTGGAACCCGATGAACTTTGTGTTGAATGAAAAAGTATATCATCGGGGGTAGGGCGCCAAAGAACCTGACAAGCGAATAAGTCGTGTTTCTTCACCAAAGATAGAGCGCCTACAGGCCTGCAACAATTTTTCTGAGGACATATTAGAAGCAGTAAAAAAATCTCGTTCACACGCGCGCACCTCTGTTTTCGCGAAGCATGGTTCCCCTCTGGCGTGTAGGCAATACTTCCCAGCATCCAGGGAAGATTGCAGACCATGTACCTTGAAACAACGTTCGTTATTCGAGTTTTTGATATTGTGAAATGATAGCTTACAAGATCATGAGAACATCGTGTACGTCGTGATCGTCACTCGAACTAAAAGACACGTTTTATCCCTACGAGCAAGGGTTGTGGAGCAAACTTACGTTATATACACCCAGCCTATTGGTTGAACGATTTGGTTACTACTAAATAACAAGTCGAAAGAAGTAATAATTACCTCCACAAGACACGGTTCGTATCAGCCCCGAAATTGCAATCACATCCGCCGCCTTGGGATGGTGGATCCTGGTGACGAACCACCACAAAAACACGAGAGCGAATCTTGGTCCTGGATAGAACAAGGTGTGGGCACGACGAGCAGTCACTAGTACAGAGATTCGTACCAGAAGTCAACGCTATCAGTATTTGGAACAAATTGCGTTCAGGGTACCAGTCTCCAATCCTAGAATTTGCTTTAAGTTACAATGTGAGCACGTTTTCTGCTGAAATAGGCGTACGTAGCGGATACACTTGGCCACCATTCTTGAGGCCAGCCAGCAACACCATTTTTCACTATTTTCTTGTAGTGCAATGATAAACCAACTGCCAGCGCACAGGAGAAAGCTGCAGCGGCGCATATAGTATGAACTCGAGCTATCCAAGAAGAATTAAAGACGAAAGCATGGACAGAGTGCTGTCTGGCCATGATGTTGACAGCACTTTCTGTGTATGCCTTTCTAGGTCAAGAATCGTGGATCAATACAAGTCTTGTTGTCAACATACTCGCTCAAAGCACGCCGCGGCGCCGAGCACACGTGATATGACGTAATAGCGAAATTTATGGCAAAATTAGCGCCGGCGCCGAATACTGGGGAAAAATGCATATATACACATTGTTTATATTATTGACCCAGGACGCTCTGTCGTCACAAACCGAGCCGTAGATAAAGCGCGCATACAACCCCCGATCAAGGAAAGAATAATATCCAAACTCAAACGTCTCTCAGAAAGGTATGGGGTGAACCCGTGTATACTTGAGCACCCTCGAATGAAGCGATTAAGAATTGTTGTTGGCATTCCCGGGTATATTTCTCGCTTTAAGTTTCAGATGTTCCCGGCATTTTGCTGCATAGACCTTTTGCATCAACTCGATCTGTTGACGAAGGCTAATGACGATGCTCTTGGCATATTCCAATCTCATAACGTGCACCGGAGACCCCGCTGATGAAAAGAAGGACTGTTCCAACATCATGATGGCCTTGCCGTAGCAGTCAGTTAAACTCCAACTTGTACAACTCCCGACTCACCTGCATCAAGAGAGTTTGCGTAGTTTTCTTGTCCATAAATAGCATATAGTGAAGTGCTACGGTACGGTAAAAGAATAACGCAAGGTCGTAACCTTCAGCAACGACACTTTCAATCTGTTTTCGTTCCGAACCTGGAACTTCTATACGTTTTTGAAGGGCCCCTACCCCACATCCATAAGTCCTAACCTACAAGTTAATATCAAACTAAACTCACTGACGTCCTCAATCTTGGCCAAGGTTTCCTCGACGAATGTATTCGCATGTTCAACGAGTTCTGTTGAAAAAATTACGTGTTTCGTGGCTGGAGGTGGCATGGCAGCCATATCACAGTCGGCCGCCATGCGAATAGGGGCCTTCTGTACTGGGGTTGTTGCTGGAATCTGGGTTGTAGCCACATCTGGAGTGGCGACATCCCTGGACCTAGCCATTTGGAGCTGTTGAGATACCGACGCCGAAAACAAGTCCGTCATGTATGTAATTACATCTGCAATGTCTTGGCCTTCACTTCGACGTTGAAGTTGAAGCATCCACTCGATGCGCTCGTCTGCCCATTGATACCTCGAAAGGTCTGACCGGGACATCTTAAGTAGTCGACTTATCTTGGTGTACAATATGATGCCAGGATAAAAATGCTGGAAATAAATCTCCGCCATCCTAGACCCCGCCTCCACAGGATTCTGCGCAAGAAGCATGGAAACTTGGTCTGTGGGTGCCGGCTCGAGCGAGTCCCCGGTTCCCTCCGCGGGGTGGCGAATACTGATCGAAATATATTTCAAGGGCGTAGACATAACTGGGATTTGTCTCTTCTTCTCTTCAATGGGCAACTGCTGCCATTTGATATAAAATTCTTCAAAAGGTAGCAATATTTCTTCGTACGTTTTCTGAAGCAAGTTGGCTGCATCTCTCGACTGTTCGTCGTCTTGATTCCTATCCTTGGATAGCGCATGCTGAAAAGCTAGTCGTTTCCATTGGTTAGGATTGTGACGAATTTCAACCTTGCCTCCGAGCGCGTTGATTTGCAGTGCCAAGATCGACAGGTCCAATTGTATCCCGTTCAGTATTGGCACCTCTGGAGGAGTCGTCCCAAGTTGCCCTCCCCATAATTTAAATAAAGGGGCGAACGCAGGACCAGAAGGAACAACAAGCGTCGAGTGTAGGGTATATGGAAGTTGCAAGCCAGCTTGAGTCGACATGTCATTGAGCAGTTCGGTCGTAAAGTGCCCCTGAGGGGAATTAGTTATGGAAACAGAGATAGGATTGGAAGTGGAATTGGAGGTAGACGAAGAATCGATTGTCGTAGACGTAGCCCTTATAGGATGTCTAGGGGTTGCTTGCGACTGAAGCCCCATCATTAACTTTAACTCTGCTTGGGCCAACATAGACGCCACGTTCTCTACTAGGCGCATCTCTTCCCGGGGGAAAGCCTCGCTTTGACCGAGCTTAGCAGCCTGAAACTCCTGCCTAGCTTGAGCGATTTTCCTTCGAAGCTCCAGCGTCTGGTCTGAGCGCGGATCGGGCCGAGACATGACTTGGACCAGAGGGGGTAGCAAGTAGTAAAGCGGGTCTAAGATATGGCAGAGGCTATATCACCAAGCGACGAGAAAGGCTGAGCACAACCCCAGACAACAAATATTTGAAACGTGAGCGAAATGTCTGTCTCCCTGCCCAAGGGCTCGACGTTGCAAGTGGTTAGCTAACACATATAGCCTCGACAGGTGGCTGTGCATAGCAGATGCTTCTGTATATGGACAAATAAGTCGACTGTTGGAGCAAATAGAATGTATATACCCAGGTAGAATTGACAATAGTACATGCATGAACTTGATTCAGTTATATGAGAGGTCGGGATGCGGGAAGAGCAGTCTAAAGCGACTATACAAAACGAAATGTCGGTCCTTGTCTCGCTCCAGCCGCGACCTAAGCTTCCTCCCAGAGAGCGCTTGAAGCTCCCTGTAGTAAAGCTGGACTTCCAAAATATCCGCATGCAACTCGACTTTGATTCTGTTTGCTAAAACCATGCGGTTTTCCCAGTGGACCGGGGCTCTGACGGTTGCTAGACTCATGATATTCATAACCCGCGTGCCGACCGCCTCTTCGGATGGTGCACGGTTCGCGGCTGACAGAGACTTGAGATGTGCGTAGATGCTGAACAAGTCGAGGTCTGGGCGGATAGCGATACCATGGTATGCAAGGCGTTCGACCAGAAAGAGGATTGCCTAGACCAGCGTAAGACTCGTGCCACACCAGCCAGAACTATAAACCTACCGTGCGGACGTTTGCGTCTTCTAGTGGCTGGTCGAGACACAATTGTATAGTGGTATAAATGACTTGGCTTAGTCCGGCTTGGATGTTAAAGTCCGGGGCAGCCGGTCCCTACAAGCCGTTAAACTTTTACCCATCAGGCTTATGAGAAGAAACCCCCTTACAATGTCGTGATACGGGGGCGGCGATTGGAATTTCTGGCTCATTGTGCAAAAGTTCCACTGTCCGACCGAGCCACATTCACCCTCGGGCCCAGCAGGACCGCCCTTGTTCAAACGAAACGCCGGACCATTCAGCTTGCCGTCCAACATCCACCAATTGAGTTGCCGGATAAAGCATTCTTGGTGCGAGAATATAGGGTTAAACGTGACAATCTAGGAAATACAAAACCAGTCACGATGAGTCGAGTTGGATCGCAACGGGACCTACATCTCCAAATGCAAGTCGAGTGCTTTGCATCTGATCTGGAGTCACGCGACGTCTTTTGCCGGATGAGCTCTGCGAAGTGCTGGAGAGCACCAAGGAAGCCGGTCGCCGGGACCCGCTATTTCCAGGTCGCGAGATCCTGGACTTGGATGATGATGAACCCATCGAGTCTTGTGGTCGATCGCTTCGATAGTGTCGTAAGGTTGATGTCCGGATCTGCCGAGGGCCCTCGCGACCGCTGCGTGCGATGGCGACGAGTGAACGATTTAAGCGCTGCCATGCCGAACAGATCTGTTTACGGCCCAAAATACACGCGGCGCTAAGAATCGGCTGCGGTCATTGCACAGGAACAGCAGACAATCAAAAGCGTGCTTGGCTCCATGACCGACAAATGAGGGAAATCAGAGGAAAAACTCGTTGCAGTGCCTTAAAATACTACACGTGATGCTGTCTAATTTGAATTACAAATGGGACGGAAGAGCCAAGTCCCAGCCCTGGAGTCACAAGAAGAGACGCCAAGCTCGTGGGCGTCAGATCGTCGGATTCTCGGGATGTTATCGCGGACCGGAAGTCTGTTGCCATGGCGTATTAATCCTTCGAAAAATATAGCAGGGTCAGACTTGGATAAAGACTGGGGGCGGCCATTCGAACCCTTGGGCTGGTTCATTCCCTCTACGCGGGCTGTCTTTTCTCCCTCATTTGTTGTTAATTATTCCCAACTGGTGCGTAGAACGTCACCCAAAGCAACACAACGCTAAAGACGCCATGCAGGACCCCGGTGGCCCTTGAACTGCCGTGCAGCTCATTTTAATTTTTCCCATTGGTATCAATACTATCTAGACATTTGAGATCTGCATAACCTGCAAGTGCCACGATCAAACGTTCTCCAACGGGTGCATTGACTCTATGCGCACAGATCCATTCAGTCGAACCATGTTCTTCAACCCATCAACTCTGATTGCGATGCTCAGCCTCGCTTCAGCCGCCACGGCCCTGGCCGAGCCGCCGTACCGGTCCTCCCTACCTCCCATTCGCAGGGGTCTGGCATCCAAGCTCGAACGGCGCACACAAAAACTCGCACGTCAGAGGGGCGCCCAATCTTCTCAGAGTGAGTACGGTGCGCAAACGGGATCTCACCCTTGGATAACACATGACGCGCCATAGCACTGGACCCTGCTGTCATTTCACGTGGTTTGGCCCAGAACGGTCAGCAAAATGGGGGCGATCCTGGACAGGTTCCGTCGTTGACTTCGTCCAATAACTTGTGAGTTGAATTTTTGGGTTCCCGGGTGTTGAGCTTAACCTTGTGTCCAGTATCAACTTTTGTTTGAGTAGGTTGATTAAATGGATGTATTGAATGGGAGCTTATTTGTCAACTTGTAGCCCAAAATGTGCCTCTGACGGATGGCAAGCAAATCAAGGATGGAAGCTGCAATGTCGTTCCTGTATGTCTTCTCAACAAGCGCCTCGATGTCTATTCTGAGAACCGCCCAGATGGGCCGTATTATTGGGCAAGACAAGATGCCGTCGAGCAAATTTGTGAATCCCAAGAACGGGGATACTCTGGCTGCGAATACCGCATTCACAATTCAGATGGCGGTCCAGAACATGAACACCGGTAACTTTGTTAACCCCCAAACCAACTATTACGGTGCCCCACAACGTGCGTCGAGTCATTTATTTGTCCATGTTGGATATTAACCGCGCATATATGCAGAGGTCGATAACGCGGGGATCGTAATTGCCCATTCCCACGTTACAGTCGAAGCGCTCAGCTCGTTGGACCAAACCACCCCGACGGACCCTCGAAAGTTTGCATTTTTCAAAGGGCTAAACGCAGCTGCCAAGGGCGGAATTTTGACTGCCGACGTGACGAACGGTTTGCCCAATGGCGCTTACCGGATGTGTTCGATCAACTCGGCAGCGAATCACCGTACGTGATTAGGTTGATTGGTGACGTTTATTGAGTGACTTTTTTGGTAGAGCCTGTTTTGGTTGCGGTTGCTCAGCGCGGTATGCTTGATGACTGTGTGTACTTTACTGTTGGTGGCAACGGTAATGGTGGCAATAATGGTAGCAACGGCAACAATGGCAACGGCAACGCTGGAACCGGTAGCAACGGCAACAACAATAATGGTAACGGCGGTGGACGCAACAAGGCCGGCAACAACGGCGGGAATACCGGTAACAAGGGGAACGGTGGTGGGGGTTTCAGAGGAGGATCTGGTGGTGGAAAAAATGCTGGATCTGGAGGTCGTAATGCTGGACGTGGTGGCGGATCTGGCCGAGCCGGAAGAGGGCGGAACCTTGACGTTGCTGCCGAGACCGTTACTGGTAACACACACGTTGGTGGAAATCTGCAGGCGTTTACGGGGGCGCTTGGTGGCGCGGCACCGGCCGTGTCGGCCAACAGCGGCGGATTCTTGATTGGCGGGAGCAGTTTTGCAAACAAGAATGCTGCGTTGCAAAGGTCTTGCGATGTGCAAATGGATGCATGGTACGTAGGAGGATTGGCTGCTGGGCAAAGACTGATCCGATGTGTGCAGTGTCGGTGCAGCCCATTCAGCCGGCAATAGAGCGCCGCTGACAGATGGTATATGCAAGACTCAACAGCAGGCGTGCACGGCGGCTATCAGAGAATGATTTCTTTTGTCTTGTTTCTTTGTGTAGATGCGATTTTTGCACTATTTTTGATACCATGGTGGAATTAATTATGCATTCAGGCTGGTATGGAAATTGAATGGGGGCAACTGAGGCGGTTTGCGATTTCATCTGCATGGTTACGACTGCAGCGATGGTGGCTCGGGTGGTGGGCCGGGGGCGCTGGACGGGCCGAGGCGGGAGATCGCGGTGTCGGGCAAAGTTTGGAGGATGTGGTCGGTGTTTTCCGTGCGCGTCGTGTTGGGAGTCGGAGTGTCATCGGTGTTGAAAATTTGGAGTCAGCCACTTTGAGGGTGTTTCAGAGCGTCGGTTGAAATTGGATAGGTTGCAGGTGAAAGCGATGGTTGGGGAAGGAGTTTGACCATTGTGCGGTATGAGAGTGTCACCTGAGCCACGAAGAGGAGGAGGAATAATATGCAGAAATAATAGTCGTATGTAATGCAGTGTGTTTGGACATATTTGCGAACACGTGGCGGCCAGCTTCGTGATCAGAGCTTGGCTGTCGCTCGCACCGTCCCTCCGCGACCCCCTTGTGCGCTGCCGATGGGCGACCCGCTGAACAACGCATTCGCACAGCAGGCCCTGTACCGCCACATGGACAGCTCGCCGCAGCAGCCGCCGTCGCTGGCGCCCGCGATCCCGTCGATGCCGGGGGGCGTGCAGGACCCGAACCAGGCCCGCCTGTGGAAGGCCATGGGCGAGCAGTACCGCAACAAGCAGGGCGCGGGCGGGAACGCAGCACAGGCAAGTCTCTTTCCCGTCGACGCTGGTGATCCTGCCCAGCACCGCCACGCCGTCTGCCACAGCGACTGACGATTTTCCAGTTTTTCCAAAATCTGCCCCATATCCCCGGCCAGCCCTTTCGTGCCAACCACGCAATGGCCCTCGCCAGCGGCCCCCAGGCAGGCCAGGCGCTGGCCCAGCCCAACCCCACCGCCCAGCAGCAGTTTCTCCAGCAGGCAAACATCCAGCGCCTCGGCCTCGGCCTGCAGCAGCCCCAGCAGCAGCTCCCCGGCGCTTCCCTCGCCCTCCAGCACCCGGGCCACCTCAATCTCGCCCAGTCCAACCCCGCCCTCATGTCCCTCATCAACAACATCCCCCAGCAGTCCAGCAACCAGCTCATGAACAACCTCCTCCGCAACCCAAATGTCCTCGAAATGCACAACCGCAACATGCTCGAGCAGTCGATGAGCGACCAGGCAAGTCCCGCACACCCTGCTGACACATCACTGACCCCCAGCAGTTGCGAGCCATCCAGTCTGCCCGCGGCAATCTCGCCCAGCCGGGTGGCGCCCCCGCCCCGGGAAACCCCCATCTGCGCCACCCCTCGGGCGAGCACAACTCGCCCCTCCTCTCGGCCCACGACCCCAATGCAATGATGCAGGCCCTCAACCGCTCCCCCCAACCCGCCAATCCCCCCCACCAGAACATCGGCCCGCCCAATCCACAGACCCTCGCCATGCTCCACAAGCTCGAATCATTTCCCGTCCGCGAGCTCGAGGCCCGCGTGGCTGCCTGGCGAGACGGCATTCCAAATTTGGAAGCCCGCGTCCACGACTTGTTGACCGCTGCCTCTCGTCCCGGCGGCACCACCCCGGAGATCACAACCGCCTTTGGTCGCGCAAAGCAAGAGCTCGATCAGCACAAGTTTCTTGCCATCAAGGCCCAGGAGATTCTCACTCGCAAGCATGTCCAGGCTCAGACTCAGCAGATGGCCCAAGTCCAAGCCCAGGCGCAGGCTCAGGCGCACGCCCAAGCCCAGGCTGCTGCCCGCATGACACCCACAATGGGCGAGCCTCCTCGGCCTGGAAGGTATGCTGTGCTATCCCCTTATTCGTTTGTCTAACTCTATTCCAGTCGCGCCGCCGCTCCTCTCCCCGGTCAAGCCCCAGCCATGTCCGGATGGCAACCTCAACCCGGCGGATCAGGTACCCCACAGATCTCTCAGGCTTCTCCCCCCGGTCCCTCCGGCACCCCGTTCCAGCCCGTACCATCCCCTCAGCCCAATATCGAACAACAAAATCAACAAGCATCGCCCGCCTTTCGTCCCGGTGTCCCTCGCCAGACCGCAATCCCCCGTGATCGCGCGGCGTTTATGCATTTTATGCGGATATGGTTTGTCCAGACCGGTCGCAATCCCGAGGCCATCCCCAAGATTGGCGACAAGCCCCTCGACTTGCATCAGTTGTACATTGAGGTCGAAACGCTCGGCGGGCCCGAAAAAGTCCAAGCCACTGGCCTTTGGCGCCTCGTTGCTGTCAAGATGGGCTACGTTGCCCAGGACGATCCCCAGTTGGGACAGATTGCCAAGGTCCTTGCCGACGCCTATGTCGCTCTCCTCGTCCCCTTTGACAATTTTTGTCTCGAGCGGATGCGTGCGGTGGGCAATGGTATCCAAAACAATCGGATGTCCCAAATGGGTCTGGCTCCACAGATCGGCATGGGTGCCAATCCGGCGGTTCAGGCTGGTTTGCGCTCGACACCGCCGGGCATGCTGCCGGGCGATGGCAATAATGCCGTGCTCAACTTTCAGCGTGTTCTCACGTTTATCCAGCTGTCTCTCAAGGACTGGATGCCTGACGTCCCGCCGCAGGCCAAGTTGCTGCGCGCGGCGAGCATGGATCTGGCTCAGATGCAACGTGAGGGCTGGCCAAATGAACGGATCTCTGTCGTCCAGCGCTTCAAGCCTGCACTCTTGCAGTACCGAGCGACGGTCATGCGGCAGCAGCAGATGCAGCAGCAGCAGGCGCTTAGCCAGCAGGGGCTGCAACAACAGGCTCAACAGGCTCAGGCGCAGCAACAACAAAACCCGCAGCAACAGCACGTCAATGATCACCGATCGTCGATTGGAGGCGGGGCGTTGCCTCCCACCATGCAGGGTCACAATCTGCAGCTCACTGGAGCCGTCAAGTCGTTGTTCTCTCCCGAGGCCGTGCAACGTGCCCGGTTGATGGTCGAAGCTATGGGGCGTGAGATTGAGCAAACACGTACGTTGGTATTTTCGGTTCCGGTCTTGTTCTCACGTGAAGCTGGTTACATAATAGGTCATTTGACGCGACGCGAGATTCCCGAGGTGCAGCGCGTGCAGATGAATCAGGCCGTCCAGGGCGCTCAGCCGTATGTGCTCGAGTTTGAGCGCACCTCGTCGCTCTACTTTATGCTGCTCAACAATCAGCAGCAGACGAGAGTTCTTATGGAACAGGTGTGTGCTTTGTGACGTGCCATCGATCTAATCTGATCCAAATTTTCCTAGTCGGCGCTTCTTCGCGAGCAGCATCGGATTCTCAAGTCCGGGACGCAGGATTATATCATGACGCTTGACGATGTTGCAAATGCGCAAAACGCACTTCGGATGGCGATTCACTCGCTCAAGGTTGCATATGGCCAGCGTCTCAAGCAGCATCAAGAACAAATGGCGAATATGCGCGTGGCAGAGGGCGGACCTGGTTTGGGCCAACAGCCGACCAATCAGCAGCAGGTTCAACAGGTTCAGCAGCACATGCTGCAGCAGCATCCTCAACAGCAACAGCAGGCTTTGGCTGCCATGTCGTTCCTCAATGCCAATGCAGGCATTGCGGGTGGACAACCTCAGCTGGCCCAAACGCGGCCACCGAGCCAACCCCAATATGGCTCGCCCAAACCCGATCCGTCCAAGGCTTCAATGGGCCCAATGTCGCAGCAACAGCATCCCGCTAAGCCTGCTGCTCAAGCCACGCCTCAGCCATCTATAAAGCAGCGCAAGCCGACTGCGTCTGGTTCTCAATCTGTCGATCCTTCCTCGCCTGCGGCTGCGCTCACGCCTAACATGGAGTCTGTGCCAACGCCCTCGTCTCTCAACGAACCTGCCACACCCAAGTCGCCCAAGAACAAGGCCAAGGCCGCTGCTGTCCCACAGCCCAAGCGCACACCAACACAGCCCAAGAGGAAGCCTGTTTTGGGCAAGATTGAGTTGCCGCCACCGGCGTTCAACCAGACGCCCAACAAGCGCCAGCGGGAAGACGAGTTGCCACCCACGGCAGAGCCCATTATCTCGGTTGCCGGCCCGTCATCGCCCAAGCGGGTCAAGACCGAGGCCGAGTCTGTGGCGCCGATCAAGCTCGAGTATAGTGGCGACGATCCGATCAAGTCGATGGATGATGCGCTTGCGGGCTTTCAAGATGTTGTGTCGGGTGCTGGAGGGGACGTGGTCGACCCAGATGTCCTTGCCCAGCTCAGCGAGTTTCTCGATGCGGCTGGTGGCAGCACCACGGGCGTTGCGGGCTCGTCGCAGCAGCCGTCGCTCGATCAGCCGCCGGACGCGTTTGGAAGCAAGGTCGAAGAAGACGTGTTTGATTTTTCATATTATCTTAATGATACCCTTGGCGATGACGAAACGTTGGGAGGGGCAGGGGGCGTTGACGTGCTCGAGGCCGACACGCCCGACTTGAATACGAACAAGGAGACGCCCGATTCGGCCGCGGACGATATTGAACATCTTGGTCAGAAGAGTCCGGGAAAGGGGGAACTGCCGGTGGGGGGAGGAGCGAAAGACCTCGCCGGCAGTAGGGCACCTACGCTCTCTGAGGGTTTTTGGGATGCGTTCAACGACGGGGAAATGCCTGAAGGCGCGTACTACATGGGTGGCGGTGCGAACGGCTTCAACTGGAACGGCCCTATCGACGCGAACGCGTCCTGGATCGGGATTACTGGCACCGC
The DNA here is from genome assembly GCA_037974915.1 of Ceratobasidium theobromae. Classification (NCBI taxonomy): domain Eukaryota; kingdom Fungi; phylum Basidiomycota; class Agaricomycetes; order Cantharellales; family Ceratobasidiaceae; genus Ceratobasidium; species Ceratobasidium theobromae. The sequence continues at coordinate 295,997 of JBBBZN010000007.1, forward strand.
AGCGTAAAATGGCCTTGAGCTGCGTGTTGCCACCAGTCACCCCCCCTATCCTCCCTTGTGTGTGCTCACGACTTAATATATTAATATGATCTCTCCCCTCTACTAGTCATTTTCTTTGTCTGTTTTTCTTTTTTGGTTTCGCTGTGTCTATTGTGTTCCGACTGCGTTCTTGCCCCTATGTGCCCTTTCCCCTTTGACTTTATTTCTTTTTACAGTTCCGTTATGGCTTGGGTTTGGAATGGCTTGTGCTCGTGTCGTGAATAGGCTGTACTACAATCTGCTATTGAAGCTCTGTGTTGTTCACATTAGCATTTCATTGTTTTCTTGCCAAGTCAACGCGTGATGGCAAGATTAATCATATTACAGTCTAGAGCTACATGGGTATCAAGTAGAGTTTAGTTTCTACGTGCCAATTCCGGGAGCCTCGTTGAGCTCCGCCCCATTACGCCAATTCCTCCTTGAGCAAAGGGGTCTACCTTGCGCGCCGAGTTGGCTACTAGGGTCGCGGTGAGGGTGGATATCGCCTTGGCCTTGGCGGCTTTGGCGAGCTGGTCCTTTTTCAGGATTGGTTTCGGCGGAGGAATCGAGCGGTCTGCTGACTTGTGGGCCTGGGAGTGTGACTTGTGGATGGGCCGAGAATCTTGGTGCTTCTGCTTCGGCGGGGAGGCAAATCGGGCAGGAGGACGAGACGAGGAGCTGGCGCTGGAGCTAGGTCCACTGCCTGATGAGGATGAACCTTGTCGGAATTCGACTGGTCCGCTTTGTGCGTCGTGTAATCTCCGTTTTGCTTGTTCCTCCTCCCATTGTCGTTGGCCCTCTTCCCACCCCTCTTTGGCTTCTTGTCTGAGCTCGGGGTCGTCCTGGGCTACGAGTTTCAAGTTGGTGTCTAGGCCGTACTTGTCGCGGATGGCGTCGTCTGCGGCCTTGGTACGCAGCGCAACATGCTTGGCCGCGCGAAAGTCTTTACGCAGGCGGACAGATAGGGTGTACGGGTCCGATGAGCGAGCGTCAGAGAGTTCTTGGAGTTGTTCTAGGTGCGGTCGGGAGTGTTTGTTGAATGTTTCTATTTGGGCCGTGGACTTTTCGAGAGACTGGAGTGGGTCGAGGGGTGTATTCTTCGAGGGGTCGTTTTCTGGGTGGACGAGTTTGGGTCATGTTTGTAGGGTTGGCAGGTCAAACGTACCGTGTACTGCGAATCCTCCGTTTTCCTCTGGGTCCCAGTCTTCGACTTTTTGTCTTGCTCCGGATTCGACTACGTATCTGGTGTTCTGGACTTTTGGTTGGTAGAGCGTCAATCAATGGTTTGGGCGCTACTTGCCTGTGGGTCCGTCCTAATCTCAAACCAGTGACTGCACAAGTGGCACTTACATCGAAAAGCGTAGATGGGTGTCGAATAGTAGTTGCCCACTTTGCGCTTCTCGGCATTGTAGCGAACGCCCATGCCAATATGGGCATCACATCCTCCGCTGTGCTTTCATTGAGATTTAACCGCCGAGAGCATAATTAGATACTTACCACCAAATGTTAAAAGGGAGTTCAAACCTAACCCATGTGTCGGTTTAATAGCCACATAATGCGAGAAGATAATAGTCTACCGAGTGATTAGGACCCCTTGGTCCAGTTTTCGGGCGCGGTCTCCCAGTGCATGTTTTCCCCTATAAGCATTCAAGCTTTTGTGCTTGGCACCGTCGTAGTCGGGTGGATAGTACTTGTTGAATCCTTGCATCGCTGCTGGTGTGGTCGTCGATTCACGTAATGTCAAGTCACGTGAGTTCCGGAACCGGCAATTGCGGAATGAGAATCACATGAACGACCGATCTGGTTCACATGCATCGAATTCTGTATTCCTGCTGAGCTCATATAAATTCCCCTGTTTTCCTCTTGTCTCTGTCTCGACCTCTTGAGTTGCCACCATGTCTGACTTGAAGGAATCTGGATTTGCGGCAAGTTGAACTTGGTCCCGAGTGTGCACACGCGATAACTGGAATTATAGGCATCTGACATCATTGTTGGACTTGGGAGCGCATTCGATTCGTTGAGCGAGGCGCAGAAAAAGGCCCAAATCAAAAAGGTATGCTATTTGTTGCTTGGTTGAACGCGTGCTGATGAGCTCGACTACAGACCAACGGTGTCTTTGAACTACGCGTGTCCACCGAGGAACCCAAGAAAGAGGCTGTTTGGACTATTGATCGTAAGCCCTTGATGCCTACGTACTAGCCCCTCGTAATACTTTGATGTAGTCAAGAACGAGGGTACAGTCAAGAAAGGGCCTGCTGGAAAGCCGGACGTTGTGATCATCCTTTCTGGTTCGTACACAACTATACTATAGAGATACCATTCCTAGCTAATTCTTTGATCATAGATGGTATGCCACAGGCTGAGCTCTATTTCACAATGCTAATATAGGTACAATTTCTAGAAACCTTTACCCTGTTGGCAAACGGAAAGGTCTGTGGTGCATGTGTTGGCGCACCCCGTACTCACTTTTCGTCGTAGATAACCGGGCAAAAGGCTTTCATGACTGGGAAGCTCAAGGTATGATACTCTATGACCCGGAAGTGTGGATAACTAACTAATTCATTCCAGACTAAGGGTACGTTCACCTCCAGCAGCCACGCACACGAGCCGCTCATCTTTTTATTACCACCCCTATCCGCACTTAGGGTGAGGACTGGAACCGTTTATTCCAATTTAGGCTCATAGATTTTGTATAGCAACATGATGTTGGCGATCAAACTGGAAGAAGTCCTCAAGGCAAGTATTGCGTTTTATTTCACCCAAGTGCAAAGCAAATAACGATGCAATGCAGTTGGCAAAGCCCAAGGCCAAGCTTTAGGTCGATGGAGACCCTGTCAAAGGCGCAGTGTAGCATGTACAAGTTCTTTGTGTGTTTAGCCTTGAGATAATATACAATAGACTTAGAGCGTAGTAATACTGGCGTGGTTGGATCATTCGAGCTAAAATCCGATTACTCCGTGGAAAGATAAGATATCATCCAGCTAGTCGGTGGCGCAGCCATAAATCACATGAAAACGGTGAATTGGTCTCAATAAGTGCGCCATGATTCCGTCGACAGAGTAGATTTCAACCTCCACACGCAGCTTGTGCGGTTCGTACGTCCTACCAAGGCCTTTTGCATAACGTCCTCAATGGTGCAATGCTTTCGTACGTTGTTGGTACAGGCAAGTGATGGTCCTCTACATGGTGAAAACAATAATCCTTATACCCACGTTTAAATTAGCTTCAAGTTTCATGAGACCTTGGAGTCGATCCTCACCGTCCAATGTCGACCTCGTACGAACCAACAGGCCCGAAAATTTCAACCTGGACTGCTTGTCGCCGGGCGAGAGTGGCTATGATCAATCCAACTCTGCAATTTCACATATAACCCATCACTCGGATCTTTATACCGTGCTCGGCGTCAGTCGCTCCGCTAGCCAGGATGAACTACGACGCGCCTATATGAGCATGTGCCGGAGATGCCACCCCGAGTGCGTGTTGCTTCAACCGTTTCGCAATTGGAGAGACTCACGTTTCCCTGCTTTTATGCAGCAAATTCCCGAACGAACCCATGGCGACGGTCGCGTTTCAAAAACTTTCCTACGCATACTCTACTCTCTCAGATCCTAGAAAACGAAGGCTGTATGATACTCACGGGTTTACCGAACCCGGGCGACCTCAAGATGTGCACAATGCCGATGATACGTTGAACAAGTAAGTACTTGTGTTGAGGTGTCTTGACATGGACCTGATGGGTGGCAAAGGGTTTTACTAGCCATCTGGGCTGATTTCCTGGATGGGGACTTTGAACTCATTCGAATGTTTTTGCGTAAGTCCTAATGAGGCAATGCACTCTATATGCGAGATAGCGTGCATTTTTCTAATCTTGATGACGCAGGCTCAATTGGTGAAATGAATCCAAACTTACACTTTAGTGAGGAGGCGACGCAGGCCTTGCTGCGCTCATTAGTTAACTTGCGAGAGATTATCGTTTGTGAGTGTTTTTCGAGATTGTCATGCTCGTTTTTGAACCTCCTCCATCGATAATTAGCGGGACAGCAGCATTTCCGTTTGCTCAAGTTTGAGTTGATACGATTATATGAGATTCAACATGCTCTGAGGCAACTCTCGTACCTTGACGTACCCGGGAGACTCAAGCTTACAATACAACTGGCCCGATTGACAATTGCGCTTCCTGTCAACGTCGACAGAGCGATAATGGTAAGTAAGAGATTAGTCCTATTTTCAACTTCTCATCATCTTGGAAGGCGGAGCAGCGCGAGGGTAGCAACCAGCAAGAGGGCGGAGTTGGCAGGCCCCGCGGGCGATATTTGCCTTCTAGCATTCACTCGGTGATTGGTTTGGCGTGCGGCGTCCTCGAAAAAGGAGAAAGTGTCCTACCTACAAGGCTACCGACGAGGGCCTAAAAACGGTTTATTCTAATAGACTTTGGGCATAAATAGATTCCAAGATGTTATCGCGCATGATCATTCTAGTAGACCAAGTATGTATTTACATAGTATCGCGCATGTATGTATCAGTGCCAAACCACCAACGAGGACCAATTTCTTGAGAAAGCCAGCCGATCCAAATAGTCGGTACCTAGTATGAACGTGAAAATCAGGTGTTTGGAACAGACGCTTTCCCAGGAAGGCATCATAGCCTTTATCCAATCACGTTCAGTTTGGATTTTTTCTTCTTTTTTCCCGAGTTGAACGAACGCCAACTATCAACACGTTGATCTCGAGTTTCTGCCAATGCGCCGATGAATTTAGGCCGTTAACAAGCGAAAAGTCGTGAGGTGCGCACCTTCCCACTGGGCGTCTTCCTCCGCCTTGCGCTTTTTCGCAGCAGCTTCTTCATCCTTGCGGCGGGCTTCAAGGCCCTCGTTGGCGAGATTCATCTTGATAGCCCTGGAATGAATGGTGAGGTCATACGGCCAAAACATAAACAGCAAGCGTGAACCCACTTTCTTCTTCGAACTATGCAGGTATGCTCTTAGTAAGTGATCGTGAATCATCCAAATAAACGTACCTTCTTCATCAATTAGTATGTCCTTCGCGCATGCTCGGATCTGGTCTTTGAAACTAGGAACGAGCGCAAGCACACGTGGATCGGTATCGCTCGTTCCTGTGGGCAAGGAATGGGCTTTAAGTGTCTGCGCACGCGCCTCAAGCATAACAGCGTCAAGTTCATCTCGCTTTGGCTGGTTTGAAAGGTCCGCCTCGGCCTGGGTATCACATATTGAGAAATGGGATCCAACAAAACGCCACGTTCTTACTTTTTTCAACAAGTCAAACGCATCTGTCGCACGTGGGTGGGTGGCCTTGTCAGGATGTATGACTATACGAACAGTCAGAACATTAGTTTCTATAATTTGTAGGTGCTTACACAAGGATAAGTGCCGGTACCGCTTTTTAATGTCTACAGGTGTTGCGTCGGTGTCGAGCCCAAGAATGTCGTATGGGTTGAGTTTGAAAGCTTTCAAGATACGGTCCACCTTGTAATTGAATTAGTATATGTGTACCCAGTAGTTTAAATTGATTTACTTCGACATCCCGTTGGAAAGCAGAGGCCTCACGTGCTAGCAGCTTGTCAAGTTCATCTGTAGATATTCCCTTGCCAGGATTGGAGGCAGGCTTTGAGGCCGTATTTTCCAGCTTTGAGCTCGATGGCTTTGATGTTTCGGCCTTTGGAGAAACTGGCTCGGTGGCTGGTGGAGAAGGCGCCATGGTTGCTGGTGTCAGGCGAACGATATTACGTAATACAGCACACGATGCGCAGTTAGCGCCCATCGGACAACATGAAGCAACCCCTGGCTTCCGGTTTAGTCCTTTGAATTTGCGTTACCCGCTTTATCTCGTTTAAATCCTTACCCCAAGTCTATACCTTCAACGACCTGTCGCCCGGCCTGCCAGCACAATGCTTAAATATGACATACTACTGATTTATGCCCGAAGTCCCCCGAGTCCGTACTGACTAGTTCGGTTAACGCCCCCTCCACGCAAATTTATGCGGTATTTTATTCAAGATTTTCATTGCGCTAGCCACACAACAAATGATTTTTACCAGAGGCGTGAGGTTCCGGCGACGGCCCCCGGTAAACAAGAATTAGCGCGTCGATCCCTCTATTCAGTTCGCAACGTGCTGCTGCGTCGAATCTTAACCATGCGGTTGAGTGGACCTGAAGTACAGGATTTGCAATCAACCACGGGGGTACACGGCCTCGATCAAGCAAATCTGAATTGCTGGCGCACTGCCGCCATATCCCCTACATGCGCCCGTCGCTTGGCGCTACTGATTCGTGCACATGCTCAGCGCTTCCCACCTCATAAATACGTAGCGAGATCGGACCGAACTGCAGCTGTCGACCATGAAGTACTTACTCGTGTCTACCTCTTTGCTTGCCCTTTCAGCATCCGCCCTACACCTGCCGTTCGTTCGACATACCGCCACCCGCTCATATGGTACACTTTCCAGGCGAAGTACGAACGTGTTCGCACAGTCAGGCTCGTTGGGTCTGAGAAACCTGCAAAACAATATATATTCATCGCTTATCACTGTGGACGGCAAGGGTTAGTGTCCATTTCCCTCCTTTTGCAACGGCGTGCCAACATACCTGGGTCATAGATGTTCCTGTTCAGCTCGACACCGGGAGTACAGATTTCTGGTTATACAACTACGTTGACGGCTTGTTAGATAATGCTCGCGTTTATGTATGTGGTTTATATAGTTTAACTGCCCCCCTTATTTACTCATATTTGGTCATAGGTTAATCTGAATGCTACCCTTAGATATGGCTTGGGAGGAGTCAAGGGCAACGTTGCTCAGACTGACTTCGTCTTTGCCGGCTTCAAAGCCACAAATCAGTCTTTCCTCTTCGTCACCTCGCAGAACCAATCATCCTTGATTGAAGGGAAGGTTACAGCTGGCTTACTTGGCTTAGGTTTCGACACAATCTCGGCAATCAATGATATCGTTGAGCAGCACTTTCCTGGTGAAACATGGGGTCGCAGTCTACTCTCCAATATTTTTTTGTCCGATCTATCAACACCGAATCATATCGCATTTAGGCTCGACAGGCTGTATGATGACAACAGTACCGATACTGGCTCCTTCGACATTGGTACCTTTGCTCCTGGGCTTGAGGCTGTGAATAATACCGCCGAAATTCCTATCTTTAGTACGAAACCAGATCACAACATTTATTGGTCGGTGTTGGTTGATGGAGTTGCGGTCAATGGGAAGAATCAGACACTCCAAACCACTATTACTAATGGTAACGTACCTCCAACCGGAAAGGTTTCAGCTGTCCTCGATACCGGGTATTCGTATCCTCAGGTATCGCGCGAGGTTGCTGCAGCTATTTATGAGCCAATGGGTGGGGTATTCTCTCGACGGGATGGCTCCTACATAGTACCGTGCGAAGCCCAAGCAAACCTGACTTTTTACATTGCGTGAGTAGTTCTTGTCAAGGAACCCGGATAGCAACTAAGATAACCCGTAGTGGACATGCAATCCACATTCATCCTTTGGACCTCACTGATGTGCAAGTCGCTACCATCAATGGCCAGAATATGACTGCATGCCTCGGTACCTTTCAACCATTTAGTAGCGAAGCCGGAGGAGGTATTATCGACTTTATTCTTGGAGATGCTTTCGTGCGTATAAGATATATATATCCGTTTCAACATCCACTCACAATGTTTCACCTCTAGCTGCGTAATACGTATACTGTCTACGACTTTGGTGACTTTGCCAATGGTACCTCGGGTCTTACCCGCCAAGACCCGTATATCAAACTACTTCCCCTCACGGATCCTGACACTGCGAGCACCGAATTCAAGAGTGCTCGTAAAGCATACCTATCTAAGCTTCCCCCGCAGCTGAATGTTACTACCCTAAACTCGACAGACCCTCAAACAATCCCTGGATCAGGCCCATCTAGTGGTGGGCCAAATGGAGCCCCAAGGGTAGTAGTGAGTGTGGGTGTTGCAAGCTTAGTAGCTACAATCGTATGCATGCTAAGCCTATTCTAAATTGGGACTTGGAACTTTTTTCTTTTTCTTTGGAATTCCAACTAAGTGTCTGTTAACTACTGAATATGATACAATGAACACTGAGCACTCAAAATATATGAGCTCAACCTTATAATTATTTTACCGTATAGTTAACGGTCACCACCTAAAGCATTAACAGAGGGGCCCTAAACTCAGCAAAATTTAGCCAGAAGGATCATGGGTGGCCAGCCTACTTGAGTAGCACAACCATGTTTTCACATTTGTTAGACTATATGCACGTTGAGTCCAGGCTTGAAATATGCCTGCGAAAATCTAATGGTTGACCAGAGCTAGCATAACGCATGAAAGTCACTTATGACAAAGGCTACGAGGGCGTGGATGCCCCTCAAGATTAAGAAAATTCCCAGAAATCACCCTTCTACGCCGGAGGGTGAACGTCCATGGCTAGTATACCAACAAGACCAGGGGGTCTTCGCTTAATACTTGTTCTCATTTTAAATATGTGTGTTTTGTTATTCAGAGGCGGGGGCTTCAGTCCGAGGATCCCTGGTTCATGTCGCCATTCCGAGCACCCGTATACCCGAGTCCGGACCCAGCTCCATGGCCAGGGGCATCAACGAAAAATCAAGTTGATCTATATGAGAGTCTGTCAACGTTTGGGTTCAATACCTTTCAACTACATAGGTTACCAAAATCTGGCTGGATACAAAATCTTCACAACTATGTATGCACACATCAAGCGAAACTACATACCGCCGAGTAGCGCGATGTAACTTAGTCTATGCTTTCTCAAACATCAGTATTTAGGTTACGGTGATCTTAGCCTCCGATGTCATATGCCTGATACGGATCAATGATAATTGGCTGTGATATAGTAACTCTATTTTATTAGGCCAATTCCTTTCTCGGCTTTGAGCCCGACTCAGGAAACCGGGAAAAAGATAACCAAGGAAGCGGACCAACATCATATAACCTCCTCTATCCGCAACACTCGACCCCCGACCAACAGCAATGCGATACTCACTTCTATCCGTCTCTTTACTCGCCTATTCAACGTTCACCAATGCTTTGCACCTTCCATTCATTCGGCGTGTTATTGCCCCTATATCCGATACACCTCCGAAACTGAGTCCAAATGTGTTCGCAAAGTCGGGGTCATTGGGCTTAACCAATCACCAAAACAATCTTTACTCATCTGTCATAACAGTAAATGGCAAAGGTAAGTTTACATTGTCTTTCTACGCGCAGTGCTCTGACAAATGCATATGGGCTTAGACGTCCTGGTCGATCTCGATACTGGTAGCTCTGACTTGTATTTGTACAACTATGTTGATGGATTACTGGACAATGCTCGAACATATGTGCGTGCACAAATAGTTAGGCCTGCACTTGCTATAGTAACTCCAGCCTACAGCCAGCTTTGATCCCTCCAAATCTGACCATCAACTACGGCATAGGGTCGGTCAGTGGCAACGTTTCCCTAGTGGACATAACATTTGCCGGCTTCAGCGTCACGAACCAGTCGTTCCTCTACGTCACCAAATCAGACCAAACGGCGATAATCGATGGGAAGCTTGCAGCAGGCTTACTTGGTCTCGGTTTTGACACAATTTCAAACATTCATGACCTTGTTCAATCAAAGTTCCCTGGTACAACTGAGGGTCGAACATTGCTTTCGAACATATTCTCGTCCAACCCATCCACTTCAAGACATATTACATTTAGGCTTGATAGGCTGTACGATAACGATGATACCGATACCGGCTCTTTTGACATTGGCACCTTTGGAGCCGGATTCGAAGCTGTTGAAGATACCCCGGAGATCCCTATATATAGCCTCCTTCCTGGTTACAAAATTTATTGGTCCGTGTTGGTCGATGGGATTGCCATCAATGGGAAGAACCAGACCCTCAAGAGCACTATCGCCAACGGAAATATACCTCCGGATGGAAAGCTCGCAGCTTCACTTGATACCGGATACTCGTACCCACAAGTGACACGAGAAATTGCAGCAGCTATCTACGAACCTATGGGTGGGGTTTTTGATGATGCGATCGGATATTATTTGGTTCCATGTAAGGCTCAGACAAACTTGACATTCTACATCGGGTGAGTAATACTAATTTATCTTAAGCTTTGAGTAACATCAATCGCGCTGACACGAATGTTAGAGGTCATACGATCCCAATTCATCCTCTGGACCTCAGCAGTGTGGAGATTGCATCTCTCGATGGCCAGAACGTGACTGTATGCCGAGGTTACTTCCAGCCAGTCAGTGGAGAACCTGCTGGAGGGCTGGTTGACATAATCCTCGGCGACGCCTTTGTAAGTTCTCGCCGAGGTCGCATATAGTCGCCTCGACTCATAGTGATTTGTTCTCATTCAACCCAGCTGCGAAATACATACACTGTCTATAATTTTGGTAACCTTACCAACAGTGCCTCAGGACTCGCGAGTCAAAATCCATACATCAAACTTTTACCACTCACAGAACCCGACGCAGCAAGCGCAGAGTTCCAGGCTGCCCGCAAAGCACACTTAGGCACACTTCCCCCAGAGGTGGGCGATGATGCCCCAGATTCAAGGAGTGCCCTGTCCAACAAATCAGAAAGGACAGCGAAGGAAGTTGCAAGGATAGGATTGATGAGCTTAGCAGCGCCCATCATCTGTACTCTAACCTCATTTATATTCTAAGTTACAAATAGTTATAGTATACTCTCACATGTGGACTTAAATTAGTGGCACTTGGCTTTTACAAGTTATTACTGTGCCCAACGAGGGCTACCTCAACATTGATGAAGACGAAACGAAATATTGCCAATGGCGAGCGCTAGCGCCAAAGCGGAATCAGACTCTGTCGGTGATTAACGCCAAGACTTAAAATGCAGTCAGAGTTTGCTACGTTGATATTCGGTAACAATTAATCATAATGGTACGCTAGAGAAGACGTAGGCATGAAAAGGAAAACGTTCCTTTTTACACCTAGACTTTTCGGCAACAATCCTGACCCAAACGAGTATCAGACAGTATTTTTCGACGGTATCGCCGTCAACGGGAAGAACAAGACACTCAAAGCTACGGTTACTAAAGGGAATGTTTCGCCAGGTGGAAAGGTTGCGGCAGTGCTGGATACTGCATTCGTATGCACGTTCCCGCAAATGAGCAAGGAGCTCGCAGCGGCTCTTTACGGACCAATTGGTGGTACCCTCTTTGATGAACTTGGTTCCTATCTAGTGCCATGCGAAGCTCAAACCAATCTAACATTAACGTTTTAAGAGGATAAGCAACCGCTTTCAGGCCATTTAGACCCCTGATCAACACAACAATACTAGCGGACAAACAATTCCGATTCACCCTCCGGATACTACCTATGTGAAGCTTAAGGTCTCGAATATCAATGGCCAGAATATAACTTGCTGCTAGCCGCTTAGTAGCTGAGGTGGTGAGGCAAGTTTAAGATTGACTTCATTCTAGATCTTGGGGATGCTTTCGTAAGTATACTTTCTCTGGCAACAAGTAGCTCACACACATCCCTTCCGTACAGCTGCGTAACACGTATACCGCCTATGACTTGGGTAACTTTGTCAATGGTGATTCCGGCCTCTCACGTCAGGGCACACATGTCAAACTTCTTCCTCTCACAGATTCGAACGCAGCCAACGCCGAATTCAGAACTATTCGAAAGGTATACGTAGCACGCTCCCTTCGCAGCTGAACCTTAATACCCCTAACTCGGAAATTTTTCAAACGATTCCAAGGACAGGGGCATCCTGGCGTTAATCTAACGGGTCGAATGCGGCGGTGAGAATGGGATGAATATGGTCGTCGCGATCCCAGTGGTCGTTACTATAGGCATCCTTAGCGTATTACGAGCTCGTATATATAATTAATTATCATACGTACATGAAACAATAAAATCTCTACTTTAATATCTGCAGTTGAACCAATTGCGAGTCGTACTGAGACAGCCTCGAAATTAATTTACATGTTGAAATTTTATTTTCACTCATTCAGGGGTAACATCCTGTATAGCTATATTGCTATGGAAGCATGAAATACTCAATGTTTTACCTCGCAACATACCAGGACAGGATCATGGCCATCAAAGTTAAAATACACCACCCACATGTTCTCGTCCAACCGCGAGCTTAGGTATTTGTGTATGTATGCGCCTAGAACACTAGAACACTTACGCCCGATCCAACATATCACGATTAAGGACGCGTAATGTGTCATGAACCACTATGTATGCGCATGATTTCCAAAGTAATCATATGTCCGGAGCATCCGGGCTCCACATGGGCGTTTATGGTATGCAATTATTGATTTAAACTAACAGGGTGAGGCCACCCTCGAATCATTCTTGGGGTGGATCCACCCGGCGGCGAACCGGAACAAGTGACCCGGCCGAGATTAAATTATCGGCATGGGTGTTACAAGCTTGGTGGCGGCCGCCGCGGGCGTTCTGGGTCTGTACTGGCCTCGACTGGCCATTGATATCATTACATGCATGTTCGCTTATCTTATTTCACATGCCACAACTTGCGTAATGGCCAATACAACACGTACGCTCACTGGTTCGGAGTATCTTGCCGGAATGAACGGGCTCGTTCAAAATATGCATGCAGTTCTAGAAGGTGTACAATGCGTCCTGATCCAGCCGCAGTTGCGATTGGCATCGTCGATGTATGTGCGTAAGCTCTAGGTCTCGACGATCTGCACCCCGCAAACCTTAAAACCACGCAATATACCGCAGGAACAAAGAAGATCTTGGTACAGTACGCGAGTTTTCAGCACCGCATTATAGGCGGATAGATACACACCCCAACATTTCCCAACGCACCATGCACGCATGGCGCGCACGCATGTAGATCTAGAACGCATATCCCCCGCGTTAATGTTCTGTGGCACGGCGGGGACGGGCCAGGTCCGATAAGACACGAGGTCGAGTGTTGTCTCGAGCGCTATCTGCTATCGGGCGATCTGCCTAAAAGTACCCACACCCTGACCAACATTCTTGAATAAACAGCAGCCAAATGAGACTCCGGCTCTGTTGCATGTATATACGACGTTCTACTCATATTATGAAACGTTCTGCTCATCACGGGAATGTGTGGGTGCTTAGTAATATGTACGCAATAGTTGAGGTATGGTGGAAGGTACTTGCGATAGCTCGAGAGCTGGGGATTGAGGATGGGCGCCCTTACTACATGCGGCGCGGCAACCCGAGAGTTCAATTTCACCGTGACAATCGGGGGAAATCTGAATTGCAATACTGTCCTCGGGCTTTGGGCTTTGATCTGCACTGTCTCTCGTCCTGACCGTGCACGGTGAAGTACTTGCCGAAAGTGGCTGCCCTGGATCACGTGATAGTTTGCGAGCGCAACCAGCCGACCTTCATTGGAGCTGGATGGATATTGTTGCTCAGTGGGTGGGTCTGATCATCGAGTTTGCTATGGGAGCGAATAAAATTTCACTATACGAGCATATATGACTCTGGATACAGTGATATGATTAATAAGCCTATCTGAAACATCAATTGGCATTCATCACTATGCCCTTTATAGAGTAATGCAAACGAGTGATACGAGTCGATGCGTATAGTACAGTGCATGGGAGGGGGGAATTCGAACGGATCTGATGGGGGTAGCGATGGCAAATGAATAAACAGATCTTGAATAAGAGAGGACACCTTAGTCCGAAGCGAGAACCAAAGCAATAAGAGCAGAAACATGAAGCCCGAAAGTACACGAAGAGATTCCCTAATAACTAAATATTGCCCATGACGAACGAAGGCCCAGTTGGAACCAATACATCTATTGCCGGGCGGCGAGTGGGGACGCAGCGAAGGCAGGATTCGCTGCATATTTTCAAGCGAGTTTAGCATTGTGCTTGAAGCTTGGCCCACCTCTCCTTGTCGCGACGCTCCCTAATAGCCGCGTGTCGTTCCCTCATAGCGAGCCTGCGTTCCTCGCGCTGCATCTCCCTCCGTGCGGGGTCGCCAGGCTCATTCTGTGCGCGCCCACTTAATGAAATGGTGGCTGAGGTTACCATGAGCTCGGAAAGGCTCAAATTGGCGCTCAGAGGTGGTTCGCTGGATCGAGAACTGACGGAAGAGCTCGGGGAAGTTGGGCGATCAAAGTAGGAGCTGGTAAAGGCGAGAGAGGAGCGAAATGAGGGAGACGAGGGAACCCGACGGAAGGCAGATGAGTAATGTACGCCTGGGACTGAGCTGGACTGGGGGCGGTGGTGCACGGGTGAGGTTGCTTGCGCAGGGGTATCCGGCAGCATAGCAGGAATGCAGTTCGGTTCCAGAGATGTGGTGGGGGTTCGGCCCTGTGAGCTGGCTGCTGGTTTGCGGTATGTCCATTCGTCTTGGCCATGTGTGACGGGCGGGAAAAAGCTCCCCGATGCATGGAGCAATGCCTGGTATGGGGTAAGCGATGCGCGACGACGTGAGCTTGTAGGCGACGACATGTTACTATGTGGGATATATCCCAGTTTAAGCTCGCAGGAAGGCCGCTTAGGGTGGTCGCTCAAGGGAGGGCTTCCGTCCATAGGGTTCTAGCAAGAGACTTATAAGTGAGCAAATGGGTTGGAAGGCTGCTAACGTACATTTGTCCAGAACCAAACGTGTATTTAGAGCTATCGATTGGAAACGCGCAATTTGCGTCTTGTTATAAGTGAGGTGTTGTCGTCGAGAACAAGCGACATTGCAGCCACCACTCGGCCACCACCTGGCTGGAAGAACCAAGGCGGGCGGCGGCATGGGATCGATCCCGGCTCATTGGGCGTGCTGATCGTGGGGCGTTCTCATCGACAATTTAAGTCACGTGGCTCACGTTTGTCACGTGACTCCCCACATCCCATGGCCCTCAACACCATCCAGGAAAATGCGTCCCGTCTGGGCATGCGCATTCAAGAGTCGTTCTCGGAACACACAAGAGACCTCGCGCTTGTCGGCCGCTCAGCAAATGCCTCGTATTTCGACTCGGCCGAGGACAAAATCAAACAAATTTCCACACAGCTAACCTCCAACAGCGATCGCGATAAACTGGATGCTATGAAGCGACTTATTGCTGTGAGTTTTTGGCTTCATTTCGATCAAAAACTTGTTCGTAATAGGATTTAGCTGGTCTCTAAAGGTCGCAATGTCTCCGAGTTTTTCGCGCAGGTCGTCCTTAACGTCGCCTCCCCTAACCTCGAGATCCGCAAGCTGGTCTATATCTATCTAATCCGACATGCTGTATCAGAACCTGATCTTACCCTCTTGTCCATCAATACGTTCCAAAAAGACCTGGCAGACTCCAACCCGCTTATACGAGCAATGGCCCTGCGTGTGCTGAGTGCAATCGGGGTACCCATGACCGGAAATGTCGTCGCGATGGGCATCAAAAAATGTGCAACCGACCCTAGTCCGTACGTTCGGAAAGCCGCGGCCCTTGCTATTCCCAAATGCTATGCGTGTGTACATGTTTCCCCGGTCCACCTGCTTTTGATTCATTCGGGATGGCACGTGTAGATTGGATCCATCCCTTCATGCCTCCTTGCTGTCGACCCTCAATTTGTTACTCAAGAATCACTCGGCCCTTTCCGTTGGAGCAGTCGCTCATGCCTTCAGCTTAATTTGTCCTCGAAAGTTGGAACTCCTGCACCCACATTACCGAAAATTGTGTAGGGTATTGGTGGATGCCGACGAATGGGGCCAGGTTGAGTTGATGGACCTACTCGGGAGATATGCCAGGAGCATGCTAAGCAAGCCGGTGGAAGGGCTAAAGGAGCTTACAGAAAAGGAAGCCAATGTGAGATATTCTGCTCATCTGCCCATTGTTGAAATTACTCATAAGAACCTGAAAGTCCGAGGGTGATGTCGAAAAGTTCCTGAACGAAGGGCCAGGTGCTACTTTTGAGGCTTTGGACCCAGACCTCCTACTCCTACTCAAATGTTCTGAGAACCTGTTCCATTCACGAAACCCAGCAGTGAGCATTTTACCTTGTGTTTTCATGTCAAACTCATCAACAGCAAACTAGGTTGTGATGTCAGTCGCCCGCATACACTGGTACCTTGCTCCTCGTTCCTACAGGCCCAAGATCATTTCGCCTCTCCTGAGGTTGCTCCACGTTTCTCCACAAGTCGAACGAGTAGTTATTGAAAATATGGGAATAATCGCTCAAGAACAACCAGTGCGTCACACTTCCAAGCTCCCAGCCTGTCAGGTTGGTTGAAATATTGGGGCTTCGCTTCCGCTTCACCCTTAGTCTCTTCTCAGGCCTCATCTCGCGCGATTCTTCGTTCGAGCGTCTGACACACCCCCCACCAAGGTCGCCAAGCTTCGAATCCTCCTAGCTTTGGTGGATAAAAACAACATTGGATCGGTGATCAACGAATGCAAGGTGCGTCATTGCTCACTTTCTTGGCACTCCCGATGACAGCAATCAATCAATTGAACGTCCGGCTGGCGGGTTGATGAAATGAACACGGAATTACTCCGGATTGGGCTTTGATTACCCGCGCTAAAACGACGACCACGTAAACAGGATTATGTGTACGATGAAGATGAGCAGTTTGGATGCGCCGCGGCAGACGCGATTGGTCGGTGCGCTCGGTCTGTACCCGAGGCAAGTGGCCAATGTGTCACGGCTCTATTAAGCCTATCCGACTCGGGAGATGGTGAGTTGGGAGCCTTCTGTACTAGGACCGATTTCATGTCCGAATAATCTAGACACGGCTACAGCGGCGTCTCTTCTTGCGTTGAGAACACTGCTCCAGAGTCAGCAGCTGGGAAGTACAATTATCGAGGTCGTCCAAACGCTTGCGAGGCGGGTAGAAGAAATCAAGCACCCAGATGCGAGAGCGTGCGTTGTCTGGCTCGTGGGTCAGTACGCTAGCGATTCGAGCTCAGCTTTGACGAGGAATCCGTATGCGATCGAGGGGATAGCTGAGTGGGCTCCAGACGTGCTTAGGATCATGGCTAAGCGGTTTACGGCCGAGGTGAGTGTGGATTCAGATAGGGTGTACATGCGGGAGGGTAATGCGATACTTCACTTAGCCCGATGCGTCGAAGCTGGCGACCATAACATTGGCAGCTAAACTGCTCACGCTCAATCCTCATGCACCAATTCTCCAGAAACTAGCATCATACGTGTTAGCACTCGCCAGATGGGACATGAGCTATGACGTGCGCGACCGTGCACGATGGGTTGGGGGGCTAGTCCGGGGGTTCCTGAAACCCGATGAAAACGAGGAGAGTGAAGATAGAACAGAAGGAGAGTCTGGAGTTGTACTTCGTCCCGAGCAGGTGCGAGTGGTCTTGTTCGAAGGCAAGGCTGGTGTTGTAGACTTGCCACTTTGGCGAGAGAAGGGTACGCACATTACTTAAATGCCACGGTGCAGTCACTTACGCCTTGTACAGACCAGACACGGGTTTTGGGTTCGTTATCGCTCATTACCGGAATGCGAGACTTTACTGGTATGGGAACTGGGCGGCCATTGCCCGATTGGTGCGAGGATCCTACAGACGGAGAATTGCGTGACACAGAGGTGGGTATTATATACATGCTCCTTAGGCTAATACACTCATTATTTGCGTTCAGGATGACAACAAACCTGCCACACCACCTGCACCGACATTCCTCTCTTCGCAAAACATTGGCAGCCATGGAGTGCCAACTCCAAAATCAGGAGCACACACGCCTATCGTACTTGTACCGGGCAATGCTGGACCGAGCACACCGAGAGGCAGACCTCCGGCGCAGGATTTAGACTCATTCTACGCGGCCGCGGATAGTAGTGAAGAGAGCGAGAGCGAGGAAAGTGAGGCGGAAAGTGAGGAGGAAGAGGAGGAAGAGGAAGAAGGTAGCGAAGCAGAGGAGAGCGAAGACGAAAGCGAGGAAGGGGAGAAGATTGAGGACGAGGAAAAGGAAGATAGACGGAGTGCACACGTCGATGATGATTTACCATCCCGGGTGGAAACTCCTGAACACCCATCACATCCAGCAGCCCCGGCAACTCCACCGGAGATGGCTGGTGGAGATGCAGTATGGGGTAGTAGTCCCCACTCGTAGATTACACGGACTTGATGTGGAGTACTAGCTTACAATGAAAACAATCAAAAACAAATGAGGACATGGTGCTGGTCCAAATCTCAATCCGAAATTTCAATCACTTCCTCAGCTTCTGCCTGCACTGGCTGTCCTGTTTTGGGTACTGGTTGAATGTCCAGCTGGGAGTCTTCATCAAGATCAATTACGTCTTCAACAACTACTGCTCGTCGCTCAGCTTCCTCCAAATCATGCAAAAAAGCTTCGTCGATTTCGAAATCCTCTTCTTCCACATCTCCGTCGTCCCCGGTTCCAACGCCGTCCCCGATGGAATACGAATCCTCATAATCGAGGTCGACATCCAAATCCGCCGGGTCAAGATCCACCACTGAGACCCCGTTTATGGGCACGGCTGGCGCTGGTCGCCGATTCCCGTTGGTAGCAAGATTCACGGCGGCATTCATACGTGGTTGTTCAGGAGGTGGTGCTTCTATGGCTCTCTCCGGTTCCCTCGGTCTCGGGTCAAGATTCTGCTCTGCCTGTGGATCCTCTTCCGGAAGTCTGTCGGAATAGCATATGGCGTCAGTTTACTTAACTCTAAAGCATGGCGCGTAAGAAAATAGGGGAGGTGACATATCAAATAAAGTTAAGAGAGAAGGTTCGGGGTGAGGCACTCAAACTTTGCGGGCTCGAGGCTAGAGAGAGGTGAGAGAGAAAGATGCTCGGAATAGAATTGCGAAAGGAGTTTGAGTTGGACAGGGGATAAGAGAAGGAGCAAAATAACCTCATGCGTATGCGTAAACCACGAAGAAAGTCCCGGTCTTGGCGTTCTTCCAACTCCTCAGTTTGGTACCCCTTGATTTGAATGCCATCTGGCTATAGGGTCAGGCCAAATCGAACAGTTAGATTCAATTGCGCCCAGTGATATTCAACCACAATCAGGTAAATCGATAGTGCGCCCAGGAGAACTAGGCTCAGGCGCGTTCCACAACAAAGTCGAGCTCGGGGCGTACCTCCAGGTAAATAATCCCACGTCGAACGTTTACGTCTTTGAGATATATCTGCCCAGCACGCAAACCACGCGTCACAAGTTCAGAGCAAAGTTAATAATAAACTTAAGCTTGTGCATACCTTGGTACCCAACGGCGTCACACCCAACTCAAAGTCTGAGATGCGCCGATATTCTATTGCGCGCATTGTCTTGGATCCATCACTAAGTTCAAACCTGAGCATGCTCCGAGGATACTTGGGAATTGAATAGTCTTCGCCATCTTCCAGATCACCTGCCAGCCCAGCCAGGTCCTCCTTGTCTATGCGCGCTTGACGTACATTCTTCAAAGTAAACGCGCTATGGCCAATCTCCGTAAGTGCGACAACTTCACATAGAGTATTATTGATCCGTATGCCATGTGAATTAGGGTCAGGAAACCCAGTACCTGGAACTGTCGAGTCGGAAAGACTGCTCTGAAGTAACTGCTCCTCGACGTGTGTTTTTAGAGATTCAAAGTCATCAACAGGTACACCGAGCTCCCCAGTAAGATAATCGCAGCAAGCATCGAGCCACTCAGGATTAACCTGTGGTTTTACATATGTTGCCCTCAGCCAGTTAACAATGCGCGAAGGAGCCATTTGGTCACGTGAACCTGAGGGGCGCAAGAGTCACGCAGATACCATCGGCCAAGTCCAAAAGCCCGACGCATTTGCAGACGATGGCTAGCAACGAGTGGCATACTATGTAAGAACGCATAAACTATTTATATTATAGATTTACAAGTCCGAAAAAGTACTGTTCGCGTCCCATTCCTATCTCCAGAACATGCATCCATCGCCCAACAATCGATCCAAGTCGATAGGGAATTGCAACCACACTCTGTGAAACGGACGCTGACCGTAGAAGGCGATGTTCTCGTAGCGTAAGTTACATATAAGATCATCTGTTCTTTATTCTAGAGAGACATTGTATTTACATACTACCATCGCATGCTAGGACTTTTTCGACGTTAACCCTGCGCTTGGCCCGGCTCACACTCAATGCATTCCTCGAAAATGTTGATCTCGTGGCCCGCACGTTGATGGAATTTGGCGATCATGGTGAAAGTCTCAAGTCTACGATCACCTCAGATTAATACCATTTTAATTTCCACCCTCGTTTCGAGCCATCGGATATTATCCAATTCACTGCTTGAGCTTACGTTTCTTTCATTTGGATTTGTGAATTCTCATTAGTAAACTAATGGTCCGCATATGTTCACTATAATTAGATTCATTTTGGTGACATGTTTATGTCCACCCGCGCATTTATTCGGCATCCTCCTTTGCTTCGGCTGAGCCTTCAGCACCCGCAGCCTTTTTCTTTTTCTTCTTTGGCTCCCGAAGTTTCTTTCCAACGAGAGACTTAAGCTCCTCGTCCTCAAGTTCCTTTTCGGTCTTGAGTAATTCTGGCTTGTACCAAACGGGTGGAGCAGAGATGAGCGATGGGCCACCAGGCAGCAATGCTAGCGTAAAATGGAAAGCAGCGACATAACTATTCGCGGGAGTGAACCTATAGGCATGCGTAAGGTATTGTGATAGAGTCTAGAGGTTGAATTACCTACACTACGTCGTATGGCCTCAAGAGTCCATGTTGAACAGCTTCTTGGACACCCACACGCGCACGCTTTTCGTTTTCAAGGATGCGAATGGTAAAAGGGAACGGGCCAGCTTTCTTTTGAATGTCCGAAAATGCCTCGCGTGCAGCCTTAAGCTTCAGTTGATATGTAACATCCGTTGCCCGTTGATATATCGTGGTGCGAGATTCTTGAGGTTTGACCTGTGGACGTTTGTAAATGGTAACATTTGGAGATCAAAAGTAGATGTATGATCATACCTTGCCATCCTCGGTGGAGGCAACAAGAATGTCGATCCCCCAGACGTCGCCCTCTGCAAAAGTCGCAGTGTCCAATCCACTTCTGAGCTCCGGAGTGGGATTAAGAATAATTCGCTTCTTGCCGTCAATCACGTTTTGAGTCTGTTGACACGAAAGCATCCCTATTCAAGTTAAATATTGGTCAGTATCTCGCCTCAACGTCTCCTTCCTAATTCAACCTCATCTGCCAAAATTTCAGACCAAACTCACCCTCGACGGGCTTACAACCCCAGGCTGCTGCAACTTTGCTCATCGCCTCGGTCACGGTCCAGTTCTTCTCGCCAGGCTTGACCAGCCTCATTGCAATCTCAGCGCAATGCCATGCGGCCTTGACCACATCCGCTGCACGACCGGTGGCGGGCTCAGCTTCGGTGGCACCAACGATGAGTGTCTCGGCACTGACGCTTGCGAAGCCGTCAATGTGGGCCCCGACGTGAATCTTGACCACATCTCCTTTGGCGAGAGCAGTATTGGCTTGTGGATCGGTTCTAGTATTCAATATAGATGAATTTTATGATTGAAGGGGAGGCCGGTCAGATGGTGCGCCATTAAGGGTTATATGCGCTTGATACTCACGGGACCGGCGAATAATGAGATACACAATTATTCACCGAAATGGAGGTGGGGAACGCCAAACCTAGCAAATATTTTATGCTCGATAAAATCCTTATACAATGAACTACAGAGACTGCCACCCACCTTTAGTTACCTTGCCCTTAGCAGTCTTAGAGTTGAACACGCCAGACGTCCCAGCCTCAATGAGCTTATCACCTTCCTCACATAGTTCCAAGATCTTCGCACCCTCAACTGAGAGTTCAACAAGCCTCTTCATTGCATTATTCACAATATCCGCTGCCGTCTACACGTGCACAGGCATGAACGAGAAGTTTTAGGGTTCATCTTTGACGCGCTTACCTTGTACTTGGTAAGCTCGTCCGCAGCTTGGCGGGCCTTGTCAGCTTCGGCCTTGGCCTTGAGCTCATCGGCCGTAGGGACCGCATCCTCCTTTGGTGGACTCGACATGGTGAGAATTGTGCAGAGAGAACTGTCAACAGATGGAGATCAGCTATGACGCATTCCACGGTCGAGGCGCTAATGTGGCCAGTCCCAGCTAGCGCGAATGACACAGCCACTTGATACTACTACACCCACCATGCTGGCTAGGATTGCCGTTCGGCGCGCCATTCCCCGGCTCGGGCTTGTGCGCACCTATGCAACTCCTGTGGAGTTTAAGCAGCCCTCAAACGATCCGCAACTTGGTGACTATCCGCAACTCCCTCCCATCTCTCATCAACGCCGCCCCCCAAAGGGCTGGTGGGACAACCAGGAGCGAAAGAACTTTGGAGAGACAGTAAGATTTGGTCATCTAAGGTAAAAATAAACCTTTCGAACATGAATTCCCCGTTCATAGGTCCCAGAACAATATGAAATCCTCTCCATCTGGGCTCCAGATGTATTCAACATCAAGCGTGAAAGTGCATTAAAGCAGTTTGGAATTGCTGTTGCAATATTTACCGGGTTCGCCATGGCAGTCAAGGCGAGTACACCTGAGCGCCCAGCTGCACCCCGTAGCTACCCGTATGGCGGCCTAGTGGCCGAGCTTGGAGGCCTGGATGCCAACAAGGTTTGTGGAGCGCAATGTATTCTGTAACAATCTGACATTTTATTCTCAGGCCGCTGTATACGAACCGGAAGAACAAGAGTGACAACAATGTACTCATAAATCGGCATAAAATGATATTGTTGCACCGATCTGCCAAGTGATCTACGTAAAGTTATTGCTCCATGCAAACTCATAACGCAATGCTATTCAATTGGTCAATCAATCTAGGGACTAGGTGCTAGAAAATAGGTGATGGCGGAATAGCCTATAAGGCGTCTCCAATTACAACCAATCGCAATGCGTTTTCATGTAAAGATATTTTCAATGCATATGATTTCACTATGGATTAATCATTCATGCTGGGTGACAAGTACAAAAATGCAAGAAATATCGAACACGATAAGAAAAGAGTGCACACAGCGATGTTTTTTTTATGCCCCCAATATCTAACTTAAGAGGTGGCAGTTACCGGCGAGGTACCTTCAGACGAGTTACGGTGCTTGCGTAGCAACTGGTCCAACTTTTCCGACTCTCCAACGTTCAACGCACCACTCACGATACCAGAGTGGTACACACGCAACACGGTATCTACGTCTTCCATGCTTTGGGTGCGCACGTCCGCAAGCTCCTTGATCTTGGCCGTCGCATCCTTGATCTGCTCGTCGGTCAGCGTCAGCTGAAGTTGCTCCACACGACTCTTGACAGCATTCCACCCGGTCAGACGATGTCCGATGGAGACATAACGAGTGAGACCAAAGTCCTCAGGCTTAAGAATCTCGTATGTGCTCGGGTTGTTAAGGATCGCCTTGGCATGAATACCGGCCTTGTGTGTAAAAGCGCAATATCCGCTAAAATCGGGGGGAGGGGTTAGATTAACCCGGGACACCGCCCTCGTAAGGAACTCACGTAATAGGGTTCATGAACGGCACGTTAACCTCGACGGCCTCGGCAACCAAGTTTTCGATTTCACGGAGCATGGGCAGGTTGTACTTGTTTTTGACGTACTCGGGGTTCGCAGCATACAAGCAAGCAATGAGGCCACCAAGAGGGGTAATACCAACACGCTCGCCGATACCCAAAACGGCTGTAATTACAAGTTAATTTGTGCCCATTTCAAGGAACTGATCGACTTACAAGTGTCAATGTGCGTTGCACCTGCCTCGAGCGCAGTGTAGGCATTTGCGATCGCTAAACATGATTTTGTCAGCTCCAATCCGATTGCCGAGACTCAAACAGAGACTAACCACAACCAGTATCATTGTGCAAGTGAATTTCGATATCGCATCCAACAACACCTCGCAGAGTTCTTACAAGGTCATAAACTTGTCTTGGGTTCGCGCAGCCAACGGTATCAGCAATGCCGACACGGTTGACACCAATCTTGTCCACAGTTTGGTAAATGGAAAGTAAATCGACCAGATCGGATCGGAACGAGTCTTCGGACGAGAAGCGGACTTCGATACCCTTGGATTTGACAAAGTTGATGACTTCGATGGCCGTCTTAGTGATATAGGCCATGTCCTTGCCGTGCGAGAACTCGCGTAGGAACGAAGATGTGCCGATGACCACGTCAACACCGTCCACACCTGTTGGTAAAAAATTCAGCCAAGCCGTAATTTCAGTTTCGTTTCTAAGCTACATACCTGTTTCAACCGCAATCCGAGCATCGTCCATGTGACAACGAATATGAGTGAGGATTTTAGCCTTGAGTCCAAGCTTGCAGATAGCTTCGCAGTCTAGGCGAGACTGTTCAGACGCTGCTGGGGACGTGAGCTCGATGTAGTCGACACCGAACGCATCTAACGCCTTGGCGATGGCGATCTTGGTCTTGGTATCGAAGAAGGCATTGGCAAACTGCTCGCCCTCTGTGAACCACGTTTAGCTAGCATACAAAAGAAAATTAGACCATTACCTCGGAGTGTGCTCTCGATAATCTTGAAATTGGAGACGTTGCTAAGGAAATCAGCGTAGCGAGGCGCATATGGGTTGAGCGGGCGATGCAGGCGGTTGGCTTGTCCGTTGGTCCCATTGCTCCCATTAGCGGGAGTTGACTGGGCAACGGGAGGCGCTGAAGAGACGTCGACTGGGACCATCTCGTCCTTGGGATGAGTATCACCGTTAGTGGGGCACATTTTGTCAAGGAAAGGAGAGCAGGTGTGACGAGAGGAGTGGTGGTGGTGGGAGCTCTGAGCAAAAATGTCAAGCGAAGAAATTATAAAAACCGCTGACGATGATCGAGTCAACAAATTTCGGCGCTAGAGGAACGCCCCAGAGCGGAAACATCAGTTGTGGTTTGCTTGGTTAGCAATGACAGTCGGCCGATCTACTCCAGCGTCATTTGCTGAGATGTGTCCGCGGCTCCGAGGATACACCGTTTAACGCTGAGATGATGTCAACAATTGTCCGATCATGATCATCCCAGCTGCTGCACCATGACGGTCACCCCCCGCGTTCTAATATACAGCGCAACTGCTGGGTAGGAACAAAGATCCTGGCATACGAAATAAATCACCTATTAACCAGCAGTTATCGACACGAATCTATTCCAACTGCAACAGCAGCACTCAAACAGCTCGGGCAAAAATATGGGATCGAGTTTGACTCCACCGAAGACCAAAACCAATTCAACGATGCCAATCTGGATAGTTACGATGCTATACTGTTCTTGAGCAACAGCGGCGAAGGCGAGTTGACCTCGAACTCCGATTCTAGTCCGATCTGAAATTCGGGTTATCAGTCCTTGACGAGAGCGGAAAGCAAGCGTTTCAGAACTACCTGAACAAAGGAGGCAACTATGTGGGGATACACTCTGCCTCCGCTTGTCTCTTCGACACCCCGTTTTACCAGAAGGAAGTTGGTACGCTGTCGCCCACTGAGGTTGAAGCCAATACTGATACGGCACACCAGGTGCCCTTTTTGACTATCATCCGGAGCTCCAGCCTGTGGTATGTCGTTGTTGATTGTGTCCAATACATGATGCGCAAACTCGTTGGCGCCCAGACATTTTTGGTGCTAGACAAGAATCATCCAAGCACCACGATGCTCCCGGATCGTTGGACGTTTACTGAAGAGGTGTATAACTTCCGCTCGGAGCCCGTCGGCGTCCACCTATTACTTTCAGTGGATAAATCTAGCTATACCGGTTCGCATACCAGCCCTAGGCATTCTTCTATTCCAACTAAAAATAACACTTTCTTCTCAGACAATTGTGTTCAAAAATACATCCAAGGAGAGCCCCATCCAATTGGTTCGGTAAAATCGATGCACTGCGAGGATGGCACACTGATCTCCCGACGCTCTGCCAGCATGGTGTCAAGAGCGTGGTGCGGGGGCTGCGGAGAGCTCTTCTGCCGGTCGAAGTTTTTACACCAGCCTGGGACATTTGAGTTGTACGTGGCAAGATCAGATCTTTCTCGCACATGTAATGGGTGCGTCGATCACTCGATCAGACATATTTGATTCCTAATTGGGTCTATACAGGGGGAATTGAATGGGCCCTTGCGTCAAACACGACACAGGCGATGAAGCAAGACGGGTCTTGGCGTGTATCGGATGAAGCTTGTGGCGGTGAGCAATGCACACGGGGCAAAGCTGTCCACCGGCGGTCTCGACCCGAGCAAACGTTCGTCCCGGCGTAACCTGACACAGAGCGAGCGGAGGCTAAGCTCGACCGGATATCCAGGGACCGGGAGTTCGGAACTGCGGAGCGTTCATCTCGTACGGAAATTTCATTAAGAATGTCGATTTAGCTCCTTGCTTATTCCATTCAGTTGGAAGGGTGGTTAACGGCATTCGAGAGGGTGGCTTTTGATGAAGCACGAGTCACAAGGTCCAAGGGAGGGTGGCGAAAGTCTGCTGACCAGGGTGTGGATTGCCCGCACGTGGAGGTAGCGCAATTGTTTGTCGAAAAGTGCAAAGGCGGGGTGAAAATTGGATGGTTACGCGGTTTGGCCCCGTCATAAAAACGCAGCCGAGTGCAAGATCCACCCCATCCGCACCACTACTAGTGTACTCCGTACCACCACTCCATACCACCTAAAGAAACATGGCCGCCGCCGACGTTGACAAGTCGACACTGAATACGACCACAAGCAATGGAACTTTTGCCCATTTGCGTGAAAGTTTTAAGCGCGTGTTGAGCCCAGAGCGGCGTGTAGCTGCTGATGGGACTAGGCAATCGCCCACAGCATCAGGTATGTGGTATTTATGCTCTCAGTGATAAGCTCGCGACTGGGGGTGGCTGTGCCCTTATCGCGCATGCGTATAATCGGCCGAGAGCGCCATCGGTCGAATCAGCGTTGTTATGCACCGTTGGCTTGGCCGAGATAGCGTGACCTTGCCCTGTCGGCTCCGGCTGTCTTTTTGTGCTTCTTAACCCCCTTGGGTCCCCTTCTTGCGCCCCGCCTCTGATATTCTTCCACCTACTTACACCTACTATTTGACATGGCAGATCGCTCTCGTTCCCGTGGTCGCGAGTTTGTAAGTATGGGATCTTAGGACGATCACCACGGGTGTTAACCCTACAACCCTTAGCAATCTACTGGTCGAGGGGGCGCAGGCAACATTGTCCGCTCCGAGTCTATCCCCCGCTCTCCCGAAGATGGCATACTTGGTCAAGAGCGTGGTCGGGAGATTCTCCCTGCAAGTAGGGTAAATACCAGGCGCAACTTTGTACAATGCAAGTTACTGATTTTGGGCAGCTCACTCACTCTGGCCGCGGAGGAGCAGGCAATATCCGCTCCCCCTCTCGGGATCCCGCGGAAGATATACGCACTCTGAACCGCGAACGCGAACTCATTGAAGACCACCGTAGGAGTGAGGAGGGGCAGATTGTAAGCATCTGTTATCTAAATGAGCTACCTACATCTTCATGACTTGTTTAGCACTCAACTGGCCGTGGCGGTTACGGCAACATGGATCGTTCCCGATCCCGCTCTCGCGAACCCAGGTCGTTTGAACCCGTCCATTCCTCTGGCCGTGGCGGCTATGGAAACATAGCTAGCGGCGATGGCCGCGGACTCGCCAACCTTGAAGAGGAAGTGCGCGCCCAGCATATCCAGGTCCCCGAGTTGTAAGCATCTGGTATATACAAAAATTCAGGCCCTAAACGACATTCCGCTCTAGCCACTCATCTGGTCGTGGGGGTGCTGGCAATGTTGTTGCTGGCTCTGTACCCATCCCAGAGATCATTACCCCTACTTCTGCCGCCAATGATGCTCAGTGGCGCTCGTCTGGCCGGGGCGGAGCAGGGAACATGAAGCCCGTTCATCCTACCGGTTCGTAACGAAATCCACCCTACTGTCCAAATTCCATCTGACTCGCGCAAACCGAACAGATCCTCATGGGGCTGCCGAAGAAGCTCGCGGACGGAAGGAGCACCACGGCCTTGGAGGCTTCATTGACAGGCTGACAAGTCGCAGCCGCGACGCCCAGAATCGGGACCATTAGTGTGGCACGGCCTAGTTCTCTAATAATAACGACCCCTTGTGATGTCTGGTCTCGGTATTTCTCGGTATTTACTAGTGCCTACTTAATGGTCTGTGATGTCGCCGATATGTGTTTGGCCCTGACTCGTTTCACTTGCGAATGTAGTATGAAAGTTAATAGATACCTGGTTTGTAGCTCTTATGTCTTTACTGTCACTATGGTTCTACATGAAAATATCGTCTCTTGACCAGTCGCATGACCATGACCGCTTCCGAAGTGTCTCCGTTCGAGTGCCAGCAACTCACCCGACTTTTCTCCTAATAGGGGAGTGCGGTAGGTTACTACCTACCACCCGATTCCTACGCATACTACTTCCCCGCCAAGGGACGCGTTTATAACTACACAAGCTCTCTCGCAGTGCGGCAACGAGCACTTCTTCTGCTGAACTCGATAACTATGGCTAGGAGTTTCAAAGTTACCATTGCAACTTTAATTCTGGGGGTGGGTTGAATGCCGGTTCTGGCAGACCATTCAGGTCTGGACTGATCCCCGTTGACAGTGTGCGACAAGCTTGGTCACGGTACAGGCCCAACAGCCGCTGTATGCGCAGTGCGGGGGTAAGCTTTACACGTGCATCGATTCAAACTGTTCCGAGAGGACTGAAATTGCTCTAATTTTTGACAGGAATCACCTGGACGGTGAGTTTTCATTTTCAATAATCTGTAAAAATGAAGGGCTGAGGGGTTCCCCAGGGCGGAACGACCTGCGTAGCCGGTGCGGTGTGTACGTGGTACAACGATTGTGAGTCTAGGCGCGCTCTGGACGTTGTTTTGATCATCGCGACTAATTTGGGGTTTGGGATAGACTATTCTCAATGCGTGCCGGGCTCGGCTACAAGTTCGACGTCGACATCGACAAGTACCACCTCCCGGACCACTACGACCACAACTACGGGCGCACAAACTACAACCAGTACCACAACTGCCACCACAACCTCCAGCGCAGCTCCTCAAGCGTCTGGTGCTGGACCAAGCCGTCAAGTTGGCAAGACCCCCGCACTGGGATGGAATTCTTGGTAAGTCCCACTGCCTCGCCTCGAGCCTGCTCCACAAAGTCTTGGCAATTGAACGCGTCGGCCGAAAGGAACGCTTACCAGGGGAATATCAATGATGCAAAGATTCGCGCCGCGGCCGATGCACTGATTTCGCTCGGCCTCAAGGACGCGGGGTACACCTATGTCAACGTCGATGTGAGATAGGGGTCTTTTTTAAAAACGGCAAGGCTAATATCGATGGATTCTTTAGGACTGTTGGTCAAATATTACAGGGCGGGATACCGGGACGAACCGTATTAAGCCGGATTTGAACAAGTTCCCAAGTGGGATCAAGAGTGTGGCCGATTATGTCCATTCGTTGGGTCTTTTGTTTGGGATTTATAGGTATGATTTCATACTTTAATCATGGTATAGAACTCACGAGAGTAGTGATGCTGGCACGTTGACGTGCGCTGGGTACCCTGGCTCATTGGGATATGAAACAATCGATGCCCAAACGTTTGCCGAGTGGGGGATCGATTGTAAGGCAGTTTTCCCATTTTTATATCACCGTCTTGAATTGATATACCACACCAGATTTGAAGTATGACAATTGCAATGTCCCGAGCAACTGGACAGACACTTATGTTGGTCATTTTTAATCTCGCCTTGTATGACGCTTATGTTTTAATTGTCTGCAGAGCGGGGATGCTAATTATGATTGTAAGGGACTATCACCTTGTTCAACATGTTATGAATTCTTGTTCTAGGGTACAACTCGAACTCTGCAATCCGTTACAGGCAGATGACGTGAGTATATCTGGCCCAGGTGTAAACAATTTGGTCTCAACAGCACTTAGGACCGCCCTGAGCTCTGTGGAGTCCATCCGCCCTATCCATTATGGTATCTGCAACTGGGGCAAGTAATCAGAGTTTTGGGTCTCGACATTCGTAACGAGGATCTTTGCTAGGCAACGCCAACGTATGGACTTGGGGATCACGCGTTGGCCACTCATGGCGCATGTCGGGCGACTCGAGTGCGACTTGGAGCTACATCACGAGTATCATTGCCAGAAATGTTGACTATATCAATTATGTCGGTATGTGATTGGATCGCATATCCATGCGCTTAAGCTAACTGTACATAACCCGCCCAGATTTCTATGGACACAGTAAGTTCCTCGTTCATGCCCGTAGTAAAGTTGACCTTATGTCTCCATTACAGACGACATGGACATGATGGAGATAGGAAATGGCGCATTGACAGTCAAGTATGTTTTCCACTACATTTAGAGGCACGCGTCCAATTATACCTTCCCCAGCGAACAACGCACCCATTTTGCTATGTGGGTGGCCCTCAAGAGTCCCATTCTTCTCGGAACCGACGTACGTACCAACCATACCTCTCTCACTAGCTCACCAAACTACCCCGTGGACAGCTCTCGAAACTAAACTCAACCCAACTTGCAATCATCAAAAACGCTGAGCTCCTCGCCTTTTCGCAAGACACGACCGTTGGTGCCCCCGCCAAGCCGTATAAGACCGGGACTACACCTCCCGAGTTTTACGCCGGCAAGTCGTCCAAGGGTACGCACGTGTTTATTATCAACACTGGGTCTGCGGCAGCTAGCAAGGTTGTTACATTTTCCGAGGTGGGTTTGGTGGTTGCGCCTTTTGTTCTAGTTGAGAGTGTTGATGTGTGGTTTGACAGGTGACTGGGCTCACGTGTACTACTTGCAAGGTGCATGATATGTGGACCGGGAAAGGTATGAATTCAGAGCCTGCACATAATAATTTATTACCACTAATGGTTATATATTTGCCAGATTTGGGCACATTTACCACGAACTACACTTTGACAGTCGATACGCACGATACGGCCGCTTTGCTCTTCACTTGATGTATCAAAGTAGTAACGTATTACGCGTTGCTGGCGCATACAAGGTAGAAACAAGCTGTGTACTGTTTTCCGCAATACAATAATCAAAACACATGAAACGCCTACATTACAGTATCAAAACGCGAAAGCAGTGAGCGCGTGCCTTTCAAGTCCCGACACTCAACAAGTATACAATAAGGAAAATTGCGCCAACAACCTACAATGGGGCATGTACTGTATCTCTTAAGCTGCGATGACGAAGGAAGCCCTATTCGGCTTTTTCGTTTGAAGACCTGTCGTTTTCGGGAGTATAAGGCACACGAGTCTCGTCCCGGGCCGAATGGTCTGGAACACCATGCCTATCGCCCGCGGCAACATTGTGGCGCTGCTGCAGGCCTTCGGCCTTGGGGCCCGGCGCTGGTGCATTCCACGAGTCAAAGTCACGCCGAACCTCCACAAAGTCCTGGACGAATTCGCCAATCTGGTCGTCGTCCATACCGAGAATCTCGCCATCTTCCGATGCGCGCAGGCCGAGGCCTGGAATAACGTCGACGAGCTTGGCGAGGATGGCAGTCACGACGAAGACATAAGCACAG
Organism: Ceratobasidium theobromae; assembly: GCA_037974915.1. Lineage (NCBI taxonomy): Eukaryota > Fungi > Basidiomycota > Agaricomycetes > Cantharellales > Ceratobasidiaceae > Ceratobasidium > Ceratobasidium theobromae. Next base: position 327,502 of record JBBBZN010000007.1, read on the forward strand.
CACGCAACGACATAAGTGAATTGGATGTAGAGTTGCTTATAGTTGTGTCGAATCCAGCCACCTATGAGGAGGTTAGATTGGTTAGATGCGATTAGTGGTCGCAAACTTGCCTGGAACAGCAGTGTTGACGCCGTCAAGAGCAATAATCTCGCCATCTGCAAATAGTCCATTGGCGAGAAGTCCGAGGATACCGCCCAGAGCGTGTTCAGCGAACAGATCAAGCGCATCATCAATCCCAACCAGGTATTTGACTATTACAAGAATCAACGGAAAGCTCAAAGGGCCATGCAGAGACACTTACTCTTGGTGCCATAGTTACACACTGCACCGGTTACAATACCAAGGACAACACTCCCCCACAACGTGATGTATCCGGAAGCAGGTGTCGCAGCGACGAGACCAGCAATGGTACCAGAACAGAAACCAACCATGGTATACTTGCGCTCCAAGCGGAAATCAAGCAGACACCATGTAACTCCACCCTATGATGCGTAATTTTTAGCATGCGTTGAATGAGGCATATAAATTTACTCACAAAGGCCGCAGTAATGTTACTATTCCATGCGGCGGTCACGGCACGCAGATTGGCACCAAAGGCCGATCCAGCGTTGAATCCCAACCACCCAAACCAGAGCATGAACGTGCCCAGGACAACGAGCGACACGTTGTGGGGACGGAAGTTCATGAGCTGGCTCTGCTTGCGGCGCCCAAGTACCCATGAGTATGCCAACCCGCCCATTCCAGATCCAATTTCGACAGGGCCTCCACCTGCATCGAAACTTATTAATTAATGAGTTCAAGTTGGATCCTGCGAACGCACCAGCGTAGTCGAGAACGCCCCATTTGAAGCCCCAGCCGTTGAGACCCCATCCCCAGCATGCGACGGGGCAGTAAACCAGGGTGGCCCATAAGAATGCGAATACCATTGCAGGCATAACTCGACCACGTTCGGCGACCTGAGGCAAAATGAGATGTATTCGCAGTCGCAATCATAGGCGCACTCACACCACCCATCAAGATGGCAACTGTAACGCAGCAGAATTCAAGTTGGTAGAAGGAATATAACAATTCGGGAATAAGAGGTGAGCCAGGGGAAGGCTCCGCAAGAACGTGCCTCAAGCCGAAATGCCGGAGGTTGCCTGGGTGCGCATGTCAGACGCCGGCTTCTGAAATCGCGAACGAAACTTACCGATGAAGCCATTCGTAGCAGAGGCAGAGAAAGCAAGGGAGTATCCCCAGAAATACCACTGGAATATGACTACAGCATTAGAGAATACAACAACCCAAAGCAGAGCAAGCGCATTCTTGCGACGAGAGAGACCTAATTTGCGAATTGCACATGTTAGATGTAGTTGACCCCAGTCGTGTGACGTGGGAACTCGCCAGAGTACAAGAAACCAAGACCGGGGACCATGAACAGGACCAAGGCCCCACAAATAATGATGAACGAAATGTCGCCCCGGTCAAAGGTTGGCCTGGAACCAGGCTGACATTACTAAAAACCTTCCCGATGTCGCTCAAACAGGACTTACGCTTCATTTTGTCCTATCAAAACAAGGCAACCATGGTCAGCGCACGTAATTAGCTAAAAGCCAAGCATGTGGAGGGAGATAAGGTAGCCCGCCCGAGGAGATAAGTGGAGGCTTCGCCGGTTATTCAGTCAACCCCCAGGTACTATCGGGGCCATGGTAGCCACCGGGCGATAGTCACCATATGCTTCTGCAGCAGGGCGTCGACATCGAAGAAGTTGGTACTTACGAGGCTGAATCGACCTCTTGAGAGCGTCCATGGTGGCGGCCATGGGAGTATGGTGAGGGGAGGTCTTGGACCCGCTCGACTATATAAAATACAGCATGTTGAAACTCTAGAACCAGGTAATGTTGTGACGTCGGTTTTGCGCGGACGACAGACGAAGCCCAAGCCGAGTCCTTATCTCTCTACCGGATTGGTTGAAATCTGCTCCATGCGATGAATTCAATTGGTCCCTTTACAAGCTGAAATCTAGCGATAATGACACGGAAGTAAGTACTAATGGGAGGTTTCTGTCGACGGCACTAATGCACAAGTTCGAGTCCGTGGGCGTCGCCGTTTGCCCCGTCAATGTCGCTCGCCCGGTCTCCACTCCCGATCCACCCGAAAGATTCAAATCCGAGCAGTTATTCCTGTTGGCGCTTAAGAGATAAGGGCTTGCCAAGCCAACTTAGTCAAGCCATCTTTCAGGCACATCGCAACGCGGCTAATATCCGTACCAGGCCTTTCAACCTAATGCGTGCCCAGTTGTCCATTGGAGCCGATAAGTGTACAACCTAACTCGCTAGGGAGCAAGCTTAAGGTAGTGATACTAATGTAACTCTTTATCAAGTGCTTGTTGTGTGACTTCCCTTTTTGGGTACAGCACGTGACTTCCCGCCCACTGCCCGGGAATCAATGAAATGAACTGTTCAGTGTTGGGCCCCGCACTCCAAAAATACTTATCTGTAGGTCCCACCCGTGTTTCCCTCGTGTAGCAAACGAATTGAAGAAATACAGATAGCTTACTCGGAAGCTCGTGCGAAAAAACCCCACACTAACCGACGTGAGCAAAAACTAGATGTAGTTAATCAATTTTGGAAGCTTTCCAAGGCGCAGAAAAACCAAGCTGTCCAACGGGTGAGTAACCGAGTACAGCAGAGGTCAAATCGTCGAGATTTGAACGGTAATTTAGGCTGCTCATTTGGCAGAATCTACAAATCCTTCCGAATCTGACCCTGACCAACACGATGTTCCAAATCTCAAGGACAGTCGTTTAATCGGCACTCGTGGAATCGTCATCCGTACGCACTTTGACCCCAACGACGAGCCCGCATGGGTGGCGTTCTTGGCGGCTCTCGAAAAGCTAGAGCGAGAATCCATATCCGAATCGCCCGATATCCAAATAGAGCCCGATAGCGATAGCGACAGCGAAGAAGAAGAAGCAAAGGGCCAAGGAGACGAGGCAGCCCCTCTTGATGGCAATGACGACACGGAAATGGGAGATGCGAGTCCTACTCCTATGTCGCAACCCTTAACCTACGAGTCAGACTCTATATTTGTTGTTATCGACCCAACCAGGCAGAGGCCGTATCATACCTTGAAAGAACGTCTGTCTGGAGCCTCGAATATTACCTTGCTCAGGTTATTCAACGATGCATGCATTGCACCTAGCCCCGAATTACCAGCCAATGTATTTGAACGTATAAAGCCCGCCCATAGACTTATCGACGAACACGGATATCAGGTATGCTAGTGTTCTCCATAGCTATGGATTCGACTTATCCCAAGTTCAGGAAGTTTATACGGGGGCAAGACTTTGGGTGTGGGACCAACAAAGTACCAAGGATCAGGCACTGCGTCTGATTAGTCAACAAGCCTTTGTATACGGCGACGCAACGTAAGTCTCAGACGACATTCTTCCATTCCCTGTTTTTCCTAACGGACTGTAGTGGAGATTCGTTCAGAGTGAAGGCCACACATATATGGGGCCTTCAACTCAACCTGGACGATGGTATGAGAATTAGTTTTAGCGGAGGCGTTGGTTGGGATATGAACGCACGCGAGCGCAATTTGAAAGAATCGACGACCAGTGTATAACGGTGAGTTAAGAAATACTATAATATTACTCAAGCCCCAAGATTGTGTAAACATTCGAGTCAGTGTAACTTAAATACCATCGTCTCAACTCCAAGCCAAATCATACCGCTTACCATAAAACGATGGAGCAACGCGTCGATAACCACCGCAGTAGAGCCCGTGGTTCTGGCACCTTCGGATACGTCGAAACCCCCCTAGTTTATTCTCTGCTTATGTCCTCTAGGTTAAGGTATGAAGTTTACCCCAAGCTGGAGGTACGCATCCAGCCATTCAGCACTCCTCTTGAGCTCAACCAATTCATTAGAATCTGCAACCTTCGCAATCATTCAGATATAGGGGAATATCTTTATTTGCATCCAGATGTGATTACTGTAGCTACGACGGGCGGAAACGCAGGAATTGCACTAGCTTGGGTGGGTAAAGCACTTAGTCAGTCAACCGTCCAGTTTTTTAAACATTTGACCTAATTACGAAAGATTCCTAGGTATCCGTACTTTAATTTTTATCCCAACTAATTCGACCACGGTTCAACCGAGCTTGAAATGGCTGGTGCACAAGTCATTGTTGGAGGGACTGACTCTGCAGATGCGCGGGCACCGCTCAAAAGTTTTGTGAGACCACTCCTCATGCGTGAGTTTCCGTCGTTGTCAATCGCTATTATAGCGACTCCGCTTATTGATTCACATTGTGGTTAGAATATTGATGTCATCGTGCAGTACGTGAACTCAGCTGTTGACTGATCATGAGCTGGCATGCGGGGCGACACTAAGTTCCGCATACATTCCAGGATTTTTGAATAACCTTGTGCCTGTTGCGGGTGGAATGTTTACTGGGTGTCGCCCGCAATGAAAACAACTGAGGATACGTATTAACCTCTACGCGCCCCATCATTGTATTTATTATCTGTGGCGGATCTAAGGCAACTCTCCAAGATACGCAACGCTACCGAAGGATTGTGCAAAGATTGGGTTTCAACGAAATGAGCGTTTTGCAGGAAAAAATTATGGTTGACCTGGATATAGGCCTTGCATAGGCTTTCCTGGAATATATGGGTATAACCCGGTCATCCGCGAGTCCCTTGAATATACAAATGCCCTCCACACCTGACCGGATCTTCCACGTGTAAAGCGCCAGTACCCTCCAGAACGTTCGAACACGCGTAGGCGCCGAATGACTCGGGTCCAGTGCCGGCTTGTTACTTATACTTAGATTATACCCCCACATGTTCACAGATAGCGCATCTCCCAAACCGCCCCCCAGAAAAAATGAAGCAGTCCGCAAGCAACTTGTTTCAGAGCCTAGTAGTGGACTCCAACGACCCAATGCACACAGAAACACCCCTCGTTTTCTCACCATCAATGTCGAACCGACTTGGATATGATATTTATCTAAAGCTGGATGTGCGTCTGTCCCTATCTTCTGATACCGTAAATCCCCACCAATGATTGATTTCAGATTTTACAACCATCACAATCGTTCAAGTACCGTGGGATATCCCTGTTCGCGTCCCGAGCTGTTGCAGAGCATGGGTCGAATGTCTGCCTTGTTATGGCGAGTGGCGGCAACGCTGGACTTGCTCTAGCCTTGGCAGGCAAAACATTAGGTGAGTGTTAACGAATTTTACCGGTTTGAACGCGCAAAGGAATAACTGAAGTTTCAAAGGCGCCCATACAACAATCTACATCCCGGCGGCCGCGTACGAAGTCCAATCGAGCCTAGTCGCAGCTGGCGCAGATGTCATCGTTGGTGGAAAGGACTATGCAGAAGCGCTAAGCAGGGCTGAATTGTTTTGTTCGCAACATGAGCATGCGTAAGTGTTGAATTGCCTTATTGGTCCGCTTGTTTTGATAAAAATGAATAGTGTGCTTGTCCCGGCGTTCGGTGGGGCCGTATTCCCGCGAAGTATAGTCCCTTAGATTGATCTTTTACGTAGATCATCCAACATTGTGGAAAGGGCATTCCACGATCGTACACGAAGTGAATCGCCAACTCCCAAATAGGATCAAACCAGATGCAATTTTATGCAGTGTTGGAGGTGGAGGTTTGTTAGGCGGGGTCCTTTGTGGCGTAAACGAGGTAGGATGGGACCAAAGTAAGTACCAATCCCTTACGCTCATGTTTTTGTGCATTCAACCATCACCACTACCACAAAGCCCGGGTTATTGCACTTGAAACCTTTGGCGCCAACTGTTATCACTTGTCAATCTTGGCTAATTCGAAGGACCAAACAAGCCAACTCCTGATCCCGGATGACGTTGCGGTCTCGACCAACCCACCGATACTTTCAGATGTTCAGGTACGCATCTTTTGTTGATGTTCCAAGCGCCTAACCTCAAGAGACATCAGGCGCCCAAAGTTGCGCTCGCAAGACTCCCAGCCATCACTTCTAAAGCGGCTTCTTTAGGTGCACCATCACCCGCGCAAGCAGTGGTTGAGATGGGTCTCGCCCGTCGAGATCGAGCGGTCCAGAACCCAATGAAATTCGGTGGTCTGACACCTGTAAGCATCCCGGACGAGGCTGCCATGCGCGCGACCCTTGGGTTTCTAGGTGCGCTCATGTTTGCGCTAGCTTTATCGTGACTAATACCTGAAATAGACGAACAAAAGATGCTTTTAGAATTGGCCTGTGCAGCGACTTTGGCACCTGCATACATACCGGGCTTATTGCAAAAACTTGTTCCAAAAATAGGCAAAAAACTTAGTGAATATGTCCCGAACACAAGCTGACAATGTGATGTTTGCAGAGAACAACCGACGCCCTGTGGTTATTTTCATTGTTTGTGGTGGATCCAAGATCCTTCTTAACGATGCAGAGAAATACCAGGCCATTGTGCAACAATCAGGGATAGAGGGGCTTCGTACCATCTCTCAACGGGTGATAATCGATGGGGAGCTGGGGCTCAATCTATAGAAATACGACCATAGTGCAGCGCGCCAAGTTTACACATATATTATCTCCGTTTCTCATGCGAACCAATGGGCATTCACAAATCTATTCGAGGCTACCATACGTAACCAACAATTCTAAGGTTTAACAATTATCGCCTCTCTGCCAGGCCCAACCCCTATCCACTTAATGGGGATACCCAAAAAGTTTTGTATAAACTCAACATAAGAGCGGCAACTCTCTGGCAGTTGTTCCCATTGACGAATGCCTGAAATTGACTCTGCCCAACCAGGTAGTGTTTCATACTTTACTTCAAACCCAGGCAATTCCAATAAGTCGAGGTTCGCTAATAGGATCGATATCAGTACTAAAGGTACCTGGTTCGCCGAGCGGGCGCATACCTGGGAAGCCTTCCATTGGTTTCCCGTCGAGTGCATATCCGACCGCAACCTTGATTTCCTTCATGCCATCCAAGACATCCAGTTTGGTTAGATTAAGCGCGTCGTAGCCGTTCACCCGATTCGAGTGTTGCAAAACAACAAGATCTAACCATCCACACCGACGTGCACGTCCCGTAGTGACACCATATTCGTCGCCGACAGTTTGCAGATGTTTCCCAATATCCTACTTTTCGCTTAATCCCAAGCATTTCAATATTTCATACGGAGTACTTACGTTCAACTGTTCAGTTGGAAAAGGCCCACTTCCGACACGCGTCGTATAAGCCTTGACAACCCCAATGACATTGCCAATTTTCTTCGGAGGAATACCAAGTCCAGTGCAGACCCCTGTGGCACAAGTCCCATGAACCCAGCAAACTTTCAACCTTGAATGGTTCTCACCTCCGACGGTCGTATTCGAGCTTGTAACGAATGGGTATGTTCCAAAATCGAGATCAAGCATTAAAGCGTTGGCACCTTCAACCAAGACACGCTTGCCGTCATCGATCGCTTTGTGTATATAAGTTAAGGAATCGATAACGTAGGGCTTGAGACGTTCGGCAAGTTGCTGCATCGATGTCAATGTATGCGTGATATTCCGTGTCACGCAGGGATCTCACCGACCTTATAACGAACGATCTCCCCTTCTGTATCATACTCGAAGTGACCATACCGTTTGAAACGACCCTCAACAAGCTTGCGGAACTTGGCGGCGAAAGTCTCGTGGTCAAATAAGTGATGTACTCGCATTCCAGACCGAGATGCCTTGGAAGAATAGGCTGGGCCAATTCCTTTCTTGGTTGTTCCGATGCTATTCAATCGGTTGGCCAAAAATTATACCAGCCCATAGCGAAACCCACCTCTTGCCACCAAGTTCTACTTCCTTTAACCCATCAACAATTTGATGGAAATCAAAAACCAGGTGGGCCCGATCGGACAGGAAGAGACGACCTTTACAGTCTAGCCCTGTAATCCGAAGTCGATTACTGTCGCGGTGTCGGACTATTCATCCTAACCCACCTTTCTCCTCCAACGCGTCGAGTTCAGCAAAGAATGATGGAACGTGAACAACTACGCCCGGTCCAATAACCGATACACACTTCGGGTTGACAAGACCTTCAAACCGCTATGAGCACGCTAACCGACAGGTTTGCCTCGAAAACTGACCGCTTGGAAGTAGATGGAAGTCGTACTTGACTTTCTTCCCGCGCAGCTTCGCACTTACTGACTCGTCATCGGGATATTGAACTACAATCGTGTGGCCCGCGTTGTTTCCTCCCGCGCAACGAGCACAGACATCGGCGTCAGCTGCAAATATATCTACGAGTTTGCCTTTGCCCTCATCGCCCCATTGCGATCCAAGTACGACCGTAACCCCAGTCGTTGGGAGGGCCATATCCTAAGGAGAAGATGGCTGATAGCAAGGTCGGACGCAAGTATTGATGCCAAATTCGAAATCGGCCGACGCCCCGTGTTTTGATTGGTTGCGGGTGGGTCAGCGCCGAGCGCCGAGCGCCAGCTCCGCATATACCCGACGCGCCAATTTACTGTATTTGGCCTGGTACACTGGGGGTGCCCAAAAGCCGGGTCCGTGTCAGTTAGCGCGTTGTGTTGTTTAAGACTTGTTTCATGATTATATTATATTATAGATCTTAGACCTGGTGATCAACCATGAGAACCTCGAGCTCATTATGATTGTACTGCGAGCTTAAGTAGCATTCAGTCTGAACAGTGTATGACATTCGGGTTGGCCCAACTGCCTTGATATTTCACCTTATGAAAGCTAGTGCGGGGAATCATATCAAGGCCGACTCATATGCCGGCGTTATGCTCCGATCGGTCAACTCCGACGATAATTCGAATTCGAGTTCAACCTTCAGAGTTTTTTCCCGACTTCAAGAGCTGACAAGTTGAAACCTCAAAGAGCTATTTTCCTTTTAGGCGAGTTCGACAGAACAGACACGCCATTGCTTTTGAGACGGTGTCATCATTGTAATTAAGAGCAACAAATGGGTCTTTTAAGCGATCCAATTAAAACTTAGAATCGACCACAGGTGTTGATTTAATTTGACGGCCTATTTCGATAATGGATTTCTCGACTTGCTCCACCGCGTCACAGCTGGCGGCAAAAATTCCCCTAGGCGGCGTTTCCTAGGCCTTTATGAAGCGCGAACGTTCCGTTCGCCGTAACTGATGCCTTGGAGAATCATGCTGATGTTATGAATGGCTATGTTTTCCCATCAGCATTGTACCTTTTCATCACAAAGTGGTACCTCAATAATTGTCTCAGACATCGGGCATTGTTGGGAGTTTAAGTGGGTATAGACTTGACTAAAATGGGCAAGTCAAAAAGCTTTCCAGCGCTTCGCCGGCAAATCAAACAGAATCAAGCCTCGCTGTAAGTTTCAATGTTTGCATGCGTTCGAATTGTGGCTTTTGTGCCATTTTGTTTAGATCGCTCCATTTGTATTGTCACGACCGGAAAAGAAGTGTGGTGTCATCATGCCGCTTCTGGTTGTTTTGATAATAATGCGACGCATGCCCGACATCGGGCATGATCATAGCACACAGTGGTGTACACTGTACATGTAGGCGTTTGAAATATTAGGACCTAGATCGGAGTCTATGGCCAATCTGTTCAAACATGGCTGCAATGTAAATTGCATACGAAAACTTCTGCCGGTGCCCATGTGGACCTAGGCTATTGATTGGAGCAATTCGATCTGGTCTGGTTTCGAGCGATTCAGTAGGGGCTGAGACTCAGGAGGTCCCCTGCCGAGATCGGCTCGTCTGGAGCTTGCGCTCGACCTCCACCGACACCGCCCCCACTTCGAATCCACAAGGGGGAACACGTTGGCCACCAACGACGTATCAGTTGATAGAATCTCGACTGCCCTCCTCTGTCTCATAATTGACATTCTTCTGGGTGGTTCCTGCCGTTTGGAGGCGCTGGGTTTCGAAGTTACCACCCCCAGTGCTGTTGGCCCTTGAAGAGGACCCTAAACCAAGCTTCGCTTCTTAACACACATCGTCCCTGCTCATTTGTGCAAGCCAACACGGTCAGCTCCAGCTGTGCTCGACGCGCTGGTTGATTTGCGCAGTGTAGTGACGCACAGAGGCCACATAGCCTTTCTGCGTCACCTTGCACGATGTCCAGTAGCGACCGCCAGCCCGAGGGCCTCTCGGTAGAGGATTTCGATGGGAAACAGGCAGAGGTATGTTCACTCTCAGATTAACACCATATTCGCTTTACCATTGTAACCTGTTTCCTCCTGCGAGGCAGTCTCATTTAATATTTCCAGTCTTCGCTACGTATAGAGAACGCCACAGTCTTGGAATGGCATCAGACCTTCGCACATTTCCTTTCCTTTCAATCCATCGGTTTTACGACTGAGACCCATAGTTTCAACTTCAAATCTGGTTATCGTTATTTAACCTGGACTAACGTACCTACTTTACGATTTAGCTCATCGGGAAGCTCTCTGAGATATCCACATCAATGCGGCAATGTGCTGATATCTTTGATTCGTTCACTCGAATCGTTCGCCAGTTCTCCATTAGGCCGATTACACACGAGGCCACTGGACATCGCCAGCCCTCAGGACCTGCTCTTTCGAGAGGATCAGGCAGCGCACCGCCTGAACGATCGGATCCGCGACCCAGTTCAGAACACATCGAGAGTGTCGGTTCGCCATCGTTCGCACTTGGGATCGAAGGATATCGTCGGCCGTCGCAACCTCATACGGGCTCCATGCTACCGCCGGCTGTTCCAACGTATCATGGCACAGGACTGTTAGCATTATCATCGTCGTCGACTTCCACCCACGCCGTTCCTGGGCCATCTTCTTATTTATTGCGTCGGCCGAGCAGCTCGGCTTCTGGAACCGGGTCAGGTGGGCTTCATGAAGTTGGAAGTGCTGGTCATCATGTGGTTGAGGCCATATCATCTGAGCGTCACGTCTCCACCATTAAGCAGGGGAAACGTAAACGATCTCAGCCAGAGGAGGTAGATGAACTTGGAGAGGATAGCGAAGTGGATATTGGTATGGATGACAGTCCACGAGCAGAAACGCGCGAGGGGACATCTGAAACTGAGTTGGCAACCCGTCGTTCAACCAGGCACCCAGTTGAAACCCCCGAGGAGAGTCTCGGCGCTCGAGTGTTTTCTCCTAGGGGTTATGTAGCAGCTGAAAGTGGCCGCTCGGAAGATCGCCCAGTGGAACCAACTACTGGTCCGAGTATTGTTGTATTTTCTTCTGGAGCAGGCTCTTCCAAGTCTCGGGCTCTCCAATCACGGACTTTAGCTCAGACGTCGTCTGGTAGGAGTCGCAAGGAAAAGAAACCCAGGGATCCCAATGCGCCGAAGCAGCCACCTCCTGCCTATATTGTATACCAGAACGAAATTAGAGAGGTAAATGCACTCATTTACCCTTTTTGGCATGTGGTGAACTTTCTCGTTCTGTTCCAGACCATGCGGGCCAGGTTTCCTACACTTTCTCCCACAGAGCTTGTCAAGGAAATTGCAGCGACATGGAAAACCCTCCCAAATGCCGAACGTCAGGTGAGGATCTTGGCGGGGATCGGATCTGGCGCTGGTTTCTTAACCCGTTTCTGTAGCGTTACAAGGATCGTGCCAATCTCGAGAAGGATCGTTGGGTCGCACAGCTCGCGGCGTATCAAGCGACGCTTTCTACGTCAGACGAAACCCAGCCCGGGAGAAGTTCTGAGGGGTCCTTCCTTGCGATGGCGGCTGTGAGCGATTCTCCCCCAGTGTCCCCGCCCCGCCGATCTCCCAGTGTCTCTGATACGGAAGCGGACCCGCGTGCAGTTCGCAGGGTGGTCTCGCAGGATATGTCGGGTGGCTCGGCCTCTTATTATCACGCGCCACTTAGAGCGATTTCGACTCATTCGGGATTTATGGGTCCTGGCGTGAGTAACATACCAGCGGGCAGTGAGAGTCGATCGGGGAGAAGCACCACCAAGCAAGAATACCCGGGCCGCGGTCAGGAACAACCTTTGGGGCCGGAGCGTTCTCTATCGCGATCTAGCTTTACCTCGACTTCGGGCTTATATGGTCATGCTGTCCCGATGCCTCTGCCATCCCCTCCGGCGGGTCGGTCGCACTTTTCCGGACACATGGAGCCACATGCTTCGTCGACCCGGCTCCCCAGTTTTAAGTCCCTGGGGCTAGGACACTCTTTGCAGCCAGGCGCCAGAGAGCCTTCCCCTGGGCCGATGAGGGGACGGTCGGAAACAGAGGGGGAGCCGGCGTTAAAGCGCCAACGGACCATGACGGACCCTCCAGCCGAAGAAGAGGAAACTGGTGGCTCCGGCCGTTCAACACACGAAGGACGAGATGCCGAGTAACGTCAGACAATTGGCCATTGCCCACTACCAACCGGATCGAAATTAAGGAAAGTACCACTTGTGTATATGTTTATTATTTTTGGAGCGGCATTCTCTTTGGAACAATGGGGTCGCCCATGTTCAACACCTATCTGTTTATTGTTTTATATCTTCCACTTATCGGCGTCGCAAGTCTAATATCGCATGACTTATTATTCGCATCTCCGCCATGCACCTTGTGTATTTTTGCCCACGGCTAGGTCTCATTCATATTTGTATATTTGCCCGTTCGCGTATGATTTTCTTAATTTCGTTAACAGAGTAGCGCATAACTGGTTGTTTTAGTTTTATAAAGGAGGAGTTGACTTGATTGTGCTTCGATTGCAATTTTCTAATTGCGCACGGACGTCAAAATTTGAACATTGTAACCTGAATAAGATTCCTCAGTTGGTTTGCAACTGTCTTAATTGTTCCTCAGGACCCCGATTCCTCCCCTGTCCTCGCAACCACCACGTTCTCTTCAAGTTGAGCGTGCGTCCGCAGAGGGGATATCCAACCCCTTGATACACCCGTCAACTCTGCCTCGTTGTTTCAGACCCCGTTCAACTCCAGCAGCATGGCAAATCCGAGTCTGAATTCCAAGGAGGGCCAGGCGGTACGTCATGCTCATCTCTCTTGTAGTACCCCGCACCGAACACTTGATTTCCTGGCACTTGTTATGCGATAACTATTACTGCTGTGGCCATTGTTTTGTATGCTGACTCTTTTGCTCATAGCTCGTCAACAAACTCGCGGAGGTCTCGGCAAACATGAGGCAAGCCGCTGAACTTGCTGACACCTTCGCTCTGTCTATTTCGCGACTATTTCCTGGAACGGTTGTTGCACCACAGCCTACCGGTAAGTCGTATCTGTGGCTTCACTTTTCTGGCTCACACTCGCAGTTGTAGTAACCGGCAAGAAGCGGGGTCGCGTTCCCAAGGAAGGTAAACGCGTCAAGGACCCAAATGCTCCGAAACGTCCAGCAACGTCGTACATTATGTTCCAAAACGATATCCGGGAGGAGCTCCGGCAGAAGAACCCAGGAATCCCGTACAAGGGTGTGTTGATTTATGGGAACTCTTGATACGAAGCTAATCCAATTGTAGAGCTTCTTGGAAAGGTTTCTGAGGCTTGGGGTGCACTTGCTGAGGATCAGAAGAAGGCGTATCAGGATATCGCCGACTCCAACATGGCCAAGTACAACCGCGCGGTCATCGATTACAAGGGAGGAATGAATGGTGGCATTGCCGTAAGTTGTCTTGTGCCACCTATCGTTTCATTCTTACAGTGATTCCAAAGGTTGCAGTTGTGTCTGCGGGCCCTACACCCGAGGCAGACGAGGAGGAAGACGATGAAGAGGAGGAAAATCCTCCTGCAAAGAAAACAAAGGCTGAGGTCCGTCATGACCTAATACTATATCAATTGCAACCGTATTCATACCTTTCCAGATCGCTGCGCCTGCTGCCGAATCGTCCGATGAAGATTCAGATGCGGCGTCCTCGGACTCGGATTCTTCGGCCCCTCCGGCCCCTCCTCCTAAAGCACTTGCAGTTTCTAAACTTGCCAGCACTGGGAAGGAAAAGAAAAAGGCGAAGAAGTAGCTGCCTTGGCTTTTGGTTGGAATGTTTGCTCGGCTTATATATATTCATACTGTATTCTCTGGCTTACTTGGCTCAGTTCGTTTTGATGTTTGTTTTGGATACTCATGAGTGAGACAAGCTATCATGTTGTAGCTCTTGCCTTGCCTTGCCCTTTGATTCGCAGTTACTTATAATATGCACACCACTTGTTTTAACTTTTACGACATAGCCGAATACCTTTCAGTAAACAAAGAGCACGTGAACACAATCTTCTTTTATCAATAAACGCCCAGCGTTTAGTAATTTACGCACATCATCTAAGTTTGATTGGCGGTCACCTACGAGAGGACGTGAGGCGGGTCCAGTAAGTGGAATACGAAAATATTGCATATCGCTTGTCTCAAGTGCTTCCTTGATTCTAAGTGTTGTGCCTTTCTAATCGACGGGCCGTCCCTTTAGCAATGAGGTCTTCGATAGTATCTCCGGTTGTACGCAGTCTTGTCTTTCAAAGTACGTTTGTGTTATCTTCGAAAAGGTGCCTACACCGTGCATCTACCAGCCTCATGAATCACCCTGTGTTCAAACGACTGAACAAGCCCCCATCCGCTGTCTCTTCAAGATCTTTTCCCCCTCCTGAAGGGCTCTCGTCTCACGATGCTCCTACCGTGTTCGATGCCAAAGTGTGGGCCTCTCTGCAACCACCCCCACCCTCTGCACTCGCTACATTTGCTGCGCGTTTGAGCCTCCCTGTGACAACGGCCGCTACGAATTCAGAACGTGCTATCACACTTCCACTCTTGGCCCAAGCAGTGACGCACACTTCTTTCATATCATTACACCAGCAGTACTACCCCCACGAGGTCTCACCCGCTCACAATGGCATGCTGGCAACACTAGGAAACCACTTGATGGGACTATTCGCAGCGGAATGGCTTGCTGCTACTTACCCGCATTTACCCACACTAGCTCTTAAGGCTGCAGTATCTGCGTACGTGGGTCCAAAAACAGCGTCTCAGGTGGCCGAGGAATGGGGCGCGGTACCCCTTGTGAGATGGAAACGAATGGTGAGCAGTAGCTACACTTTCTCCAGTCAGCGTACGTATTGACTACATTTTCAGTCCTCTTCTCCTACAAGGCAAGCGATCTATCATGAAGATGCAATGGCATCTGTCGCTCGAGCTGTGGTTGGGCTGGTCTACCACACACATGGGTCTTCAATCGATGAGGCTAGAAAATTTGTGCATGCGCATTTTTTAAGCAGGTTAGTAGTCGATTGTGTTGAACACCATAGAGTTCGTGTTCTTTCCGGATATTTTTAGGGAGTTTGACATGAGAGCTTTGTTGAAATTTGGGGATCCTAAGCTGGCGTTAATACACACGACCCGCAAGCATCAGCGAGAACCTCCCGTATCTCGGTAAGTGATCTTATATTATATTGTCAAATAGGTGCGGAACTAATCCCCCAGTGGAGACTGCTACAAGAATCGGGAAGGATGTCTAATTCGCCGACTTTCGTTGTAGGCGTATTCTCTGGTCAGGAGAAACTTGGCGAGGGGTTTGGTAGCTCACTGAAGATGGCTGAATATAGGGTAACTAGAATTCACCTAACTTATCGCGTATATGCTCATTTTGGACCACACTAGGCTGCAGAGAATGCGATGCATAGGCTATACTTGACAAGGCAGCCCGTGGTTGATTCTATGCTGCCCACTGCTGCCTTTCCCAGCTCGCCTGATCCACCTGCCACAGCGGCACAAAGCATCCCTAAATCCTCATTTGATTTATTAGAGTTGTCCGCATCGCTGTCCTGTGCGAGCACACAGAGCTCAAAATATACTCCAGGGATTCTGGGCGAAAGTGAAGCGCTATATGGAAGCGCTGGCCGCACGGGGTCACGAATGACGGGCGGAGTTGCTTCGAGTAGACCATAGTAGTAATTTATAAAAATTGAATTTCCAAAAAATTTTCACTGTGAATTTTCGCCTGAGATTCCACCATGGCCGCGTGGTTGATAAAATATGTGCTAGAGTAAACGGTCCCCGGAGTCTTGGTACCTGGTCGGGCTTGGTGTTTAGGGTCCAAAGCCAGAGGGAGACGTGAAAGGTCACGCCCCTGGATTTTACCTCGACGACCGCTGCTGCTTGAACAGCCGACTTACTTGACTCAGACGCGCTGCATCTGTGCCTTGGGTGATTGGTAGACCGCAAAAACAATAAACCTTCACCAATTATTGCTATATGGCGCAACCACAGTCGTTCATTGGGTTCGTACGCGCTTCATTGTGCTCGCGTTGCCTTGGCCAGCAGCACATAGTGAAAACAATCCATGCTTTGAGCGAGCTAACTTGGTATTAATGTAGCGCGCGTATATCGCTTACGTCCGTTGCGGACATTCGTTACAAAGGCATCCTGATGGGTATAAACCATGCCGAATCCACAATCCAGTTGTCCGATGGTAAGCGACTTGCGATATAAAACTCGACGTACTAAAGCCATTGTTTTATGAAGTCGTATCGATGGGTACAGAATCGCGTCGTCCGCCTTCAGAATTCATCCCTCCTTCAGACACCTCTTATGGAACGGTGGTATTTCGAGCAACTGAAGTGAAGGATCTCGCTATTGATCCAACACCTCCCACCGCTGGTCTATTTAGGGATCCGGCTGTGCTGGGTGTAAGTTCGTTTACGAAACTAGTTTCCTTGAATCATTGGCCCACTGAATACATTTTTATTGCATCCCGTTTAGGCAGGACCTCAACCACAAGGACCCTACGGAGGATACCCCCAGCCTGCCTATGGACAGATGCCAATGGGTCCACCCGGTCCTCAGAATGGACCTCCTCGGGGGATGGTACCACCTCCTGGGCATCACCCCGGCTATCCTCAACCCCTTCAACAACGGTATATGAATGCACCTGGACCACAAGGGCCTCCCTCAGTCCAAGCAGGCAAACCAAACGATCAACCTGCCCAAGCCGCCGTTACCCCAACTGCATCAAGTGCAGAGGCTAGTCAGCCCCAAGCCTCCCACTCTGCTGTCCCCACGGAAACCCCTGGTGAAGTTGCTAATAAAGAGGCACCTTCAGCCAGCTCTCGGATCAATGCTTCAGTTCGTTCGGCCTCGGCTACTTTAGAAAAGGTCGAACGGGCAATGGACGAACTGAGGCAACCTGCTCCTCCAACCAGCACAGCTCCCGTATCCCATTCGGGGCGCGGGGGACGTCGTGGCGGTCGCGGAGGGGGAGGAGGACCCCAACACCCCTCGGCTCGAGTACAGATTCCAGATACAGAATTCGACTTTGAGGCAATGAACGCAAAGTTTGATAAGGCGAACCTACGCCCCGACGACGAATCTGAGAGTGACAGCGAATCAGGAAGCGACAAGGAAACTCTCAATGAAGCCGACAAGAAGGACAAGGCAGCAAAATTTTACAATCCTCAACGAAGCTTTTTCGATGATATCTCGAGTGATTCGAATCTCAAAAGTGACGGAGTTAATGGTGGGAGGGGTACGTGAACCCACCAATGCACCTGATGCCCGCTAACAACTTCGTTAGGCCGTGGTCGTGGACGCGGAGCGTTGGGTCGGCAACGTCGGGAAGAAGAACGAAATCGCAATCTGACTACATTTGGCGAGACAGGAATTGGAAGTGGGGGTTATGGAGGCTTCCCCGGAAGGTATGTGGAGTTAAGGGCCGCCCCTATCCTGTACTCATAGGTATATTCGATAGCCTAGGAGCCGGAGGGTTCCAAGGAGGTTCTGGTGGTCGTGGCCGACGCCGCTGGGGAGGACGCGGGGGAGGCGCCGGCACTAGGGTATGTATTAAGTTTGATACCCTTGCGATTGTAAAATGTGACACTCCTCCAGGGTCGGGAGCCAGCGCGCACCTAGGATCACCCAATTGAGCGAAATAAATTTTCGCTATGATTCTCGTGGTATGAGTGGGATGCTTGTTTATGCGCGTTGTACGATTATGTAACTTAGCGGGAGGCGCCGGTTCAACCATGGTTGTTGATTAATTTGGCCCTTGCCCTTGTTCAATTTAAGTTTGTTTCCTGGGTGCAGAACTTCTACAGCAAGTCGTATCTTATTGTGGCAGAGCGAGCTTCCATACCTATGTTTTAGCTTTGTGACTCAACTTATCGACGTAATTGCGCTCCACTCTTACATACCGCCTATTGACAAATATACACCCCCGAACTGCAAGTAATTAAATCAATATGGCGTCCATAAGTGCGTATCTCGAGTCGCAGATATACCATTAATATAAACTGACTAACTTGTATGAAGCTGGCTATGATGATTCCGAAGTTGGTATGCTGACATGTCCAAGAACCTTGTCTTAATTTCGATACTAAGTCCTGGCGAAGGCTCCATCATCGACATGTCCACTGGGCAAACATCCGCTGCCTCTGTTTACTCGTTTTCATCATCACGAGATGGTTCGGCTATGCTTCGGGAGGCGGAAGGGAGAATATTCAACTCCCAAAATGAGTTATACTACCTCCCTGCAGGTAAGCCGTTTAGTTTATGTAATTGGCAAGATAGTAACGACTGAACATTTAGATGAACTCGAATACTCCCGTCTCGACAAACAGCACCTTGTCCACTTGCTCGCAAACGATGGTCTGGTCCATAAAGGGGTTGCCAACCAGGTCAGATCTGTGCTTGACCCAAATAATCCGACGACGGATGGAAGCCCTAGAAGAGTACTAGACCTTGGTTGGTAATACAAAGCGTTCATATCGTTCATGATTAATATTTTTGCTGCTTGATTCTTCGTTTTGAACGTTAGGTTGCGGAGGGGGTAATTGGTACTTGGTTTGCTTTCCCTCCTAATGATGATACTAACGAATATTGGCTAGGGCAATATCCATGGCACTGGAGTTCCCCCATGTTGAGATAGTGGGAGTTGACCTGGCGCCAAACACATCGAGGTACACCCACCTTTAAACTTTGCATATGCATAGCGGTGCTATTTATCACGTTCGATTTTGACTGCACAGACCTCCCCCACCCAACTGCCAGTAAAGTACTACTACGCTCGAGCGTGTAACTAATAGAGCTAATTAGAAGCGAAGATTTGAATTTGACGATGTAAGTGTTCCCTGGTTGCCCTTGCGCCCAAAGGTAATCGGTAATAGTTCAATCTAGGTATGTCACATTACCACGGGATGTTCGATATTGTGCACGCGCGCAGTTCCGCCAACGGAGTAAGCCGAACCATTCCCCCCGCATAGATTATATTATGATTGAACGTATTTGTCACAGGTTACCAACTTCAAAGAATTCATACATGACATGGGCCTTTGTCTGAGACCAGGTCGGCATACTAGAGTTATTTCCTAAACATCTCATCATTGACGTTGAATCAGGCGGGATTATATTACTTGTTGAAGGGGATCTACAATTGTTTTCATATACAAGGGAACCTCAGGAACTTGCCTACGGGGACGGTGCCCCGAATAAAAGTTGGATGGCGAGAATGCTTTTCGGTGAATTGATCAACAACGCCGTAAATAGATCTAACAAGCACTAACTTCCGATGCTCAACCGATGTAGAAGCTTTTAGTACTATGAAGAGTCGCGGATCACACGTGGATGCAAACGTTAACTTATACACCTGGTTGTGTCAAGACACACTGTTCCAGGATGAGGACTGGGCAAAACTCTTTTCCCCCATCGGACCATGGGAGCGAGGTACGAATACTTTGGGGTCAACCTTATAGGAATATTAACGCATGTCAGGCCGGACGGCCGCCGAAACTAGCAAACTGCACATTATTGGGGAGCTAATGCGACAGAATTCCTTGGTACGTATGGGGCCTTTGACTTAGGGTGGGATCTGAGTTGGTGTAAGGCATTTGTTCGGGCCCTGAAACCACTTTTACTTTCGGAAGGTTATTCCCCAGAAACGGTTGATAGATTTATCGCTGGAACCGATCGAGGTGGGCTGAAGACATGGAAGTATATTCAATAGACTAAACTACTGACCTCAGAACTTTCCGAGCTTGGTGTACACATGTACGTACAGGTACGCATGATTATATGTTCTTATGTGAACATTTCCGTTCATCATCCATTGTGTTCAACAGTGGCACTACGCTTGGGCAGTCCGGAAAGCAGATCCAGACCCTGGCTTAATCCCTCCTGATGAACGATCGGCTCACATTGAAGGTGGGACTGAAACGCTCATAGTATTCGCTATAAGCTCCCTCTGTTAAAACGCGCTATGATATCTCTATTAGGCCAATCTATACCGGGGCCGAGTTATGCTGATACCATATTAGTTACTGAAGATCACGAAAGAATGGCTGATGTTGGGGCCTGGGCAGCCCAGAACACGAGTGCACCCGCAGGAACTGAAGCCGACTCGGAGAGTGACCATAGTTCTGTGGAAGATTTCGCAGATGAGGATAGCGATGGTGACATGGACATAGAGAGTGTAGCAGAGGCATAGATACTGTGGTGCCGTCCTCAACTCCAGAACTAGTTGTACTTGTTTGCGCATGAAGTACATTCGCCTCAATTTGAAATGGAGCTGACTTATTTTTACTGTTGTACTGGGGTTGCAGTTGAAGTGTGAGCTTCTTATCCGCCCGGCCAAATATGAGAACGTTGAATCGAATCACTTCTAACGTTTCCTACTTGCCTTAGTGTCACCATGAGTGTTTTGCGACCATTTAGGGCCACTGATTTGTTCGAATTTAACAATATGTGAGCCAAACTTGGTTTACTCATTTATGTGGAGTGGGATGGCTCACGCGTCTACCTCCAGTAATTTAGATGTCTGGACAGAGACAGTGAGTCCTTAATTGATGCAGCCATTTTAGTCTTAACCCCGCGGCCTAGTAGTACAGTATTTCGTTTTACCTCTCGTACCTTGCAAAGTGGCCAGAACTCTGTGCTGTGGAGATTTCTCCTTCTGGTAAGATGATGGGTTATGGTATGTTATTTATCTGTCTCCGTTGGCTCGCTATTGATTCGCAGTTCGTTTAGTCATTGGCAAGGCAGAGGGTGTGGGGATAGAGTGGCATGGCCATGTTACCGCCATCACAGTCGCACCCGAATATCGTCGTTTATCTGTAGCAAGAAAGATGATGGAATATTTGGAGCGTGTCTCAGATGAACATCATAATGGTTAGGATCCTTATCCACTTGAACCTCCTTTAACTTAACTCTAATCCGAATATAATGTTAACAGGCTATTTTGTCGACCTCTACGTCCGATGCAGTAACCATATTGCAATCAATATGTATGAGGGAATGGGATACTCGGTGTACAGAAGGGTCAGGCAGTATTACACAGTCCAGTTACCTGACAATCAAGAGGACGAGGATGCATTCGGTCAGTTGTTCCTTAGAGAATCATTCTCTCGTTACTCATGTGTTGAACGGTTAGATATGCGAAAACCGCTTTCCCGTGATACGGGAAGGCGGTCTGTACGCGCCAATGGGCGTGACATGATTGTTAGCGCTAGTTCCGTTTCCTAGTAATGGACTTGACTTGTCCCCTTCTGTGTTTTCCGACTGGTTTGAATTCGGTCTTGGATGCATTGGTACACCCTTCTGCTCACACCTTTGCAAAAACAGATAACAAACCGAATTTTAGTATCACGTGAACCCATGCGTTAGGGTGTAATATCAATTCACCATTGGCGTCGAACCATCGAACCATCATCCCATTTGCCGGAGTGCTTTTATGAGGAGTGAATGTTTGGCACGCAGCCTGCGAAGGAGCCAAAGATGATACTTGGCCACAAGGAAAGGGCCGGCGCTTATCTATGTTTAGCGCCTGAGCTACTCGCGGTTGCTCCTTGCGCTCCCCCACTTACACCAGCTCCCGACTTACCGAGAACGCGTGTAACCGATGCCCAAAGTTATTACAAAATTCCCGCCCACCCAGCCCTCACTAAATGCACGAACAAATGCTACATTCCGTATTAATATTTGCAGCATTAAATATCGACTACGTGCGTCTCCACGACTGGTTTTGGCCCGCCCTCACAGCTCGCTTGGCGGGCGGCCCCCGGCCCTACGCCCTACGCGCGGTCGCTACCGCTCCCAGCCCCAAGTCGACTGGTACTAGTCGTTACGGACCCGGAGCGCGAGGCCCGTCTGAAGGCCAAGTCTCGATTTCACGCCTATCTCATTTTCTTGCCCTCATCAACTAATAACACTAATAGTAGAGGAATATTAGGGGACTTGCGGGGTCGTTCTACTCAGTTGTGATCCTAACTGATCCTCCAGGATGTACGTGCTTCGTGAGGACAAGCACCAACCAATTCAGGCGGTAACGAAACGCCCTCAAAAATAACTATTTAATGTTTTGAGACGAAAGGAGATCAGGAAGGCAGGAGAAATGAAGCAAATAGGAGGGTGGGGTGGTATACTCATGCGTGAGAACCTCAAGTACCAAGTATAGTTAAGCTTGCCCCCCTTCCTACAGCATTGACTGCTCCACAGATCGTTAGCAGAGCCTTGAATACCGCCTCGCCAGCGGTCGAACCCTCGTAACATTATGCTCCTCGGGCTTACATGCTTCGCTCTATAGTGGTGTCTCTAAAGGCGATTGAATGGAACCTCTTCGTGACAACTAACGCCAAACCCCTTACACCACTGTTGTGATATGCTCAGTTAAAGTCATCAGCTAATGTGATTGCCTCACCGGGTGACCCAAACCTGCGGAAAATCTGTAGGCTATGCCCGTATTTGCAAGAAACCTCAGGTTGGGGTTCCAAGTGTGATCCCACCAGGTGTTCAACGGAAGAAATATTTGACCGGGAGGCGTGATCTTCTTGCGTCGGCGACCGACCTAGTTATGCATATATGGGTGTTACGTATACTGGTATGCTCGTTGAACCTAGGTCTTAAGGTCTAGATGTTGCATGTCTCTTGTAGATGCCTTTGAGCTTAGGTACTATATGCAAGTTTGGATACAGTTCTCAGTTCCAATGGTTGAGGCTGCACTTGGTGCCATGTAATGTACAAATAATAACCACTAGTATATTTCGGGTTTACTATGGATACTGGTCACGGATTTTGGCCCATAACTGGGCTAGCTAACGCCTGGCGCCAGCAGTCACTTACAGTATTCCTTCCGTCGAACATCTAGTGGGGTCTGGTGAGATAATCACATTAGCTGGTCTTGAATTTTGTATGTCCCCATAACAGTCAGAGCTATACCATGAAAGGGGTATAGGTACTATAGTGTGCGACTGGGCGCCCGCAGTGGAGCACCATTATGATCAGGATCACCCGTCGTTCTGGAGGGATGTGATGACCCGGCGATAGACGGTGAGATCTCATTAGATATATGATTTCTCCTGACGTTATGCGAT
Source organism: Ceratobasidium theobromae (assembly GCA_037974915.1). Classification (NCBI taxonomy): domain Eukaryota; kingdom Fungi; phylum Basidiomycota; class Agaricomycetes; order Cantharellales; family Ceratobasidiaceae; genus Ceratobasidium; species Ceratobasidium theobromae. Next base: position 350,743 of record JBBBZN010000007.1, read on the forward strand.
GCCTCAGTGCCTAGAGCTAGCCCATAGTTTGGCTCTCTTGTATACGTATTGAGCTCTAAACATGCATCGCTGAGATGTATGCGTAAGCATATTTAAAAGTAATATATTAAGTATTGATAAAATGCGATATTCTATGTAACAGAAGTCCAAAACCACTAGCATTGCTCGTGCACAATGGCTATGCAAAACATGGTTCCCGAGCAGCCTATTTGAGGCGCTGATCACTTCTACCCAGAGTTATACTGCTGGGCGAATTCGAATAAGCACGCCCATGTGGTATTAAGGGGTAAGTGTTAGCCAAGTATTTTTATTTATTTACGTACTGCCCTGGTCCAAGTAAAAAATATCTGGGTAGCATTCACAGCTGCGGGGCGTTGCACAAACTTACCCTAAAATATTTGATAGGTGCGCAAACTCGCCAAGTGCTATAGGGATATGTCGGGGATGCGGCAGCCGTGTGTGTATGCAAATGTACCTGGCTGGCATTCACTGGCTCTTCAGCCTGTTCATTTGATCCTAGTATGTTTATGTCACCATCGTCTTGTATGGGTATTTAAGACGCATGTGTGCAGTTGCCCGCATACGTCGATTTTATCTCTTTTTATTCTTTTTATATAGTGGTATATTGTTGCGCATATAAGCCTATAAGCCCGCTTTATTCAAAGCTTAAGGTTACCCAATTGATCAATCCACTGGTATGCTATGGACTTATATATCGAACTTGGGTTATACCTCATCTGATAAAGTTCCAGCAAACTTGTAGCCCGCCTCCCCCTCGAGCTTTGAAACACCTTGGATATGGACGTTCCACCCAGATCCAATGATTCCCCTACTCATCAAGTTCGCGGAGAGGTTTTTACACCTCTCGATTGGTCTATGAAAGAAATTAAGGACTCTGTACCACCTCATTTATTCGTTCGTAACACTGCCCGCAGTCTAGCTTATCTGGCTCGAGACTTGATTATGGCTGCGGCTCTTTGGAAGGCTGCAACTTGGATTGACCCTTACTTTCATCAATTGGGAGGGGTACACATTATATATGAGGTATTTCGATGGGTAACCTGGTTGACGTAGTAAGTTGGTTTTTCGGTTGACAACATTTTCGCATGCTTATAAATAACGTCTCTCAGTTGGTGGTTCCAAGGTCTTGTTTTTACAGGGTGCGTGAACTTGGGATAATGCCCCCTGAGTATATACGCTAATATAGATTATGGTAGCATCTGGGTGATGGGCCATGAGGTGAGTGATTTACTGAAATTAGATTTGCGCTGAGGAGTTTAAAGTGTGGGCACGGTGCATTCTCATCGTCGAGACTGTTGTGCGACCTTATTGGCTTCATTTTACATACCGCCCTATGGACCCCATATTTCTCCTGGTGAGATTGAAGGATTGATCGATCGATCACGCGCTTAGTGCAGAAGCTAACTTTCGATCAATATACCTAGGAAATACTCACATCACAGGCACCACAGTAATCATGGCTCGATGGAGCATGACGAAGTATACATCCCCGCCACTCGGTCAGACATGGATATTCCATTAAAGCCTAACTATGAAATCGACTGGGATGAATTATTTGGGGACACTCCGATTTATACACTTTTCGTCCTCATAAGGCAACAGATGTTTGGTTTCCCGGCATACCTTTTAACGAACATCTCAGGTGAGTGTCAAGTCACCACTGATTGCATGGTCAAATTAAGATGTAATAATAGGGCAAAAACGATACCCTAAGTTTACCAATCACTTTAACCCCGACGCAATCATTTTCAATAAACAGCAGCGCGGGGCTGTAATCGCGTCAAACTATGGTATCCTGAGCATGCTATTTATTATATACCTAAGCTGTCAGAAATACGGATACACAACGGTGCTAAAATATTATGGAATTCCTTGGTTCGCAGTAACAAATTGGTTTATGATGTGGGTAAACACGTATTAAAGTTAACTAGTTGTTGGTATTTACTAATAGTACCGTTAGGATCACGTACATGAATCATACTCACCCCCTATTGCCCCACTATCGTAACGGAGAATGGTCGTTCCAGCGAGGAGCTGCAGCAACCATGGACTAGTACGCAATATATATAATTACCACGTTGACATTTGTTAACCTTATTGAACAGCGATTTTCTGGGATGGCAGGGAAAGTTTTTCATGCATAATGGTGAATCGGATTCTGCTCTAGCCATTCCGATTGACACTATACACATCTTCTAGTTGCTCATTTTCACGTCGTGCATCATTTCTTTCCTCAAATGCCGTGGTGTGAGTATCCAATTTGTCTTAAAACTCATTACCCTGATCGCATTGCCCACAGACCATGGAGAAGAAGCAACCCAACACCTTGTCGCCTTTCTGGGTGATCACTATATGCGCTCCTCGGGCCCTGTATTCCGAACCTTGTGGAACACTTACAATGAATGTCAGTTTGTAGAGAATGAAGGTTTGTCTCCCTATACTCGGATGACTTCTTGATGAAACATATCTCGTTAGGTAACGTCCTCTTCTATAAGAACAAAAAGGGCGAAGCCAAGAGGCGTAGTATTGGGGAAGCAAAGGTATTGTAGAACTTCGGATTCAATCGAGTATTGTATAGCTAACGTTTTTTTAACCAACTGCCACTATATGCGCTAATTACAACTCAGCAGTCATCCTAGGCCCACAAGCGGATAGTGAACCAAAAAGTTACGTTAGAAGTCATTCGCTAAAGGCCATCTACAACTTCGATGTTGAAATAACCGCCAGTTGAAGGTCAGCTGACCCGCTTCGGGCGAGCCCTCGAAGCCTCCTCTGCCCCTTTTTTGTCAAAACTAAGAATAAATGGCATTACCCTTGTGATATCTATCGGCCAGAAGTAATTTCTTTTGAATATTCATTCTAGCGGTACTGTCTTGAAGGGAAATTATCATCGACGTCATCTCCTGAAAACTAAAAGGTTCGCTCGGCTAACGGCTCCAAGCTTAACTTAAAAGGTCCCAGTCTTGAATGGTTTGCATCGCAAGCCCTCTTAAAATGCCCCCTTTGAGCTCAGCTGGTGTTGAAAAAATTACCAACGAAAGACATCTGCAAGATGACTCGGGCTCGGACGACTTAGCCACATCGCGTACGCAGGAGTCCCCACCACCACGAAGTCGACCCCTCACTTCACTACTTGATTGGCATATCTCGGATGAGGAGATCGAAAAACACCGGCCAAGGCTAAGGGGTGCGCACCTGACAGGATTCTTAGCGTTTATCGCCGGAACAGGCTTCACGTTATTTGGGTATGATCAAGGAGTCTTGTCTGCTCTACTCACAACTGAAAGTGTATGTGGACCACTATAAATTGAATGTTCAATATATACGCGTACGTATATACTGGGTTAACCCACTTCCATTTTAGTTTATGTCAACATTCCCCCAGACAAGTGCCGTGAGCATAAGCGTTATTAGATTTGACTAGTCTTGTCCTGACCAGGTATGCGCTATATAGATAACAGGTCCGCCAAATTATGCAACTTTGCAGTCCCTGCTGGTAGCCATCTACGAAATTGGATGTTTAATTGGGTAAGCAATTTAGCACCTGCTATACATGTGGGGACTCTTACTGTCAACCCTTATTGTAGCGCACTTTCTAACGTATGTATAGCATGAATCATACTCTCACCACTAAAAATACTCAAATATTTTAGTTATGGGTGGGAGAAAGACTTGGAAGAAGACGAACAATCGTGGTTGGCGGCATCGTGATGATTATCGGGGCAATTTTACAAGCTGCAAGTTTTAGTTATGCTCAGATGCTAGTTGGTACGTATTCTAGTATTTTTATCTTGCCATTATCCATTTTATCACATACTAAATCACTATATATTAGCGCGTGTTATCACTGGGTTAGGAAATGGGCTGAATGTGGGTCATTCATGACCTACCTAATCCTCGTTCATCTAATGTTACTTCCAGACGTCCACGGTTCCAGCATACCACGCTGAATGCGCCGCACCAGAGAAACGCGGATTTCTTATTATGATTGAGGGAAGTTTGATTACCTTTGGTATTATGATATCGTATGTCATCCCGAGCCCTACTCATCCGCCCACTCACGTAACCTTTATGCAGCTATGTAAGGTCCTCTATGTATAGCCAGTGATATTAGTGCTAAGCATACGTGCTGGCCTCAGTGGATTGACTTTGGCTTGTAAGTAAGTATCTTAATGGTGGGAGCATGTATGCTCACCTTTTATATAGCTTCTTCGTAAAAAATTCATCCGCCCAGTGGAGAGCCCCGGTTGCTTTACAGATAGTCTTTGCTCTCGTAATGATATTTGGAATTGGGTTTCTACCAGACTCCCCTCGCTGGTGCGTTACTAGGCTCCGATGGTCAGCCACACGTTATCCAATTGCCTTGAGCTAGGCTAGTCAACCAGGGGCGGTACTCCGAGGCGCTGGCCGTTATTTCAGCTTTGGAAGACAAGCCGCACAACCACCCAGATGTACAACGAACCTTCCTTGCCATTCGGGAGGCTGCGCTCGCTGAACACACAGTCTCTGATGAAGGCAAGGATCAGAATAGAGCTAGCCTCGGAGAGCTCTTGCACGGAGGCCGCTCACAAAATTTCCGACGCGCCACATTGGGAATTGTAATACAGGCGTTCCAGCAAATCACTGGAATAAACTTGATCACATAGTGAGCCCCTTTGATATGATCAAATGGAATGGCTGACGATGAGGCAATCTTAGTTACGCTGTGAGTATGAAATGAGCCAATTACCTACCAGAGTTAGCGCTCACTTGGATTCAAGACTCTGCTGTTTGAGCGGCTTGGCATCGACGACCTGAGATCGAGGATCTTGGCTGCTTGCAATGGTAATAATACCTTTTGCGTGGCAAGGATGTTTGGTTACTGAAAGAGAATAGGCACCGAGTACTTCCTGGCCAGTCTAATTGCGGTGTGGCTTGTTGAGAAAGTCGGAAGACGCAAGCTGATGATCTTCGTGAGTGTTTGACTTAGGGACGAGAGCGAGAGTATTCACACTATTCTAGGGAGCAGTTGGTCAAACCATTACCATGGTTCTACTGGCGGTACTGGGGAGCATAGACAAGTCCTCAACCAACATAGTGTCCGCGGTTCTTCTCTTTGTATTCAACTCGTTTTTCGCTGTTGGTTGGTTGGGAATGGTCAGTAAAATCCAGAAATTTCGGATCGACCGAGACAACTAAACGCACTCTAGACCTGGTTATACCCTGCTGAGATCACGCCATTGAGAATCCGCCAGCCCGCAAACGCCCTATCGACCGCATCTAACTGGTAAGAAATTTCGGCTAATGCAAGGATATTCCTATATGCGAATCGCTCATTCTTGTGGCAGGGCGTTCAACTTCATGGTTCGCATAATTAATTGGCTTGATGTGCTTATAATGCTCATGTTGGTTTTTAGGTGGTGATGGTGACGGGACCATCATTCCAAAACATTGGCTACCATACCTACACCGTATTCGCGTGCCTAAACGCATTCATTATCCCGATAGTATACCTTTTCTTCCCCGAAACAGCGGGCAAGTCGCTAGAGGGTAAGATATTTACCACCTTTCCACGCATACACTCACTTATTTCTCCGCCGCCATGTGTAGACATGGACGTTGTGTTTGCACAAGCATACAACGAGGGGGTATCTCCTGTTGCCGTTTCGTTGCGCAAAGACATTCCACCAGCTGGTTCGCCAGAAGCCGATGAGATCCTTGGGTTCGGGCTTAGACGACGGAAAAACGATCCCAGCCCGTCACCAGATCGGACAGAGATGGGTGGAGCGGACGCTGAGAAGCAATGATATTCTTCAAAAGACATGATGAGACAAGTTTGATTCAATTTTATGTCATCCCAATGAACGAATAAAGCAATGGCCACCGACCCTAGTGGCTATTTCAGGAGTTTTCTTGTCAACAAGCCGGCAAAGATGGAACACAGGCCTCCCACACTACAAGTCAGATATGCATCAAAAATGATTGTTCGCTTCTTAAAGATCGTGCTAACCTTAGAATTATAGTCAAACTATCAATGTTCTTACTACCAACAAGCTGGGTGGACGTTCCTCCGAGAATAGACCTTCCAGGGTCAAGTATAGAAAATATCGCAGCCGACATCGAAATAGATAGGAACTGAGGCAGCACCACAAAGATGTTATGGATTCCCTGGAACACAGAGTCAATCAGCAAGCGGGGAAATAAATGAATAATGAAATCATAATTACGAGAAACAAACCGGCACGGTTCGGCGCATCGCCTGCAAACTCTTCCCGGCCACGGTATCCAGATGCCGAACGATTGAGCAAATATTGCTGCTCCAAGGACGACCCACTGGCCAAGTATTCTTCGTCAGGTTTTGAAGACTTGGCTGCGTCCTTGTGTGCTGCGGTCGCAATCTGTCCCTGATTTAATAAATGCTCCGAGATGGTCTGAAACAGACTTACAAGGGCAAACGGGACCCAATGGCTCACCGCAGAGCACACGCCTTGCAAAGCAAACATCACAGTCGCAGCATGCACTGTAGTTATGAACCTAGAAATGGCTGTTAGAAGAGCACCGCAAGTTGCTGCCAAGGCATACCAAGTGCTCAACAAGAGCAGTCCAAACATCACATGTGCGAATTGCCAGCACAGCGAAAGTCCGACGGTAAATCGTTTGCGATTTGAAGTAGCTTGACCTATGCTTCGACTGATATCGGGGTTCGCTTCGGCACCAAACGACAGAGACTCCACGCCTTTGGGGCGTGTATCTGGATCCTCGACAAAATAGGGAAGCAAGATTGAGGTGGCGAACGTCAACAATGCGCCATAAAACATGGCACGTGATCCAGCTCGAGTGCCCTCAGCCTATAAAAACGCGCATACAGCAACGAATCGCCCGGGCAAACGGGTCAAATGGGATACCCGAGCCACGGGTAACCAACTTACGCGAAGAGTTGGATCATAGCGAGAGCGTGGGTCGCCCAGGCGCAACGCCTCGTTGATATAAATGTCCCCTATCCAAACCGTGCCGAAGAACATGGTGGGGAACCACCCCATCCAACTGCTGTGTGAATTGGGGTCATGCTCGAGGTCAGCGGCCACATGAGTGATGATCTACCCAGGACCGGAGCTCACAAGAATTGAATTGCACACTGCGCGGTTTCAGCTATCAACTAAAACGTGCATAAAAGGAAGCAGACCGATTTATTGACTCACGACAGACTTGACTTGATAGGGTAGACTACGTAAACTACGCGCCGTGACCCTAAATTTTGACGCTACCCAGGACTTGCTCCGTAATGGCTTGAGAGTATGCTGCGGAGCGGGTATATGCACTGATTCCGTGACGCAGATCGAGGTGACGAGTTGGGTCAAGAGTAGCGCCATAGAAGCAAAGACACTCAGGATGGCGATCTGAGAGGTGCCCAGGGCAGGGAAGAGCTGTGGAAGGGCCGCCGTTCCACTTGGGCGGAAGTTTTAATTAGTGAACCCGGAAAAACTCGTCTGGAAGAGCATCCAAGTAGTACCTGTAAAACCCGATGATTCCGCCTGCTCCAACCATGCGGCTTGCCCACGCGCCAGACGAGGGTTGTAGCTCGGTGGGCAGGACATCAATGGCAAGAGCCCGTGCGGCAGCAGTCGTTGCATTGATCGTAAAGTCGATGCAGTAAACTGCGAGAATCGCGATGGCTTGGGTAAGACCCAGTGTCGAAGCCTGAAGCCAAAGTCAATTTATCACGTACAGGGGGTGAGAAATTTCAGTCGAGCCAATCATAGACCTCACATGACTATCGTTGCCAATGATCCATGTAGAAATTTCTTTGGCGTAGCTGAGCATCATGAGCGATAGAGTACACAAGACGCTCCCCGACAGCATAAATGGACGTCGACGGCCCCAGGTTGAAGTCGACGCGTCGGCGAGCGCACCTGAATCGCGATTTAGTTAGTACGGTAGCACTCCGATCGATCAGCGCCAGAAGAGCCGGCAGAGACCGAAAAAGGGGTTGGATACCGTACCAATAACAGGTTGAACGAGGAGGCCGCTAATGGGTGCAGCGAGCATCACAAGGGCCATATGAGCTCTTGTCAAGCCCAACTCGAGCAAGTAGGGCGATACAAATGCCATTTCAGCGCTCCAAACAAACTGAGTGCCGAGTATGGGCAGATTAGCCAGGGGAAGCTGGACCGAGGGAGGCCCGACGACACGCTGGTAGCTGGGTGGCATCGTCATGGGGTGGGTGGGGTGCACGAATGCACCATGGTCTGTATTTAAACCGAGAAGCCCAGTCCTTTTTGCGAGGACGATAATATTCCAGGCTGAGGCGCAAACGCTCGGGCCGTGGATGTTCGGTATGAGCTAAGCGCCGATGCACGGGTGAAGCCGTTATATCTTGATCGCCGTGCGTACATCCCCCAGCACACACTGCTGTAAAATGGCTGTATTTGGATCGCGGCCGTTTCGTGCACAAGCCACCGCGTCTGATAGCATTGGGCGGGTCCTGAAGAAGCATCCCTCTTACTTTGGTGTTCCGTTTGTATTGCTCATGGTAGGGGGCAGCTTTGTGCTCTCGACGTTTACTCAAACGCGGTATGACTTGCACGAGAACAAGGTCAAACAGGTAGGCGCGTACCCGCCGGCAATTGCCAGAGAATGACCTGAACAGATATCTAAAGAAGAGGAGTTGCATATGAGTAAAAATAGGAGACATGTCGATATCCGCCAAGAATATTTTGTGAGTGCGCCAGTTTAGCCAGAATAAATTATTACTAATTGCATACAGAGGCTCCAAGCGCGGGGCGACGAGGATTGGGAACCCGTTCGAGTGCCCCGCCCTGGCGAATCGAGTGGCAAGTAGGATTCATCGTTTTGCTCGGGAAGCTCCGATCCGTCTGTCCGTCGGTAATAGAAATGCAATCTATTCGTGCTATACGTCATCTGATTAGTCACATATGGCCATCGTCATTCACGGGGCTTCTCGTTTAGGCCTCCACAGGCGTGTGTCTGTTCCGTTTACGACCAGGCGCAACCCCGTTTCACGCAACTTGAATTTTGTTCCTAGGCGCGTGAGTGACATGGGGAATCGCTTCGTGAGTGGAGGTGTTTGCTTCTGAATACTGCGCATATTACTCATGCTCTGTATGGAAGCAACCCACAAGCAGTGTTCCCACTCGGCGATTCGATATCAGAACGCTTGCCCTAATCCTGTTGTCGACCCTTGGTTTAGCCTACCACCTCGCTCTATTCAACACGCACAGTCGGAATCCGTTTGAACACCTCGCATCTCACTGCGCGCATGCAAAACCCATCTCGTCGGCTGCGTTTGTCGAGCGACAAGCCGCGCTCGCGAGGGTCTTGAGACAAGAGCGTATCGGAGCATATGTAACCGAACCTGGCCCGAGTGCGACCTACTTTGCCAACATCTCGCTGGCAGAATGGAAGCTCTCAGAGAGGGTATTTTTGGTCGTGGTCAGGCCGGGCGAGGGCGAAGAAGCTCGGGTGAGCGTGCTTGCACCCGAGTTTGAGCGGGACCGGGCGGGGTTGTTGGCCATCCCCGCCAAACAGCCCGTAGAGTTTATCGGCTGGGCGGAAGAGGAGAGCCCGTACGAGGTGTTGGGTCGTGTGTTGGGAAGCGGGGTTGGGCGGATTGTGGCAGACGAGGGGTTACGGCTGTTTGTTTACGAGGGCCTGAAGCGGCGCGTGGATGTATCCATGGCGCCGTCTGGTGTGCGTGCGTTGCGCGAGAGAAAGGGGCCAGAAGAGCTGGCGTTGATGCGTTGTGCCAACGAGGTGAGTTGGGGAGACCTTTGTGGACAAGGACTGATGAGGCAGGTGACGTTGATGGCCATCCGAGCGGTTCGAGAGCGCATGTATATCGGTATTCGCGAATCCGAGGTCAAAGAGATGATGCTCCGGGCGCTTTCGACGGCCAGACTGGAAAAGGGGTTTGCGCTTGTTCAGTTTGGGGGTAGGTGGACCGGCCAAGTGCTCGCCGTGATGTGATGTATTGTGCGCAGAGAACGCCGCTCTGCCTCATGGAAGCGGCAGCGACCGAGAGCTGGGGGTGGAAGACCTGGTTTTGATTGACACGGGAGGGTCGCTGCACAAGTATGAATCGGACGTAACACGGGTGGGTGGATTGCGTGACGCGACGTTGGAGCTGAAACTCGGCTGCAGACGTTTGCCCTGGCGGGATCTGCGATTGGCGAGGAGCACGCGCGTATCTGGGAGACGGTGTCCAAGGTGCAGCGATATGCGCTGGAGATGGCGCGAAAAGGGGTGGAAGCGCGAATGGTGGACGAGGCTGCACGGGAGTACATGGAGGGGCAACAGGCGGGAATGAGTCGGTTCTTCTCGCACCGATTGGGACATGGTGGGTGCTGTGTGGAGCGTGGCTATTGCTTATGATGCAGGAATCGGGCTCGAGGGACACGAAGCACCCTATCTTCGGCGCGGGGCCGACAACGAGCACCGGCTAGAAGCCGGGAACACAATGTCGGCCGAGCCGGGGATATACATTGTGGGCAATGTGGGGGTGCGATTGGAGGACTGTTTTTATATTTCTGACGAGGGAGACGCGGTGGTGCTGACGGGAGGGACAGCACAGAGCATGTATAGATTGTGATTGTAATGTACAGCCACGTGATTAGGGGCGGGCGTTGCCTCGTGGCACAGGGGATTGGTTGCCTTTGCTTCATCCCTCGTGAACGGTTCGGCGCAGCGATTGGAACGGATCATTTACTCGATAATGTTGCAGCCGATTGCGAACCAATGGACCGTGACATATCCGACCCTAGTGGCTCCCCGCCCCCTGCGCCCCCACGCCCACTACCATCCCTACCCAACACGCCCCCGCCACCCGCGGAGAATCCGCATTTTGCCATCTCCCGCAGAGGCCATTGCCCGCATCTCCCTCGACACCCCGCCCCCCGACCACGAGAGGTGCGATGAGCTTGTTGCTATGGGGCTGTGCTCACCCTTTTCCAGGCCCGTTTCCACCCTCTCCTCAGAGACCCTCGACGAGTTTCTGCGCATTCTGCAGAACAAGTCGCCCGACGATAAGTCCCGCGACCGGCCACACCGCGCCATCCGGCCCTCGAAATCCGCAGCGTCGAGCGGGACCGAGTCGAGTGACTCGAGCCATGTCGAGCTGACCAAGATGGGCGCCTCGTGCACGCCTGCGTCGCCCATTAGCCGCAGACACACGTCCAATCCGCTCGCCCACTACAGCCCCGTCCTCTTCGAGACCCTCGCTGCCCGCGCCCGTGCACACGCCCTCGAGCCCCGCTCCCGCTCTCCCAGTCCAGAGCCCGCCCCCCTAGACGAGCACGACGACGTAGACCCAGACGACTATCCCCCCGTCGTCCGCATGGACATGCCCCGCCCATGAGCACCTATATCCACATGCTTTATGTATCCCGCTCTCAGAACTTTTGTTGTTATTCACTGTGGATCTCGGAAGGACAGTGTACTCACCCATGTACCTCCCATGCCTCTAATATATGTCTTGTACCATCCCATGGCGACGGGCGGACTCGATCCACCCGGCCCTTTATATCTCGCCCCAATCCTCTTCAGGGGTAAATCAATATCTCCGCATGAGCGTGGGTCATCCACACGGCGCCCAGATCAGTTCCAGTACGTGGCAATTACAGAGATTCCGCTCCATACCCTATTATATAGCGATGGGCGCAACTGCGTGGGTCGAGGCGGTGGAGTCCGCAGCACCGGCCTCTTTATATCCTCGAATCGATAAAGACTCTATTATTCCTCCCCGGAAAAGGGGACGTGGCGTGGTGCTTTGCTTGGAAGGTCAGAACCCGGATCCAGTCTTGACATCAACAACTCAAAGACACCCGGCGATCCCCAATGTGAAAGGGTGGGCAATCTGCACTCAGTTTCACCCCTTTGGGTTTTAGTACCATGCCACTTGCCCGACTTCACACGCGTCTCAATTACAGTTTGCCGAATCACCTTGGCGGGCTCGCGCGCAAGGCTGAATCATTCGTATGGGGTCGCTTCCCTCTCTCGAATTTCCGCTCTCGCTGGGATATTGCAAACATAAAAGCTACGATCGACCGCCCAGCGTGAGTCGCAAGAAAGCTACCGTCTCTATGGCTCTCCCGAGTGGCTCCCTCCTTGGCCACTCGAACGGGGAGAATGTTCCGGTCCGTCTTTGGTGTCGCGTTGCTGTCTTTGGTGTCTAGGAAGCAGATCCACGCGTGCTTCTTGCATGTGTTTTGTCGTTGGCTGCATGCGCTCGCGAGGTCCAGGGCAATTATCCATTGTCGGCCGACATCAGGAGATACGACTCGTATTTCGAAGTCGCGGGGGATCAACATCCGCTGCTTGACTCGAGAGATAACAGGCAGGGGGTAGCAGTGCGCTCGCGGTGCGTAGTGCGCGCTCGGCGGCGTCGTTTTCAAGAATGTGCATATACTGTATAATTTGAGGCTGCCTACAAGCACGACTATGCGTCTCCTACCCCCGCCCAAATTCCTCGCGAAGATCGATAAGGCGCAATATAACTCCTCCCGAACCTGGGAAGCATCAATCGCCTGGGATTGAAATATTCCCCTGCACTCCCAGCTAGCTCGACTGGGCCCCCTCGCCAAGGATCTTGCGTGTCTGCCTCATCGGTCTCTACACCCCCAGAACAACCATGAGTTCCCAAAACAGCACAGTTCTCGGTGTGGTTCTCTTGACCCGCCATGGAGATCGCCAGGGGTTCTATCAGTCTCCTGACACGTACACGGCAGTCGAGCCCGCCATTACGCCGCTCGGCCTGGTACGCATACATCAACTCCAAATCGCTTGTCTCATTCGGTTGTACAGGTCCAGGAATATCAACTCGGACAGCTGATCCGGAGCCTGTACTTCAATTCGTCTTCCCCCTCGGTCATCTCTGGCATCTCGACGGGCCTAGTCGATCAAAACCAGGTTCGCGTTAGGGCAGACGCCGGAGGCGAAGGCGGCGTCATTTTTGACAGCGCAGTCGCCCTTTTGCAAGGCCTTTGGCCCGCCCAGACGGCCTCCAACACCACCCTAGCAAATGGCAAGCTAGAGACGACTAGATCTGTGGGTTGTACTGATTGCAACAGGGACGACGGTTGTTTCCCCGCTCAACGGTTATCAATACGTTCCGGGCAAGTGCCGTAGCGCCGGTTTTTATTTTATTTTTATCTAACTTTTGTCTAGTCGAATCTGTTGAACCCGAGACCGATGTTTCGCTCGAGGGCTGGACCGAATGCAATGTACGTGGCTCGCCATGGACTCGAACAGCCTCATATAGCGCGTCCGGGGACGTGGATCTAGACATTTACCGCCGCCACCGCAGCATTCTACAACTCGACCGAGTTCAAACAAGTCGCCGAGGCCAATGCCGACTTTTTGGCCAGCCTCCGTCCACTCGTAGGCCCTTCACGGCCGCTAAAGCTCACCAACATGGCAAGCACAACAACCATGCAAGGGGTAGAACTAACCTTTTTGTTTCTAGTGGAACGCGAGTGTATCCTTTGTCGCGTTGTGGCAATGTGCTTATCCTCGCACTTAGATCTTTGATTTCCTCAACGTTCAGTCCATTCACGACCCGAATCTGTCCAGGCAAATCACACCAGAAACTCTCGCCCGTGCACGAGCACTAGCCAACTGGCACCAATACCACACATTCAGCTCACCACAGCTAAACGGAATCCAAAACAGTAAGATCATCACAACAAAAGTCGAGTATATGCGCTTATTGTTTCGTGTGGAACGCCGCAGTTGCCGCCCGGACGGTTCTTCCAGACATCACGGCCTCGTTGAACGCGTTTACAAATACCTCTCAACCGCTTCGGTTTGTGTACTTGTCGTTGAGCTATAAGCCCTTTATCTCGCTATTCAACATGACGGGCGTCGCACAAACGTACCCAAAGCTCGCTGGAATCGGTGAGCAGCCCCGCAGAATTCGTTCGGGGCACTACTAACATTCTGCTAGTCAACTATGCATCCGCCATCACGTTTGAACTGCGCCAACCCGCCTCGGGTGGCACACCATTTGTACGACTCGGCTTCAAAAACGGATCCGACGACGCAGGATTCACGACTTACAACATGTTCAACGCACAAGCAGACACCGACACCTCACTCGAGGAATTCACCTCTCGTCTGGGCGTAAGTCCATTTCAGGTCTCTCCGCGCGCGTGTAAATCTGAGTCGGGTGGCCAAATTGGGTGCCATGCCCCCATGCGTGCATGGATAGCCGTATGCAATTGACGATTTGAGCACTTGGTGCAGCACGTGCGATAACTGGCAAGACCGCAAGTGCAACCTCGTCGCCAAACCAGCCCACCACGTCTCCCCCCTCGGTGCCGGATTTATCGGAGCGGGCGTGACCATGGCCGTATTTCTGGCTGCATTGGGCGCACTTGCGTTTATGGGACTGGTTGGCTTTGGTCGCAAGACCAGGGCCAAAAAGAACCATCGACCGATCTTGCCTGTCCTGTCGCGCGATAACGCCTCGACCGTGAGTCCATTTCGCCATGCGCTGCACAGACGACCTGCTGATTTTTCTCCTAGTTGGGTTCGGCAGTGACATCTGAAAAATGAATGCCCTCGGCACCGAGCGGCGAGTTAGGGGCGAAAATATTGCAGATGAACAAGACACATTTCAACGAAAATCACGCGCTAGTGGGGTAAATGGTGGAATTGCGAGGGGTCATGATAAACAGCGAAATGTGTATACACAAATCACAGACACACTGTTCGTCGCTCTTGGCAAGAAAAATCATGTACGAGAAAAGAAATCGGTGGATAAATCGTAGGGGGCCAACCAGTAGCCCTCGTGCGTTCGTTCAGTCGTCAACGACTTGCTACTCGAGCGACCACTGCGTTTATTGCATGGCCATCTTGCTCGAGAGCGTCCTTTGGATTTGTGAGATCATCGCATTGGTCTCGGCCAGTGATGGGCCACCAGGCAAGAGGCTCAAGCGGCTGACAGTCGAGCCCAAAATCTGCTGCGCAGATTGAATCACGCGTGACGAATACGGCGCAATCACGGCGTCCTACACACCATCAATACCTCGAATAAACAAGACCCAAGACCAACTCACATTAGGCACAACCGTAAACGCAGCACGCTGCAGCCACCAAAGCCCAAGCTTAAACCCTTCATCAATCGGCGAAAGCTCCGATAGCGCAGACGACAACTAGCACGTCCGTCAGAATCGGCCGACCCGCGCACGCATGTACTCACCCGGTGAATCAAGGTAAGAACCACAGCTTGCGACAATGGCGACTGCCCATTCCCAGCCGAGGGCATAATAACTTCGGGATTGCACCGCGCCAACAAGTCTCGCAACTTGTGCTGGTCCTGCGTACCCAACACGCCCAAAAATGTATCATCCCAGTCTTCGCCTCTCTGCTGTTGCTGCTGCTGCTGCTGCTGAGGTCCTTGAGGCTGTTGCTGTTGGGGCTGCTGCTGCTGGGGTTGAGGTTGCGGTTGCGGTTGGGCCTGCATCCACTGCGAATACGGCTGAGGCTGAGGCTGAGGTTGAGGGTATGGCTGCTGCGCTTGGGGTTGAGGACCGTACGTAGGCCCCGAAGACATGCCCGACAACGGAGAAGGCACACTCTGGCCACGCAGATGCTGCGACTGCATGCTCGGCGCAGGCGAGATACGACTCGACTGGGCATGAATGTGCATACTCAACGCCTTGACCTGGTCGCTCAGAGTGCGAATCGAAATCTCCATGTCCCGAATCGTCGCCTACAACCCACATCAGCACAAGCAGATCAACTAGGCAAACAACCCACCTCGGAATTCTTCAGAGCTTCTCCCTGCCAAGTAATAATTTCCTTCTTCAGACTCAAAATCTCAGAATGAATTTCATGCGTAAGCTCTTGATGCATTGCCGCATTGGCCTGCTGGTACGCGGGGATAAGCGTCGTATTGATCGCGTCCTTGACATGTCGCTCAATCAAAGGAGTCACCGCCTGCGAAAACGTGCGCGCAACGTGGTTCGAGACGTCCGGACGAAGCAACAAGCGTTCAATCTCATTCGGCAACGTCTACATACCCGTCAACCTCTGCCAACAAGCAACAAATCAAACACTCACCTGCTTCATGCTATCCGCCACACCTCGTGCAATCTGTCCATTCAACGCATTCTTGATCTCAGTCTTGGCAATCTGCTCCAGCGCCGGCAACACCGAGTTTTGCACCTCGCTCCGAATTGCAACTTCCACAACTCTTGTGGTATTCTTTGTGAGCTCGTTGGAAATGAGCTTCAAAATGGTTTCTTGGCGCGTAAAGTCTGCTGCCTGGTCCGCCACGCGCAACTCGTCCAACCGTTGGTCTAGACCCAGTTTTAATACAAGCACCACCACATTGCCACGCACTCACGTTGCTTGTCCAGCTCGCGGGTAATCAACCGCCCAATCTTGGTATGCAAATTCTCCTCCACCTATCCACCATTGAAATCAGTCTGGATGGAATCGAGTAGAACCAACTGACCTTGCGAATCTCCTTCAAAACCGCGCCGTCGCTCTCTCCTCCGCTCACATTCTTCCCCTTTTCGCGCTCCTTTTCTTTATCCTTGGCCTTGGTCGACTTGACACTTGCACCCGAGCTCACAACCTTGGTCGCCGCAGCAGGGGGCAAAGGGTCAACAGGAGGTGGACGCGCGGTGACGGGCTCCTGCTCGTCTCCCATGGGCGGAGGGGGAGTAACGCCCCTCGGGGCACGGTTTGTCTTGCTTGGAGGCATAGGGATCCCGCCAGGAGGCATCGTCCCGCCAGGAGGCATTGTCCCGCCCGTTGCGATATCTCCAAGATTGGGGATGATCGGGAGCGGCATGGGCGACTCGGCTCTGTGCTGCTGCTGTGGCTGAACATGCTGCATCATCTGTGGCTGGGGTTGCTGCTGGGGTTGGGGCTGGGGCTGAGGAGGGAGCTTGGCCGGCAAGGTCGCAAGTGCATGCTCAAACGCTTCTCGGTCGACATTGATCTGGTCTACTCCTGCGACGTGTACTGCAAAGGCCGCAACTGCGAGCTGTGGCTCTTCGGCATCGTCGGGGGCCAGCAAGGTAATGTTGATCGTCGGCGCAGGAGTGGGGAACTCGATAATCTGTTCAAACGCTCCGCGCACACCAGCACCAGGGCCAGCGGCTGGATCGTCCGACTCGACGAGGACGCGGACGGCAATGAGGGATGCGCGGGCCGAGTTGGCGACCCAGAGAGTGCGCAAACGGCTATCGTAGCTCAAATGGCCAAACATGCGACCATCGTCCTCGACCGCAGGGTCCATGCTGCTAATGAACCGAAGCGTGGACAAGACGGTGGTAGAGAGCGGGGCGAGGAGCTGGAGAATGGTGCCCTGCTTGCGGCCAATGATAACACCGACGTCAAAGACATCGACCGAGGAAGGCTCGCCTTGGCCGGGGATTGTGCCTTGCCAAATGGGATATTGCTCCTTGATGGACCAGAGGCGGAGAATCGAGTCGACGGAGATGGTTGCAATGGCATTGTTGGAGTAGTCGAATGTGAAGCTTACAAGAGGCTGCGGCGAGTGAGTGGGGATCAGAGACCAGGGATGTACATACCGATGGGATGCTGAATACTTTGGCAACCTGACCCAAACTGTTGAGGGGCAAGGGCGAGCCGTGGAAAGCGTCGGCAGCCTCGCGGGCATCGAGGAGGTAGACTTCGCGGTCCGAGGCAAGCGCGAGCTCTCCTCCAGCGTGCCACTTGACGGTGCGCAGATTGGAAGGAAGGATTTGGAGCAAGAGGGCGGGACTGGGGCGAGTCAGAGCAAGTTGGGTCGGGCGCCTAGGACTTACGAAAAATTACGTTCGTCATCAAAGGTATTGGGAACCTCCCAGACGACGGCCCCGCCGTCGCTGGTAATGCAGGCTAGACAATTGCCAGCGGCGACCATATCGACGACCGATGTGGTCTGGCCGAATGTCGGGGGGAGCTTGAGGAGGGCGCGGGCGCCATTGGAGCGGGAAATGAGGCGGACGCGGCCTGGACGGGGTGAGTGGAGAAACAACAGGAGCAAGAAACGGACCTTTTGTCATGGCATATGCAATAAAGTAGCTGGCTGCGATTGTGGTGCCGGGGAGGTAGATCGAGTCGAGCTTGAGGAGCGCAATGGGCATGATGCTGATGCCGTCTGCGCTTGCCTTGATGGGGTCGAGTGCGACGGAAACATCAAACTCGATGACCTCGGCGGGACTGGGCAGGTCAGTGGAGTCTCAAGGCAAATAAACAACCCACCTCGTTCCATTGCCCAGTGCGGTCTTGCGGGGGCGGTCGCGCCTGGTGCGGCCCGATGCACCGCGTGCGGGACTCATGTCGCGGCGGCTGACCGAGACGGGAGAGCCTTGCTTGCCCTCGGAGCCGGAGCCGGTGGGCATGAGCTGGACGTGGCTGGGGATGGGCGAGGGCTGCTTGTAGCGGGGTTGGTAGACGTCGGGGGTGCGTGGCTTGGGGGGCGAGGGATAGTGCTGGGCATACGCGTGTTCAAAGGGCACGTCCTTGGGGGCGTCGTGGGGCTGGTCGGGGGGCGGTGGCGGGCCGGCAAGCGAGTCAAAGGGCGACACAAACTCAAACATGCTCTTGCGCATCGGCACCGGCGACTCGTGCGACTGGGCCAGCGTGTGCTGCGGCGGCGGAGGGCCGGGGTCTGCGTGGGGCGGAGAAAAGGGAAACGTCTGCTGGCGGGGACTGCGACAATAAGCAGACAAGACAAAGACAAAGACAAAGACAGAAAACTCACTTGGCCATGATCTGCTCCAGCAGCGCCTTGCCTTGTGCGTCGGCCCGCGGTGCCTGGGGCGTGGCCTGCGACGAGTAGCCGCCGGGCGACTCTGCGTCGGGCGGCAGCAGCAGCGACAACAGCGCCGTCTGCCGGCTCGTCCCGCCGCCGGGGCTCATCGGGGCGACCATCTGCGTCGCGGGCGTGCCGTCGGGGGGCGTGCCCTGCACGGGGAACGTCATGCTTGCGTTGGCGAGTGGCCCGGCGCTGTAGAGCGAGTTCGGCGGGAGCGTGCGCAGCAGTGCGTCGAGGTTGTGCACCGACTGCGCCGGAGAGCTGTTCTGCGGCGGCGGCTGTGTCTCGGGCGACGACATGGGCATGGGCATCTGTCGCCGTCAGCTAAATCCACACAATTCAGAATATATGCACCTGAGTAGGGCTCGCGCGGCCCATGAACCCCAGCAGCGACGCCGTGCTTGCAACGCTGCCCTGCTGTTGGCGCGGGCTCTCGTGTGTGTGGCTCATCGCGGTCGTGGCTGGCTTTCCCTCCGCCCATCACATACATGTCCAAACACGATAACATAAGCTAGCATACACGTCATATTACGCTCAAATTACTCCCACTTGCCCGCCGTCGCCACTCCGCTCCCCCGCCCGCCCCCGAATCCCCGCTCTCGACTCGCGACAAACAGCGCATCCCGCAATGTAACTGTAACCCCCTCGTCCTTGGGCTCGGCCGCGGTGCTCTTGCTCACTGCCGCATACGCCCGTCCCCACCCACCCGCCTTGGGCGTCGCTGCAGTCGCTGTTGTTGCTGCAGGGGCCGGCGTCGCTGCCGGCGTCGTGCTCGCCGCCGGCTTGGGCTTTGCAACTGCTGTTGCTGCCGGCGCACCCACGCCCGCCCCCGCAGTCATCCACGCATACTTGCCGGACCCCAGCCCCGCCGCCCGGTTCGCCGTATTGTCGCTCATCTTCTTCTTTACATCCTCGGGCATCATCCGCGCCGTCACCCCCGGTCCCAGCGCACGCATCTTCTTCGCCTTGCGCCCGTCCTCGTCCTCGTCCATCGCATCGTCCGCCTCGGCCTGTGCTGCCGCCGTCCGCCGCTCTCGCCTCGCCCGCGTCTCCTCTTCTTTTTCCGCCCGCTCCAGCGCAGACAGCTGCTTTCCCACATCACGCTTCACAACCGTGCTCCACATCGGCGTTGCCGGGATCGAGCTCGGCGCACTCCCATCCGTCGCCGGCGCATTCCAAAATGAAGGCGCCCGCGAATACTGCGACGAGTACCGGTGCTCCGCAGCCGCTAGTGCCTTGTCCCACAGCACCTGCAACCGCGCTTTCCACGCCAACATCGCATAATTCAGCGCCTCCTCGGGCAGATTCGTCAGCCCCTGCGCCGACACTTTTTTCCCATCAGTCCAAGCACCATCAATCCCAATCCACTCACAAATAGCCTTTAAGCGCTCAGACATCCAAATCTTGCTATGCTCAAGTGCCGGTCCGATTCGCTTGCTCCTATCCCCCTCGCGGTGATAATATGCACTGCCCACATCTTGATGGCTTCGCGCAAGCGCATCTTCTTCCGCCTGGCACCCATCAACACCTTGCATTCCCACCTCGCATTCCACTCACCCTGAGATCCACAATTCCCGCCAACGCGTCGTTCAACGCACTCGTCGGCTGCTGCCCCTGCACAGGCTGTCCCACTCCCGCAACAGCCTGCGCCGTACTCGTCGCCGCCGCTGCTGCCGACGCCGACGCAGCAGTCGGCATCACCACCCTCCCAGCAGTCGGCGTGGCTGTCCCAGTCGTTGCTGTCGTTGCCGCCTGGGGCTGCGGCACAGGTTGAGGAACAGCATAGTACTGTCCCCCGGGTGCTTGCGCATATGCATATGCGTATTGAGGTTGGCCCTGGTACGGGTATGGATATCGGTACCCAGGCGCCGCGGTATAATATGGTGCTGCATACGGCGCCGTGGTCGTCCCCGGAGCCGCTGTTGCAGTCGTAGCGGTGGTAGTGGCGGGTGCAGGTGATGCGGTTGGAGCGGGTGTAGAAGGTTTAGCACGAATAGGTTGAGGTGTCGCGGCTGTCGTCGCAACCGGTGCAGGTGAAGGAACAGGTGCAGGTGCCCCGGTAGGCTGGGGTGGCCATGTATACGTCGGGTACGGTCTACAACCATCGTCAGACAAAACACAATCACCAAGTCAATCGTGCGTACTGGGTGTTTTGTAATGCTGGATCAATCGGTATTTCTATACCATGGCCATTCACACATTACGACGCAGAAAGACACGAGTTCAAC
The DNA here is from genome assembly GCA_037974915.1 of Ceratobasidium theobromae. Lineage (NCBI taxonomy): Eukaryota > Fungi > Basidiomycota > Agaricomycetes > Cantharellales > Ceratobasidiaceae > Ceratobasidium > Ceratobasidium theobromae. Next base: position 371,764 of record JBBBZN010000007.1, read on the forward strand.
AGCCAAAGCATATATTCACGATATCTCAGCACCAATCTATACACCAACAGCATATAAAACAAAAACGGAGCACTCACGTGCCCATTGCGCTTGTGTTGGGGGCTGCACTCCATTGGCTGTCGCTGGTGCTGGAGTCGCAGGCGCGGGCGCGGGGACTGGCGTTGCAGTCGCAGGAAGCGTCGGAGTCGGGTTCGGCACACTCATAGTCGAGAGCGGCGAACCATTGTTAAGTTTCTGCTTCTTTGTTGTAGTCGTAATCGTCTCCACGCTCGCGCTCATCAACCAGGCGTTAACCCAGCAGACGAACAAAGACAAGGTCGAGTGTATGCAACCGTCGGCGCAACGATAAAGCCGACACCTGCGGAGTTTAGAGGAGGGATGTCCGACGGGAGAATCGAGAGTCAACCCCCGGATTTGAGCACTTTGCCCGACCCCTCCCGGAGGTCCGTGCGCAAGGGTCTCTCCGTGCCTTCCGCTTTGTTTACATCACGTGATTAGCCACTGTCTTTCAACCCCAGACGCGGGTCGCCTTTTGTAATGGAGATCAGCGGTATTTGTTATGTGTACTACTACATGTGCGAGATGCGTGGGGTATATGTGTCTAGTTCTCCTCTTCAGCTGCTTCGAGTCCTATTTTCAAAGTTAGCATCGCGTGGCAACTGGTGGCGCCACTACTTGCCTGCTTCATATCCATCTTGGTAGTCATCATCCGACAATGCATTCGCGATTAATGCGCCACCGACAACGCCACCGACAACTCCCACGGCGCCCGCGGCCACCAACTTGCCCGTATTACTCGAACCTGCGGATTCCTGTGAGCCAATCCACAAGAGCGCCAACGGACTTACTTTTCTGTTGTGCCTGCGGCGGGTACTGCGTATTAGGGTCGTAGCCGGGTCCGGGCCCAGGGCCATAACCTGGGCCGGGTCCATAGCCCGGGCCAGCACTAGGTCCCCCGAATCCTCTCGACCCGTCTCCTCCAGCCCCAGCCGGTCCTCGCGCATCCCAATTCACTCCCCCAGGCGGCGGATTATTCTGGTCGTGGTGGTCTGCAGGATGTGTCCACTGCGACCGTGGCGGATTCGCCATCGTATTAACATAGAACCAGGTACTATAACTAGACAGCTGTGGTATTAGCCATATGTAGAATGCACAAGGGCGATGCTCACCTCGTGTCGAATTGTGTTACGAAGCCGGGCGGGAGCGGCCTCGAGTCTGGATTTCCTTGTCCGTTGGGAGCCTGCCATAGTCCAGGAGCCGACATTATGCGCTATAGCCAGCGTTAGTTCAGCAATCGCTCATATATAGGTGGCCACTCACTCACCAGTGAGGCAGAGTTTCACACAATGATTTGGCGGATGCCGTATCACCCTGGGGGTTCTTTATAATCCGGACGCCTTGGCAGTTACGAGAGTCGGGCGCACCGCGGTACGTGATTGTTTGTAGCATCGAATCACCCGATCCAGTGATATTCTAAACGCATGTGCGTGCGCGATTTTGCTATTTGTTGCTCCCCGGTATTTGCATGGCGAGCTATTTCCGTCGTTGCAGGCTGGCACTGCCCGGGGATAAATATAACATTTCAATGTGCATACATGGAGCAGCGCAAACCAACAAGAGATTTTACACCAAGAATAGTAACAAACCATCTCAGAATCCGATCACGTTTTTTACTGCTGTGCGCGCGTAGGGAATGTACGATAGACAGTACCACGTATACGCCAAGTATTCGATGATAACAAAGATGAGGCACAAAATCTACCCGAGGCGCCGAGATGAGTATCAACGCCCAACAACCCACTTTAACTTACATTGCTACCAATCACAAAGGCGCCCACGAATACAAGGCCGATGGTTGCGATGAACACAATTGTTGCCACTACTCGTACGGGTTTGAACATCTGCGCGAGTCATTCATGTCAGCCCAAGTTAGAGTTGTAAAGTCTGACGACTGACGAGTTTTAATTGTTTGCCAAACTGGTGGGTGGAAAATGTCAGTTGTGAGTCTACACCCGGATGCCGGACATTGAACTTACGCCGATGAGGAATCCTGTTCCGATCAGCGACACAAGGATACCAATAGTATACAACACTGGAAGACATCCAGTCAACAACTCCAACAGCGCCAACGTTTCACTTACGTGCAAACGATGTCAGAGACCCCAAGAACAGCATAACCGAGCCTAGAATCGACAGTACAAATCCAATGGCAAGACTATCAACCGGGGTTAAATACGTTTAGCCAATTAATGTAGCAAACGACGTACCATCCGACAAACCCGTAAATACGTTGCATTCGTGTGAGTCCTAGCCCAGAGAACGCCGAGTCGCTCTCAAACACCTGTGCGTCGGTCACACCTTCGAGGTTGAGCCATCCTTTCGGCATCGTGTCGTATGTGGTGGGCCTGGTGTCTAGATGATAATGTCAGGGCCGTGTCAGCTAGCAACTGAGTGACTACATACACTGGGTGGACTGTCGTCAATATTCTAGATACCTTTCAATCGTTGCAATAGTGGGTTGGCGTAGGGGTAGCGCGGTGGTCGGCTCTTTCGACTTCGGCCTCGGCGCTACCATGCCTGTGGCAGTGTGAGGTGGCACAAGTAATAAAATATCTTACGGTATGTTACGTCCACATTTTCTTGGTTGTCAACCAACGCGCAAGATCAATAATCGCGGTTAATTATATTTTAACCTTTGGGCGACAGCAATGTGAATGGACAAGCCAGCGAGTACATCTAGATTCAGGTTGCCTTTCCAAGCTCACAGCTGTCAAATTTAGGCACTCGAATCCGTTTGACAGCTGATGCGAAATATCTAATCTAGTCATTTATATACGTGGGCAAGGGCATGCGTTGGCTCATTGAGAACACCGTAGGTGCTCATCGGTCGCGCATCTCGGCTGTTTTAGTAGTGATGGGTTGCTTTACCGGACACACTTTGCAATGATTGCCGTCAGAGCACCATTTCCTCGTGCACGCGAGCGTGACACCTTGCGGTGTTTATCTGACCCTCAAACCAGCATTTTTGGCTTTGAAAGACTTCTTCTCCACAGATAAGCAGTATATTCTTGGGGTGCAGGACAAAAGTGACACGTCTCTGCACTCATCTGGACACCATCTCCGAAACGGAGACTTATCCCTGAAATCTGGATAATTTACCTCCACTACGAATTATCAGTGGATCAGACATCTCAGATGAGCTTCTAAACAAAGGTTACCGGTCTCCGATCGGAGCCTTTAGAAATCGCCGGGCTGAAGTTCGACCACAGCGTTCTTGGTTCTGTTCCCACCGTTTAACGGTAGAACATATACTTGGAGCCGCCCTCGCAGCTCGGCTCTGTCTTTGCTTGGTTCCTCTGCATTTCACTGGCTTCTCAGAATATGCCGGATGAGATCTATGGAGGCCTGGTCCCATCAACATCGGGCGCCTGGTGGCTAACTTGCGTTCATGATAAGCCCGGCACAATCTTTGCTTCAGGGCTACTCAAAGCCGGTCGTACAGAATCGTTGGTATCTATGGGCGGCGCGGCAACTACGCAAAACTTGCCGTTGGGTTTAAAGGACCGGTAATCACCTCACTCACGCTCACACCTCACCCAACCCGCACCAACTCCTCACTGGCATCAGATTGTCTTCCAGAGATTCTCAAAAGGCTCGGGTTGAATAGCATCGAGCTGCCGCGAACCCCTCCATCAATCCACTTTACCCGCGACTACTGCCGCTGCGTAACATATCTTTGCGCCCCCCCTCGTCGCGCTTGGCATATCGGGACCCATCTTGAGCGAGCCTGTGTGTCGTAACCTGTGAGTCGCCAATAATCGTGAGTCTTATATTGGAGGTCTCGTCTCGGCCGTGTTTGACCGCGTTCTCATGGTTATGCACCTCTGTTCGACAGGCGCCCCCATTCCCCAGCCTTATTTAGTTACCAGCACACCTCTATTCTCGTCCAAGGCAACATGAACATGACACCTTTGACCCCTCCCCCCGAGTATGGCTTGAGGATGTTAGCAGACGACAGCCAGGACAAGATGTTCGTGCATATTCCCGACTCCGAACTCGAGCTGTATGCTCATTAACTTTGATACAGTGACGCGCTTGTCGACAATGTTTCAGTCGGAGAGTGAGTGGCGCGCTGAATTTTCACGCTACGTAGTGCTAATGTAGCATTTTTTTAGCCTTCGAGTAATTCTCCGGCATCTTCTTGCATCTTCAGACATTTCTACCTCTGAGCGGTTCCTACATGCTGCCCAATCGCACTTGATGCAAACATCATCCAAACACCTCCCTGCCCCCAACTCGCTTCTGCTGTTCCCATCACCATCATATCCAAATGCCGACTCTTTTGATAACCGAGGCGATACCCGGCCATCACCCCTGCTCTATCGCCTGGCTAGTCGAACGCGGATGCTGTACGCTTCAGGGCTGCTCCGCGAGGCGATCCAAACCGTCATCTGCATCATCCAGACCAGCCTCTGTCCTGGTGCACGGTGGTGGGATGGCTGCGACCTCGCTGAGCTATACAGGCAGATCGACGCGGACATTGTATGCGTCATTGGTATGTCCATGGATCACGTCCAAGGGTTGAGGCAAGCGATGAGCGCTTTGCGAACACCGGCGCCCTCTCCACCGCGAGGTTCTCGCAAGTTGCCCAGGTCTGGCAAAGCACCCAAGCGACGAGACGACGGAGAATCTGCGGAAGACTATCTTGATCTCATTGTTGACTTGGGAACTGAGTTGAACAAGGTGCGAGCCGCAGTCGCAGCTTGGAATGGGAACTTTCCATTTCCAAATGGGATGGGTGCGCTAGCATTTGCAGTTTCCCGCGCATGATGCATTTCGCGTCCCTCTCTTCTATTTTTTGGTTTCCTTTTCGTACTTTTGACATTGGATTACTCGAGATGTAAATCCTTCTACTGGTCTACGCGTCTGCCTCATGCATGACTGCAGCTAGATTGCTCATGTATCATTATGTATCCCATCTGCTGTCTTCTGCTTTACTACTGATATGTTTACTTGATCTCTGGACAAATTGATGCTCACTACTTTAGATTCGGTTAAATCGCGTGCCGAGCAACTACACTTGATTTGCAATTTATGTCTCATGATGGACATGGAATGTCTTGGATGGGTCACCAGACACGCTGACCTTGGTGGAGCTCCTAATGAAACTAACACGCCTCGACCGGTGTGCGCGGACGAGTCGGCTATAGTCGCAGTAAGATCATCATTGCCACCGGGGCCGGACAACTGTTCTATAATGGATTCATGGTGGCAAGGAACATTGCATCCTTCTGGTGTTCGTCCCTCCCGAAGCTTCCAATTCGTGTGCGCCTCTGCTTCGCATCATGCTCCTGCTGATCTCATCTATGGGCCGCTTTGGACGGGTTTACTTTCCGTCCCTGGTCCAGCTATAAGTTGGCGGTACACGCGCTCCCCTTGCCGGTGATTATTCCCCGTCTGCCCGGGCACTGAGGTTTTATTATTTATAGCTGCCACAATGCCCTCTGACGTGTACTACGACGACTCTCCAACAAAGATGGGAGCCAAGACGGAACATACCTCCAGCATGACGAGCGAAAGTGAAAAGTCCGATTTGCATGCTTTGCAACGTCGAGCAACGTTGAAAATCGATCTAATTGTGGGTTAGCCAGTTGCTCGTTTGTCGGCATAGTACTAATAACTTGTACTTGGCAGGTTATTCCTATATTGACCATGTTCTGTGAGCTATGCGGAGTTGTATCGTCAAACAGCTCGTCCAACTAATCATGCAAATCATGTCAGACTTGCTTAGTTTCTTGGTAAGTTTCTCATCTTCCAGTACTCCGTTCCTGTATTCATTTTGATGACAGGATCGAGCTAATATCGGAAACGCCAGAGTTGCTGGTCTTCAAAAAGATCTCAAAATGACGAATAAACAATATTCTACGGTACTAACGATAACCTAGTGAGGGGTCCCTTTTGTTTTGGCTCGGAATTTTTACTAATAATTTCTGCGGACAGTGTTCCTTACATTGTTTGTGAGCTTCCTTCAAATTTGCTCCTTAAAAAACTTGGCCCCCACCGGTAGGTTGTCCTAGCAAAAGGAACAACAAATACTTACGTAGCTTGCCGTCATCAGCTTGCTGCCTGGGATTGTATTCGCGTGGGGTCTTGTCACAGCTTTTCAAGGTATGTTCGTCTTTTACGTGAAATTCGAACGGTACCAACGTGGATCCTCAGGTCTCGTCCACAATTATTCCGGACTTATTGCTACTCGTTTCTTCCTTGGCTTATGCGAGGGTGGTCTTTTGCCTGGCCTCGTATTGTATATGAGCAACTTCTACAGGCGCGACCAACTTCAACTACGAGTGGCCTTGCTTTTCAGTGCAACGTCGTTGGCGGGTGCATTCTCGGGGCTCTTAGCTGCAGCTATTGTGAACCTTGATGGAAGGCATGGTCGTCCTGGCTGGGCTTGGATCTTTATCTTGGTGAGTTTTGACAGCTCAAGGTGTTTATAACTGCCCCTCATGTTTGTACAGGAAGGGGTTTTTACTTCTCTATTTGGGATTTTCGCTCTCTTTGTTATGCCCGCCTCTCCCCGTCGAGTCCTGGGTCTTTCGGCTGCTGAAACTGAGGCGATAGCCGAGATGCTGAGATTGGACGGAAACGATACGACTGGTCATGAGCCATTTTCGTGGTCGTCAGTATTCAGCGCATTCAAGGCTCCTCAAGTTGTACTCTTGTGCATCCCGTTGTTCTTTAGCGGAGTGACACTTTTTGGCCTAGCATTCTTGTAAGTTGGACTGAGTGCATTGAACATGCAACTGAAGGGCATTATATAGCACCCCATCGATCGTGAACAGCCTTGGATACTCACCAGTGCACACTCAGTTGCTGACCGTACCCCCGTACGCGGTATCGTTTGTAGGCAAGTTTCGCTTTGTTGACTTACCTGGTCATCCGCTAAGCTTTATCCAGTGAGCCTTGTGCTTGCATATATCTCTGACAGGTACAAAACTCGTGGGCCCGTATTGTTTGTAACTGGGGTCATTGCAACCGCTGGGTATGCGATTTACTTGAGTATGTTGCCTCGACGAACATATACCTGCTAGCTTACTTACGGTCCTATTAGCCCAGACTAATAAGCATGTCCTGTACGGGTCCTTGTTCTTGCAAATATCCGGAGTGTATGCCTCTGCCCCAACCCTGAGTGCCTGGATGTCCAAGTGAGTAACGCAACGAAGGCCTACCATTTGACTGACAATTATCATAGCAATGCTCAACCGTACTATAAACGTGCCACTGCCGTTGCCCTCGCATTCGTTTTCTCGTGAGTGATTAGATGTAATGGATTTAGGGTTGAAGATTAAGTCTCGTAAACAGCAATTTGGGAGGAATTGTCTCCACTTGGATTTTCCCCGACCCCCCACGTTATACAACTGCCACCCGACTCAACCTCGCGTTTGCGGTTGGGCTTTGTGTATTTGCGGTTATCATCGACCTGTACTTGATTGCGCAAAACAAGCACAAAGAAACGATCCTCGCGAGTCCCGATTATGGGCGTAATGGAGAAGATAGTGCTGAGGAACAAAAACGTTTGGGCGACCAACACCCCAAGTTTAAGTATATTCTCTAGTTTTCTTTGGTCACAGTTTTGTATATTAGTAAAATGGGTCTGGGCGCGAGTGGATATATACATCTCTTGGTTGCCCGTAGTAATATTCTCTGTAAAGATTGACTAAGTCAGCTTGACTGTGAAGATGAGTGTGACTGCCATCTTCGATCGCTGTTTATCACGTGATGGGTCGCGGAATTGATCACGTCTCAGCGACGCGCGTCGTTCGTGCTTCACCTTTGCAGCAGCTACATTCTGATCCAATATGTCCCGCTCTTATGACCGAGGTATGTAACGTCAGGAACTATATACTATCACACACCTCACTCACAACGACCAGCTTTGACTGTCTTCTCGCCTGACGGCCACTTGTTTCAGGTAAGAGCGGACGGGTCAACCGATAACACACAAACGAAACAGTTGGTTTCAGGTTGAGTATGCTGCCGAGGCCGTCAGGAAGGGAACCTGTGCTGTGAGTCGCATAATATCTTTACATGCCGAGGACTGGACTTACTTTGTTCCATCAAGGTCGGGGTTCGTGGAAAAGATGTCGTCATTCTCGGGGTAGAGAAAAAGTCCGTGTTACAATTACAAGACCCAAGAACCGTGCGCAAGGTTGTGATGCTCGATGACCATATCTGCCTCGCATTCGCTGGTATGTCATGCAAGTTTGAGTCTCAGCAACTGATTTCAATATATTTATATCATAGGTTTGACTGCAGATGGGCGTGTGCTCATTGATAAGGCGCGCATCGAATGTCAGTCTCACCGCTTGACCGTTGAGGATCCAGTATCTGTGGAATACATCACTCGGCACATTGCTGGCATTCAGCAGGTGTGTTTCGCGGATTCATCTCCATGCCCCATCTGAGAGTGGAGATTCTCGTACGGGATCTAATTTTCGTGCCCTATATGCTTTAGCGTTACACCCAATCTGGTGGAGTACGTCCGTTCGGAATTTCGACACTTATCATCGGCTTCGACCCCAATGATGCCCGCCCACGACTGTACATGACTGAGCCCAGTGGCATATACAGCGCATGGAAAGTGAGTTTTCTGCTGCTCCATATGAAAAGTCACCAACTGCGATAGGCCAACGCTATTGGCCGTTCATCCAAAACGGTTCGCGAATTCTTGGAGAAGAACCATCGAGACGAAATGACCCGCGATGAAGCCATCAAGCTCACAGTTAAGAGCTTGCTCGAGGTTGTGCAAACAGGCGCCAAGAACATTGAGATTAGTGTGATGGAAAGCTATGGAAATGTTACGGTATGCCAAATACCAACTTTTAGACGTGCATAGATTTGACATCCTTGATACAGAATCTCGATCTTTCCCAAGTAGAAGCAATTGTAGCGGAGATAGAACGTGAGAAGGAAGCAGGTGCGATATTAATCTTGCTTGGTTTGATGTATGCTTATTCCCCGCTACGGCAGAGGCCGAACGGAAGAGATCGAGGGTGGCCGCAACTGCGGCAAGCCAGGCAGCAATGGCGGCAGGTATTTCAGGATCCGCTCCTCCTTCAGGGCCCGCAACGGGAGCAAATACACCTCGTCCGGGTGCTTAATATCAATGATGTATATGTTACAAGAAACCAATCTACAAATCTGTAAATCTCAACTGAGGATTATTGAAATGCAATTACAAGGCAGCAACACCAAGCAGACCATCGAAAATACCAACAACTCAGGGCGTTCAGAGCCCTACACGACATATGTAGTCACCTAGGAGACCACCAACCCACATTGGCCACCCAATCCACGAATTGGTATAAAACTTGGCCCAACAGTCGGCAGGGTTCGTCACATCCAGGGTGCTAACTTGCCAATAGACGTGCGCTCCCGCAAAGCCTACTGTGAAAATGTAGTACAGTAGTCCATGGCTGTTTTGAATCCCCGCCAGGGTGAGGAATCCCATAAAGGCTGCTGCTAATGTGTACAGGAACGGACGGGGGTTAGCACCCAAGAGGATGGCCGTCGATTTCACGCCAGCCTTGGGATCATCGCGTCGGTCCTATGGATCGGAAACAAATTGTGAGTGGATAGGGTTCCAAAGAAAGCTGAAATATGTTTACCTGATAACCGTAAATAATATCATACCCGCTATGATGGGCTGAGTATAACCGAATCAATAGTTTCAAAAATTCACTTACAATGCCCAGCACACTCCGCCAAGGTAAAGAGGTCCTACAACCTTCCAGTCAAGGGAGCCAGTCATGGCCGACCATCCACAGAGGGAGCCCCAGCTAAAGGTCATGCCTAGAATTTGTATTAGAGTCTGGCCCGCTTGCTTCGAGCCGAGTCAAACGCACCCAAGAAAAGGGATGGCCAATGGGTAAATCTCTTAAAGAGTGGATAGGCGATCTGCATGGGCAAGTTCAAGGTGCCGAGGAACGCACTGCAGGGCCCACTTGGTTCAGCTACCCCTGAGAAGTGCCGCCGGCTCGTCACTCACCACAATGGCGGCGCCCACGACAAAAGCGCCAAGTACGCCGCAACCTGCGCCAGGAAGAAGATCGAAGCATTGAGCACAGAAACAGCACCGCGGGCGATTGGTCTGTTCTTGGTCCGCTCTAATTTGAGATGGCGTGAGGGTTTAAGGCAAGGTATCGCCGGCACAGTGCTATACTTACCTACGAGTTTATCCATCTCGCGGTCAAAAATATCGTTGATGGTGCAGGCTGCGCTGTGCAAAAGAGCGCATCCTAGCCACAAAAGGGGGATAGTCCGGGTGATGCTAGTTAGAGGAAGCTGTAGCGCATAGGCAGCCATCATTGACCCCCAGCCTGCGGGTGGCAAAATGGTTAGTCGGGCCAGCGATGCATCCAAACAATGGACTTACAACATGGCCAAAAAGTAAGCCAAACACCAACTAGCCCGTTGATGCGAGCGAGTTCAATGTAGGGCCAAACAGCGTGCTCTAATCGTTGGTAGTATACAGCAAAAGGTTGCTTCTTGAGCGAGCGAGCGTTGCTGAAACTACCCATAGCGGAGGATAGAGGGGGCTCCAAACAATGGAAAGGGCTGTGGGTGGGTTGAGTGAACAATCGTCGCGGTTCATACCAGTGTTTTATAGAGGAGGGCGGGGAAACGTAGGGGTGTATGCGCGGCACCAATTACCAAGAATCGGCCCTACGACCCCCCGTTTTCGCTAGGCTGTCGGTTTGTATATCGCACCCTGTGGTACGGAGAGAAGTAAACGGGTGACAACAAATGAGAGAGGTGGGGGGAGTGCTAGACAGGAACATGTTAGCCAAAGGTTTGGATGGAGGATAAAATCATCTTGAAAGTAATTGATAAACTTTGAAATCAGGGCAAAGTTTTGCTTACGGGGCCGAGTTCGCAACCAATGGGCATCCATTCACAGTGCTCCGGGTATGAGATACCACACCCGGGGAAGAATTTCCACGAACTCCGGCGTCCCGCAAACGACATATGAAACGTGCATGAGTACGTACTGCAAGGAGATTCAACAAGCCGATATGAACTCCCGCCCGACTTCCAGCTTTGATACACCCCCTCATAAGCTATCCCCACTGTTCGATCGGCCTTTGAACCAAACCCGGGCAAGCCAAGTTTCTTAGGACTATAGCCTGTGAGAAGATATGAAGAGACCCTAGATCAGGAGTAATTCTTCAGTGATATCAATCACTCAACGTGCAAACATCGATATCGGCCCCAACTCGTAAAGCTAAAACTCGAACTAGCATACCCCTGGATTTAGCAAGTTTTGTCGCAGAGATTCGCAGCGCCACGTTCCTCCGTATGTTCCTATCATTGCAGGGTGAACTATTTCTGCGCTAATTTTGCTAAGTAAGGGGTATTCGGGATCATTCTCAACTAAATTTCCCCACGGGGCAAGTGTCGGACTCGATGCGCTGGTTACCTTGGTCGATCGGGAGAGCAAGAGGTCTTAGGTACACCTCGATAACGTCTGTGAGCTAAATTCTCTGGTTCGTCCGTCGGCTAGCTATGCTTTGACTAAGCGGTAAATTTCATCGATCCGCGATTACCAAGTGGACTCTTAGTCAAGTCACCCCGCGCCAAGTACTCCTGAACTTTTGTACGACCACGACCAGACGATCGCTTTCGACAGTATCGATGAACGGAACAACGCTTCACCCAGCCATTGCCCGGGCAAACGCTCTCAGCTCGGTTGACTTCCGCAGTGAGTAGATGGAAGTTACCAGTAAGATGGATCCGAACTTGACTTGCATACAACCAATAGGTGACACGGTTACTAGCCCGACAGCATCGATGCTCCAAGCGATGACAAGCAGTGCTGTTGGCGATGACGTCTACGACGAAGACGAGACTACAGCGGCATTAGAACGCCACGTTGCCGGCTTATTGGGACACGAAGCAGGCCTCTTTGTGACGAGTGGCACAGCAGGGAACCAAATTGCACTTCGTGTGCACCTCACTCAGCCCCCACATTGTGAGAATTTAATTAAGCTAATCAGGTTGGCCCGGGTCTGACACTATCTTTCAGCCGTTTTGTGCCATGCTCGTTCACATATCAATCGTGCCGAAGGTGCGTGCGAGTCCTCGGCCTATGATGGCCTCGATTTATTCTTATTTGGCAGCTGGCGGTGTGGCAACGCTATCCCAGGCAATGGTACAGGCCGTCTTACCACAGAACACCCCTAATTTGACTCTGGAAGATGTTCAACGTGAAGCTGTCCTCTTGAACGACATTCACTATGCACCCACACGAGTCATCGCGCTCGAAAATACATACGGCGGGACGATTATGCCCCTGAAAGAAACTCGACGGATATCAGAGTTTGCTCGTGCGAATGGCATTAAGATGCACTGCGACGGAGCACGTCTGTGGGATGCAGTCGCAGCTGGCGCAGGCTCGTTCCGCGAGTACGGAGCCGCATTTGACAGCATTTCGTTGTGTTTCTCAAAAGGGATCGGAGCACCCATAGGGGGTGTGCTTGTTGGCTCGAGGGCGTTTATCGACCGAGCAAAGTGGGTTCGCAAGTCGATCGGTGGGGGTATGCGCCAGACAGGCCTGATTGCCGGTGCAGCGCGTGCAGCACTGGACGAGGTGTTTCCTAAACTGACGGCGGTACATGAAATGGCGCGTGATTTCGAAAAACACTTGCACTCTCTGGGCCTGAAGACATTGTTGCCGGTTGAGACGAATATGCTGTTTGTTGTGAGTAGTTCGAAGTTTGTTGGGGTGGTGGCTGATCGTTCTCCAGGACCTTGAAGCAGCTGGGTTGTCCAATGATTGGTTGGTAGAAGAGGCCGAATCAGCTGGCCTTCGTTTTGGGTATGATGGAAGGATCGTTTTCCACCACCAAATTAGCGCCGAGGCGATAGAGAAGCTCAAGGACGTTCTTAGCCGCGTGGTGGAACGAAAAGCCGCCGGTGCATATGATGAGCGGCAAAAAGTCAAAGATGGTGTTTATGTGGCAGGAAAAACCAGGATGGTCTGAGTAGATTTGCAGTCGATGTGTCTGTAGACAAAGGACAAATATGTGAATTGAATACAGGGCGTGGCTATACGGCTTGAGGTATTAATGATGGGAAGAATCAAAGGTTTATTTGGTGGGCCTGGAATTTTTACAGTTTACCGGTGATAACGATAGTTTGGGCACAAGCCAGATTACCATGTGTCTGGGTGTTATTCTAATGCCCACAGCGACAACTGCAGCAAACTGTGGCCGACTTCTTGATGCAGCAATCACCTCGCATCACACTGTGTATACATGAAAGCCTCGGTTATTCGCATGCGCCCGGAACGGTGGACACCCCGGGATAAGCGGATGGAAGCATGGAGTTGTGCTTGTATGCCCGCTCCCCTATCGTGTTGGAGCCACCCAGTTGAGCGCGCGGTGCCAGAATAGACGACCAGCGGGAAGCTGTGTTGTACATGCGTTGCCCTTTTAGAGACAAGGGACTTCTTTGATCGAGTTGAGCGTTAGACGCGGGGTGGCCGACCTACCCGGCGTCAACTAGCCGTCGACTGTATGCGGCGCTCGCGTCCACGCTTGCGGCTGTTTATAGCTCGCTGACGGGCCCATGTGTTGCTTGTATAGGAGTTCAATGAGGACAAAGTGTTCGTCCCTGCCAGAGTGCCTGGCTGGTACATCTATTGCACTCGGGAGTGGAATATCGACTTGGAAGAATCTCGTTATCGATATCTCAGGGGCAGAAGTTCGGTGTGAATGTGGAGTAATCATGGTTGCTGGTCTCGATGGGGAAACCGGGGGGCCGGTCGACGAGCGTGTCGAGGCGACGAGATTTTGGCGTTGGCGACGTCTTTTGGGACGTTCAGGCTGTGCGCTGCGGATTGGATCGATCGCGTAAGTGTGTGATCGATGGTCATGCGTGGCGAATCGACTGATGGGGCAATCCTGATGGAATTCTGCGCCCGACAAAAATTAGGAGAATCATTCCACAAAGCCAATTCTACGTCCGGGATAACCGCGAGTTGACGCATAATGCTCGGCGGCTCTCTCCGTATAAATCGGCGCCCGCAGTCTCTCATGGGCCGCTCTCCCACGAATCCGCCTCCCGCGAGCTAGACATTGACTGCGTTTGCTGCGAATGTATTGACCGGGAACTTATGGAGGATTGCTATTCCTATCAGAAAATCAAAGTTATTGTTTACACAAACCCACCGGCCATTTCCGCATTTAGATCTTCGGTAGGACGAACACATGGTTCGTGAATGAGCCATATGCTCACATTACATATCTCAACCGCAGCTCTTGGGCGTCGACTAGATACCCCCTAATCGACATACCAGCACCACCAACCATCGGTTGCCCCGACGGCGTGAACACAGGTAAGTTTGCAATTCACCCGTGGGGTATTCCTAGTCCGATGATGGCAGCGGGTTCGTTCGCTGCCTTCTATTGACACCCTGTTCAAAGATCGCGCGTATATACACTGCCACCCAAAAAGATTGCACCACGTGACCCCTCCCGAGGCATTGTGGTTGCAACACTTAAATGGATGGAGATTTATTCACATTATATATTCAATAATATGCGCTGAGTTAATATGAATAGTTTTAAAAAAGAGCCAAAAAAATCGATAAGTGCACTGTGGAGAAATATGAGAAAAACAGTCAAAAAGTGGTGCAATCTTTTTGCAAATTTCAATCAGTGGCTGAACGTCAGTCTGCTTGTTCCCACCCGAACAACTGTGTAAACTTTCTACAGCTATAATGGCAGTCTTTAAACCCCTAAACAAGCGTGCTAGAGTTATAATTCTCAAGGAACAAGGGCTTAGTGACCGTGAAGTGGCTCGGCGGGTTGGTGACATTAACCACACCACTGTCAATCGGATTTTCCGAAGCTATCGCCAAGGCCAAAATATCTTTATACCAAAACCTATTCCTGGTCGCCCCCATAAGCTCTCCCCTTCTGATGTGCACTGGGGTGGCCTTTTGCTTGCTCGTGGGCTTTCCCAGACTGCTTCTGATATCCAACGCGAGTTCTTCCCCCATGTTTCCATCAATACAATCCTCCGCCACTTGCATAAAATTGGGCTTAATGCATACAAACGACGCCGGGTACCCTTTCTCTCTGCTAGGCACAGGTGGAGGCGTTTGAGGTGGGGGAAGGCTCTCCAGCGATGGGACAAAGTTGACTGGGCACATGTTGCATTTTCTGATGAGTCAAAGTTTGTTGTCTTTGGATCTGGTGGCCCGAAAATCTACTGGAAGAAACGTGGGGCTCCAGCAAAGCCATCTAGTGTTAAACAGGTCATCAAATATGGGGGTGGAAGTGTTATGGTATGGGGATGCATCACCCGCTTGGGAGTTGGCCGATTGCATCGTATCTCGGGCCGGTTGAATGCATCCAAATATGTCCAGATCCTGGCTGATCAATACCTGGGCTCCTTGTCTATGTTTGGGCTGCGTTCGTCGGATCTTATCTTTCAGCAGGATCACGATCCAAAACACACTTCCCGGTGGGCCCTCAAATGGCTTATGGAACACAAAATCCGAGTCCTCCCTTGGGCCCCAAGTAGCCCTGACATGAACCCAATTGAGCATGTTTGGGCCTACCTTGACAAGCAGGTTCGCTCCCGGCCCATTTTACCACAGAACCAAGACCAACTCTGGGTTGCATTGGAGGAGGAGTGGTACAAAATCCCTCCTGAGTATATTGCCAAGTTGTATGACACAATGCCTGAAAGAGTCCAGGCAGTCATAACAGCACGGGGTGGGCATACAAAATATTAATTTTATCGATTTTTAAACTGTGAGTGTGTCCCGAAATTCTTACTACGATGTGAGGCTAACTGGAATTTCCAAAAAGATTGCACCACTTCTCGGTCATTCTCCTTATTTTTCTCCACAACCTACTTTTCGATTTTTCTCTTTCTTTTTTTAAATTGTATGTAGTAACTCAATGTATGGGATCGCATATAAAGTGGGAATAAATTTCCATCTGTTCAAGTGTTGCAACCACAATGCCTCGGGAGGGGTCACGTGGTGCAATCTTTTTGGGTGGCAGTGTACAAACACCTTGTCGCCAGGCTGCTCTCCGATAGCCCCCCTTCTATTTTTCAGCCTGCTTTGACGTCCCTCGAACACGATGTGTAAGCCCCGGTCATCACATTCGTTTGCGTGATGGGCAACTAATCACTATATATAGCTTTCACTCATATGGGGGCTGGCTTGGCCGTGAGTGAGTTGCGTACTCTCGATCCCATTGACTTATACATGAACTAGAGTCCCGATTCCTCGAGTTCTCAAATGTATCGCCGCGGAGTCCTCATCCATTGTCCCCCGGAGTATTCCGTCGACATCGTCCCCCCCGTGAAAGAGGGTTCTTCCTGGCACTATGGACTGCGTGTCAAGCCGCTGCTCAACATGCCTATCTCGTCCAATTATCCAGCAGACAACAGGGGGAAACGTGTCAAGGGATATGAAATTCACCGGAAATGGGAAGATTGTCTTGACCTGCAGCGCATCCTCGAGAGGGAGTATACGACCTTGGCCAAGGCGCGCAAAGGCAAGGGCAAAAAGGGCAACTCGGTGTATTGTCATCCGCAGCGGGCTGCATCGTTCGACTCACTCCCCACCGGGCCGGATCCCAAAACCATCCCAATCGACATTCATGCGTTTGTCCCCCGTTTGGCAGCCAAGTCATCCTTGTTTCGCGGTGGCGGAAACGCGTTGGTTCAGCAGCGCACCGAGGAATTCAACGAATTTATCAGCGCGTTGTTTGCCCCGGGGATTTCGCCTCTTGTTGACGAGTCCCGACAAGTCCCAGCCGTGCGAGAGTGGTTTGGATTTTGGCGGAGGGACCGCGATGCCATGCGGCGACGGGAAAGCGAACGTGCTAGTATCAGCTCCAGCACGCGACGGACATCAACTTCGTCCTCCGAGGTTCCTCCTGTTCCCATACGCAACCAAGACGTGACTAGTTCGCCCTTCACATCTTCGCCGCTTGCACAGACGTCTTACCAATCTACTCCAATCGATTTGGGTCGACAGCCTCGTGCTTCTCGCGGGACCACACATGGGGACTTGGCAACCGCGCTGGGTATGCTCCCGGCACCACAGGACGGCCCGGCCACCCTCGAACCACGACCCCCTAAATCTGCGCAGCCCGTGCCCAATTTAGCCACTGGTTTTGTGCCTATTGTGCAGCGCCGTTTGGGGCTCGTGCGGGGCGAGGCGGCCCGGAAGGCTTCGTTTCGTAACGCCCAATTCTTTAGCGACCCACCCACACCACCTCTTCCTCCTCTGCCTCTGTCCGATGATGTCGGTTATCAAAGCGAACCACACCAGTCCAGGTCCACCCGTGGCCACCGTGCTGCTTTACGTGTGGTTGAAGACACTATTGGGGCTGAAGGGCGCAATGAGCGTTCGCGGCGGGCGACCTCGCCGGCTGTGTCAAGTACGTCGACGGCCCTTACACAACAAACCCCGCTATCGACCTCTCCTCGTTCCTCTCAGACGTCAGACTGGAGCATGGCTCTGAGCGCTGGTATCGTCAAAGCCTTGGCCGGATCGCCGACTAATGAGAGCGCAAGCGAGCGAGACTCGCCGCTATCTGGTATAGACGAGCAACGCGAAATCGAACGTATGCGCAAAATGTCCTTGTCGTCGCTGTCGTCGGGGTCGTCTCGGCGCCCTCCTCCCGTTCCTCCCCGTTCGTGCCTCCGCCGCACCATGTCTGGACTACCCCAGCAGACCCACAAGCCTCCCGTGCCCCCTAAACTCACCCTGCCTCCCGTACCTAGCGACATTCCTGCGGTGGTATACAACGGGGAAGAGCCCGAGTTTGAGATCGTCACGCACACGGTGCTCAATTCGTATCTCCACGACGCACGCCTGTCGCTGCTCTCGTCCGAGTACGCAGTATCGTCCAGATCGGGCTCGTCTGTACGGCGGAGCATGACTCCCAGCATCGCGTCAGCGTATTCCACCTCGTCTGGAGGACTCGACTCGATTCCCTCGACCGCTCAGCAGCCTCCCCCTCCGCCAGTACCCACATCCTCGCTCACCGTCCCTACACCGTCTACTCCTCACGCCGCTCCGAACGAAATCATCCTCAAGGCGGTATGCCCGATAGGAGACAGCATAGTCCTCTGCCGCGTCTCGCGTACGGCTTCGCTCCAGACCGTACGGAGTACCCTGGCGACCAAGTTCCGCCAAGCAGCCGGAGTCCAGCTCGACCTGCTCAAACACGGGTTTGTGCTCGGATACTTGGGTCAATCGCCGGTCATTCGTCCGGGAGGACGGCCGGGCACCGCAGGCGGACGGCCTGGCACAGCAGGTGGACACACGGGCGCAGGAATGGGAATGGCGATGGGAATGGGAGTAGGGTTTGGGATGGGTGCTCATACGCCTGCGCGGTCTAATGGCCGGCCTGGCACCGCGCCTGGCGGGCGCCCGCGCTCGTCAAGTCTGTCATCGGTCGCAGTGTGCGCAGATCCAACGCACCTGACACTGATCGTTACCCAACGCGACTGGGAGAACGCAGTCGCGAAGCATGGCGAGAAGATGACTGTGCGGGTGTTGCTCGCTGGGTCGGACTAGACTTGGTTGGAAAAATAAATTCGGGACCCTTTCTCTCACGTTGATTTATACGATATTGTCTTGCGATCTACTTTATAGCCCCTGGTTGGTTGATTAGCTCACTCTTTGGATCTATCTCATTGGAACTTTTTCCGCTCATTTTTTTGGTTTTGGTAGATCGGTCAATGTCTCTCATTGTTTTCCTGGATTTTTTATTCCTTGTTATTATTTGTCTTGTGTGTATCTGCTTCTGTCTGTGTCCCACCTCTTACTTGTGCTATACCTGTACGACTGCCAGCATACCTAGTGTTGCAAAATCAGATATGGATTCTTCGAATTTGCGTGAGAATAAACACTCATTCAGACACATGCGAAGAACAATTAACCGTAGTATTTATAGTGTAGCTCCAGAGGCAAAACCAAACGATGTACATGGAAAAATCAATTGATCGAGATTGCGTGCACATTTGCAAGCAAGAAAACCGACGAGTGCAAAAATGAGTCGACTATTTTGTAGATAAACGAGTGGACGATTGGGATAATGGGTATACTGTGACTAGTAAAAACAAAAGCAACTGAGAGGGGAGAGAAAGAAAACAGGTGTCTAAGAATGCGACCTCACATCACAATTTGCGACGACTCGGTGGCCTCCTTGTCTTTGGCCAACTCGGGTCCAGGATTTGCCTCGACCCCCACGACCACCTCAACCGCCGGCTTGGCCTCTTTGACGATGGAATGCGCGGGGGCGTCAACGATCCCATCGCGCCCGAGATCTTCAATCGGGGTGCCCACGGCAGAGTCCCCGGTTTCGTCGACGAGCGCGGCGGGAGTTTCAGGCTCATCAGTGGGGGCGTCGGGTTCAGCAGAATGTTCAAGTTCGAGTTCAGGTTCAGGTTCGGAAACGGCCTCGGCTTCAACAACGTCCTCTGTTTCGGGAGCAGCCTCGGACGGAGCAGCAGATGCCTCCTGAACGATACCCTCGCCCTCGGACTCGGGAATAGAGCCCTCCGCAATCGCACCGTTCTCGGTGGCCTCAACTACGTCATCCGCAGGCTCATCCTCGGCAGGGGCAACCTCTTCATCATCTTCGACCAGGACAGCGGTCTCCTCAGCCTCGAGGGGGGTGAGAGTTCCCTCAGCAGGGGTGGTGGGCTCGTCAACATCGATAGGAGTAAAGTCCTCAACTGGCGTGGGAGCCTTCTCGGTAGCTTCAGCAGCCTCTTGAGCAGATGAAGCATTGCCCTCTGCCTCGGAGGGCTGATCAGCTTTGGCAAGGTCATCGGTAACCGGAGCTTGGGCCTCGAGATTCACATCCGAGGTCGGTGCGACTTCGGTCGGCTCATCTTCCTGCGCCACCGCCACGGCTACGCCAGCTGCCACGCCAGCCGCTGCTGCTGCCTTGACGGTCTTGCCAGACCCAGCCAGGCCAACCCGAGGCTTCGTGGTCGTGGCACCAGGGCGAGGGGGTATGGCTGCCTTGCGAGCAGGGCCAGTTGTCGCGGCTGGCTTGGGAGCTACGGGCTTGGTGGTTGTAGATTTGGCAGGGGCCTTGGGCACAGTCGTCGTGGACTTTGCAATAGCGGGTTTGGCAGTCGAAGGAGCAGTCGGTTTGGTTGCAGCAGTGCGTGTGATTGTCGCAGGCTTGGCAGCTGTAGTTGTAGCTGTGGCACGTTTCGCGCCACCCGCTGAGGATGGAGCCGCCGTTCGGACTGCGACACGCGTCCTAGCAAGAGATGAAGCAGTAGGGACCGATGGGGTTTTGGAACGGGCCGAGGCAGCAGAAGGGGTCTTGACCCGCGAAGGGGTCCTCATGCCAGAGGTTGAGGCAGGTTTGGGCTTTGGTTCAGGCGACGTTGCAGCCGCAGGATTGGCTTTGGAAGGGGTCTTGGCGGCTGATACTTTCGGAACCGGGGGAAGCCTGGAGCGCGTAGCCGGAGCCGGAGTAGGAGCAGTTTGCTGGGGTTTGATGTTGGAGGCGAGTTTCTTAGTAGCCAGGACCGCCTTGCCGCGTGCAGCCAACGACGGTTGTTTTGCAGGGGTCGATGGGGCGGATGGCGACGTCGGTGCGGGTGTATCTTCGGCTTGTTCCGGTTGAGAAACGGGATCAGACTCTGGCTGTGACTTGGATGCCAGCGCTGGAATGGCAGGCTCGGTCGACTGAACCGCAGTTGAGCTCCCATTTGCCGCTTCAGGGCCGTTCTTCGCCCCATCTCCCGTTGCTCCATCATTAGGAAGTATTGTCGAGCGTGCTGGGGGCGACTTTTTGAGATTTACCGTCGAAGGGCGCGGTGTGAGCTTCGTGGGGGAAATCGGACCAAGCGAGGGTTGGCTGCTCTGGCGGCGTGGTTGGGCCTTAAGTGACGCGCGCCTGCTCTGGTTCTCGAACTTGGCGCGCAACGCACTAACCGACGCCAGTGGTTGTTCAATAGGAAGAGGCACTATAACAGCTACATTCAGCATTGCTTCATAGTGTAACTAGAGCTACTTACTGGTGTGATGGTGGTAGACGCGCAAATGATCTGCGTCTTTAATATTCCAAAAGTGCCACGTTGTCGGTCCTCCCCTATCACCGACATTAGTCAGCACACTCATTCCTTATTTCCAATACAGCCAAGCGCCGTCAAGTTTCCCATCTCATGTATCGCCGGCGACTCTTGCTCGGTGTGCCCGGCAGCACCTCTGTGGTGCGTGTGCAGCGCACCCGACTTGTCAAGGTGTGCATGAAATTAAATAATCCATTTGTGCAACATTCACTCGATGATTCTGGGCTTAGGGATATGCAACTGAATCTATACCCCCAAGTGCGTCTGGCACGCTTCCCCCACCCCCACCCCCTCCCAAGAAACAAAGAGGTCTTTTACGTCGGACGATACTATACACCTCGATCTTTGCTGGCACTTTCTATGGCGGGAGTACCCTCGTCGCACTCAAGAGCGATCGCTATCATGACTTTTTCGTAGAGAGCGTCCCCGGAGGTACGTCATTCCTCATTTCACCCGCCCTCACATGCATTTACGCACTGTTTTTATCCTAGGCGAGGCTATCGTCGAGTTTGCACTCGACCAAGGCTGGGACAAAATACCACTCACCACTATTCCCGAAAAGACGATCGGAGCGACCAAGGACACCTACCACAAACTCGAGTCAACCGTCACAAACGTGTTCGGCTCTAGCTCAAACTCGTCCAAACCATCCGAGCCCCAACCCTCGTTTACGGAACAGGTCAAGGATCGTGCACGCCGTGCTGGTGCAGCGATCATTACCAAGGTCGAACGCAACCCGAATGCACCCGATTTCTCACAGGTCGGAAAGAAGGTCCAAGATAAGCCCTTCAAGTTCTCCGAGGGTGTTTCCGAGCTGGTTAAGGAAATCGAGGTTGCTCTGCGCGAGCCGGTTTCAGAGATCGGCAAGGTAGTGGGCAAGGCCGGGGAGAAAGTTGCACCCCAAGCGGCTACTCCAAAGGACGCAGCCCCACCCGCGTACGATACCGAATGGACCCCGCCCAAAGGCAAACAACTCTACACCGGACCACCTCTCCCGCTTGGGTTCGAGCCTCCACCAGGCTACGTTCTCCCACCAACAGCTAAACCAAAGGAACCCAAGAAAGAAGCCAAAGAAGACCTCTTGCCCCTCCTTGCTCCAAATCTCAAGCCCGAGCTCAGCGCGTCAGAGCCCGTTATTGCCCAGCTGGCGGGCACGATCGACTCGCTTGCCGCATTTGTCCAATCGAACCCGTCTGCGCTATCTGGCGTCCAGGGCGTGTTGACCACCGCCCAGATCGACCTTGAAAAGCTAGGCGCGAGGTTAGAGGCTGCCAAGGCGGAGGAACGGACCAAGCTTGAAAAGCGACTCGATCAGCAAACAAAAGAGTATGAAGAGAAACTCCTAGGGCTTGAGATGGAGTCAAAGGAAAAGCTCGACAAGCAAGAGGAAGATTGGAAGGGTATCTTTGAGGAGGAGCGAAGAAAGATTATTGCTGCGTACAGGGAAAAGTTGAACAAGGAGCTCGAGACTCAGAGTGAGATTATCAACCAACGGTACGTTTATCGCTTTGCATCTTGGCATTTGAATAACCACTTGTAATCCCAGTCTAAAAGAGGAAGTGATAGCACAAGGCATTGAACTCCAAAGACGCTGGATCCGCGAGATCAAAGTTCGCGTCGAGGCCGAACGCGGAGGTAGACTTGCCAAACTGGAAGAGCTCGCTACAGGTCTGAAAAAGCTCGAACGCACAACGGCAGACAATGCAGCATACATCAACGAAAATGTGCGGATACATGGACTCTGGAGCGCGCTCAGGGCTGTCGCTCACAGCGCGCTCGAGAGCAAAGAGAGAACACCCTTTAGAGACGAGTTGCGTGTGCTGCGATCGGTTGCAACGTCGTCCAGTCCTCTCACGGCGCCCGCAGAAAAGGACAACGCTTCACCACAGTCTTCTCCCCCGCCTCTAGACGCAAGCAAGGATGATGACCCGAATGCACTCCTTTCTCTTACCCTCGACACTCTCCTCTCTTCACCTATCCCAGACACCGGTGTCGAGCCTCGTGCAGATCTTGCCGCTTGGTTCACGACAAGTGTTGCGCCCGCCGTGCGCAAAGCTGCATTGGTACCCGACACCACAGCCGGGGTTCTCTCGCACTTAGCATCCTGGGCATTCGCAGGTCTGAGGTTCTCTCGCCCTGGCTATGGCATCCCCACAAACGGCGACTCTGGAAACGGAGACGACGTCCTAAGCAGACTTGCACGCGCAGAGTACTTCCTGAGCATAAAGAACCTCGACGCAGCTGCACGCGAAGTGAACCAGTTGCAGGGCTGGCCTAAGAGGCTCGTAAAAGACTGGCTGGAGGCTGCGAGGAGGCGGCTCGAAGTTGAGCAGGCCCTGGACGTTATCCAGACCCAGGCGACGTTGGCTTCTTTGCTTGTGCTTTGACCGTCGCAGAAAATCAATCCGTCTTTGAGCGGTGTAGACTGTGTTCAAGTAGAACGTGTTTGTTTGAAACTCGCCACTCTTTTGAGCAAATGCGAGCGCATATACATGAGAACTAGCGCCAGTGAAGATGATACTAAATCAACCCTGTCAATATGGCTAATAACAAAGCTTGCGCTCAAGTGTCCTTTTTCCAAAAGTACAGTTCGTGTTCTCTCACGTAGTCCACGACCCCCCTTGGACAAGCCTTCTCAGCGTCCTCGACCGTCCCGGCTCGCACTCCGCTCGAACTAATATTCCTCACGGACCTGTCAAGATCAACAAGCGCTATTTTGCCCTGGTTGAAAAACGGAGCGACATATGGTAAGTTGAAGAATTCGGTCTCTTGGGACGTGTTGTCTAGTTCGCCCCGCCTCGCACACAAAACAGTCGACCCATCAGGTCCAAAGAATTTGCCGAGCTGCTCGACCATCGCCTCGGACGAAGAGTAATACCTCGACGCAAACACACGAACGATCGTATCCCACCCCATCAAGAATGTCAATTGGACTTTTTGCCCTTGGTTCACTAAAAACGAAAAATCCCCACGGGGACATGTTAAAAATAAAGTAAAATAAAAACTCAGTCAGTATTCGGTCCCGATCGAATAATCGGATTTCAATTGTCCAGTCGACTTGCCTAGACTTGTCTCGAACTGTTCGCGCAGTATCACGGACTTTTCCACGAATGTAGGCGCATTGGTTACCCCGACGGCGATGGAACCGGCGTTTGCTCCGGTAGCGAGTTCGTCTGCGAGGATGGCCATCATTTCCAACCGTTGAGCCGGAGTTGCGTCCCCCGCTTTGAGAATCTTGTCTGGGTTGGTAAGTGAGAGGAGCAGCAAGCGAGGGTATGCAACCAGGTGGGCAAGGGCTGGTTCTACGCGGGATGCAGAGGCAAGAGTAGCGTGGGCGATTGTGGGCGGGTTGAAAGATGAATCCAGGACGGTGACATTCAGAGGCTCGTTTCCAGTCGTTTCACTCTGGTTTAAATGAGAATGGGGCCAGTAGGGATGGGTGCAGTAGACAAGTTCAAAGCGGGAGGTGTTGGCTATGATTCTGTTTATTGCGAGCTGATAACGACACATATTTAACTTGTGGAGGGCGGGATCAGATCAAATAAGCAGCGCTTGTAGCCACACTGTTGAAGTCAGCAGGTCAATCGAGGTTGATCGGTGCGCCACAAGTTCGCGAGTCTGTTGACGCACAGCAAGTCTAACTAAAACCGGCAATGCTTCCGCAGTTGACGATGACCTCAATAGCCTTGCTCGTGTGCGTAGCACACGTCATTCGGGCGGCGGATCCGGAGATCAGGCAAGAATAGAGCTTTTGGCGCCCCATGTGGTCACGAAGGAAGAAGCATGACGTTCGTAGTCGCATGACCACAATGTTTAAGTTGGACCAATTATACATTAATCGTGTAAACGAAGGTGAGGTGGATACATAGACTAATTCATCATTTATGGGGATAGCTTGAGAGGAAAAAGGTCAAGTGGGTTAACAGAATACGAATGCAGAGTGGGTTATATCATATTAAATAGCCAGAAAACGGCATTGGCAAATTGTGGATATCTAGGCTGCATATCCACAAAGCATCAGATACCCTATCGTTTATTGTCAGGGGTTAGAGCGCACCTTTTCGTTTACCCTTGGAACTCGAAGATGACTTCTCATAAGCATTTGGGCGAGGGTCTGCATGAAGGGTGCTGCTGCTGCCACCGTTGGGGTGGCTGGTATTCGACTGGTCACCACGATTGTGAGGATGGTTATGCGATCGCTTGCGACTATCGTTGCTACCACATGACGAATCCGACTCATCTGACGACGATTCAGACGAAGACTCGTCAAACCTTCTGGGCTTGTGATATATGCAGCAAACTAAGAATATCCGTCAGCCATGAACAATAGCTACAAGGCTCGCAGAGAACATACTCTTGGATTTCTTTCTATTACATCCTTCATTGTCAATTACACCTGCATCCCACATTACGCGAGGTCGGCTCCTGGGGCCTCCTCTTAATCTCAGAATCGAGGTATCGGGCGTATTGCTTGGGTTGTTCTCGGGGACGGGTTGTGAATCATGAAGAGTAATAGTCCGTGAGGCATCGCCGGGAGCAGACGTTGCAGGACGACGAGCAGTAGATGCCATCATCGTTGTAGTGCAAAGAGAAGTATCTAAGTAGTCACCGGATTCTGGCAAGTTGCGTGGTGGCCAACGCTAAGCTTATATATGAGGGGTTCTGAGGGATGACTAAGCTGAGCGCTTAAAGAACTCGGACCGATCATGATTGGTTGCGCGCTCTTTTACTCTGCCCTCGAATTTGTTGATCGCCGGCTTGCGACATGCCTAGTCCGGCTCATTCTGGAAACGATTTTGATGATATTTTGCTGTGCGATCATTTCGAAGCAGATCTAGAGTGGTCTGGAGATCCCACAGCCACTCTCTCATCTCCGCAACCCGCGATAAAACACGAGGACGACGGACCCACAGCTGCCGGAGTTGTGGGGGAATATGGAGCGCCGGTGGCAAAGTAACAGCGCGCTTGTTACACGACTACTCCATGGTGCTGAAACACTTTCCTAGCCAAGACGCAATCAAGAGCCTCGAAGAATGGGTGGCACATATCTTTGAAGAAATTTCGAGCGGGAAACCAGTGGGTGTCACATTTTCTCCTCATGGAACGCGTTAAAAATACGCCCTTAAAGAAGTTTTCCTTTGACATAGTAAGTTGTCGAAAGAAATGCACACGAGAGTAAGCGCATACATCCTTTTAGAAGATGCGGATTTCTCTAACCCGCTCTTGTAAAAGTCGACACAGGCGCATTGTGTGGCCCACCAAAAGAACCCCCACGTTGAAAACGATCGGTAAGTAATCCATGTCTACGACTTAGGTATGTGCTAATATCACTTAGCCGGAATGCTCAAAGTCGCCGAGATGGCGCATCTCGCACTTAGGGACGACGTGCCAACCACGAAGAGGTTCTCTCTAAGCATCGCATAGAATACCCAACTGACTGGCGCATAGAGACATATTTTATAACGACGTGAAGTTGTTTGGGAAACAGTCCACTGTTGATACGGTGTGTAATTTCATCGATCTCCCGATCTAAAACCTATAACAACGTGCCTGTTCGATAGCTAGTGGACGATTTAGCTGCAACCTTAGGCTTGCGACGGGCTGATTTAAACATAGTAAGACACTTATAATCAACGCGCAAACTACTCCTGAACATCTCATCACCAGAGGGCCTCGTTAAAAGGCCTTTTTTGCGGTTCGGCTCTCACCCTAACTACAAAACAGGGGGAAGTGATCTCCGGGCTCGACTGCGAGGTGTGTTATTCGGAAACCTTAGCGAATTGCCGCCGATCTTTGAATGCACAGGAAACCCTTATTCCAGTAGGCGAAGACATTATCGGAATCAATGTCGAAGAGGAGCTCAGATGGGTCTTGGTTGTCGAGAAAGAGGTAAGTATCGAGCCGCTCACAACCGACAAATCACTCACCGATACGTATTATTTCCAAGGCAGTGTTTCAGACACTCTGCCAACTCAAGTTTACGGCCCGGTACACGGATACAATAGGACCAGGTATTATAGTAACAGTAAGGATTTCAAGTGCACCCGCCCAAGTGTACCACATTTACAGTTGCTTGACAGGGCAAGGGATATCCTGACCTGGCAACCCGCCAACTGGTGTCATCGTTTTCCGAGGAGCTGCCGAGTAGGCAAGCGGAAAATTGGCTTTTAGTATAAATTTTGTCGCTAACAAATATCACATGCAGTATACCTGTACTTGCACTAGTCGATGCAGATCCACATGGGCTCGATATTTTATCTACGTACAAGTTCGGATCGCATACAATGATGCACGAAAACGACCTGTTAGTCGCACCACGTTTGGAATGGATCGGCGTCAAAAGAAGTGATATCATAGAGTAAGTATATTGATGGTGAAACTATTCCACTATGCTAACAGTCGTACAAAGGTTGGGCGTTAGTCAATCTAGACTTCTCAAACTTACCATTTCGGACATACGCAAGGTATTATTCGGGTTATTTTGGTCGCATGTGCCTCGCTTAGATCATGTTCCGGATACTTGTCAGGCCGAGAGTTTACTGCGTAAGACTAATCCGGTAAATTTACCAGACGACTGGATGTAAGTCTTAGGATCGCTGTCAAGAACCTTGTCCGCTGAATACTGATTTTGTTATTCAGCACCGAACTGGAAACTATGCTTGAAACAGGAACAAAAGCCGAAATCGAGGTCATTTCAAGTGCAGGTCCTCGGACGTCAGGAGCTGGGGTTTCGGCAGGTGCTCATGCTCTTGCTCGGTATGTTCACGACAAAATATGTGATGTTCTCTCCAAGCTTCGCAGCGACGATGTAGTTTTCGTCAAGAGAGAAGATTCTGACAGCATGTCTGAGTTTGACGAGCCTAACGATGGCGAGCCCACCGCTACAACCCCATGGTCTCCAGCCTCCTCATCGAGCTCACGGTCTAAATATGGACTACCGACGGGGACCTTGGAAGATATACCCAACTCAATCTCCCGCCAGCATGACTCCTGGCCAATCGTTAAGGAAGAACCACTGGACATTATAGACTTGGACTTTGAAGATGACTTTTAGCACTTGAACGATCAGAAGAAATACCCATATGCAATTGGAGAACACAGAGAACAGCGTCGTAGGCAAAACATTGTGTTGTAACCCAAAACTATCAGATCTTACAAGTTATGATTCATCCCCATTAACTGTAGAGGCTAGCGGGACGTAGAATCAAACGTTGAACAACAAAGTCACGACAAAACATGTTTAGGAAGGAATGAAGGGAAGGACGAGAGTTAAGGAGACAGACAGACAACAGTAAAAATGACAGTTCCGCGAGACAAGTTGCTTGAGGTGTGGTGTAGGAAAATAATTTGGATCGCGCACTCGATAGTTCACGGTCAAAAGGGGAAGCGCGTTGATTAAAAATAAGCCAAGGAAGATAACAAGTAATATAGACCCATTCAAAAGAGAGGAAGGAGTAGCAGTCGCATGGATGTCGTATGAGCAGGCGAAAATAAAGAATATGGACCGTATGAAGTAGCCAGACCCCGATCAACAGCTAGAGGAGAACGGAAGGTCCAGGCGGCAAAATCAATTGGCCGCATTCTCCAAGGAATAACTCGGACACGTCGATCTTTATTCACGACGCATTATCAGCAAAATTAAACTGCGGATTCAAACGGAGCAAAACTAACGCTATGTCATGGCCTCACTCTTCTCCATAGGCACCATTTTCGTCGCTGGTAGGGGTGGCATTACATCCACACTTGCCACTCTGCTATCGGTTCGATCGGCTGCGGGTGTTGATGGTCGGGATGAACTTCCTGCTGTTACGGTAGAAACGATGTGTTGATTGTGTGGGTAATACGATCGCCTCTTCATCTTGCGATAGTCATATGACGTGAACCTATTGATGGGTTAAATACGAGTGGCAAGCGGTGTTGGTTAAGCAACGCACTGTTCTTCCATTTGTCTCATCTCGGCGCTCATTTGTGTTACATCTTGATTCGCTTTTCGCGGTCGTGCTTTCAACGGATTGTCCTCTAATAGCAATTCTTCAAGCTCATGGGTTGCATCGAAATTAGCCCGTTTGCTCTGCAATTAAATGGCATTGTTAGCATCAGCATGCATCTAAACGAGTGGAAATGTGGTCCGCGTAGCAAAATCATGCGGCAGGGGGCAAAATGCGGGGTATCGATAACCAAACACACATACATCGGGAATAAACGGAGGCTCGAGTTCCTTGTCTTCAAGCCTATCCCAGTCAAAGTTCTTGAACCAAGCTTGCTTCTTGAGTTCTTCAAAGCCCTCGCCATTGGGCTTGCACCCAAGTCGTCTTGTGGTGTCTCGTTCCAACAGCTAAACAATGTATTAGATAGGCTGGCGGCCCGGATCGGGAGATATGAAGCTCACCCCCATTAATACGAACATCCCTTCCCGACTGCATTTAGAACTTGCGTCCTCTGGGAATTTGAGAGAGTCTCGGGTAATAGCGTGCGTAAGGTCCGAATTGGTTTTACCTCGGAATGGCCTCTTGCCAAAAATCAGCTCATATGCGCACACACCAAGCGACCACCAGTCAATTGTGTATGTATAGCCCTTTTTGGTCAGCACCTCTGGGGCTATTTTGATCGGATAAGCAACGGAACCAGCAGACGCTGAGGAACACGCACCCATATAAGCCATGCTGCCCGCGACCCCGGTCAACATTCTTCGCTCCGAATAATGGACTGCAATGTTCATGTCGGTAATATGTGCATGACCCTTTTCGTCCAGGAGGATGTTATCGGGCTTTAGATCCCTGTACAGCCCACGAGAATCAGCGACCGGCGCTTCATCAAAACGACACCGGTGAAAGTGGCGCTAGCAACGTACCGGTGGATTATCTTCTTTTCATGGAGGAATGTTAGTGCAGATGCAATCTCTGCAACGTAGAACCTGACTGCATCCTCGCTCATGCTCCCGAGGCGCTCAAGGTGGACTATAAGAGTCTCAGCTCACAGAGTAATACAAGCAGATGAAAGTTTGACCCACATCGTAGATCGCCGCCAAGCATTAGATCGAGAACAAAGAAACAGTTCTCGTCATCCTGAAACGCATAGCGCAAGTTGACCACGAATGGGTGATCAATCTGCGAGCGCTTGTTCAGTATACTTGCCCACAGGCGTTAGATCGTCAAGTAACTCGCCTCCTCCAGAAGTCGACGCTCTTGGATAATGTTGGCAACGGCCTTCATCTTTACGCATTTCGCCTTGTTGATGTACTTCAGGGCGTACAAATCTCGAGTCTGTTTATGCTGAACCACTCGGACCTAGAACCAGCCATCGTTCAGGCTAAACACGATAGCCGGTTGAAAAAACAATCTGGGGCCCACATACCTTGCCAAAGGCGCCCTTGCCAACACTTCGCAAGAGCACAAAATGGAAGAGGTTAACCTCCCCGTCAAAGTCGATGGGCTGAGCCATTTAGCGTCTAGACCAATACATCAACAGCCATGTGGGCTTACCTCAGATTTACAGCACACACTACCCATGGTTATACGACTTGCAGCAGACCAGGTGTTCTGTTTGGGTTCAAACTTGGGCTAGAAGGAGACAAAGCTTGTTGCGACCTGTACTGGACTGCTTGTTGGTATATCGAGACGGTGCCGAGTGTTCCAATCAAGCGTATTTCGTGCGCAATGAAAGTTGGATATCGCCCGCAACCCGAAAAAGAAGAAAGAGCAAGGAGAGCAAGGAGAGGACAGCCAGGCTGGCGGTCGGGGAGGGAGAGTACACAACCGAATGGGAAGGAGACAAGGGAGAGACGGAAACAGTAACGAAACGGTTTGCCAACAACCTCGTGACACGCTGACTCAGCATCCCAACCACTAAATTTGTTTAGCCGCGAGTTTCGCATTTGCGTGTCGGAAAATACAGAAAAAATAGTCCCGCCACCCCGCTGGCGCACTCAAATCCCGACCTAAATCCCTGAACCTCCTTCACCCCGCATACCCCTCGTAAGCGTAAGTAGCAATCCCTCCATCCGTGCCTATCAGACGGTCAATCAACGAAATATAATAATTACTTGCGACTTGCCTGACGCTCCGAAAGCTCCTTGATTTCCTGTCGGAGCTTTTCCCCAGGTAATGCAGCCTCCTTCAGGGACTCCATAGCCTCCCCAATTTTCCTCAGGTCTTCTGATGCGTCACCTTGCGTAGAAACGACGCGTTGTCGAGCTACTCCAAATAGCCTTGCAAGCGGGCTGCTAGGTGGCTGTTCATATGCACTCACGCGGCTCGCTTGCGATTTGTCCCGTCGGGGTGAAAGCCCGGGAGACATAGGATGCAATGTGCGGCCCTCCCTTGCCTCGCCACCCTCATCTCTGTTCTGCGCAGGGCTCTGTACTTTTCCCCACAGAGCTGAATCCGTCATCCCCAACTCCCCCTCATCTCCCGCATACATGCTTGTTACATTTAGGGGAACGTCGATATCAAAGATGGCACCCATTAAGTCGCCATGTGAAGAACCCACAAACGCTTCAAAAAACCTTAGTCGACGAGGGAGATTGTCGAACATAGATGATGCCGAAGCCTTCGTCGTAGTAATGAATTTACTGCCAGGTGCAAAGTACCTCTCGTAGACCCCAATCGCGATCAGTTGGGGAAAAGACTGCGCAGCCCGTGAGTCAATAATTCAGTGCTCGGGATGAATGTACCTTACCGTGATTCGAATCAAGAGTACATTGACTGTATGCAGCTGTCTTGGCGATAGGCAAACAGACAAGGGGTACAAGCATGCAAATGCCAAAATGTTGAAGGGAGGTTGGTACGAAAACAAAGCATCCGACTTGACACTGTTTCATGAAGGTCAAAGGTATGTATCTTGCTCCATGCACATTACTTGCCCTTCGATAGTTGAAATCGCAAATTGGTACATATATTCTTCTGAGGCGTGCGAATTGATCCGGGAGAAGGTGTCGGACAGGATTGAAATTAATATCGTCACCTGTGGGCCAGTCGGCGTGAGGTGGATTGCCCTGAACTACGCATTATCGGGCTCACCAGAAGAGTATTGGATAGTGCGGCAAACGCAACCTGTGCAGGAACGTGTCAGTGTGGCGCTTTGTTAGTGTGACGTCTTGTACGTCAAACGGACCATGAGAATCGGACCAAAGACAGGGTGGAAGCTCTCTGCCACGGAAAAGCTCAGGAAGGTGTTCCCGAACCTAATTTCCACGTACTGTAATCAGGTCGCTCATCCCAAGGTATATCCTGACTCACCAAATTTGTGTCATGAGCCATGCTATGTTGCTCAAATGCCATTGTGCACTCCCCCGTGAAAGTGTCCAGAGTGTGAATAACAAGCCGGAGAAACTGTTTCAGCCCATAGTTAGCCTATTACCAAAGCATACGTAGTGTTACACTCACCAGACTGCAGCGAGCATCATAAAAACGAAGAACTCGGCAATCATTCCCTATTCAGCCGGCGCATTGGTATTATTCTTTATGGGCTATTAACCGGACACACCTGAAGTGCCAATATGATAATATTGTTTCTGATTGCAAAAAAGGCGAGACGAGGGAAAAGAATGCAAGCCCCGCAAGCAAGTACGTCATACTAGCGATTAATAAGCGGTAGTTAGAGTGATGTGACTTATGAAGGAGAACCTACAGCTAGATCATTCCACCAAAAGTCATTTTTGACGAGCCCCCGGCATCTGCATCCCAAAAAGATCAAGAAAATTGCTGCAAATGCCATATCAAACCCGTTCCACATGTTCTGGACGTAGACTTGATCGAGGAATTAGTAGATGTACATGAGAAGCGGATCCAAAAGATACTTACTATCCCACCCATGCTCCTGGGCAGCGGTAAACTCATCCAATAGGAAACCAAATGCAAATACACAGAAAAGAACTTCAGGCCATGTAATGTGATCAAAGGTTTTGTCTATGGCAGGTCAATTCAAGGCGTTGCAATTGATGGGTTGGCAGGTGGGCTTACTATTGAGGAATAGCACAAAAAGAAACAACATGATTGCAAAGTCGGCAAACTCCAAGATATTTCTGTACCGAGGTACTCGCAACCTCAATATAATTTAATGAGCGTCATATTTAACAATAGGGTCATGATCCTTACCTATAATGATCTAGCCATGGTGTATTGTGTACGTCATACACCTGCACGTGGCGCTGCTTGTAGTTGTCCGCCAAAAGGGAGCTGCGGGTAGCGGGCGCACTAAAGACGACCCTTCCTGTGTGAATATCTGTAATGCATGTCTGTACAAGTGGAGAAGCAATGAATCGTTTTGCTTCGGAAGAAATGGCGATCTAATCAAATGCCGAGATTAGGAAGAAAGGAGTTGATATATAGTGATCACATACCTCTAGTGCGCTTATTCTCTCTCCATTGTCGAGATCATCACCGATTATATCTCTAATATCCGCTAAACATGACTCGGGACATCCTTGGAGAGGATTCCAGCTGACAGTAAGCAAACTAAAGAGGTCGATAGGATTGTCCGAGTTTCCCGTAAATCGGCGAAGCAACTTCAGCGCAAGGAGCTCGCAACCATTAGCTCGAGTGAGCTTGAGGGGGGCGAACGCAAGATCTTGTGATGCAGAGGAGATAACTGAAACAAGGGCACCCAATTAGTTGAACCATCCAGCACTAAATGAGGGAATATGAATGTGAAAATGGCGAGTGCGTTGGAATGTGAAACAAGGGGTGCGATCGTAGAATTAGCTGAAAAGACGTACAATGTGCCCGAACCACTAGACACGCGTATACTACGAGTGGAATTAGATATTTAGTTCTATTATGGGGTCCAGTACGCACCAATTGAGTAGTTCTTGAGCTTTGCATACTTGAAGACCAGAGGGCGGAAGATGGAATAATTGATATCAACGGCGTTCTACAACATCCTTAGATATCTAGCATTAGAGCAAATACTTTCACACTAACAAGTTGATCCCAAGAAATGGTTGTATCTGCAGCACAATGTCAAGTGATTATACACGATTCATTGACACGACCTACCGAGTTTTTCCTGTGGCACATCCAACACGAATGTCAAAAGGCCCAGACTCCGAATTGACCGCTCACCTCAATGTCCTTCTTTATAGCATGGATGAGAGGAAAGACCGGTTGATTTGAAAGCTCTTCCAGGGGTGGTACATTCAGAGGTACGCGAATTTGTACTTCCGGATCCATAGTCAAAGGTAGTGAGTGTCGTCACTCTTGGAAATGCGCGCCTAGCTTCCCCGCATCACGTGACTGTATTATTATTATTTCACGTGACAACTTCCACCTCATCATGCTTCTGCAGGCCTTTACGGGCAGTTCTACTCTCGGAATGTTGCTCGACCTGTTCATATTTCTTGTGGCCTGGGCGCATGTGCTTATTGCACCATATACAAAAGTCGAAGAAAGCTTCAACTTGCACGCCACTCATGACATACTAGCGTATGGCGTTACAC
Source organism: Ceratobasidium theobromae (assembly GCA_037974915.1). Taxonomy (NCBI): domain Eukaryota; kingdom Fungi; phylum Basidiomycota; class Agaricomycetes; order Cantharellales; family Ceratobasidiaceae; genus Ceratobasidium; species Ceratobasidium theobromae. The sequence goes on from JBBBZN010000007.1 coordinate 406,337, forward strand.
CATCAGCTCTCCCGAATGTGAGTCACTTTGACTTGCAATTTGGATCGGGACTGGATATTGTATCTAGTACGATCACTTTGTGTTTCCAGGCGTTGTCCCTCGAACATTCATAGGAAGTCTGGCCCTTGCGGCTGCTTCCTACATCCCCCTACGTATTTTTGCGACCCTGGGATTGATTCGATCCAAGCTTGGGGTACAAATTCTCAGTGAGTTCAGGCGACTTCTTCACACCACTATTAATTTCATTCCAGTTCGAATTATCCTTGCCTCGGTTAACGCATTTGGTCTCAGCCGGATAAGATGGGCCGTTCAGCGGCGCTTTGGCGTGGCGACTTCGGCTCTATTTGTGATACTGACCTGTACTCAGTTTCATCTCCCGTTTTGGATCGGACGCACTCTTCCAAATATGTTTGCCCTCCTACCTGGTATGGACCCGGATAAAACTTTGGTCTCAAAAACTTGACATATTTCAAACTAGTGAACTTGGCAACTTCGCTCCTCGTCAACCCAGGCGCTACACGAATCACCACACACCGACACTATAGGGTCATTTTGTGTATGATCGGTTCAGCAGCGATCATATTTCGCTCCGAACTCGTCCTTTTGGCTATTCCTACGTTTGCCATTGTCCTGTTTCAGCATCGCGTTCCGCTATCATTCCTTATGCCCATGGGTGCAGGCTTCGCTATTGGCAGCATGGGTGAGTCGTATAATTCTAGCTGCTGAACGAAACCTGAAATAAGCATCCAGCAAGCACCGTTCTCGTGGACTCGTACTTTTGGAATGCCTGGAACCCTCCGTTATGGCCTGAACTTTCGGGCATCCTATTCAATGTATACGAAGGGAAAAGCTCGGAGTGGGGGGTAAGTCGATTCACTATTTCTGTCTGAAATCCCCGCGGGATATTCTTCCTCGCTCCACCATTATGTTCGACTATTCCGTTTTCCAGCCGTCTATCTTTATTTCTTCACTTGATATGTCTGATCGGTCGCCACTCTCCCTCTTGCACCAATCTGGCAGGCCTTCTGCGAGATTTCACTCACACATGACCATTGCCTGCTCTATCTTTTGGCACTTCCACCCGCATTGCGTTCGGTCGTGAGGCCGATGGTGTCATTATCCTTCTTTCCTCATCGCCCCTTGCACGTTCTCCACAATCTTACTCTCCGCGTCGAGTCGAGAACCTTCAGGACGCCACCCCCTCTCTGTACTCCGCGAAAACCCCTCACCAATCACTCGTACAATTCAGTCTGAGATCCCCTAGCGTTGCGTCTAATCCTTTCCCACTTTATCCTGCCTCTTCACCCGTTCACGCACTTTGATTCGCCTCAAGTGACCAGTCATTTCATTTTCGCTCCCTATCGCATATGCACGATCATCGAGGGGTTGCTTGCCACCCCGTGCATCATGGGTCTCGTTCCTGCCCTGTCAGCTGACTGCGGACTCCTACTCCTTTCAAACTCTACTTTCCGCTGGATCCGCCCGACCTTCTGAGGCGAGGCGGTAATCTAGTTCGATCTGACCCCTGGGCAAGAACTCTCGTCTCTATCGCCCGCATTCTGCCGCACACTATTTTCATCATCCGATCGCGGTGCACATCTCCATATGGCCCCATTTCTTTTTTCCCTTTTGCAACCCATTTCAAGCAGAGTTCTTTGAATGATTTCGAGCCCAGCGCTCCAATATCCGTCATTGCACCTGCGATCATCCCGGGAATATGTCTGAGATAATCTCGTAACATCACTGACTCGCTTCGTCTCCAACAGACATCACCGTACCACGCCTACCTCACACGTCACCTTCCCAAGTTGCTCCTCGCTTCGGCTCCACTTGCAGCATTTGCATGCATCCCCTCTCAAGCCGTTGCACGCGCATGTAGCTTGTTTGGGGCGTCGAATGACTCCAAGTCGGATGACACCAAGACTGGTCCCGCTCCAAGTCCCAACTGGCACCTCGACGCAGCAGCTTCGCGAGCATGCCAACAGCTTCTCGTCGCCCCGATTGCATTTGTGCTGCTCATCTCGGGTTTGGGGCACAAGGAGTGGAGGTTCGTGGTATATGTTGTGCCGATTGTGAATGTGGTTGCTGCTATAGGCGCGAGCCGTCTGTAAGTTGCGTGGCCCTTTTAAGAGACGCGGTCTGACGTGGAGCAAGTCTTTCGCTCCCTTCGAAACCGCTTTGGGTTCTATCTAGGCTAGTTCTCTTGGGTTTGGTTGCGGGGAACGTTGTCGCTACAATAGTCCTGACTGCCATCTCGAGAGCCAACTACCCAGGCGGCTTGGCACTTGAGATGGTCAACTCGCAACAGACTCGACAGGCGAGCGTTTACATTGACAATCTGGCAGCCCAGACCGGCGCGTCGCTCTTTACTCAAGACCATTCGCCACCCTACTTTTTCTCTCGGCCCAGCAACGCGAGCGAATGGACATACTCAAAGGACCCTTCTCCACCGTCTTACACGGCATTTACGTACCTCGTAACTGAAGATGCGTCTGCGTATCCTCGCGAAGAATGGGAAACCGTTGGGAGTGTCGACGCATTTGACCGAGTCGACGTGCGCCGAGCAGTAAATGCACTTGTAACCAAGCCCACATTGTTCATATTACGCAACAAGAACCTCATGTAGTAGTAGCTAGTCACACGATGCAATATGTACGAGTATATATTCACGTCTCGAGTCGTACCATTCTCAAATCACCAATAATTCACGAGAGAAAACAACGAGCATGGCGGACACATTTTGCGAGGCGGATCGGATCGGGGGGAGAGGATAAGAGGGGCATATACACCAGGAATGAGGAATGGGGCCAAAATGCCATGTCTAGACGGAGGCATCAAGCACCGTCGCAGAGCCCAAATCTAGACTACGCAAAACCCAGAAAAAAGAGGAGAGGGAACTAGACACAGCGAATAGGGAAAAAAATATGAAAAAAAAAACTACAAAAAACATACGCAGACGAGCATATAGGTATACAGCACACGACAGCGAGCAAAAACAGATACACATACATCGTCCATCAATCCGAGCCTCACGAGAGATAACGCTCATTCAGAGAGGCCACCTCTCGGGCCAAAAACGGCCATGTCAATTGGCGGCCCTTGCCTGGCGGGACTTGGCCACCCTTGGCCCGCTCCTTGGCAAGTTGAATCTCCCAGCCGCACAGATTATACAACAGCCGCATATTAGGCTGTATCAGCACACTGCAAAAATCCGTCAACCACCAGAATAAAAAGCATGATAGCAACACCCACCTCAACCGCCTCGAGCGGACCATCAAATACGCATCGACAAGACTGACGCCCAGATGCTTCATGACATAGGCAATCGTAATCGTCGCACTTCGGCTGACTCCGACACGACAGTGCACGAGCACACTGCCTCCGCCCTCTCGCGCTCGATCGATCCATTCGACAACTGGACCAATCTCGGCGCGCAAGCTGTCGATTCCGTCGTCGCACACGCCCTTGATGTCGAGCACCGAGATACGGCCCTCGCGCTCCTCGGTCCAAAGGCCACCAACTTGGCCAGGCACAAGCGCACACTCGCCGACCGAGACGACATGGGTGATCCCCAGGGCATGAAGCATATGAACATTGCCCGCATGCGCCAAATTGCCCAGATACAAAAACGGAAGCACGCGCGAGGGGAACGAGCCATCAAAGCGCCCATCGTTGAACCACGTTCGGTGGTCGACAATCGCAGGCAACAACGGACTGGTCGAGGCCCGGGCACGAGTCTTGCGCTGGGAGCCGTCTGTGCCGTTGGGGGTAATTTGGCTCTGGCTGGACCCACGGGCGTGGCCGGGGGATGGACTCGCTCGGCTGGGCGCAGGACTCGACTCGGGGGTGGAGGCACGCGACTCGGATCGCTCTCGCTGGCTAAAGAGGCTGCTGGTGCCCGCCGAGCCCATGCTGCCGCTCCTCCAGTTGCTCACAGATCCCCATCTCCACCTGCCTGCAGCGCTGCCCTCTTCCTTGTCGCTGCGGCCCTCGAGGCCAAGACGGGCCTCGACACGGCGCAAGACACCGACGTCACTGGGATATACGAAAAAGCTTCGCTGGCGGGCGCACTGGAGCTCGAGATAGGACTCGGGGAGACTAATTTGGCGCTCGAGCATTAGATAGCACAGGGCCAAGACGCTCGACTCGGTATAGCCGTCGCCGGAATGGATGAGAATCTTTGCGGGGCGTGGGTGTGCGTGGACGACACGCTGCAAAAAGCCAATAAAGGGCAAGAGCTGGGCAAGTGTGGCCTGGGTGCTCGGGGGAGAGGCAGGAAATGACATGTGGATGACCGAGGAGGGATTGGGTGCGGGACGGGGGGGAATAGGGGTCGACGAGGGCGAGGCACCAAAGACGCCAAAGGCACTGCCTTGGGGACTGTCGGCGCCACTGATGCCGCGGACGCGCTCCTCCCAGCATGCGTCGAGGTTCAAGAGATGCTGCTCGGCCTGGTGGAGCTGGGAAGGGGTGCAAAAGCCGGCTTGTTCGTGGCACTCGATGCAAATGTCATAGCCGTCGGGGTTGCCCGTCGAGTCAAAAGGGTCAGGATAGGGGGCTGGCCAGGCATTTGGATCGTGCGCATACATGGGAGGCATGGGGACGTCTTGGGTATTTCCGAGCTGGGGACGGAGATCAGCGGGGGTGACAAGGAGAACAAAGCACGCACCCAGACTCCGTCTGCAATTTCGCTGGCCTTGGTGAGCTCGCGCATTTCCTCCTTTTCGCGGGCAAAAAAGTTGATTCGATTGGCATCACGGCCCTTGGAGCTGACGGCGACGAGATGGGGGTGGTCGCGCTCAAAGACCTCAAACGGATCTAGATTGAATTAGCATCATCCGCGGTGAGGGACCAGACTTACCCGTCACGACAAACACGTTGTAGGCGAGAAGACCGGTTCCATAGCCAATCTCGCCTTGGGCGCCTGGGCCTTGCTCCTCGTTGAGAATTTTGTTGGCGGCACGCATTCTGACCCAGCGGTCCTCGGCCTTGCGCTCGACGGCGAGCTTGATGCGACGTGCGAGCTCGGTGGCGGCGCGAGTTGCGCCACGGGGGGAGTAGACGACAATGTCGGAAATGGTTGCATAGGTCGCGACCTGGATGCCAAAGTTGCGCCTGAAAATGTCAGAAAATGCGCTAAAAAAGCAGGACGACCTACAGACTGATGCCGTCGGGGACACGGGGCTTGACAAACTCTGGGGGGTCGTCGCCGTCGGAGATGAGCTCGTGGGGGCTCATTGCGCTCTGCAAAAGGGCCCTGCGGATGCCGGGATGGAGGCGGGCACGGGAGCGGCGCTTCTTGTGCTTTGGCTTCTGGCTGGGGACGCTGGTGGGGGCGGTGCTGGCGCTGTCCATGCTGGTGCTGGGCGAGAGCGGCGAGAGCTCCGAGGAAAGACTGTCGACGCGGGCGGTGCGGACGGCGATGACGTCGCTCGAGACCTTGTCGACGTTGCCAATGGGCGAAAACGACTCGCGGTACGACGCCGGGGCGCTGGCATTGGGGTCGGCAATGTTGATCTCGGCAAGGCGCATGGCCTCGTCGCGGTCGTCTTCGTGGGGCTCGGCCGAGTCCTCGTCCGAGTCGGATTGGTCATACCAGTCGTCGTCGTCGTCCGAGCTCGAGTCGGTCAGCCGCGGCGCGTCCTCGTCGTCGTCGTCGTCGCACAGCACCGTCACCAGCCCCCGGTACCGCGGAATGTCCGGAGGGCCCAGGTGGTTGCCGCGGCCCCGAGAGGCGCCGCTCGCACTCGCAAAGAACATGTTCTGCGGCAGGTTGTCGCCCTCGACGCCGTGCAGAAACGGAAAGAGCACGCTGTCGTCGGGGTCGGCCAGGCTGTGCGCCTGTGCGAGCTCGGCATACTGCGCGGCGGTGAGGCCCCGGACGGCGGCGTGGGGAGCAGGTCTGGCAGCGCCGACGACGGGCAGGCCGGCGAGGAAGCCGGGGGGGAATACAAGGCCGTGCGATGTCTGCAAACGTCAACAGCGCTCAGCAACGCTCCGGGCGGCTCACCATCTCGGCGGTGGGGGGAACAGGCTGACGGCCTCTCTCTTGAGCACGACTCTGTTTGCCGCTGTTTGGCCCGGATTCTCGGACCACGCATTCGCATACACCCACCGTGCCACCGCGCGCAACGGCTCTTATTCATATTCTTTCTTGTTCTTATTCCTTCTTATTCTTTCGTATTCTCCCTCGTCGCTCCCTCTGCTCTCGTCACGTGCGGCGCGTTCTGTTTGTGTCGATCAAATAATATATCCCAGGCACTCGCCCGACCTTCCGCGGCGCAGACAAATGCGAATGTCCGGCTCCCGCTCCGAAGAGCCTAGAATCCCTTGTACGTCCACAGTACGTACCCACCGGCACGTGTTCGTCGGCTTGATTAATTCGACGCATGTTCATCCTGACAACTTGCAATGGACCCTGCACTTCCCACTCTATTCATTGCTCGAATAACAAACGCATCTCGGACAATAGCCGCGGTTTCATTTCGTCCTCGTCATGACTCGACACCACACGGGCCCAAATATGCCCCCGATCCGAGTCACTGCCGCAAATCTCCAAATGATAATCAAGTCCACAGCGACCACACATGTGATCGTAACTTGGATCTGCCCGCACATGAGCTCGTTCCTGGGTTCTCCCCACCCCTGCACTGCGAATCCATCTAGCCTCGATGGTCTCTCCATCGCGCGGAGTTGTGTCGCGGCGGGGCTAAGAACCATCCACGATGAAATACAACATATTCCCGGGCTGGAGGCTGGCGGGTGGGGCGGCCCACACCGGGTCACTCCACGGCCCAAGCATCAATTAGACCTGTCCCACCAAGCGCAGATCCACCTCCCAACGCAAGCAAAGAAGCCCCACTACCCCGCATTCCTCTCCACCCACCCATTCATTCATTTCGCAAGTCGAGGGGGAGGGGCGATTGATCGTTCATCCTGAGCTTGTGGCTCACTGCTTGACGTCCACCACGTCTCGGTCCATATGGATCGAGTTCTCGAGCTGCAAGTTTGTTCTAGTCCACACAACCTTCACACTTTCCATTTGATTTCAAACTGAGCACTCGACTCACTTTACCCCGCATTTTGCTGAAGCGAGCGTTCGGTCAACACAGGAGAGACGCTCCGTGCTCATGCACGATTACAAACCGGCCACTAGGGAACCATCGCGAAGCACAAGCTTACCAGTACCCCAATTGCAATACAGCCGCCGACAAAACAACTCCTTCCTCTTCTCTTCTTCTTCTTCAAGTTCCCAAGGCGGGTTACCCAGCAAGCATTGAGTAGCCATGGGTTCGCGAGGCCAACGGCCTGCGCACAGCTGCCGTCCTCAGCGAGCCCTCGGTCCCGGCCGTGCCGACAGGGGAAACACCCGAGGTTGCCAAGTCCTGACCATCACCCACCCTTCTGCATTCATTCCCGCAGCTGCGATATAACAAACGAACCCCAGGGCTGGATCACTTTTTTCATAACAGGGTGATCACAGGATACGCCTAGAGCACATAAAGAAGAAAAAGGCCCACAAACAGGGTTCGCTCTCCTCCCAGTGATAATAATTCAGAATTTCGACCAACGGTAATCACGAGGCTTGCCCCCTATATGCTGCGAAACCATGATATCTGGGCCACGGCAAGCACACGCTCAGCGACTCGGACATGCGCAACACGGCGAGCGTGATAGGGGCGACGGCTACCACTGCATGTGGAGATACCCCGGAACGTGTTGTGTGCCTGCGATTCGCAAAGAAGAACCGCTCGGCCCGACCAACAAATGTTCGCGTACTCCCCTGGCTGCTACAGAAGAATCTGTAATGTCTGAGGACCACACACTTGTACATACCCGGAATAATTAATCAATGCCTAGCAAGTTGATCAGCTTTATCTACACACCGTATCTACCCCACCTAAAATAGCTTATTCGTACCGGCAACTGGGTCAAGGGCGCGCGACTTTGGCCCGACCCTCTTCCGACTGCGTCACAGAACGTGGTCTAGTGCTCTGGTGACGTACCGGATCGAGGTTCATTGTGCCTTATCAATCCAGACATCGGCCAATAATTAACATGGCGAGCCACAATCAACACTTGCTTCACATGCAAATACCAACGTTTATTGTTATCGTTGAAATCGATGCGTTATCTCCTTGCGCAGTCTTTATCGACCCAGAGGACTTTGAGGATCGGACATGGGCGAAACCAGCAAGATCGCCATTCTAGGATATTTCATGAGCATTCAACGGCTCATTTCTTCGGAGCCGCCCACAATGTCGCCTAGACGTGCCCTGTCAAACTGATGTTATCACACGTCTCTCCCGTAAATGGGCGCTCGACTAAACCCGAGCACGACGTAATATGGTATTTAACTTACTCAGACAAATTGCTCAACCAAGCTTTAACCTCTGGCATTCAAACGCTGTGTTCCACATGGTTCCCCATTCGGCTCATTCCCTCCGCCCCCGAGTGACTCGGAATGCAAAGGCAAAAAATACAGTCAGCAAGCGCCCCGCGGATCTCAGGAACTAAGAATTCAATTGAATACTGTTATCTCTGCGCCCAAACTAGGCGCCAATCAACGTGGCCAGGCTAACCTGGGTGCCCCTTGACCCCATCCAGCGCAGGCGCCGCAAATTGGGGCGTGGTGGCCACTTCCAGCTTTGACAGTGGCAAGTTGCCCGAGACAATTTGAAGGTAATTGAAATATTGCGCTAACATTCGTTGTGAATAATAATGATCTACATTCCAAAATCAGAGGGCAGAGTGGGATCTGCACTTCATCTTCCTGACAGGTATTAATCAGTTGCACCTCGGCAACCACAAGACAATCATCGGCTTTCTCGCACGAAGAAATGGAGCCATATGAAGCTAAGTGTGAGGAACGTGGCAAACATGATAGCCAGGAGCGAGATGTTTGGCCACCAGAAAGACTGGGGGGGAGGGGGGTCGCGGGTCAGCTTGTGATCTGACCATTCAATAACTGGGGTGGCTTACTTGAGCACGAAGACCAAAGGTTGATAGAATCGTCGCGGCTGGGACATCGAGCTGGACCCCAAACTGAAATAGCAGTGAGCCCACGGTTCCAAACCCCTAACTCCATCGTATCGTGCATACCTTGTTCTGTCGCAATGTGAGGTACTTGAGTTCATTCACGGCAAGGGCTTCGAAGCCGGCGTGGAAGAACGACATGTAATAGAGCCATTCAAGGGCTTGAGGTATTGAGTCTCGGTTGATGAGCAAGCCTGTGAATAACAAGCTGTACGCCCCCATAAACGTTTGATCACAGGGCAGTTGGGTAAATCACTCACTTGAACAGCATCACAAGTGTTCCAACCAGGCTTGCAACGCTTGTTTGGGCAAACACCACAGAAATCAGCATGACGACGCTTGCCGTGGTGAGGTTGAACAAGACGAGTGTCAACATGAACTTCCAGAACGTAGCCAGCTCGGGTACCAATCCTACGAGCCCATAGACAAGGCCACCAAAAACCAAGGGCGGCACGACGCGAAGAGGGAGAATATCGAACAAGACCTTGGACGAGAAGTATGTAAAGGTCGAATAATACCCATTAGAGCTGCATACGAATAGTGAGGTGAGAATCTACCGAGGTGCTAAAGGCCCACTCACCGCTCGCGCATGAACAACAGACGTTCGTTCGCAAAGATACCAAGAATAGACAGGCACGAGAATCCGAAGAGCGCAAGAGCAAAGAAGAACAGCCCTGGTTAAACATAGGTTGGCGTTGTCTCTTGCGTTATTCATATATCATTGCTCAGGGACATACCAAGTCGGTTCTGGAATCCAGGAATATCGTTCGTGACGCCATGATAGAACAACGCGCAGATCACTACATTGGGCGTGAGGTTTGCTAGGATTTGGCAGAACTGGGCTGATGTACTCACGTGCAACTCCAACACTCGACAAGTAGTGTGCCGCCAACAGCGCCGGGTCTCGGTACAAATTCTTGAAAGCCCGACCACTCAAAATTCTGAATTGCGTCATCCAGCTCGCCCTGACACGTCCTCCACTTTCGGGCAGCACTGCCCCGCCCGTCGCGCGTAACCGGACTATTTCAGCCAAGATTCCAGCAGCAATGTCGCTATCAGAGTATGATTGAACTAGCGCAGCGACCTTGGGCGGGAGCGTCACAGGAGTCTCTGGGCGGGAAGACGAAAAGGCCTCGAAAAGTTGAGAAGACTTGCGCTGAATGTAATTGCCTGCTGTTGAGCGTTGAGAAGTTGAAGCCGACTCAGGAACCGGAGGTTGCGTCCGGAGCTCGTGTTCGTTTTCGGCGGCAGTTGAAACATTTGGATTGAGGCCGCTTTCTTCATCTGGAGAATTCTCAGCCAGTGACAAGTTGGTGGAAGAACGATTTCCAGCAGGCTTTTCCTCGCGTGCAGTAAGGTCAACTACAAAGCCGTCAATATTATTTAGACAATCTCTCAGGGATAACTTACTCAGGTAATCCGCAATATTGAATCCAGGCGGGCATGGGTGCCCGATTTGCTCAAAGTACGATTGGCATTTCGACAAGTCGCCTGAATATACGACACGACCTTGTGCAAGGAGGATAAGTTGATCAAACATTGACACGATATTGCTGCGAGGCTGATGAATTGTAAAAATGACTGTGCGCTTGTATTCCCGAGCCAAGGTTGTGAGACTCTCGACGACGTTGTATGCGTTGTATGCGTCAAGACCTAAATCGGGTGATTGTAAGTTGGGGAATCAAGCAAGTGAAATTCAGGGAAAAATACCGCTTGTGGGTTCATCGAGGAACAGGATCGAAGGGCTGGTAACTAGTTCGCACGCAATGGACACTCGTCGTTTCTCACCGCCCGAGATCGAGCGGCGACCTTGAAAGGGATCAATTTCTCGTCATGCTTCCTCTGAACGAAACATATAACTTACCAGATTCTCCAATCCTCATATCTTTGATAGCGTCTAGACCAAGCTCATGGATCGTCTCCAATGTCCGATATTTCTTCGCAGCTAGGCTCATCTCCCTTGGTAACCGTAGCAGCGCCGAATACAGCACAGTCTCATAGACAGTCAAGGTCCCCATAAGTGTATCTTCCTGGTCGACGAATCCAACCAAACCACGGAATACCTCATCCGAAACAGTGTTGCCATTAACGAGCAGGACACCACCAACGACGCCACGTTTCTGTTTGCGAGCTAACAAGTCCAAAAGGGTGGATTTCCCTGCACCTGACGCGCCCATGATAGCAAGTACTTGCCCAGGTTGGGCCCCGCCAACAATCTCGCTCAGAATTGAACGCCCGTCAAGTGTGTAGGAAACGTCGGAGAAGTATAGAGAAGCAGGAATGTGATCGGCCATAAGCTTAGCATTCTCATCTGCGGGAAGTTCGATGGCTCGCAAGCCCTTTGTCTTCTGGGTGCGGCCAATGTACCAGAACACTAAAATCTTTTAGCACTCGTTGATTTGCCCGCGATATTACTCACGAGAAGAAGCTATGATAAGGAGCAGGCCAGCGGCCGAGCCGCTCAATGCCAGGAATTTCGTGTTGTCAGGAGGGGGTGGGCGCTGAAACGTATCAATTTGGGCCCACAGCAGACTATTTGCGCTACACCTACAATATAACCAGGTACTTGAGTGTAGTGCAAGCATTCACCACCCTTGCATTTGAGCGTAATGTGGGTATCGCCGAATACGTCATTAATGAGAGTGTTCATAGCCGGTTCCTGGAACTTGCAACCTTCTCCAGTTTTGCAAGAAAAATCAGCAGGTCCCTTGATCTCTTCGGTAAGGAAGTCGCCGATATCTGGCCAGCTAAGTTAGCCAAGGGTCGGGGTGGCGAAACAAAACGTACATACCAATGCTACCCTCCTCTCCACATAACATACGCCCAGTAATGCATTGACATTTAATCTTATCACAATGGTATTTCGTAGTGGTGGTATCATGTCCAACCTCAAGGGTGTTCTCACAGTGATCGAGAGCACAGTAGAACGATTCTACTTGGCCAATCCAAAATTGGAAAGCACATGTCGAATCACGTTTATCGCAAGAGAACGTAACCTGTGGTGGCCTATCGGGTAGCATGTCTAGAATCTTGCGATCTGCGGCCACTTTAGCTGCAGTTCAAATGAGTCTAAACAGGTAAACTCACTAGTTACGTCGCACATTTGGAAGTTTTGTTCGACAGTCTCTCCACCCTTGTAACAGGTCATATTCGCGACTGGTACATCCACACCAGTATCCACAGTATCCACCCGGGTCAGCAGCTCTCCATCTGGGCCGCCTCGGAGAGGAAAGTTGGTACAAGCAGCATCCGTTTCACAAACATTGCAGTTAATGCCGGTCCACCCCTCCTTGCATTGACACTGCTCTCCCTCGGGCCGGGGATGGCGCTCTTTACCGTCCGCCAAGGAGCCACACTCTTCGAAAGTTGAGCCATATTACTTCAAAGTCACTGGGGATGGACTTACGAGGGGTAAGACAATCGATCCCTGAATAACCTGGTGGGCATTTGCATTGTCCGTCAAAGTCACTGCATTCGCCAAACTGAGGTAACAATTAGTATTTTGCTCTACACAGCCAAAACGATCATACTTGTCCACACGTAAACGCCGGTAAAAGGCAGTTGAAGCAAGGGGGACACCGGTGAGGGGGAACAGTCACTAATACTTAATATGTGAATTGGATCAACAACTTGCACGCCTCACTTACAGTCTGTGAAAGGATTGGGCTGTTCATAAACGCCATGTTATTCGGTTAATAGGCTCTGATGTTCCGGGTTGAACTTACTGAGAAGCCTGGTGGTGGGGGGCTCCTTGAAGCACCTAGTCCACTAGTCGGTTTGAAAAGTGAAAAGGTCGTATTATTCTTAGTCCCATAGTTAAGTACGCTGGCACGGCCCGCCGTAAGGCCTGCAAAAGCAAGCAAGGCCACTTCAGAGCGACGCAAATGCATGTCAAGGAACCTTTAAGCTGGTCCTTGAGCTAAAAGTCAAGTTGTAGAGGCGTATGTGGCAAGGCGCAGTTGAAGGCGACACGGATCAAGTCAGTCCAATGTGGGGTTCAAGACTAATACGTAAGCAGTGGCAGTCACGTGGTATGAAGTAAACAAGTGACGCACTACCATCCGGAATCTTTAAGTTTCTGATAACTCTGATACTCACTGGCACGCGACACTATGAAGATAAGAAGGGCTAAGCGATTACCCCACTGGAACCATGGGTTCTGCTGTATTTATCTGTAGTTCTTACGGCCGAAGTGAAGCCACATCGAACTCAGAATCACACCTACCACATACATAAATTTAGTTGACCTTCGCGCCTGCCTTGGGATATCATCAATCATGGCCACCAAAGATACTACGGACGAGAATAGGGCTAGGATTGCACTGGCCGACGAAGAGTTACTCGCATCTTTGGGCTATAAGCAAGAGTTTAAACGCGCCTTCACACCGTTCGAGGTATTTGGTATTGCGTTTTCGATCATCGCCTTACTCCCATCGTTAGTGATCCGTATTCTCCTTATCCTACCTTGAAACTTAATTCTGCGTCAGCATAGCATCATCTTTAGTTTATGCGATACCTTATGGAGGTCCTGCAAGTATGGTGTGGGGATGGTTGGCAGCATCTACTTTCATTATGTTTGTTGGGTTAGCACTAGCAGAGCTCGCGAGCGCCGCTCCCACATCTGGGGGCCTTTACTTCTGGACCTGGACCTTTTCACCCCCGAAGTACAAGAAAGTCCTCTCATGGCTTGTCGGTTGTAAGTCGGCGGTCCCCATGATTCATGAGTGCTGACTGGAGTACAAATATAGATGCGAACACTCTCGGCTCCATTGCATGTATTGCTTCTGTCAACTGGGGGTGCGCTGTCCAAGTTACAGCTGCCGCAGCTATCGGCTCCGGTGGAAAATTCACTGCGACAATAGGTAAGTTGGGGTACTGCCATGGAACTGTCGATGTGGTTAATGTGATTATCTGTTCAAGGCCAAACTTACGCTGTCTACATTGCTATTCTTTTCACCCACGCGTTAGTATGTTCGCTTGCGACTGAGATCCTCGCGCGGTTGCAAGCGGTATACGTGATACTGAATCTGGTGTAAGTTAAGTTCATTTTGGATGAAACGTCCCTCACGATTTGTTTTAGGTTGTTTTTTGGTGTATTGATTGGGCTACCAGCGGCAACCCCGTCCGAGCTTGTTAACTCCGCCAGCTTCGCTTTGGGCAACTTTACCAACCGTGCGTCCTCTAATCGAATGGTCCATTTGATCCCTAATATATTCACATATATAGTGAGCACTTATCCAGCCGGCTTTGCTTTTATCCTTTCGTGGTTGGCACCAGTATGGACTATTGGTGAGCGGTTTCTAGAGAGAATTCTATCATAAACCTACCTCATTTTCGCCACAAGGTGCATATGATTCTTGTGTCCATATCAGTGAAGAAGCGTAGGTGTTAATTCAACTGATCACTTCGCCATGATTGATTTTCCACTTAGGAGCAACGCGGCGACCGCTGTCCCATGGGCTATCATCGGCGCGATAGGGGTTAGTGGCATCCTAGGCACTGGTGAGTGGTTTGATTTTCGAATTCTAACAATGGCTCCAACTGAACATTACATTAGCTATGAACATTGTCATAGCATTTTGCATGGGTAAAGATATCGATGCTATTATGAATAATGACATTGGCCAACCTCTCGCAGCTGTGAGCTCTTTGCTAATCACGATGATAACCTGTTGATGAGTTTTTAGATATTCTTCAATAGCTTTGGCCAAAAGGCTACGCTTGGTATTTGGTCTGTTGTGGTACTTGCCCAGTGGGGTATGGGATCCAGCATTGTCCTTGCTACCTCGCGACAGGTCTTTGCTTTTTCGCGCGATGGCGCAATGCCATTCTCAAGCATGCTGTATCGTATGAATCTATTGACCAAAACACCCGTGAATAGTGGGTGCTACTCAATTTTTTAACGCGCAACCCCAGTGCTTATTCGCATTTCAGCCGTGTGGTTTTCAGTATTCGTAGCAGCACTAATGGGGTTGCTCGCATTTGCGGGAGAAGCAGCAATCGGAGCTGTATTTTCTGTGAGTACCCACCTCATCCACTAACCTGCCAGCGCCGTATACAAAATAGTGACGCATTTACGTGAAGATTTCGGTCATTGGACTCTACGTTGCTGTAAGTTCATCCCGACCCCCACTTATGAGAACACATCTAATTATTCAATTAAAGTACACAATCCCCATTGGTGCACGTTTCCTCTTCAAAGGCCATAATTACAAGCCTGGACCTTTCAACCTCGGCATATTTGTGAGTCTTTTCAGCCCTGATCATGTCAAGGTATACTGAGCTGCTGTTTAGGGGCTTCCCGTTGCAGTAATTGCCATAGCCTTCATGACTTTTATTGATGTTGTATTCTTGTTCCCTGCGGATCTGGCGCCTTCCGTAGCAGATATGAATTATTGTACGTCTCTACTTTTCGGAGACCGTATGTAACCATCCTAACAGCTAATTTTGTAGCTGTAGTGGTGATGGGTGGTGTCATGATCGGAAGTTTGATTTGGTACTGGTTCCCCAAGGTAGGACAATGCGTGGCGCGCGCGCTCGGTACTTAATACATTCTTTTCGTGCAGTACGGCGGCGTAAACTGGTTTGAAGGACCAGTTGCGACGCTAGAAGTTCTTGGCAAGCCGCCCAGCTCTACAGACAACGAATCAGTTGAAAAAGTCAAAGAAGCAGGAAATGCAAACTCATGATAGATGTGTGTGTGAATAGGGCCTAATCGCGAGTTAATCAAAATTTGAGCACAAAACATGATGGCCCTGGTATCCAATCAGTATAGTGAGCCTCAACTAAGCGTTCAACAACAATACATCCGTTAAAATAGGAGACCGTAGACCGATCGATAGGCTTGCACTTTACACTTCATAGTAGGGATCTGCCCCAAGGTCCTGCCTGCACCCTAGTCTGCCACACGATGGCACCTCGCCAGTTTCGAGTGTAATATACTGCATGAAATCATATGCGGGACATCGTTTACCCTTGGAGTGGCGACTATCGAGTGGCCGCTTGGTTTTCGACTTTTACTACCACCCTACTAGGGTTACTCCCATTTACTAAACCGGTTGATATTGGAGTCGATCATAGTATATTAAAAACTTAGACACAACTACCAACATACCGACCTTCGTTGCAGGGTTCTACGCTGTGGTATATCAACCACTCATCTGTTGAAAGATCTAGAATTTTAGTCCATTTAGTAGCGCATAACTTCCACCAGTACATGCACCGTATAAGCTCTCTACCAACCAAAACCCGAGTGTATGCGTGAATACGCGCCACGGTTTTGCTATTCTATTCCCGATAGGCGGCTGATTAGGTTTTTCTAACCTATCTTTGTCTTTGCAACCAAACGCAGCAACGCTGAATGCGTTGACCATTATCGCGTCCGCCCCTGTATTATATGCATACGCATGCCGGAATTCTATTCAAACCCTCCTAACTACATGTTTATATCCAAAGATTCTCATGTTTCGCCTTGGTTTCAACTTTCTATCAAAGCTCGAATACTGCGAACATACGGCGGTGAGCAGCAGCCTTAGTGGCTTCGTGTTGAACCTCACTCACCGCACGCCCCTGCGCCAGGTTTTGTGGCAAACATGGCTTCTTTAAGTTTTTCTTCATTCAGCCCTCGATATGGCGCATATCCCGCCTTGACCTTCTTCATGAACTCATCGACATCCCTAGCCCTAACCAAGCTCACAGTACACCCTCCCCAGCCTGCGCCTGTGAGCCGACTTCCTATGGCACCTGACTCGCGCGCTATGCGGACGAGATCGTCCAACTCGGAGCATGAACACTCGAACTGCTGTGCACACGAAACCTGAGACGCATTCATCAATTCCCCCAAGGCAGCTATCGCATCCGCCGGTGGGGAAAGACAAGTATCCCTGAATTCAAGCACGCGCAAAGCCTCCTCGGTGACATGCTTGATGCGTTTATATAGGTGGAAGCGTTCAGCATCAACTTCAACCCAACTGAGATAAATTGAGTGGAATTCGGGGCCAGGCAGACCCGAGGCGGCGACCATTTCGGGGTAGGTGAGTCCCTCGGAGCCTTGGCCAGCTGGGTTGAGGATTCGTTCGATCTCAGGGAGAAGGGCCTGGAGGCTTGATTTGAGGTTCACATCCGACGCGTCAGCTGTGGGAATTATCACAGAATATTAGTGGGTTAAATATACCAGGTCAGTTACATACCAGAAGAAGGCTTCCATCTCTCTACGACCTCCCTAAGCCTGATTTTCTCTCCGCTATGAACCTGAACACCCAACCCTCTGGCGAGTATCAGAGCACCAACGAGTGTTTCCACGACCCTTAAGTTGTACTGTGTCTTAGCACTCACAGCCTTATCCGACACCTTCAACGAGTTTGCGATCACAAAGACTGCTTCACTCTCTTCCCAAGGCAAGGTTACGGGCTGCGCGCTCAGAGTGGGGAAGAACGAGATGTACAACGGAGTGTGCGGCCTGCCAATCACGCTTGCGGCCTGGTCCATTCCTCCAGAATTGACACCGACGCGCTGCTCGTTCTGAACGCACATCTCAACAAGCTCTCCTTTGGTTAGACCTGATAAGAGTTTGTTGATTGTGAGAAAGGAAAGGGTAGAAGCAACGACCATGGCCGCGCTACTAGAGAGACCAGACCCTGCGGGGACAGTTCCTGTAACTAACATGTCGAAACCGAGGGGGTCCCCATCGTTTGGACTCGTGAAAAATTTATTCAGGACCCCCTGTAGGTCGACAGGTCAGTGGATTGGCTCAAGTTCAACGTACATCCAGCACTTACATAGTATCCTGCCTTTACATAGCTCTCCCAACGAAGTGAACTAGTGTCAATCCCAAGGTACCATTCAGCGGGCTGAGATCGACGGGTTTCTTCCATAGCTTCAACAATTTGGCCCATTGCCCGCCGCCCCAGACCTCCTTGGGGTTTCACCGGGCGACGCTCGGGCTTGAAGGCTTCGTCCTGGTAGCGTCCATCAATGTTCTGGGCATGAATAGTAGAATTCGTTGTAGCATCCCCACGGGGGCCACATGCTATAAGAATGTCACGTTCTACGGCAGCGGGGAAGACCCCGAATAGAGCATAATCAATGTGTTCGCCGATGAGGCTGTCAAGCCCAAAGTTAGTCTATCGTTGTACGAGACGGGGATTGGCATACTTGACACGACCGGGTGCTCGAATAACGTGGGTAGGTGTGTGTCCGAATCTCTTCTCGAACTCGTCGCAGAGATGAGCCCAACGTGGCCTATGATAAAATCAATATATTTGTAGAAGCGTGGTGGATGATGTCATAAGTACCCAGCGACAAGAGCGTCGGTAGTACCCTGGAGCTGGTTGAGAGCGCTGATGACTGGGATAGGTTCGGAAGCCATGAGAGAAAGAATAGCACAGTTCGACTGGTTGGGGGGCAGCCCCAGATATATATACGTTTGTGCCAAACAACAATTCCCGTTCGAACTACATCTTATTCCAGTTCGAATTCCCGTCACAGCGGACGTCCGGCTCGGCGTCGCGGCCGAGTTATCCTAATCGGTCGTCTCATCATAGTCTGGGCGCATACAGTCAGCTCCGAAATTACACGAGCCATTGACACAGTGCCCACGTGGGTTATCTCCTTTTCTTCGTTAGGCCGAAGCTCCTGCGGATTCGCAGTGCGAATCCGATGCATATAAAGCAAGCTGGCCACGGCCGCAATGCCTAGTGCCGCACCATGTCCGAGTTCACCCCCGTGTTGATAAGGCTCCCTGGAGCCGCTGCACCCGCACTCTCTGCAGAGATATTGCCATATGGATTGTTTGTTCGCTCCATCTATGTAGTTGCTGATGGTAAAACGCATGTAAGCGCCGGAGATTGTTCCAATTTTTGCAACTCGCCCACTTATCCACATCTAGGATATTGTCATCAACCCATTTGACCCTAAGGAGAATGGGGATTCCCGTGCGTTCCTCAATCCCGTGGTCGGTCGCTATACGAATCGCGTCCCCGCCAAAACGATGACGGTCCAGCGATTGGGCGCCACCGCTGAGGTCACCCCCATCGCAACTGGTAGGGTGGTTAATCTCATTATCAAACCCATCTAATCTTGATATATTCTATTTGCAGAATCCCCAACTGTATCTTTGCACGGGGGGCCCCATGGCTTCGACGTGGCCATTTGGGAGCACATTCCCACCAAACACGCAGAGCTTTTCTCCCCCATTGAGACGGGTGCTCTTGCTGAGGGTTCAGCCGCCATCTTCCGACAAATCAGCCCCGATGGCGACGAAGGATACCCTGGAAGGCTCACCACCGAGGTTCTATTCGCGCTCGTTCCTCCCAGCACGGGGCAGGAGTCCAAGCTTGGCTCGATGTTGATTATATATCGGTACAAGGTTGAGAGCAGAGACGGTGCAGCCATAGTCACACCTGTGAACTTGACGCATCACTGGGGCTTCAATCTCGACGCTTCGCTCACCCCACCTGGAGAACCGACGCCAGACGTCAAGACCCAGTTGCTGACTATTAAGGTGTGTTAGAGTAGTTAATTATCAAAGCAAATTTGGGGGAATAATAATTTGGTGCAGGCAGAGAATACGCTCGAACTCGATAGTGTCGGGCTAGCTACCGGAAATCTTAGTCCCACAGCTGGAACTCCATACGAACATAACGATACACCTATTGGACACAACATCCCTGACAAAGGATACGGTCAGTAACTCATATTTGCTTTTATTTTACGTTTACACCTGCTTCATCCCCTCCTGTTCATCGGGTTTATTTCGCTCACCAATATTCCCATATGCTAACACTCGTATACCTAGATGAATTCTACCTCATCAACCCCGTCGCCTTGCCTGGCGCCCAGCCAACCCGCCTTGATCTCGCTAACGTTGCAGCGACGACCTTAGTTCAAGCTTTGCTCGACACCCCAGCTCCCGACACCCACCCTGTTATATTGCGCAGCACCAAGACTGGCCTCAAGCTAGGGTTTGAGTCTAACCGTAAGCCAGTCCTGAAAATCGATCAAGTACAGGTGTTGAAGTTTATATATAGAGGCGGGTGTTCAACTCTGGACATCTAACTCTCTCAACGGTTCGGGAACGAGAAAAAAGATTCACGGAGGGTCCGCAGATGGAAGCGGATACACGGCACATGGTACGCTATTACGTTCTTTTTGTTGGATCCTCGCGTCTCACCTTGGTTTCAGCTGGTGCTTTCCTCGAGTTCCATGACCCTCTTGCCGCCTGGATGCACTCGTACGGCGCCGACCCGCATGTCATTGACACGCTTATCCATTCGAGCGATCTCGGTCATGCCTATGTCCGGTTGGACGTGTCATACGAAAAACCGTAAACGTCTTGGTCAAAGGTTCAAAAACGGAATAGTTGTAATACACATGAAACGGCCAATCAGAAACCAAATGCATGATGAATTCATAGCAAACGTGACGCATACATTTCCGTGATATGGGTTGATATGGGTAGCCCCGAGTATAAGGAAGAAATAATCCGAGTATTGCAAGAAAAAATATAGGACAAAACATGCAAAACAGGTATTCACAATAAACTCTAATGCATTATGATTTTTGCGTCGAGGCGGGTACAGTGAGAAACCCGAATGGTTACCTCTTAGCCACCGCCCCCCGGGCTTTCATCGCTTCTCTCAACGAGGCAATACTTCCAGCCGTGGCTGCAGCACGAGTAGTTCCGGAAGCAGGGCCAGGGGTAGGTTTCATCCCGATGGTAGACGGAGGTGGAGGGCGCAAATTTCTCGCTGTAGAGCCGATCGAGATTGAAGCCGAAGACGCCTTGTGGGTGGGTCGCTTGGATTCTCCAGGTCCAGGCCCTCCATCGGCTGCGAACAGCCCCAAAGTAGATGCGCGCGATCGACCTGTAGCAGAGGTGATGGACGACTGAGAGCGGAGAGTCGAGGTGGCTGATTTAGTGCCCGCAGCAGCTGTCGTACTAGAGGCAGCCCTGCTGGATGCGACAGAAACAGTCTTTGCTGCACCACCAGGACCCATAGTCGCGGACCGGGCGCTCAATGAAGTGCTTGGTTTCGTTCCTGTCGTGCCTGCCGAGTTCGTTGTCTTTAGCGCACCCACGCCGGGTCGCGCCACAGCTCCGAGTCTGGATACTCTTGCCGCCGGCGGCGCCCCTTTGCTTCCCACACCCGACGGCGGTCGAATGCCACTGACGCCCGATCGTACAGCAGCCCTGTTGTCCTTCGCGGCGCCGCCCTCTGCGCCGACATTGCGGCTGGCCAATCTGGCGGTCGCCTGGGTCTCTGGAGCAATTGACGCACGCCCCCGCCCAGGTCTAGCTGGCGCCAAGGGGTCGCTCTCCACCATGAGGGCCTCCATCCCTTTCACGAGGTCGTCTTCCGTTGCTGCAGTTTGGAGATAGGCACCAGAAGAAACACGGCGGTTTGAGGTGGCTGAATCGGGGCGCGTGGATGAACGAACAGAAGCTGAGGAGGCGGGACGAACATATGCAACAGACACTGGCCTATCATGTACTGACGCAGATGAGCCAGGTCTTTCAGGGTGAATAGAGAAATCCCTGTGCACAGCGGGCTCCGGATGCGCATACATCGACGACCGACGCGAGGGCACACGTGACATTGGCGGAGCGGAGGGGGCGTAGGATCGTCGTCTATTGTCTGCTTCCACATCGACGATGGATGCACGCGAATTAGGGCGCGTAGACTCGGCGCGTCTCAAAGAGGCCGTCGAGCCAGGCCAGTCGTGCCGCGCCCCAATCTCTCCAAATTCTCTCGCATTCGCACCGCTAGGCGTGCGAGCATGACCTCCATGACCGATGATGTCGTGGAGGCTAGCAATCGAAGCAGCTACACAAGCAGAGTCAATGTCAATCTACGCGAATGTAACGATGTGGGTCCTAAAGTACCTCTATGCAGCGCGCGCCCAGTACGTAGATCCTCAACCATAGCGTCAGAAACAACACGTCCTTTAGAAGACATAGGTTTCTTCACTGTCGCTTCAATGCCCGTTGCAAGGCCTGTGACACCAGGTAACGGCTGTGACATATCGCGTCTGGGAGCTGAGCAATCGACGTTAGCCCTCACTGAATCGATACAAATACAAAAATTAGAAAACGTACTTTTCGCCTCCAGTATGTTCCTATCACGCCCTTCGTTTACGCCAGCATCTGTGACAGCAAACGATGATCCGCCAAAGGTCGCATCCCTCTGCTCTATACCATTCGGCTTTGACCTTAGCTGATCGAGAGAAGTATCCATGAGAAGGCTATTTCCGATCCCACTCAGCCCAAGCAACGCTATATTTAGCGTATGTTCGTCTTCAAGGTAAGAGCCATTAGCCTTGCTAGGGGGATTTAATCCAGTCGGTTCAACCTGGCCAGCAGGGATTGGATGCTTTTGCCCAGGGGCATCCAGTCCTTGTCGTTTGGGAGCATGTGGTGGAGCTGAGATTTGCCTAGAGTGTACGGTTCTAGAATCAACCTGAGGAGCGGCGCTAGGCGGGGCTAGATTTAGTCGCGCAAATGCAGCAGTAAACTCATCTTCCCCTCCATTAGGGAGCTGGACGTCAATAATCGAATCCATTTCCGTGAAGCTCTCTTCCGGCACAAGGAAATGCAGAGCGGCAGCGCGAGATGAAATAGCGGCTAACCCGCCTTTGGCCACGGAGATCCTCAGTTCCGATACCTTGTGGGGGCTACTTCGTTTGTGCGGAGCTAACTCGAACTCGATCCCGACCTTTGACTCAAGCTCAGAGACATGAGCCTTTTGAGTTTCCCCTTTCAAGTCCTCGGCCTCCACGTCTATCTCGAATGCCAAGGGACTTCGTTGAGGAATTGCTCTCGATTTAAACGACGAGTTGGCCGCCTTGGGGGAAGTAGAGGATGACGGAGATTTGTTTGCATCGGGGTCACCAGGCGGAGTTTGAGAAGCAACCATGTCCACATTTTGGGAAAGCTCCGCACCCAAGTCAGGACTGGAATCGCCCCCTTGGATAGTGGATGAAGAAGGAGCTTCGTGCGTTAATCCTGGGGTCGAACTTCGCTCTTCAGAAGCCCAAATGAGCAAAGAGCTAGTAGTTCAAGTATACCACTTACCAAAGATGACGCTCATTTCTTCACCTTGAGGAATGTCACTCAAGTATGACCTGTCGCCGATAAATGGCTCATCTCCAGTAGGCTCTGTTCCAATTATAAGCAGTTGTATAGCAAAAATATATACTATGCTTACCACAATTGAAGCTAACATCAGGGGTGTGTTTACCAGGGAAAGACTCTCTCCTGACACCCTCGCCAAAAACAGTGCTCAACCGACCAGCTTCGAGCATTCCCGCCAGTTTCTCTTCTCCAAGGGAGATATCGAGTGGCGTGCCGCCTTGTCGCTCGGGCGGTGAGTTGACGTCACGGTTACAAAGTGCAGATGGAGCCAGCGCGCTTGTTGTAGACGATTTCGATGCCGGCAAAAGAGCTACATCACTTTGAGTCGCGTTTTCCTTTCCGTCATGATCGTCCGCATCGAATGAGCCATGAGCGCTTACTGACCGATCCACGTCCATTGTTAGAGAGTATGAGTGTTGGAGGACGCGCCTAATCACGTGGAGTCAAGTTAAGTAACTATCACGTGACTGACTTGGAGAAAGCTACACGTGACTCCTATGCTCTCACTTGCTGCAAAACGCGTTTCTGTGGTCTGCCCCGGCCCTCTGGTATTTTCTCAGCGCAGAAGGTCGTTTCCTGCTTATGAAGGACATATACCTCTCAACTGGGCTGAAAATGCATTTATGACCATTGGGTCTGCTCTTGCAGCCTTCGCCGACCCTCGTCGTGGCGGCAAGTCCTTTTTACCTTTTTTTCCTCCCGGCAAACGTTGATTTGCATGGAGTAGATATGGTGGCAGCTCTGGGAGAAACTACCGCTGGGTCAGCTCTACCTCGTCTGAGAAACCAGATGCTTGCATCCGCAGAAGGGCGTGCAATTTTGAGGCACCAACCGAGGGTAAACACGGAGACCGTTGATATGAACGCTCTAGCCCACATGCCTGAGGGCACTTGGGGACATACTTATGTTACTTGGCTCGACCGCTGCGGAGTGACTCCAGACACTCGTGAACCAGTAAGATTTTCTTTTCATGTCCGTTAAGTTTACTTATTTGCAACTAATTAGGTCCATTACATCGACGACCCAGAACTCGCATACGTCATGACTCGGTACCGGGAATGTCATGATTTTTACCATGCCATATGCGGCTTGAGTGTGTCCGTCCCGTCAGAACTTGCCCTCAAGGTTTTCGAACTTGCCAATTTTGGCCTCCCATCGACGGCTCTGTCGGCTCTCTCAGGCCTGTCTGCTTTTTTGCCCCCACTGCCCAGTCCAACAACTCTTGTCTACAAACTTGCCCGCCCAATGCGTCTCCTGAATCCCTACGATAAGTGCGCCTTCCGTTACCTACCTTTATGCGCGGTCTTAGACATCTAAAGACCCCCTGGTGAGCCCAAGCGTCCATTAGGAAGGCTCACGCCTCAACAACGAGACCGATTCGTGCGGGAATTCGCACCATGGGCACTCCGATGTGGTGCTACTGCGCGCCCACTAATCACGGTCTTTTGGGAGAAGCGCTGGGACCAGCCTGTGGAAGACCTCAAGCGAGAGCTAGGGATTTGGGTAAGCGTTCCCCTTGGCGTTTAACCTTCACCCCTCCCACATTCAACTTATACGTCGCTGCGATATTCGAATGGATCACTGCGACAATTCAATACAACTGCGGTTGGCAAATCCTTTACACTTGGAGCTATCGGCTGCTGGGCATCTAGCGACTCACCCTCTGCGACAATGTTGCAGGACATTCGGCTTACGTCTCGAACCTTCTGTGATACCATTCCCCTTTGGAGTTCACATGCTGACCTTCTCGGATCCATCATTGCTCTGGTACTGGCTTGAACCTCGGATTCAATACCCCATGTTTAACCCGCTGCTTACATTATGATTTCGACAAACACCATTGGTCCTTATTTTTAATACGTCTTCTATTACCCGGATTGGCCGGCTGGATGGATATATATCCCATTCGTTGCTGAACTTCGTTTCAACTCTTCTTTCCCAGTTGCTGTTCTGGCCCAAACGCCTTGATCGCTGTTTCAGCTGCCGGATAATTCTTCCTTTCTCGCCAACCCGCCGAATTTTGTCCACTGTTCCTGGCGTGATAACCCCTGATCGATTCAGCACCACCCTCATCAATATCAGCCCCCAGCCTTCGAGTTCCACGGCATGCTCTATCTTGATCATGCGCTTGCATGTGGGTCGGAATATTCTGCCTATGTCTATCGCTCGCATCACTCATGGGAGCCTGTTCGCCTTCGTTCGGCCATGTGTTTCCAGCCGCCCATGCTCTCCGGCTTAGTGCGGCAGTATCTAGCCGTCGTATGTTTGGTACTCTCCCACGACCAATTATCCGTCCCTGCGAACAAACGCGCCACTCGCATGGAGGATGCGACAGATCCTTCACTGTGATTGTGCGCTAGGCTCACTTCGTGTTTGTCCTGTGAAGGGACCCATCACCTGACTTCAAGCCAACCGATCCATCTTCGTAAATGCGCGGGGACTTGTGTCAACAATCATGCATTTCAATTTCTCTCTGACTTGGATCGACCACCCAATCAACTGCAACTCCATTGGAACTGTCACTCGTGATCCAATTTGATCGCGTTAGCACAATTCTGCTCGTCTATTCCTTATTTCTTCTCTTTCTTCGACATTTTAATTTGGGCCTGGCCGCTTGGATGATTTGCTAAGACCCTGTGAGCGTGGACCCGACTATCGCCGACGGGCTGATTCCTCGACACCAACATGGACACCACCCCGGACCTGACAATCCATACCGCATTCATTCGCGCATTCATCTATTCTTCCCTCGGCCGTGCCGCCCGTCCCACTTCTCCGCTCGTCCCATTATGCGTTATCAAGCTTCATTCGATGCTGATGCCCGCCCTTGACAGGATCCGCCGCAAGTCGAGTGGGGCAAATCCCTTTCAGAAGCGAAGCGTGAGCGCGAACGCAGACAGGCCCTTGCTGAGGCGAGCAAGGCAAACGAATCGCCATAGTTTCGCACGGGAGCGCGGTTTGGGGGGTATGGAAGAGACTTGGGGACGATGGAAAACTTGGGAGAAGCTTCGGGTGTTGTGGGGATCATCCCAGGTGGGTGGTGAGCGATGTGTAGGATCAACCACCCTACGAATTCAACTCAAGGGGACCTAGCGTTTGAACTGTAGTATCCCCTGAATGAATAGATTTCTGATGAGCCACAAGTGATGCTGGGCCTCGGAATGGGTCTAGAGAGCGGAGCAATGAGTAGATTCACACTCAAATCTTATCGCATTGTACATTGTGAAATGTACCGCGAGGAGGGAACCTAGATGAGATGCCCGGAACTCAACTGAAGTGTGCATTTACTTGAAGCTCGTATGCGGAATGATGTAAGCAATCAGTCAACGCACAATTGACGTGTATTTTAGCTAATTGACGAAATCTACCAAACCAGGTCAAGGAAGGCTTGATAACGTGATTCACTCGACATTGCAGGGACCGACGTTCCCGGGGACACCATTCAATATCGTTTCATATGCGAGGTGATACTCGTACACCCGAAGTATCCTGATGCGAAACTACCGTTCCGACGCAGTTGATCCTTCCGGAATTATCTCGTCAAAAATACTACCCAAAATCCTTGATTTACCAAGCTGCATCGAATACGGCACCGTCGTGTATTCAACGAGGCGGACGACCTAGCTGTGCATTATTCAATCACTTCGTCCTTCAACGTGTACAGGGTGGCCCGTGCGAAGCAATTTAACTGGATTACAACTGAGGATTGGTTGACACCTGATTGCGGGCCGGGTGGGAACTAGAGGGGTAAATTTACTTGTTGTGGTATTATGTGTGTATATGCCTGAAATTCATATCAAATAGCCCTACCCGTGTAACCCCCTGATGATCGGAGCACTTCAAGGTATATCTTAATATTTGACATAACCTTGATTCTATCCATGGTAAATTCCCAAAGAATTAACAATTGAAGTGTTGTTGATGAGTGATCCCTGGATGCCGCCTTGTGGCTGGAATTCTTAGTTTGATCTCCATACATGCACATTTAATCCGTTTGGTTAGGCTCCAGTCCGTGATCGATATTACCTCAGATGGTGCCCTCGAAGACACGTTGCTGGCGTGAGGGCGGTCGGTTGGGTATTCTTATGGTGCGCGGAACGCGGATGATAGCCGGGTTGAACGGCGGGTGGCGGCGTGGCGGATTGTGAAATTAAGCCATGCAGCATTGGCCTCCACACGGATTTACAGGGGTCCATCTGGATCCGAATTTAATCTATTATTCGAATTAATATAAGGTTAATGATTACCTTGGTGGTCAGTCTAGATTCTGACCAATATTTATACCAATGCCAGTGCAATATTTCGATAATATTGCACGCATATTATGCACTTTACCCCTGAAATAAACGAGAGCTTCATATGCACGGATGAAAATAGAATTTCACAAGCATAGACATAGTCATACATGGGTTTCGTACCGACCCCATCCACAGCAGGGTACATGCGACCCAGAACCTGGGTTGTCTACTGGGTGGGCCCACCTCGCCCGACACCAGAGAAGCGTGGCCTGAAGTCTGCACCTGCGCCCTCCTCTTTCTTTGCGCCGTCGTCGCGACGACGATACTCGTCACCACGATCCCCACGGGGTGGTCGGTAAGCGCCCTCGCCTCCTCCAGGACGAACCGCCGCAGGCTTAGGCTGGCGCACTGGCTTGCGATGGGTTTCAGGAACGATTTCGGCAGGGAGGTGGAGCCTAGAATGTTTACACTGAGTCTCAATTTCTTTATCAAGAAAAGTGGCGCACCATTCACGTAGGTAGTCTAGTCCTTCGTTGGTAAGAGTGTAGTAATAGTATTGCCACGAGAATTGAGTCTTGACATAGCCTTTGCTAGTCAAGCTCTGCATAGCTTTGATAACCTCCAGATTCGGGATGTCGAGGTCCTCATGCTTGGGCGCATTGTAATCTTTCTTGGCGACGAGAACTCCCTCTGATATTAAATTGTTATAGATTGAGTGTCCGTCATAATTAAACGCCTTACCTTTGAAGAGGTTCTCGTAAATGGTGCGCCTGTTCTGTTTGGAAATGATCATAATGGGCGAGTAGCGTCGGCTGCTGTGTACTTTCAACTCCACGGTAGTCCAGCAATATAGTAAACTCACCACAACTAATGTCGTACAATTCCGTTCTATAGAGAGCGGAAACACCGTCAGTAGTGGTCAGATGCACCTGAAACCAATTCATCCATATATCATCCCATCGTCCATCCACAAATCCGAGAACCGATCCATCATCTCCAGGCTATATATTCGTAAATCTCGTTCTTCCGCAGTACCAACAGCGTCTTTCGGAACCCGTTTGACATTCCCGCATAGATTCAATACTCACTTGGTGGCCGAAAGGTTGTCCGCGGCGGTGTCGAGACGATATTCAGTGTACACGGAGGCCGGATCTATTCAGGGCCTACATGTTACGTAATCGCGGTCTCTATGTAAGCGCCAAACTATGCGAACATCGGTGGTCATTATCGTTCAAGGTACAGCACCGCTAAAAGAACAATACTCCGTGCTATATGATATCGATTAGGTACAGAACGTGGCCAGCACGTTGTCAACTCAGATATATCTCGAGGTTATCTGTATAACTTGTCCCGAGCAAGATCTCAGGTTGCACATTTCAGCACGGACCAGAGCTTAGAAGTCGCTGTCATGCACGGTATATGACAATCAGGGCACACAGAACATCCTTATGAAACCTTCCCTGTGCAATTAGTTGCAAAGTATCCTTGATCGAAGGAGTGCGGCTATATTATGCATATACCCACGACTCCAAGTCCCCGTCGATGCGGGTGGCCCGGCCCGCACCGTAACACCGATTACTAGGATGTGGAACACTTCATCACAATCTCAAGTATGACACCGAAACCAAGTCATGTTTGACAAGTGCATTCATCACGCTTATTCGGACCACAAGACCGTGCGGCTGACTCCGATGGAGGCTTACACCAGCGCAGCCTCATCCGTTCTCTCAGACCATTCCTGCTACTCCATTGCCACGCATCGCAAAGTAAAATTTCAGCACGTGCCTCAGAGACTGTAATCTACCTCAGTCGCCAGCAACAATTTCAGGTCCTGACATGTACGTGAAGCTCCACACGCTGGATGATTACCTATCCTCGGCCACCTCAAACACATAGCATCGACAGCATCTACTTGATAATAACAGCACTAGTGCCCAATCATTGTAATTTCGCGCCACTCGGAAACGAATGGATTCCCATAATGTGCAGGTGCATGTAAGCTAAATTGAAATTCCTTGCAAATCTTGAGTGGCCAAAATGTCGCGTGTCCAAGGCAGGCATATACGTACCGGAAGTGCCAGTTGTTAAACGTGAACCGGGGATACTGTCGGTTATTGGGGGATGACTGGTCCGAGGGGGGCCAAGCACCGCCGCACTCGATGGCTATGTGTCGGAGTTGATGAAGCTGCGTGTTGAA
Organism: Ceratobasidium theobromae; assembly: GCA_037974915.1. Lineage (NCBI taxonomy): Eukaryota > Fungi > Basidiomycota > Agaricomycetes > Cantharellales > Ceratobasidiaceae > Ceratobasidium > Ceratobasidium theobromae. The sequence goes on from JBBBZN010000007.1 coordinate 435,939, forward strand.
CCCATGACCAGCCCACGTAAGCCCCGTCAAAGAGGCGGGTTCTATCGTGTTTGGCCTCCGTCCGGTGGGATCTAGACCGAGATTCGCATCGGGCGGACACTCTTTGTGAACTCGATTGTATGTGCGGTATTATGCCACGATCCCCCTATAATCCGGACAAAGGTATTTTACGCTTTGTTGGGCAATCCGGGAACTCTCTGGAACCGGACTTGATGATCGACAGCCACGTCCGGATAAATTATAGCAACGGTCTCGCAACAAGTGGAGGATTCCAATTGCTCGTTTAACCTTCCCTTACTATATCGCACCTAGTGTGCCGCGTAATAGGACGTTGGAAGCGCTCCAACAAAGCACGTTGACACGTTAGCTAGAAATGCCAAGTGAGGCTACGCTTTGAATCTACGATTAGAAGAGTGGATGGATGATGATCTGCGGTGCCTTGGGTGCTCGGTGTTTTCCATAGGGAAATTTGGCAGGTGTGTTACACGCGATCGCATTCAGATCGACGCTGGATGAAATGCGCTATTTCTTAGAAAGTAGTCGAGTCTCTGGGCGATGGGTAACGCCACTTTGCTCTTTGGAAACGACACGAGTATGCAAGAACGGGATGCTCATATGATCGTTGATTAGTTTGGGAGAGGGGGTTGCGGCGGGTTGCTCGCAAATGGGGTGGATGCGAGTGTTCCGGAGGTATTGGCAGCGCGCATATTGCTTATGTATATTGTCCCCATGGGTTCGCGGTAGAATTCAACATGGATCAACAATGATACAAAGTGGCATCTATCGGGTGTACATAGGTGATGTCTAGACAAGTGCGAGTGCATCGGGTATTCTTCCAGGGGTGTCGAAATAGGGGTGGTTCTTCGCACATTTCGCCCGTGAATTGATGAGCTCATAAGGGGTAAGATTGGGGCATTGTGGGCGAGGTTCCTGGTCTGATGGGAACGGACGCGGGCTAGAGGCCGCAGCGATGATATCGGTGCAGCGAACGGAGCGGGAGACATTGCCACCAGAGGGGTGCGGGCCGACGAGGGATGATCAGCCGAGGGCTGCGCGAGCGATAATGAGTTGAGGAGCGGGCGAATGATCTTCGGAAGAGTCGAATGCCGAGGAGGTGTGGGGACCGGTAAGGCTAAGTGCTGCACAGGACCACCAGAACAGATCCCTGGGATCCCCGTCGAGCTGGACACTCGTGAACCTGACACGCGGGAAACGCCCGCTCGGGTGAGGACCAATTTGAGGGAACGGACCCTGAATTTGGATTGAGCCGTGAATCCGCGGAATGCGCTCCCTTCTAGTGCCTCCTGGCTCCAAGTCGGCATAGTGTGAATCGCCCATACTTATTCGTCCGCCGACTCGCCCCCATCCCCACCTTCACGGTTCAGCTCACCCCCCTAATTCCAGCACCAGTCCCTCATCTACCCTACTCTCTCTTTACTTTTAGTTAGACTTATTAAATGGATCCTCTCCCCATCCGCGCTGGCAACTTCAGGATGCACACCCACCAGCCATCCTTTTCGCGACAGTGGTCGATCAACAGCTCGGCACTCGAGGCCGCGACATGGAAGGGCGGCGCAAGCTGGGTGGACACAGAGTGAGTGGCTTGGATATATGTCAGTCAATGCCGCTGACCGCCTATAGGATGGCCGAGGCATCGATGTCGATGTCGCCGCCAATCGCATCGGCAATGGCACGCAGCCCCGATTCGCGCATGTTCATTGAGGAGAACTTTGTAGGTACTATTAGTATCGCATGTACCCTGCTCATATGTTGCAGTGCAAGGGATACCACTGCTGTGGCCAGGATCTGCGCGACTTGCATGAGCTCGTGGCCCACTTTGACGCTATGCACGCCGGCGCATCTGATGAGTCGGCCTCGTCTATGGCCTCGTCTCCGCGCTCGTCGTTCTCCGCACCCGGCACACCCGGTCCCGAGACGGCGCCTAGCTTTGTGGACCCGTCGCAGTTCGAGTCGAAGCTCAATGCATATGCGGCCCACTTTCCCGCACAGAGTCCGGCCGTCTCTCCCCAGCGCGTTCCCGTGACACAGCCTCTCTCTTCCGTCGCCCGCAGCTCCACATGGCAGTCGTATTTCCCGGCAGCAGATGACGACGAGGATATCTTTATGAGTGATGAATCCGTAATGTCCATGCGCGATAGGAGCCGTGCCCGCTCTCTTCCCGACACGACCAAGTGCCTCTCTCCCTCGGTCCTCACCACGGCCTCTCTCCCCCTCCAGTCCCTCTCGGCACGCCACTCGGTCCCTTCGTTATCTTCCAACTATAGCATGGCTGCGCCTCAACAGCCCACCTTGTCCATCCCGGTCCCTCCGAACATGCCCCCCGCACCTTTTGCTGCTCGCTCTTCGGTCGTCTCATTACCCTCCTCTTCCGACGAAGAGGACGAGGACCCCGACGTCGCTCGCTGGTCGCACAGGTCCGTCAAGGCCAAGCCCTCTGCGAAGCCCTTGAAGGAGAAGGCTTACAAGTGCCCCGTACGTATTGAGTTTCATTGCCCCCTGCTTCTCATTCTCATTCCCCTTTAGAACCCTGAGTGCCAAAAGTCTTACAAGAACCCCAATGGCTTGAAGTATCACGTCACGAAGGGAACCTGTCTCGTTGCATAACTGTTGTTACTATCACATCTCTGTGAGTACAGCCGCCTATTCCATCTTCACGTGATTCTTACCCCCTTCCCCAGATAAACACATTGTATTCCTGGAAGTCTATTTCTCATAATCTGGTCTTGCTTTGGTTCTCCATCGTGATTGTTCCCATCTTTCGGTGGTCTCATTTTGAACATTGGGTTATCTCATTTGTGGGGCACCCGGTCCAAGCGCCTGGCGTCGCTGGCCGTGTCTTGCAGAGGTTCTCTGGACTGTTTGGGCTCGCATTCTATTCTGCGCTGCGTTCCCAGTGCGCTCGTTCCCACCGCTACCTTCTCTTACTGTGCATTACTATACTTTGTCGCGGAAGTGGGAGCCACTTTCCACACTATTGTAGCTCGTCCAAGGTCTCTTGGGCTAGCGTCATATCAAAAACACCTGCATTTGTACTTATATATGCAACTTTATAGTACCCAAATTCGTTACAATTATGAACATTTGCTTGAATTATTTAGTTTCAACTCTCGCCCTGAGTTCGCTTGTTCCCTTTGAATATCCCGCAAGATCGATCATTCTCGCCCAACATGGGCATAGTGTCCACTAACGTGCGCATGGATTGACACCGATCACAGGGGCATGGATACAGGAAACTTCTGGCTTTCTAGCGAGTCTCGAGTATACAATCGCTCCTCCGTCAACTTTCTATGGCCAATATTGGACTGCCGCTCACCGCCTCCGATCCTAGCAATTCTAACTTGTGCGCCCGCCCACAGGTCAGAATACAGTCGGGGCATTGCCTTGCACGCGCTCGATCCAGCCCTGTTGATTATTGCGGTAAACAATAATCTCTTGTCCACAAGGTCACATCGCTTCTCGCTGGATTATCGAGGTGTCCTAGGACACTAATGTGGAACAATGCACTCTAGAAACTGATGGGCCACCTCCCTTCTGGTCGCGTCAACTGCCACTTGCGATATCAAGGTTATCCATTATTGTCCCCCCCAAGTGCCACTCGGACTATATGCGATAAACATATGGGCTCCCACGCTCAATGCATACATCTCCGACAGCATGTGGCGATTCTACCAAATGCGTGCTCCAAAGCTTGTTCCGCGCACCTTTACCTTGGTGATATTAACTTGCCACTCCGGCAGAAACAAAAGTGAATTGGGCGCTGGTTCAAGAACCGGTTCCGAAATCTATGGTGCACCGGCGCATTTACTGAAATGAGCCACTGAAGCCACCAGACACGCGCCCGCACACACGCACGCATGCCGACTTAAGCTTTGAATGGGTGGCTCTCGATCCCCAGCTCCTCTCGCATACATCATAGTGACTCGAATCTGATGGACTCGAGATCTTAAGTGTCGTGCAGAGGTGGTTAGACTCGGAGTATGCATATGGGCAGTCCCCGTCATTTCTACCAACTAGGCACCGGGGACTCAACCGGAGCCGGAGGTGCATTATACGAGCGAGCTCTCCTGAGTCTCCTCTGCTCATCACTCACTCGAGTGGCTATCCTATCCTTGTTCGAATATCCGGGCCTAGATCAAATGCCACCTTGGCGTTGCAAATCATAGTCCTGTCGGACGAGAAGTGCAAACGACGTTTCGATGCCGAGGGCGGCCGGGCGGTCGATCAGCCCCAGGCAGTCGTAGATTTGGTGCCCCCCTTGGGTTCCCTCGAATGTACATGGACAAGTTGCGATGTGCTTGGACGCGCTCGTTTGTCCGTTTTGCCGGGACTCTTGTTGGCGGCTCCACTTGCTCCGAGGCCGTCCACGGCTCACTTGGTGTATACCGTACACTATGGTGTTGAACCATGTGGGTGGCACTGGTGTGGCACTGCAACAATGCAGTCCTTCAAGTCGGTGCTCGGGTGCGCGTAATTCGATGGGCACGGGCAAAGGCGGGATCTCAGAAAGGGGTGGATCTTGTCCTTCCGACACCACTCTAGTTGACACTTGAGATTACCCACTAGTTATTAAAATGGATCCGTGACAGATTAAACAGTAATATTGTCATTCCGGGGCACCAAGTTGGGTAATTAACGTGGGGTTAATTTGTATGATGTGTGAGGTGCCGGGTGTATGTATTTCCTTCGAGTTTGAGTTGTTCGCGGGGTTTCATGCGTGCTTGGAATCTTTGGATGGCCAAACCTCTCTCCACCGCGAAATCGAATAGCCTGCTGCTGATCTTGTGCATGTCGTGGGTAGCGGTCGCTTGGAGCAAGACACGTAAATCGATACTTCGATACCTCATTAAAATGTCATGCTGTATATCTTATATAACAAACCGCCAAACGCTCTCCAACGCCCAGTGGATCACCGTGTCCGCCTGGACCCCGCTCACCGACAAATCATCAGACGAAGCAACCTCCACTGGGGGAATGACATAATCAAGGGGCGACTGGCGAGTAATTCAGGTCATCTCGGACCCGGAGCCTTACTGTTTGAGGCACGAGTGGCCCCAGACTCTGGACTCCAACGACAATTTAGAGTTTTATGCTCTACCTTTTGCAATTGTGGGTATAAAAATGTACCCGGGTTTCAGGCGAGTGCGCGCGAGTGGAGCTGTATAGTTCCCAACGCCACTCGCCGCAGACAGAATATCTCCTTGTATATCACACGAGACCGTGTGGGATGAAATAACACGCAATGGACGGGGGCATCCGAGACTTGCTTCGGATGGACATTGAACACATGACCATTGCCAACAAAGCACGGTGAGGTTGTGTGTAAAAGCATGTATTTTCGCAATGTGCTTCAGCCCTGCGGGAGCTCACATGATACCCGCCGGTCTCGGGCCACCGGGCTCGTTTAGGAGATTGAGCGTGGGCACGACGTGTAAGACTTTGAGGAGTACATCATTAGTAAATGTGTAAATACAGCTGCTGTACCGGTCCGATGGCCTACGGAATACCGAAAATGCACCGAGATCTGGGGTCCGGGTGTGTCAAAAGCAGGGAAAGCCAATTGGTCATGTGTTTCCAGAGGTGGATTGAGACGACTTGAGCGAATCCACTACCACTCGGTCCATTGTCGCAAAGGGCACTTTGCCCGTACCCAGCACCCCGGCGGCGTACTCTTCAGAGTCTTTGCTAGCGCCTCAGACCAGAATTATCACGTGCAACGTCGTGCACCAGCCGGGATTTCATCATAGGCACTCAAGACGAGATGGTGGTCGAGTTCGAGCTCCCCGTGCTGCAAATATCCATGGCGGCGGTGGACAAGATGCAGGGACCCGATGCACTGCGGGCGCTGTGGGCAGGTGGGAATAGAGTAAATGTTGTATATGACTGCTCACACCTGCCCTTTACCTCTGTAGTGTTCACAAAAACAACGAGTGCGCTACAAGATGGTCCGAGACTCGAAAACATGACATGGAGGCTTTGGCATCGGCAGTTGTTGCTCGATCGCTCTCAAGTGGACTCTGACGCTGTAGTGCCCCAGGAAGAATCCGCACTCGAAATCGTATCAGACGACGACTCGGGCGGTGAATGGGAAGATGATTCGGCACCTCCGAGCCGTGATCCCACTGTTGAACCAGTGGTGACTAACACTCGGCGCCAATATTCGACGACAGCTCTTGATTCCTTTGCTCGGCCCCCTCTGGTCCTCTCTGCTTCTCAGCCAACACCGTCCCGACCCGCGCTCACCCCAGAATCCCGCTCTAATTCGTCACCCGACTCGCATCCTTCCTATGGGACCAACATTGGCAGGATCATAAGCAACTTGCTACCCGAGAAGCTCGAGGTTGCCGCTCTGGCGTCCCCATGGGTGCCACCATCCGCTTCAGATGAACCTTCCCCTTCAACTCCCAAGACACAGCCGGTGCAATTTTTAATTCAGTCTCCCTCGACGCCCCCCAAAGCATCAGATAGCTTCCCGGCGCATCTCCCCCCAACCTTAATGATCATAACACCGACGCCTCGGCCGACACCCCCTGATACTCCCTCCACCCGCACCCGCGCCGTACCCACCGACATACCCACCACCCTCTCTCCCAGTGCCATCCCTCTGGCCCTCAGTACCCCCAGCGCGTACTCCCAGCGGCAACTTGTTCTCTTACCGGCATCAGATAAGCTCGTCTCTGCCGCGGCCTTGCCTCTCACTCCTACTCTGGTCTCTGCACCGGATCTACCCGAAGACGATTCTAAGAAGAAGATATTCTATGTGCAGTCACCTGAAGGTGCTACCGCAAGTGATGACGGTCGGAGCCACAGTAGTTCCTCAAATAGCAACACCACTAGTAACGTGACCGACCCTCATGCCACCCTCAGCGGTCAGCACACCTCGAGTCTTTCGAGCGCGACCACAGATGACTCGGCTCGCGGTCACCCGGCGACCCAGGCGCCACCATCTGCTCCGAACGTCTCGGCTTCACGGGGTGCGAATCACGCGCGTACTTCATCTGGCGGCCCCGCATATACCCGCCCGCGAACTGCCAGAGGAGCCAAAGCAGTCAAGCCTGCTGCCCGAGCACCTCACAAGGGCCGCCCCAACGCTCTTGTGCGAACCATGTCGAATTCCTCTGACAAATCACGTGGCGGATCTGATGGAAAGCCCAGGCAACCTTTGCGACAGCGTTCCGTTTCTGAACAGGTTGTGGAGGATATTGAAGAAGTCGAGGGGGAGAACAAGCAGACTTCGGCTTCGACCTCCCAGACCGTGACTTCCCTCCCCCGAGCTCCCGCACCCACCAATTTGAACATGACCCCGGCCGCTAATGTAATTGTTTTTGTTCTTTGTCGTTGGAATATTCTAACCTTGTTGACAGAAACCTGAACAGCCCCGCAACAATACCCCTGCTTCACGCATCGTTTCAAGCCCCTCGATAATGCGCCAACTTCCAGCCAACGTTCGCTCCCCTCCTAATATGATAGCTCCGGCGTCGCTCGTAGCGCCCTTCACGACAATATCCTCGGCTGTGCCAACTGCCCCAAGCGCTCACCAGGCTCCTAGCGAACCATCTCGGTTACCCGCCAATAACAACAACTCCGCGTTGATGGCTTTAGGTCGTCGGGCTGTGCACGTCGAGACGTCTTCTGACCTCGACCTAGGCTCAGATTCTGACGTGTGGTCCGACGACGAGACCGATAGCGAAGACCCGCTAGCTCGCGCTGCCAACGAAGCGAGCCGACAACGGAGTATGTTCGAGAAGATCCCTCCCAAACCAGTCGCGCGCAACCAACAGCGCACCGGCTTGCTCACGAACCTCATGAATCCGGACCCAAGAGTATATCCCCAAGCCGCTTTCCGGCAGCATAGCTCGAGTCAGGATCTAGCGGCTCTGCGTCGGGGTCCCCCGAATGTTCTCCAGACGAGCCGGAGTACTATTGCGGTGCCTATGGCTGCAGCGGTAACCGCCGAGCAAGTCACTACGCACGTTGCTGGAGACCCCAAGGGCAGGGCTGCTGCTGCTAATGGTGGCGCGCGGGGGTTGCGATTGCAGGGACGCCCTGAAGCTACTGTTGACGACGAGGGCTCGACTGATGACGACAACTCGATGCCCAACGAGTTGTCCAAAACTTATGCGCAAAGGCGGCTAGAAGCACTTGCAACTAGAGCGCGCGTCCCTCCTCCCCCTCCCATGGAGCAAGTTCGGCATAGCGAGGTCGACGCAAATCCCCCTGCCCTAGCCCCCAGGCCCGCCCCGCAGCCCCAACAAGCGACCGTGCCTTATGATATGGACGTACGTCCAATACATTCCCCACGTACGGTACGGCGGAAAATGATTGCCGGGGAGCTAAGCGAAAGCTTGCGTCGCAATCTCATGTGGGAGCGCACGTCCACCAGATTCGCCATGGGAGCTGGCGCTGTTAAGCCTCTGGCCGGAGCCCGACCGGGCGCTCAAACAACCAATAGCGACCGGGGCCCTGGTAGTGGAACACGTAGCGGGTCCGAAGATTCTGATGAGCGCTCCGCCCGCCGTTTGGCGCTAGCGCGTAACAAATCCTGGGCTAATGATTTTCATCATGCTGGGTGGTAACAGGTTGAGTGCATCCTTTTGGATGATTCTCTCGTTTTCCTTGGTTTTGCTTTGGCGCATTCGCTACCGTATCACGCATCTGGTCTCTCCCTGTTCCATGCACCCGCATACTGCATCTTTTTCATTAGCTCATAATTGGTCTCACTCATTCGGTTTCTCATCGTCTCACGTGTTGCCTATCGTTAGTTGCTTTCCTGCGTTTGGAGAACATGTAACCCATAGCTGTAATATATGGTTTTAGTCTTCTAATTTCCTATCGAAGACATCCAAATGTCCTCTTTGGGAACGCTGGCGCTTGAACCTTGATGACGTTTGTTAAGCGTGGTTAGAAGAAGGTGAACCGAGTACGAGGTTAGTTGATTTCGCCATCGCGAACATGGCTGTAGCTGATTCGTGCGGCCTGGAGGAATGGATCCGCAGCTGCATCGTTCGAATTCGTATCTCGGTCATCCAATGCCAGAGTCCGCAAACCCGCGTGCTTCTATCGCTCGATGCGGAAGCACCTATATGCAGAAAAGATAAGGCCGGTTACATCTACAGCGTCGGGCATTTCTGTTCGCGATTGCGGCGCTGCCTCTGTTCTCTCGCCAAATCCCTAGTACAAGTACATCTCGGCAAACGTTTACTTGCCCCGAATTAACCAATCCAGACTTCAAAACTGAAAATTATTGGCGATGTCTACTTACGACAAACGGACCATTCCAACGCTCATTTCATTGGATCCGTCAGCTCCTGCTACTCAGCAGAGCGGGCTGCACAATCGCTGGCATCATGATATCCCATTTGCTGCCTCCGTTGCGCCCGGCCAAACGTTCAAGTTGCACTGTTTGGACTGGACCGGGGGACAAATCCACAACAACGACAATGCGGACGATATCGTTGATGTCGACCTCTCTCAGTGCCATTACTTGACTGGTCCTGTAGAATGCAAAGGAGCTCAACCAGGCGATGTGCTTGTCGTCGACGTGATGGATGTAGCTCCTTTTCCAGACCATGCTTGGGGATATTGTGGTATATTTGACATTAATAACGGAGGGGGACTCCTTTGCGACGACTTTCCGGTGGCCGCAAAGGCCATTTGGGATCTCGACGGGGTATATGCGACTAGTAGACATATTCCCGGCGTGAGGTTCGCTGGGATATCTCATCCCGGTATGTCGATTAGTTCTTTACAAAAGGCGATTGCTTCTTACATCCGTTCAGGTATTATGGGCTGCGCACCTTCTAAAGAGCTTCTTTACAAATGGAACCAACGCGAGACGCAACTCATTGCCGAGCACGCGGGAACTGTACCTCCTGTTGCTTATCCTCCAACCATACAGTCAGCATATGTTGGTGCTACGGAATCGCTATCCCAGGCTGTTATGGATACTATCGCGCGAGAAGGTGCACGCACTATTCCTCCACGTGAACACGGAGGAAATTGTGATATCAAGAATTTGAGCAAAGGGAGCAGAATTTACTTCCCTGTATACGTCGATGGGGCCAAGTTTTCGATCGGTGATCTGCACTTTAGCCAAGGCGATGGAGAACTTACATTCTGTGGGGCGATCGAAATGGTGAGAGGACAACTTTACATGTTTCAGACTTTGTCTCACCAGTGTTTCCGTGGGCATTTAGGCTGGAATTGTCACACTCAAATTCACCCTGATTAAGGACGGCATGAAGAAATTGAGTATGAACTCACCAATATATCTGCCTTCGGTTGTGGATCCTAGATATGCGACGCAAGTGACCTTTCAGGGTATTTCGGTCGATCAGGATGGCAAACAACACAGCATGAATGCAACGGTTGCATATAAGCAAGCAGCTCGAGCGGCCATCCAGTATTTGCACAGTTTGGGGTACACCAAAGAGCAGGTAATGTGATATTTTCATATTTAAACGGAAGAGGTAGCTGAATCATATTGACTAGGCCTACTTACTGATGTCCTGCGCTCCGATCGATGCGCGTGTTGCGTCGATAGTTGACCACCCTAACGCGTCTGTAACGATCGGAATTCCGACCGAGATATTCGACCGAGATATTCGCCCAGATGCCGTGGCGGTTGCATTCGAGGCTGGAATACTGAAAAGAGATTATGGGGCGTACCATGCAACTACCACCAAGCGTGCGTAGTTGATTTCTTGGTAGTGATCTTGGCCTGGAAAAGCCGATGTTGGCAATTGGAATTGATGATCATACGATGATAAGAACAACAACAAGTTAGGTTGTATTGTAACCGCAATGGGGTGACCCTTCGGCAGCTTGGTAGGCTTCGGATGCACGACCGGGACGGAACGGAGCTTAGATTCCGTGGAGCATTCCTTAAGTCCGGTCGGATATCACCGGATAAACCATCCACCTAACCAGGCTCGCTTAGGGAGCAGACTGTTACTAGACCTACCTTAGCTCCCCGGTAACAGTCTGCAACAAGTACCATTTTCTGCGCTTCAGCGTTAAAACTCACAGTCAGCCTCTTCCGAGATTATTATATCGCACATTGAAGTCAGATAATCGGCGCATCATGTCTGCAACAGAAGTAGAAGAAATTTCGGACGCACGGAGGGAGGAGTTGGCAGAGGCGCTCACTCTAGTCCGGAGAAAAATACAACTAGCAGTAAGCACATAAATATGACTATTTATATGAGTCGGTTCAAGAAGTGATTATATAGTGTGTAAACCGGCCACCCGATAGGTCTCCACCGTGCTTGGTTGCTGTCTCAAAGAATAAACCCGCATCTGATATTCGTGCTTGCCATGATCTTGGTCAAATCGATTTTGGGGAAAACTATTTGAACGAGCTGGTGGTAAAAGCATCAACGGTATTGTGCGCCCAGTACAACCACGTTTATACCATTAGTGACTCTCGAATGTTTTTCTAGTTACCGGAAAGCATCAGGTGGCATTTCATTGGTACCCTGCAAAGCAACAAGTGTAAGGCCATTGCTGGTGAGCTTAGTGTTTTAAATTGACGAGTTCCAGTCGAGTTTGATTGGATTTTTTCGTAGCCATCCCGAATCTTTACTGCCTACATACGCTAGACTCAGCCAAAAAGGCGGATACTTTGCAAAAAGCTTTACATCTGGCACGCAAAGAGCCGCTCAAGGTTATGATCCAGATCAATACTTCGGAGGAAGAGTCTAAATCTGGTTTACAACCCATACCACCTCAAGACAGCGAGACATCTGAGGTAGTTACACTAGCACGCCACATTATCAAGGCTTGTCCCATGCTTGAGCTGCATGGCTTGATGACCATTGGCTCGCTTGGAGCTTCAATATCTGAGGCAGAAAACCCGGATTTTCAAAAGTTGATTAGTACTAGGGACGCTCTGTGCGGTATCTTGAATCAAGATTGCGACCTTGGGGATACTTGGAGCTCAACTAAAACTCTTGCGCTGAGCATGGGGATGAGTGCCGACTTCGAGGAGGCTATTAGAGCAGGCAGCGACGTCATCCGTGTTGGGACTGGAATATTTGGTATCCGTTTTGGGAGAGCATGATTTTTCACTTATCAATTATCAATAAAATTTTATGTTGATGGCCCAGAAGAATTGGTTTAATTGCTGAATATTTTATGAGATAAATTATGTCACCTTCCTATCACAATTTTGATTTTTCGGCGCTTAAGCACTGGAGGTTCGCCAGTTGTGCACCACACAAGGATGTTGTTGACACCCAAGTTCAAGGCTCAACTACACCGGTTAATTGTTCTGGAGCACTTGTGCACATTTTTTATCTATCGGACATATTGACAAACCTTGGGGTCGGCTACATTTACTGTTCGGACAATTGCAAGTTCTGTCCGAAAGCTCTGATAATCTGTCCTACGTTTTAGTGCTATTTCGCTCCCCGGGATATTCTTTTCTTTTTGTAACTGCTTGTTTCTGTGAGTAATTTGATGGTTTTTATTCAAAGCGACTCAAAGACTCGATAGGATAAGCCGGTGCTATGAGGGTGGTAGAAATGGACCTCCCAGTTGAACCGACACCGTCAAATGGGCACGACGATGTACCTCGCGAACCCCATGATGTCAAACGTGTCGATGAGTTTTCGAGCACCACTGAAAATATTGACACGGACGAAACTGCTGACGAAGAAGAGGAGTACGACGATGGTGACTATGATCCTGAAGTGGATGCAGAGGCCGTTGCACGCGAGTTAGGGAACCAAATATGGGCTGAACTTGGACAGAGCCTTGGTAATATGACCGCAGCACTAGGTGACGATATAAATGTTGTCGAGGCTCAACCAGCCACCGAGGTCGGCCAATCTACAGACGAAGTAATCAAGCACGTAGGCAAGGCCACCACTCTCCACGACCCCCCGTCTGACGACTCAATCCCGTCGGCCGAGACCCTTGAAAGGCGGCCGCAGCACCACGTCTCCCCGTCACCTGGACCTAACATATCTGTGACCGCAGATCCTATGATTGAGACAATAAAAACGATGCTCTCACTCGCGCTCTCCGACCCGCATGTTCATTATGCATTAATGACAACGATTGTCCCAGGACCTGTAGCAAATGGCGCCAACCTCTACACAATACTCTCTAACTCTATCATGGACGGTCGGGTCAATCCTGAATTAGCAGAACCCCTCAGCATTTTAATATCCGCGCTGGCATCTGGTAGTATGCTGGTATCATCTGAAGTTCCATTTGCTCCCCCATCTCACGCCAGCTTCAGCCCACCAAGCTCGTCCCTAAAACGAAAACGAGAACCCACCGACGAAGCCCATGCCTGGTCAATACACTCCGCATATAACCCATCTGTTCAATCTATCCATGTTTCACATCCCGCGAAATCACAATCATCAGAGGAACTCCTATCTCGCCTACAAATGGCTGCCTCAGAGATATTGCAGGTCCTAGATCGATTACTAGCTGGTGGCCAATCACTTAGTCAGTCCCTCGTTGCCTCAATTCAGCGACAACTACATCAAGTGTACTCTTTTGTTTCAACATGCCCCCAGTCGCAACAGGAGGAGAATTCAGGAAGTGGTACTCTGCAAGAAATTGGCGGATTAATACAGGTTATTGGAATCCTTAACAGTGTGCCCATCCCTCAATCGATAGATGGTCCCTCGTGTGCAGACCCAGGCTCCTCCGAATCAACTCGAAGTGGTCGAATCACCACCAATGCGATTGGTACTTCCGTCTACCCTTGTTCCACATGTTCTAAAGTCTTCAGCAAATTGTCTTTTCTTCGAGCACACGAGCGTACGCACTCAGAAGGCAGACCATATCGCTGTGAATACGCTGGTTGTCCAGCAAGCTTTGCTCGGAATCATGACCTTCGACGGCATGAAAAATCTCACGAGAGGCAGATGTTTAGGTGGGTATTTGGCTATATACCGTGTGAACCTGGATTTTCATTTATATACAGATGTCGAGGGTGTGATAAGTTGTTCTCAAGGAGGGACGCACTTCGGCGACATAAAACCAACGAGAAGGCTCTTGAAGAATGCCGAGGTGCCCCAATGGACACGTCTACGGTACAACACGACGGAGACCCTCCCCGAGTCATCCGCGTTTGGCAAAACCATCCTGAAGCTGGTGATTGGTCAAAAGACACGGAGCTTGAGGATGGAGAGATTCAACCAGATGTTCTAGACAACGCGCGGCATATCGTTGGAACTCTCTATGCAACTTTACAACAACACGTTACCGTAGGACTTCATACCGGAACAGGCGTCGAGTCACCCAACACCCAGACTTCTCGACCCATGACTCAGAGCGAACAGCCAGATTCGCCCGAGTCGCCAGTGCAAGACGAGCCAGCTAGGGTAGCACAAAAAGATGCTGACAGATCGATAGGAGAAGCAGCCAAAGTTCCTCATGGTAGCCCACCAGACCCTCAAAGCACACAAATGTTGCCCAACTATAGATTAGATAACGAGCACGCTAGCCTACTAGAGCATGCGATTGCAGCAGCTGCCCAGGCAGCTCAAGCCCAGGCAGAAGCAGAGGCAGCATTATATGAAGAATCGTATAATGATGAAGATCTTGAACGGGATATTGGGGGATGGGATGAAGGGAGGACTGAGCAGGAGCCAGCGTCCAACTCGAGTGCTGATATTGATGAACCCACTGTGATGGATTCGGTATTGTAGGACAATAAAGGGCTGCAAAAATAATAATTGTACCAATGTACCAACTGAACCCCATGAATCTAAAAGATATACTACTCACTGACCTATACTAGGGCCCATTCATCGAGTTATTTCAGGGGACTGTATGGCCGATGGTTGTTGGGTATGAATTAGTTTTCTCGTTGTGTATGGGCCCTCGTGCTCGCCATAAGGCAATCTGCCATCTGCTAACAACGCCTCCCTCTCCGTGGCATAGTCTTGCTCGTGCATTGTGGTGCGACAACAACCCCATTCACACAATCGGGTAGTGCAATCGTGCCCTGGAATTATGCAATCAGTATAAACCACATCTCACAATAGGGTTTACTGACGATAAGTAGTGCAATCTACCACTGTACCCACACATACTTGTCCTCCAGCGAGGCAGAATTGACGAAAGATCTCGTCCCAAATCCCAGACATGGGTGAGAGCGGTATGCGTGTTCTGTTATTGGATCGAGACTTCTATGGTAGAACAAGCAGCCAAGAAAGATCGTGAGGTGTATCCTCGTGCCTGGACGTTTTCAAAGCAAGGGTATTTCACAACGTCGTGTCGTTCGTATTTCAAGGAAAATTAGTTCACGTGATAAGGCACGGATCTGATGTGAGCGCTCAACATAATTTATAAGGCAGTGCAGGGTTGGCAACACTGGTCGCACAATAAAAAGCACCCCGACCCATCATAAAGCAAACGCCATCTCGACGTGTCTCCAACATGGATATGGTACCTAGGCAAGAGTACGAATACGCTCTCAGTAACTTTGTAAGTGTTACACATCTTCACGCCATAAGCGCCACACTCAACCACCTTCATTCGATAGCGAATTGCCCATTTGAAGGTCGCAGAGCAGAAAACGCAATTAGATGAACAAGAACGACAAATATCATTGTTACGTGCCAGGATCGCCCTTCTCGAAGGTGGCGACGACGAGCCTAAACATACCACCAACCGAGCAGGAGGTTCATCAGTGGATGATTTTTCAATTCGTGTAAGCGCGTACTACATTTTTCGCATCAGCCAAACTTGACCGTTGGTTCCTTAGAACACAGCATCTCAGCTTGAACGCTTAATTAATCGATGGGCAGCTGAACTCACAAACACCTCACCAATACCTCTTGATCAGTTGCGAGAGTTCATTTTCAACGACCTAAGCCAAGGGCCAGCGCATGCTCCTTCAAACGCAACACCAGTCCAAGTACAAAACCTTCTACGGCATCTCATGTCCGATACGATGTGTGAAGGCCTCGTCAATTGTCTAGTGGTAACTAATTCGAACGAAGCCAACATCCAACTTACGCGCATCCATGAACACATATTCGCACGCGATGCAACCGTTGCAAGCGTCTGGCGGCGACAAACCTATTCTGCAGCCGTTGAGAATTGTACTCCAGACATGATGCGTCATGTCATGATGGATAATGCTCCGTCGTTGCTCGAACTAGTTGCACCACAGGGGAAAACGCTTCCAGATTCTCTTATAGCAATTCTTGACGGTGCGTATAACTTTTCGAGAATGCTCCACGGCTCGAGGGCATCATCCGGAGGTGGAGCGGACGCATTTTACAAGGCTTTTGTGCCCGAAATAGGCTCAGTACGTCAATTGGATCTTTTTAACTTGATTTAGTAATATTTACCACTTTGCCCAAGATTTTATACCCACGTCAGATCGAGTTGGTCAAGCGATGCGTCATGAACGAACGTGGACAAGTGGATCGAGTGGGTGCATGCGTCTTTCCCGGGCTCGTGAAAGTCAGCCGTGGTGCTGTTGTTCCTGGTGAAGGCGAACTTGAGACAACCCAGACGGTTGTACGGCGTGCTCAGGTTATATGCGGATGTGCATTGGGATTTGCTTCCTGATATCTCCCGGGTCGTGCCCCATCTACTATCGCGATGCTCATTTCATTGGTGTGACCAACAGAATATAATGTAAACATTGTACATAATCATTGAGGTACGCAATTGAAATGTCACATAAATTAGGGTGCATGTGCTAGCACACAGACCCCGATTTAAATACTAGAGTTCCCTTTTTACGGCCCTGGTCTAGATATTGAGGATTTGCTCCCTATCAGGATCTTACCAAAAGGTTTGCAGAGCTAACTAAATCCAGGAGTTTCTATATCGATTGAGTAGCAAATTGGCATGTAAGTATGGCTCGAACTTCAGCTGAGCAGCCCAAACCCGACATTTATCTAATGGCCAGAACGTGGGCCAGGCCAACACCCAGCTCGTAAATCCATAGAATTCGAAGCGTTCAGCGTGTGATTGTAGAATTACAGGGTCATATTTGGGCCTATATCACCCCCGTCATAGCAGTACACCGTACATCGCCAGCTCTCATAGGCCAAGCCAACTCAGCCCAATCGGGGTTCCCATTGTGACCGGTTTGAACAACCGCTGTTGCGATAATTGACAAGGCGCTGGCGATCCAGATTCACTGAACACGTCTTTCTTCGTTCATGGGGGAAGCCAACTGCGCCTCGTCGTGCGCTTGTTCCCTGACGGTTTTGATCAAAACTCTAACAAGGGTGGGCGGCCCACAGAAAGTCTGAAAGGATGCACACCGACGTTCGAACCTAGGAATACAGTGAAAGATGACCTTCAGGTATAAATTCCGTTATCTACGCTCTCCGAATTCAATGCGCTCCCAAGTCATCTCAGCTGCTACGGACTCTGCAGCAACTCTTGAGTCTTTTATACTGCGAACTATACACCTACCACGAAAACCCTTCATCATTAAGACTGCTTTTCGGAACTAGCCTACCCGTTCGACCATGCCTGACCGTTCCCCACTTGAAAGCAAGGTTGGAGAACTTCGGGTTATCCCTTACCCCCAATGTATTGAGGTTGAGACAAATGAAAGGTACATCGCTTACAGCCTATATGCGCACTAGATCCAGCCAATCACCACTTAATATACTTTGCAGCCAACCTTCCCGTTTTTCTGTTGGAGTTTGGCTTGACACATCGTATTTCACTCGTAACGTACGCATAGCTTGGGGAACTCTTGGAGGTACTTGTCAAATTCAAGCGTTTGAGCTTCGTGTGTGCTGCCCTGGGGTGGCGCCGCGTGAGTTCATCGGGCGTGAATGTCTTGACAATCCTCCTAGCTCTGTTGTCAATTTCGTGGGTAAAACCGTTCGTGAGGACGCACACATTTGCGCCAATTTCACTATCGATATCCCTCCCTCCTTGCACCCGCCATACGGTAGAGATTCTACATACCAGCTTCTCGCATCGGTAGTCATCATAACAACGGATGCCATGGGTTCGAAGAGCACTATTACTAGGACTGGTATCGCGGAGGTTGACATTGCGTCCAAACACATCCCATTATTTATCAATCCTCTTACCCCGTCCGGGCCGGGGCCATGGTCCTACACGCGTTGTTGAACTTACACCACTTAATATTCGATTTTCTTTATTTCTCCGGTTTTAAATCGTTGGTTTCGAATTATGAGTCCTGGATGATCATATTCATGTATTTGCACTACTTTCGTTATCGCCACTGTATATATTTATTCTTGTATCCATATCTTATTCCATTATCATAATGCGTTGTCACTGTGAATCGTACAGCGTTACTGTCTGGGTAACAACCGCTCTACAGGAGCCGGTCAGTGAATCACTCACATTTCCTCGGGTTCCTTGCGCCGTCCACCATGTCCAATATTTTGGCCAATCCCTTCTAAGCCTGCTTCTCTGACCCATCTCCTAATTCCTTCCCTTCGTTCGTTGCCATACTCTTGGCCCCTTGACCGTGCCTCTTCTAGTGCGAGTCGTGCCTCTTCATGCCTCCTATCGACAGCTGTCACGGATGAAGTTGGTCTTGATCCCAGCAGAGGGCTGATATGTGTAGCATGAAGCAGGGCTAGTACTATCGTCTATATGATAAACGTGCTCAATTCGTTAAGATAGGGTACATGCGAGTTACTGACCATCACCGAAATAGCCACATAGAACGCCTGATTTCCTGTTATGTCACCTTGATTATACCTCGCACGGTACGCTTCGCTATCCGGATACTCGAAACCTCCCCATTCATTTCTCCCGCCAGAATAGGGCTTCCCAGAGGCATATGCTGCTCGGTAAGCAGCCCTTCTGCGCGCGATTTCTGCCGCCTCTGTGGTAGTAGGTGCGCCTCGTCCGTTCTTTCGCTTTCCGGTAAGCACTTCATATGCGTGGGTAATGGCCTGAAAACGTGCGTGCGCAACCGAACGTGGAATGGAGCGGCAGGCTGCGCAATCGGGATGATGGGTTCGCACTAATTCATAATCTGATGTAGTTCGAAATAGTTAGCTGTTGGGTGATGGTTTTCATATAACGTATCCTCACATCTTGATTTAATGTCACTTGGGCTAGCGGTCGGGGGGAGGTGGAATATTTCGAATGGGGTTGGGCTTTTGAGGTGGTCCGGAAATGGGAAGGTTTTCTGCTTGCTGGCGGTGCTGGGCCCAGAACTCGAGGTTGTATAGTAAGCTATAGGGGCTACCACCCGAGGCGACCGAAACGGTTTGTTGATAGCTGATAAGAGGCAAGCACGCATCATGGCAGACACAGAGCTAGTTCTTGGTGATGTATGAATTATTGGTTTAGTGATCCCACGTCATACACGACCGCCACAATGGGATAATTCTCCAACAGACGTAACGCCCGCGTGAAGGAAATGCGGAACTTATAAGGTGTAGGTTTGAAGTCCTTGGATTCCTGGTTTAAAGAAACAAGCAAGGTCCTAGTGGCAGCTCAGTGCCCGGAGGGTGGGTGGTCATGGTCTCTAGATCTGTCATTCTAATTCGGAATATGTGTGGAAGCAGCCATCAAAGAGATTAGCGCCAAGAATTGTGAATTATCAAATTCAACCTACACAATAACTACAGTATTCTACACTGCTCTGCAAATATACATGTAGAGTAACTTTAGATAAAAGGCATAAATAAAATCGCCAAAAAAAGTATGGATATGTCCGGCAGTATTAAATTCCAATGAAAGGGGCATAAAATCATAAATACGTCTATGGCACAAGCTGGCGACCGAGTTCTGGAGGCTGTAAGTTGAGAGGAAAATTGGGTGATATGTCAAGGCTAAGCTGTAATGTGAGATATGGGTGGACTCACGACCATCGGACAAGAACATGAAATCATTGGATCTTGAACGCGACCTTTATTATTCAGTGATACCGATGTCCTATTAATGGAAATTTTGTTAATATATAGGGACTGAAACGAAGTCGCGCAAACGCACACAACATAGTTGTACAGGTGTTTGATAGAGGGGTTTAAGTAGGGGCCGGGTATGTTTTCAAAGCCCCACTCTATCCGATCTGCGCGAAGCGTTCTTATGCCGCTCGTAAATGCCTATAGGAAACGATTTCGAATTCAGTATTTGCTCAAATCTATGGATATGAATCCCAACCTCGGTCACTAGTCCTCGACTTAGGGCATACGCTTTCTGATCGTCTTTGCAAGCCGCGAAACATAGCTGGTTTCGAAGTCGGTATAAAGTTAAGGTGCTTAGTCCGGGGGACTCACCACATGGGCACCTGCTGAACCATAAATACGCGTAGTAGTTGCATTGGGGCCGCCGCAATACTCATAGGGTAAATCTAGCAAAAGAAAATAGTAAGACATCACTATTATGGAAATTTTCGTTGCATATCTCACCCAACATAGTTCCGGCGTGGCAGCACTCAACATAAAGTCAGTAATGTTGGGGTCAAAGGAACCAATAAAACATACATCAAAAAGCGCCTAAGTGGTGGGGTTGCATGGATAAGTTAAAGACTCCAGTTGGATGTGCCGGACTAACCGTAAGGTTTGCCAACTTGGGCAAGGGGTCGACACAGGTATCTCGCAGGTACTAGATGATGTTAATGTGAATTCAAGCCGTGAGATGAAGATACGTACATCATCAATAATAATACCCTCGTCAGAGTACTTGTACCTAGTGGACCAATCACAAGGTATGATCCCTAAACATGTTTGGGCTTAGTTGGCCAAATAGTTGGGTATTTCATAGGAACTTGACTTGCCCTCGTCTAGGTGATCGGCTTCATCACCGTTGTAATCTTCGACCTGTTTGCCATGACCAGCAACTATATATGCATGCAACATATGTGAGCTCAAAATTCACACATCCTTGCTTCTTAGCTTACAATACAAAAAGAACCGATCACCCGGTAGAGCACCATATACTAATCTCGTTAGTTCACGTTTCTATCATAGAATCAGAATTGCTACCCATCAACACAACTTGCGGTGCATAAGAAGGGCAAAGGCTTACGATATTCTCGTGTGTTGGTATGTAATCCGGATGAATGTCAGGGGAGTCCTTCATGAGTGTAATCTCTTCGTTCTGGTAACCTAATTCCACTAAAGGGCAATCAGACGTGATTTATTCTAGAGTGCTTGATAACTTACACAGCAGCCTGACGATATCCTCCGCATCTTCGTGCGTACCTCTTAATGTCATAGAGGTATGCTTCGGGTCGTTCCACGTTTGGTTCCAATATTGGATACCAATCTATATGATGTCATCATCCACATCGAGGATAAATTGGTTGTGCAAACTAACCACCAAAGCCCGCCGTGTACCAAAATGCAAATTAAACGGCAATGAATTTGCAGCTAACGATGAGGCCGCCCATTCTGATAAGCTTTGCGTTTCGTCAAGTTCCTTGGGCTCCTAGAACAATGTTGTAAGATTGTACACAAGTAACGAGCGTCTAGGTAAATATCACTTACATCTGTAAAGACTATATCGAACAATAAATTACTGTGCTGTAATTCGCTATGTGAAGCTCTAGAATGTGATAGCGGAATGAGATCTGGCGTTGGGCTTGGAGGTGCGCATGGCGAAATCGGTGAACTTGAGGAACCAAACCGAATTTCCGGAAAATTTAAGCATAGATACTCCCGTTGCTCATCGGAGCCGAACCGCTTAGGAGTTGATCGCCAAATTACGTCGCAGTATGAAGTATAATCACTATAAGAGGCTGGCCTCTTGTGAGGCGACAAAGGTGGCGATGTCCACCCTGAAGGGGCATTAGAAAACAACAAGACTGGTTTACATCAGAATCAGAGCTATTGCGACCATGTGAGAAACTTACACTGCTCCTCTCCATCCCCTTCCAACCGTAGATAGTCTTCCTGGGTGGCTCGACAAACTGTGTGCCGTTATTTCATTTTCCTATGGGGTAGCCACCTTAAAACTCACGAGCCATCTCTTGATCGAGACTTAGTAGCCACTTAGATCCCATAGTTTCGTGGGTAGGTTTATGGCGTTTGGCTGAGTTATATCTTTCTCGTTCGTTGGACTGGTGAATTTTGCGCTTCCCTTTTCCCGACATAGGAGTTGGCTGCTCTCGAGACATTGTGTACCTAGGGTCATTTCTATGACTATTGCGGATGTGTTCTATTTGGAGCAACTGTCACTGTGGGTGCAGCCACGGTAAATATGAAAACTCACTGAGTGTGCTCATCTTCGAGGTCTCGAGTAGTCTGAAGGTTATGGATTGTGGCTAATTATGCCCCTCCAGCCACTTTATAGATCTTAAGACCACATGAAGCCTCGGGTTGCCGGGTCCGTGAAGAGTCAATTGCTTGGCGACAAAAAAACACAGGAATCGGACAAGAGATCCCTTTTAGAGGACTTGTTGATAGGTTATTCCAGGGAGGGATCAGTCAAGTAGGCGACACAGTCAACGACCACGAGGATCTCATTGCAACCATTGCAACGACCGGCAACCTTCACAGTAAAGGTGTCGATGGGTGGAGGTCGGCAACCAGGAACCAAACATCATATGCACAAATATTCTGTTACGGTATTCCGTTACACTAACCACGACAACTCCAAGAATGTTACAAAAACATCAGACTCATTGTGCGTCGTTGTCAACGTCGATTGACGAACCACGAGCGATATAATGATACAAACCATTATGAAAAAATTTCTGCGTATATTCGACGTTAATTAGCGATAACAAGCCGACGCGTCCACTCGTCATCCCAGTGATCGGATCTAGCTTAATCGCATGGTCTTATTGTAGCACCAGAACAAAGATTTTAGCCGCCGCAGACGTTCGTCACTCGATTGAGGTTGAAGACCTTTCATTCTGGTATTCAAACCGCGAGATTTACGGAAACTATGTACCTAAACCCAGTCGTTAGGTTGCAATGCTGAGAACTAATCAGGGTATAATAATTACCCTTTCTCGCCAACAATACCCCTATCTGTGTTAAACACAGTGTACTATACGTGCATGCATAAATTTAGTAATATTCCCATTATTGTCGCTAGGTGTATGTCTTTTACCTTCAAAATCCATTCCATCGACAATGCATCGACAAAACGTTCCTGGTCCCTTAATTTGGTGAATGTGGGTGAGAGAGGGAGCCGGTCCTCAAACTCGCTCAATAACCCAACCATCTGCTTAGTCGTCCCTAACGTACGCATGAGTAACACAGACCGCCAGTAAAGCGTGTATAAACTCACCGAGGTCGTCGGCGTGTGTCTGTAGGTTAATATCCTCACTCCGGGTGAGCTCTAAAAGTCCAGTCGGCTCGGGCGCAGACGAGGAAAGATTCAACTGGGTTATCGTCGGTTTTCTTAGTGGCTTGGTAGATTTCTTGGAGTCAACCAAAGCCAAGAGACGCTTCAAATGTTCAGCTGAGAAATCAGATACGCCAATATTAGTGAGCTCGGTCCGGTTCGATATAGCCTGACGTCCCCAGAATCAATACGTTAAACTCACAGATAGGCATTAACTCACCGTCCAAAGATCCGCCAACTTGTCAATCTCGTCCAACTCCACTATTTCCTCGTCCTTTTCTCCGTGCCAACTTATATTGCTCAGACTAACCACAAAGCTGGCTAATGTCGTCGCTCCCATCGCATCTCTCAATTCGGCCAACGCGCGCTCAAACATGCCTACATATGCACTCGAATCTTTACCTGAAGTATGTATGGACAACCTAGTCCAGTTTTGAGCTGGTGGTTCTAGACTAACACCAAGAAAACTCACTTGGCATGGACATCCCATCCCGAACGAGGCGGCTCCCTCGGCTTGAGATCTTTCCTCTATCTCACACGCTCAAGACTCAACACGGCGCAAACAGACCTCCCGATACGTCCAACACTCACATTGGGAATCACAAGCACCCCATCCTGGACACCAAAACTCAACGGCTCGTCGGGATGATCCACACAAGGATCGAGCGCGAAATGAAGCGCAGAATGGACGGCGTGGATTACTTCTTGAGTTGGTCTTTGGCGAGCTGGGTCCCACGCAATAGGATGTCGGGTAATGTTCTGGGTAAACAAGAGCACGGACGTAGGGAAGTTTTGACTGGCACTTTCGGCTTTCATGTTAGAGCCAGGCGGAGGTCCAATGAGCCCCCGAGAGATACGAGAAGCTGAGGGCCACCACCAATAAATTAGCCGAGACAGCAGACCACCCATAGCTCTAGCTTAAACGTACGATAGAACAGACAAAAGGCGGGTGGGGTTGGCCTCAAAAGCTTACTGATCTTATACGGTCCGACATCAGATGATCGCCATTGCTCAGTCAGCAAACCGACTCTTGCCAAGAACTCGGACAAAATAAAAGAAATTTAAAGAATGCTTAGTAAATGGTGTTATTATTTAAGGTCGTGAGTAGTCATATACATCTGGACACATGAAGCGGGGGTATAAAAATGATACTAGTAGAGGTCGAAAAATGGCGAAGGTTGAACAACATCATGTAAAGACCCAATGCAACAAAACATTAAAATTAAACAGTCTCCTTGCCCCATCTCCGTACTTCATCATCAGATTTGGTGTCTGGGTGGATTTGGATTTGTCCGCGCCATAATGCCGCAGATGATTTGGATGGATCCGTTCCAGCTGGATCCTCGAGCCTTCCTGGTTTAGGTGCCCATCCAGCTCCAACAGACGAGACGACAAGGGTAGGAACCATAGCCATCAACGAAGGGCTAAGAGCAATATCGTCAGTGGACATCACAACATGGGTAAAACGACAACACTTACAAAACACCAACATCTTCTTCGCCAGGGGCTCCCCGTTGCGAGCGGCTCTTGCGCACAAACGAGGATGCACGCATGCGTGCACCACGAACATGGGAAAAGGTTTGGAGTCGGTCGCGGACCTCGTTGATAGCAGGGTTCCAGCCTTCCTGCTCATTTTTCTCCTCGCGCTTGCGTTCCTCCTCGGCCGCCTGTTCGGCCTTTTCGGCCTTGGTAAGCTTGGGTGGAGCGTTGGGATCGCGCATGATACGGCAAGCAATAAAGAGGCGTTCAACGGGACCGTTGGGGATGCAACGAATAAGGAAACCAAGAGGAATAGAAACAAAACCAAGCGCAATAGACATGCCCCAATCGCGACCATTCATCGATGTGACCTGGAACGCAGCACCGCCAAAGAATACAATCAAAATCTGGATTGCGACCTCTGTAGCAAACGTGTTAGTCGCTAATCCCCAAGGCTCAACAACCCAAGCTTACCAAGCAAAGTGATGACAATAAAGTACCAGTTTTTCGTCAGGCCACGGAAAATGTTCTTATCGTTTGTCAAGCTCCTGCAGTTGACTGAATTGAAAATCTGGCAAAAGACAAAGGTGTTGAAGACCATCGTCGAGAGCTCGGCGTGCTGCTTTTCAGTGTGATAGTTCCAGAACTTGGGGCCCGCAAAGTGGAACAAGAGAACGATGAACGTCTGGTACACGGACTGGCCGAGGATCATCTTGCCCATATCGACAGAGAAGAGGGGCGCGGTCTTGCGATCGGGTAGGCGCTTGAGAAGTTCGGGAGAAGCAGGGTCGGTGGCGAGAGCAAGGGCGGCAAAAGTATCCATGATAATATTGATCCAGAGCAGCTGCACGGCAGTGAGAACAGACTCCTCCTGATCGCTGGAAACGGCGGAGATAAAAGTAATGAGGACGGCAGTAATGTTGACCGAGACCTGGAACTGGAGGAACTTGCGGACCGAGTCATTGACGCAGCGGCCCCACATAATGGCCGACACAATCGACGCAAAGTTATCGTCCATGAGAATAATGTCCGATGCCTCCTTGGCAATCTCCGTGCCTGCAATACCCATCGAGAACCCAACATTGGCGTGCTTGAGCGCAGGGCCGTCATTGGTACCATCACCAGTGACACCGACGATTTCGCCGAGACCCTTGAGCGTGTCGACCAGAATGCGCTTGTCTTCGGGGGACGAACGAGCCAGGACTTGGAGGCGAGGGACAATCTCGCGCCGCTCCTCAGGCGAAAGCCTGCGGAATACGGGTCCCTCCATGATGATACCGCCAGCCGTGAAAATACCGCACTGAGACGCAATCGAGCGAGCCGTGAGAACATTGTCGCCAGTACACATCTTGATCGTCACACCAGCGCCGTGGCACTTGGCAACAGCCTCCTTGACACCAGGGCGGAGAGGGTCCTCAATACCGACAATCCCAATGAGCGTCAACTGGTCGGCAATCATCTCGTAGGGTACCTCGTCCTCGGCGCCAGTATGACCCGCAGGTGGCCAGGATTCGAAATCGCGATAGGCAATAGCAAGGGTACGGAGCATCTGGTTGGCGTAGAAAATGATGGTGCGCGAAATGTTTTCCTCCTCGAGTTCGGTGATTTGAGCAGTCTCGATCGACTTGTCATCAGAGGGGGAGGAACCAGGGCGGCGGATGATGATATGCCGAGTGCAGAGCTTGGTAATAATTTCCGACGCGCCCTTGAGATAAAGCCGGTACCCGCCGCCAGGAATACGAACAACGACACCCATAGCCTTGCGCTCGCTGGAGAACGGAATCATTTGGACAATGTCTGCAGCCTGCCTAGTCTGTTGATACGGTGCCCAGTTGAGATCCTTGGCAAAGCGGAGGAGAGCTGTTTCAGTCTTGGACCCGACAAACTCTAGCTCGCCAGTCTCGGGGTTTCGATCTTCGAACGCCGTGGAGTTGACAGCAAGGGCCTCGTTGAACATGCTACGGAGCGGCTCGTGGATAATACTGTTGAGCTCGGCCATTTCGAGTGGGAAATCATCCTTATGGCGGCGGTTGCGGTGAGATCCGACTTCCTGGTCTTCCACGACCCGATCGACGTTTTGACGGCCCTCGTTCTCAGACAAATGCTTGACAAATTTGCAGTGAATGCCGACTGAGCCAGCAACGACAGACATGACGTTTTGAGTAAGAGTACCAGTCTTGTCTGTGCAAACAACGCTCGCGTTGGCCATGGTCTCGCAAGAGCCGAGGACACGGACGAGGAGGCGCTCCTTGGTCATGCGCTTAGTCGCAAAAGCGAGCGCGAGAGTAACGGCGAGCGGCAAGCCTTCGGGAACGGCCACGACGATCAAGGTGACGGAAATAATGAGAATCTGGACGAATGACATCGCCTTTTGGTTCGCCGTCCTAATCAAACAATCAGCCAAGGTAAAATGATGCTTACAGCGTCTGCTTACCTGTCGGGTTTAGTCTTGAGCTGGACAAAGAACTTGATCATGAGGGCGGTAAACAAAGCCAGGCCGGCCGCAGAACCGAGTTTCGCAATCAACTCGGCCAACGCATTCAGCTTCAACTGCAAAGGCGTGGTTTCGGCATCACCGGTCAAGGCTAGAAAACAGTCAAAACGAGCCAATCAAGCGAGCCAGGTTACTTACCAGCAAGAATGCGCCCATTGAACGACTTGGGACCGATAGCAATGACGACATACTGGCCAACACCCTCCAGAACCTTGGAACCAGAGACCACAAAGCAATCAAGTTTGGCCCTTTCACCCTGCTTGAGACCCTTGACTTCCGCCAGGCACTCTTCGTAAGAAACCTTCTTAATAGCATCCGATTCACCAGTAGCCCCAGACTCATCGCAGCGCACGTTGTGCCCACGCAGGAAGACACCGTCGCAAGGGATAATTTCACCAGGTTCTAGAAGCGCAATATCCCCAACCATAACCTCCTACGTAATTGGCGCGTGTGTTAGTAGGAATTAATTGTTGATCACTATAACTTGCCTTGACGTTGATAACCTGCTCCTTGCCGTCACGAATGACCTTGACGCCGCGATCCTCCTTCTTGTCATTGAGCTTGCGGAATTGGCGTTCTTTTTGCCAGTCGTTGAGAGAACCGACGATTACGACGATGAGAATCGCAATCATAATCGCAACACCTTCGACCCAATCTAGAAAATACGTCAGGGCGGCACCAAATTAGGAAAATTCACAGGACTAACCGACGCGAGGCGCTGTGCACATATTGACGCCATCGTCACACAGGACTTGCTCGGGTGGCGTGCCAAAATCCGAGTACAGGCCAAGCGCAAGTGAAATGACAGCGGCAATCGACAAAAGAACCTGATTTCCAAATCGAGTTAGCGATGAAACGGAAGATTGGAAGCGAACGTACCAAGACTTTGTCCTTGAGAGCCAACCACATCAATAATAATAAACTCTTGCTTTTTCGAGAAGGCATAACATTGATACCATATACACGCCGCCTGTCATCGAGGGTGGCACGTGTTTGGGGAGAATCACCGCCGGCCCCCGCGCCGCCGCCGTCGCCTTTTTCAGGGTCATGTCGTTGGCCGGGCTCTGAATATTGCCAACTTCTGAGGCCGAGGTTGGGGTCGGTACCAAGGCCACGCAGGAGCCCCTCGATTCCACCTATGCCCTGGAGACTGTGGAGGCTCTTGGGATCGACCAATGATGCGAGTACCAGCGGGCGCTGCTCAAAGGGGGCAGGATCGGTGGTATCGGCGGTAGGGTCAATGTGTTGTGGGGCTGCATCCTCAGACTCTTCAGAGTTTTTCGACTTTTTCTGGTATATTGGTTAGTCATGGGCGCCAAATGAATGATACAAACCGACCTTGTCGGAAAGCAGAGTCGCTGCGGCGGTCGTGCCCGTGGGAGTTGGAGACAGCTGGTGCTCGTGCTTCTCGTCTGGAATGGTGGTTGTGACCGAGGCTACACTGGTCTTGCGGCCGTGCTTGGAGCTGCCGGGCTGGAGAAGAGAGGATTTTCCGCCGTTTGGGCCCGCATCTGGCTCATTGTCTCTGAGTGCTCGACTGTCGCCCCAAGGCCCACTACTGTGGTTGGATAGTGTGGGACTGGGGGGTGCCGATGAGGAAGATGCATTGGGAGAACCAGGTTGGGCGGTGAGGAAGGATGGGTCCGATGGGGAGCGCACGTGTGTGGGTTCTGGGGCCTGGACACTCGAGTCGTCCGTAGTGACGATGGTCGGCAAAACAGGCTTGCTGGCCATGATGCCGGTTGATATAGTGGGTCTACGTAAGGCTACGATACGTGAGCCATAGGAATAGTAACAATGCCGGCACTTACCTCCGGACTTCGCGCAGTTGAGCGCACTCGAGGTGGACGTTGAGATGCCGTTACTCGAGTCGCTGCTTTATGCGAAAGAGTAAAAAGCCCCGTGTTGAAAGAAAAGTCTTTTGGAATACACTGCCTTGCCAAGTGCAAACCAGGCCCAAACCCTGACATATCCCGTGGCCATCCGGGATTTCCGCCGGATTTCCCCCTGGTTTTGTGCCAAGCCCTTGGGGCCATCATCATGCCATGCGCCGTAATGAGCGCACTCCCTCTACTCTATGACGCCCCTAACTCACGTCTACGTCTCAGATCAACAATACACAGACGCATGATGCGTGTCCACCACGCCGCTCCCTGCGTGAGCTTGATCGCTTCGATGTCTTGGTGCCGCGTTGCATCCACACTCCACCTTCGAGCCCCAACACTTGCGCATATAGTGACAAATTTGCCGTCTAGATCCGCAAACCGATCTGCACCTCGACCATCGCCTGGCCACCGAGCACTATCCCACCTTGGCGGGTATCATCTGTGGCTTCTAGAACTGCGCCACATCCCATTATTATTCACACTCAACCATGAACAAAGAAATTAACCCACAACGGGGCTAACCCAACAATAACTGTTTCGCCCATGCTTTGGAGCATAATCCCAACTCAAGGATTCTCGCGATTGCCTCCAAGTCGCCACCGGTATTACGAAACTTCCTTACAGTGCCCGCCCTGGCACCATTCTACGTAGAAAATGCGCAGCTACGTGGCTTGTGAAGTTTGCCTGGGCTAGCTCAGCGTTGTCGGCTAAGCACATCGGGATAGGTCACGTGATCGGCTTATCGGCCACGGATAACCGCTTCCCGTATACATGAGGCACTCCTATGCTCTCTAGTCGGTCGCACATAGCACAATCCGGTGACAACCACAGCATTTATAACAACTCCTGTACGATGAGAGCTGCGGACGAGCACACCAGGTGTTGATCCTCCACAACGACGCGAATTTCAGACAGCGGAGCAAACATCCTGACACATTGGTCAACCATAAGCACCTGGTCCACAGCATTACATTTACGCTTCCGGCTCTACTTAATTCCAACAAATTACATCCCCTTCTCACTCTGGTGTGCGGAACAGCCTGGGCCCCGCCGCCACACACGAGTAATTCTAGCCTGATATAGCCCATCGAATCACGCGTCGGGGGACTCAAAAACACGATGCATTTGGGCTGAGACAGCCCGTGAAGTCAAGGAGACCAGGAAATGTGCTGGTAATTTTCGCGTTATTTCATCTGGTTGCCCTGGATTCTGTTTCTTAAATTCTGGACACATTCGTCACGGGCTCTCCTCATGGCATCCTCATGATACTGCGGCATCCATGTCTAGTTTTACGTCTCCTATCGGACAGTAATGACGATTAGGGTACGGGCTACGGGCAGAGGCGCCCTAAAGTCGGCCACAGTTCAGCCGCACTTTCCTCGGTATGTAAAACATTGCAATGGGCGCCAAGCCGGGCCCCCACATGTAACTCTGACAACTACTGTATATATATCACTAGATTCAGCACATTTCTACTATATTGTGATGGTACTCCCCGTTAATGCCGTGCGACACATCCCTCATCCTTACTCTTCCAATAATGGTAAGATACCGGATCTCGTCTGCATGTATGCACGTGAAGGAACCATGAGCGATTTCCTAGAGCCGAGCTCTTCTAAGATTTCTAGAAAAACGAGCTGAAATAGCCAACAGCCGCATCTCAGACTCAGAACATCTCTACCCCGGGCCGCCGGCTCAGAAAAATCGCACGACGGACGCCGTCGTCGCTCGGGATTTTACCGAATTTCCGTTTCAGTCAAATAGATCTAGAGCGCTTGGCTAAACAACACCCAACCGGCAACACCAAACTAGCTAATATAATTCCTAAACCGAACTAGGCCAGACTCCGGGATTCAAGCTGGTGTTGTCAAGTTAACCTCTTCGGATTGTTCCTGATCAAAGAGAGCACCGCCTTGACGCGCCAGGTCTATCCAGTTACGCTCTCCCACGGATCACGTGCGGCGTCTAGCCTATATGCGATGCGCACCTTGACGTAGGCGGAGATTGGGGCGCGCATTTCGCGCCAGGGAGACAGGGATTGTTGAGATAGCAGATTTTGCTCGGATAAGTCTTGGTTTGAGTTGGGGCAACCTTCGATGCGGGGCCCGTAAGCATTGCATTGCACTTGTTCATCCACCTGTCAATCTCCAGGATCTACATTAGTCGACGCCCGATCGTGTTTACCCATTAGTTTCTATATATAGAGAATGAAAAATGGTTATTGGTCACATGCATCGCGCTAAATGCTTTGAGGCGTGTTTACGGCCAGTCATGAGATTAGCGAGCACGATAGCAGCGCTACTCAGATTTGTAGGGCCTCGTGGACCAACACGAGTCCAATGAGATAAGATGTGGCTGATTGTGGTTCGACTTTGTGGCGACGAACTCAACTGCAGTGCCTTCATCAACACGAAACGTTGGATACTGTGCTTGAAAGGCCACAGGGGGTAAGACATGGTATGCACAAGCCATGTTGACCATAAACAGGGGGCTAACTCCGTAGTTTTCGCGTGGACCCTCCATTTAGGGGCTCGCAGGATCAAATACTTGGGAACCAAGCCATTTAACCAATCGGCCGCCGGGAAGCAACCATTGACAGTTTAATTTTGAGGCCGAAGGACACCGAAGCATTACCGAAAGGTCGTGGTTTGGGCTCTTTGCACAGCAAAGGCACTCATCGGACCGTGAATTATCAGCGAGGCAAGCCTGGGAACAGGGAAGACGGTGGAATGGAAGGTTGCTGCGCATTTTAAGACAATAGGACGTAGTGCTAGTCATTACACGATTCCGCTCGGTTCGAGCATTGCAGAGGCAGTTACAGAGAGCTCGCGGACCACCCCGCGCGGAAGGATGCGAGGGCAGCAATGAGGCCAAAGAAGTTGACCCAGGTCTGAGATTTGGGAGAAGCATTATATGAGTCTTTCGAACATTCTCCGCGCACAATTTGCTCACCTCGTTTCCAAAGAGACCTTTCTCGAGTGACCTGGGGAGAGCATAGCTTATAAATAAGTCCGCCCTTATATCGAATCGTTGGATCCCCACATACCAGTGCAATGCCAGAGGGAAGTTACCAATGTTCACTAATAGCTGATTCCACAATGCAGACTTGCGTTTTACCAGCACTCGGTTTGTTGTAGCCTCGCTGGAAACTTCACCGCCTTTGCGAGCAGCTCGTACTGCACGCTCATCTTGAGCCAAGAGCTTCATGTCCTCGCGCAGATGTCCGAACTGCAAGACGATATATAGCGCCCAAATGCGGCACGACCACATCGCAAGTTTACCCGAGGTGCGTGGGGAGATTCGAATGATCGATTGACTCCCAAGATAGTACGCATGCTCGAGAGGATAATAAGCAAGCATAGCAAGAGCCTGCAACCGTTCAATATTCAGGAGTTTTCGAGTTTGGGGTTGGGATCGTTCCAGGGAACTCAGCCATTGGATGATGGGCAGCAACCCTGGTCAATGTGAGTCGACGCCCATCTCCGAAAAAAATAGGAACATGTTCCCACCCCAAAAATTCGACAATGTCCTCGCATTCGAGATATTTGACCCAAGTTTAGTCAAAGCAGTTGCGGCAAAGCTCTCGGCTGATTTGGTTTTGCCAGCTTTGTGTTGTAGTTGTGCCCTAAGTAAAAAGTATGGTGCAAGCAGTTTGCACGTGTATTGAATAACCTATATAACGACTTTGTAAATGACGATAGGTAAACGAATGGCCCATAAGGCTGACCATAAAAAACTTGCTATCCGCGTTCAAATCATGGGAGCATCAGAAGTGGCGGCCTAGTAATAATTCTAGTACCTACTCGCTACCAGACCAGGTTGATAAATATCGGACTGCATGGTCGATGTGTTTGTGCGGGGGAATATGGCTCCCAACAGAGCCCAATAAGATATCTCCCAGACGTGCCATATTCATAGATTTAGCGGGTCCAGAGGCCATTCTAGTATTCAAAAATCAAGCTTAGAAATTTTCGAGGAAAGAGTAGGAGAGCAGGTTGCAGCTGTACGGGGCAAGCGGACTCAATGAAATAACCGGGAAACGGGGACGGGCATAAGCGGTCAATCCCCCGGACCCGAATCCTTTCACATGACCGTGGTCCTTACTAGTCCCGTGACAGTTGAGTACATAAGCATCTCGTCGCCAAAACTTTTTTTCTTTGAACAATAAACGAGTAAGTCGGGAGTCCTAAATTTTATTGATAATAATCTAATTATTTTTTGATAGGGACACAATAGTTCGGGCTCGTTTGAGCTTTCCGTTTGCGAGCCCGCGTTCCCGTCTTCGAGAGGGAACCAAGGCGAGACCCTCGGGTCTCGTTGCGTCCTGGTCTTGTGTGTTGGGATTTCCATTCGTACTCTAGTGCATATCCACGAGGTGTCCGGTCTACTGGCGCGCCCATGAAGAGTGTGCGTCTGGAGGAGGGAGTCTTGCCTCAAGATCGAGTCGTACATTGTCCTTCTGGGGTGCTACTTGTTCATATTTTTCATGATTATAGAATCTTAATCATCGGACCCTAAAGTTTCAAAACTGGACTCGCGATCGATCCCCGTGTTGGGCAGCTATAGTTATACATCTTGCGACGGTCAAAACACTTCCAAGTCACTGGTACTCAATAGAAAGCATGTGGAACGTTTTCTATTTATGTACTATATGATATGATATTATGATTCACAGTCATCTTGACAGGAGTGGAGCGTTGAAAGTATAGAACAAGATCCGAGTAGAACATGTTTCGCAAAGCTCGGCCGACTTGCAATTCATATGACTCCGCGTGATTGTTGATTTTTTCCAAACAGAATGAACGCCTTGCTTCCATTGAGATCTATTTCTCAGTGGCGCTTGGGGTGACCTATCTACTACCTTTGCGTGCATGTATAGGTAAAATATGTGAATTTATCCGGTACGGCATTTGCAAGTCGATCACTACTTGATTAAGGTGCTAACCATCATATCCCCTGGCTAGTAGGATTCCTAGCATATGTTATAGTTGAATACGTCACAACGCTCCTAGGAAGAGAGCCGGAAGGGTGATGAGGATATGCAAGAGGTTCATGTTTGTGCACAGCGAGGGGGAACGCGTTCCACATTTCTCCGGGCAGCTTCGACTTCCTGTAAAAATAGAAGGCTAAAAGAGCACTGAAATAGTTTAGGTCACGACAGGATGGCGATGTATATGTATGGAAATGGACAAGACAAGCTAATTTCGAAAACCAAACTAGGATTGATGCAAATCTATAAGTTCGTTTGTTCATGCCATCGCCTTCATCTCGTTTGTATAGATGAAACCAGCCAGGCTAGGTAGAAGTTGCTCGTGACTCATGCTGTTGTAACCAGCTTGAAATTATCTCCTTCATCTGCCTATTGAATTGCGCTCGCCAAAAGTGATCTGCTCCTGGCACCATTCTGATTTCGATGGCGGCGCCTGGCGTGGTCTGGGTTGTCTGAAGGTTATTAGTCCATATCTGATAGTTGTCGCTAGAAGTGAATTGGTCTTTGTCCCCATAAATAATTAGAATGTGTGCTTGCGGATTACGGACAAGCTGAGAAAGTTGTTCTCGGTAGGTGGAGCCATGGAAAAACGTGAGTAGAGGGAGAGGTGACAATGGATAGGACAAGAGCACATGGTAAGTTCGCATTGGTGAGGGGAGGACAGGATGACATGACGCAAGCAAAGATCCGTGAGAGTACCCCTGAAGAGTACGTACGAGATGCACATGTGAATAGGTACGATCAGTGTTGGTGAGAAATTCGAGACGCACCAGGATGACTACACATTCAACATTCCCAACCTTGTTCACGCACCACTGCGTTAGTTCTTCTAGATCCGCTGCCTCTGATTTCCCAGAAAACGATGCGCTTCCTGTCGAGTTGCCTACCGAACGAGCATTCGGAACAAATACGTGCGCGGCAAAGTCGGTGTTTAGAGTCATCGCGAGGCTGATGAGTACACTTCAAAAAGTGCCAATGTTACGCTCAATGGGCTAATTTGTCTTTGGGCGAGTTACTCACGGATCATCTTTGCACCCTCCCAACCAGGACCAAGGGTGGCATAAAACAACGACCCGTTGTGGGGTTGGGCCCTGTGTACCCGTTGGCATACCATAGACATCAATTTCCAGAGTATGTCCAGCTGACAGGGGTACCACTATGGTCTCTAGAGTACCACAATCTTGTTCGCTCATAAAGTTGATTGAGGATTTGATGCGCGCGTAGAAGCACGAATGTCGCCAAGATCAAAGTCACAGATATTGGTAATTTGATCTGAGGAGGGGTGACCGGGGTCCAATGATGCGCCGCTCGAAACTTCTTGGACAGAATGGTTAAGTCGCTCAGCTACCGACGATGATTCGGCTGGCACCGGGGTTTTTATACTTTATTCGGGCTCCAAGTTGCCTTCAACCATAACCCCGCCCCTTTTCTCTTTCTGAGGACATGTCTTACACTGCCGTCCCCCACGGATCTTATTCCCTTCCCGATGGGGTTTACACCAACCAGCTAATGTCCTATAGCTTAAAGGAGGACATCGAGCTTACTCCAGTCGGCCCACCTCACGCTCATTCTGATCAGTCTCATTCAACTCATCTCCCCGAACACAAGTTGTCTGCGGTCCAATTGGCTCATAAAGATGAATTCAAGCAAAACACCACCCATGGGCGTGCGCGCAAGATCCTCCGAAACATTTGGCTCACTGCATTTCTACCCTGCATTGCATTTGCTTATATTTCATTCTGTTACGCTGCTGCAACTCGCGTTGTCCCTGTTCGCGTCTATATGGTTGATGAGCCCGAGAATCACCTCTGTGAGTTGATCGGAACCAATGTATCGAGGCTTGTGTATTAACAATGTTACGTTGGGAACTTCAAGCTGCGATCAAGGCAGGTGTCACAACGATTAATATTATTATCATCGCGCTCGCTCTCTTGCCTCTCAAGTCGCTTATTGATGATCTTAAGGCAGGTATAAAATTACATTCGTCTTCGAGCTGAACTAACACTGAAATTTCCAGGGCGAAGAGTTTTTTAGGATGCTTCAGAACACCAAAAATGGGGTTCCTATAAAAGCTGTTAATAATGTTTCAACTCCATCGCATTCTTACATTAGGGGTTGTCTGGCTGTAGCCCAGAACCACGCCTCTAGTAAGTTTTATCACGGTTGACAGAGGCCATATATCTTAGCGAAATTCAGGATACTATGTCGGAGCCATTGTATCAGCTATTGCGGCTGCATTGATATCCTCCTTGGCTCCTGCAGCCCGTAAGTGCAGTCATTCATACTTTCAAAGACATTCAGCTCAGAGTATTGTATAGTATCGGTTGGCGTACTGGTCGTAGATGACGATATAACAGCTTTTCGCGTGGGAGCCGTAGCCAGTGACAGCGTTATTGTGTAGGTTCCACAGTCCAACGCTCTTTAGCTTCATTCTAACAGTACCTCAGCTCTACCGTCTTTCAAGTCCAAAATAACAGGCGGTTCACCGCGAGAGCCAGCGAGGCGGCTTCAATGGGGTGGGTTCAATCAGTTCTAGGTGAGCATATTTTTACCTTGCTACTAACTCGAGCTAAGGGTACGAATGCTGCCTAGGTGTAGAAATGTCCTTTGAGGCTACCTCGCCACGTTATGCTGTTCCAGTGCCGCTTGATCTCGATGTTACCTCTCGCGCTCGTTATATTACTGATGTGGTAGTCATGGATCCGGTGTGCAATTGGACCGTCCCAGATCCCCCTCTTGTACCACCCACAAACGCTTCTAGCTTTACTGCAACAGTCAACGTATCGCTGCCCACTTTCGGTGTAGGCACAGACCTACCGGTAACCACATTCCGTGCGTGGCAGGATAGGTGGTTAGCGATACTTGGCTAATTGATGCATTCTACAGAATTCAGTTCCAACATCAAGTCGCTAAAGGTCTTCAGTGAAGACTCTACTCGCGAATTGTTCAATTTGACTACCAAGGACCCGCCTATCCAAGGAACAATGGGTTGGGTCATGATGCATTGCACGAGTTGCGACCCCAAGAAATCATTTGCGCTTGACGAGTCGGTGATCGACTTTTCCGGTATCCCGTATCAAGAGTACACCGGCCCTGCTTTCCTGGGTAATGGGACACAAACGGCGCGGTTTAGTATTCTCTTATGTAACCCAAGGGCGTCGATTGAAACTAGGGAAGTGCGACTGGACGGGTCTGGAAAGATTCAAGTAATGGAGAGCAGTGGGTTGCCACGGCAAGGAAATCTAAATACGGCGCAAACTAGGTTATTAGCCGGGAGGGTCAGTTGTCTCTGAATAGCTTGAAAGAATGAGGCTGACACACGATTTTAGGCACTTAGATCCTACCCTGAAGAATCTGTATGTTCGCTACTACTTTTCAGTATCCTTGCTTATTCCATTTGTTCCAGGGACCTGATTCGGGTTTTGACGGGATCGGCCAGAGTGGGCAAGTCCAATTATTCTTCGGGAACGTGGATAATTCGACTACCACTCCTGTGCTGAAGCCCCGCTCGATCGAGGATATCACACAAGGATATATCGTAGCCCAACAAGCAGCGATGCGCTCCTACCTGTCTGGCAGAATGGCTTCAGCATACGTACCGGGGCGCGCCCAAAAGATGAAGCTGGTTTTCACGAGTTCGTTGCCTCAGGTCATCGTTTCAACAGTCCTGTTCGCTTTCGTCGCGCTTTTCATCAATATATGCCATCTTAGGTCAGAGACGGATCAGTTTACACTGTTCTCTGTCTCTGCGGCGCTGGCACGCTCGAACATCGGTGGTGTGTGCGAGGATGTACGTTACGCGGACCATAGGCGGGGGGCGTTACGGGAGGACGTCGCGTTGCAGACACTCGAGAACAAACGGATTCGCCTCACGAACACTGGTAGCCCCGGGCATTCGTTACACATGGAGTAATGTAAATTTATTGGTTATAATATGGCGTTGCGACGTCAAACCTTTCCGTGATTTTTGTACTCCTGGTATCTGATACGCCTCGGGTGTTTTGTGAACACCATTGCCCTTTTATGACCTTTGTTGCCTCCTACTCTGGCATTAGTCCAGTTTCGTTATTGGTGCCACATAATACATTGTACATGTAGAATCACATTCACCCGCATGGCTATCCTAAATGTGTACGAGTACGACGAGTTCGACATTCTACACATCACTTGGGATGTATATGCGTGATAGTATCTTGAAACGGTGAGCCTCCGTAGATTTCCCGGTATGCCATGTCACAGTGTCCGGGGTCCTTCTCGTGCCCGAGTGGCTTTCGGTGCCTCTGCTTCGAATGATTTATTGAACATCAACGCGCCAAGCTTAGCAACAATATGTCAAATGCTTCTAGCGTCAGATGGAAGTTTGGCCCGACGTTGCATTGTTAAAAGCTTCGTGCGGATTTTGGGAGTGATTTGAACACTATGTTGTCTCGAGTGTTGTCGTTGTCTCTACTGGTAATTCATGGCGCAGGCGCTGCTAAAAGTACGTCCAAGATTGTAGGCCCATTTTGGACTGATACGAATCATTATTTTCCAGCATGGGCATCGATGCTTGTTCATGGTCCAGATCGCATTGCTGATATGTTGCCACACCGATCCCAGGCGGACGTCGCCATTGGCACGCCCCCTCAAAACACGTCGTTCATGATAGACACCACTTCGTATGCTTTATTTGCTCTCACCCCAGACTGTATTTTTTGCCCGACCGAAGGCATGTACGACCCAAGTTTTTCGTCATCTGCCAAGCCAGACGTAGGCAATTTTTTACCAAATTATTTTCAGAAACTTTCTAATATCTTTTCGTAGCCTGGCCTTGGGCACCTCGGGAGCGATATGTTCGGTGGGACTGGTGGAAATGAGACTCTCACCCTGGGTGGTCTTTTACAAGATGTCGGATCGCCCCTGAGTAAGTATCACTTTCAACTTTTCAGTGAAACGATATAAATTATTTCTGTAGTATTTATCGAAAATTTGTCTTCCAAGTTTGCTATTCGATTCACCGGAGGTGAGTTCGTTTCCTAACTATAGGAAAAGCTACATGTATGCTCAACTTTATTCATTTCAGGACACTTGGGGTTGTTTGTGCCCCAGCGGAACGAGACGCGGCGCGAGCAGAGTATATTGGTCCGCTTAGATCAGCAGGGTCAGCTCCTCGATCCTGTCTGGGGGTTACGTTTGGGTGGTGAAAACCCCCGGTTGACCATTGGTGCACTCGATCCAGAAGAGTATGAGGGCGAGATTAACTGGGTGCCAACCATAAACGATACAGCAATGGTACAAGTTGACGCCCTCAAGGGGTATAATGGAAATACAATCCCCCTCGATTACCCTGTCAGCGCATGGGTCGACACTCGTATGTATCATTTCATTGTCTAGATTTACACTGCACTGGAATATTGATCCAACTGTTAATAGTCAGCAAGAACATTTACCTACCAGACATCATGCCGTATATAATGAACGATTCACTGATTGGGCCCAACCAATTCATCAACATATATCCACCAGAGAACGAAACTTTTGGTGTCCTGTGTAATGGCACGCAAACCCCAGCCGTGGAATTTTCAGTTGAAATCAACGGTAAAATCGAATTACCAATAATTTTGGCGTGCCTCGCTGATTTGTCTCGGGAATTCAGGCGTCGACTATCCTGTGAATCAAACAGATTTGATTCGGCCTACGAGCATGATGGCCGCAACAGGGTACTGCAACGTTGGGGTTATGAAATCGACGACTGGTATTTCACTCGGGGTCACGTTCCTGAGGAGTGTTTATCTGTGAGCATGAGGTTCAAGTAGACGTCAAAAGCTCAAATAGGATCTTGCAGTGCATACCGATTTCCGACGGGAGATTGCCCAGGGTATTGGGGATTTGCTACTCCCAAAGGTGGCAAAACGCCGACATCCACACAAAAACCCAAGTCGACTCCGACGGATGCTAAAACATGCTTATCGTTCACAACCCCCAGTTCAACTCCTACTCCGACTATTGCGGTCAACAATGGTATTCCAAGTTCTGGGCAAAAATACAGCGTTTATAACCGGCCCAACGATGAATGGGTCACGCTACGAGGGGTAGACGACCTGCCACCGCTCAAGGTAGCTGGTGGGATATACGGGCTCGGAGAGTAATGGCTTGAGATAATATTATATTTCTTTAAATTGTAGTTAGAGTGTTTATCTTAAATGGCGTTTGTGGACACATTGTTGGTTTCACATGGCTGCTGACCAAATCCGGCTATTGCGCAAAGTGTCGAGAGCCGAACCGGAACATCTCATCTCAGTATTTACGTGCGGGACCATGCCAGCGACCATAAGAACTCCCATATCAAGCATCCGAATCACCCCCACACCCATCTTTCATTGCCATGGCTCAACAGGAAGAACTTACACCTTTTGGACACGCCCTCGCTGGAGCTTTGGGAGGTGTATTCAGTAACGCGTAAGTGTAGACGTAGCACGCCTAGTTCCAACCGAGCTCACAAGCTGTTTAGAGCGGTCTACCCCTTAGATACGTAAGTGCGACCGGAAAGCTGGGTTTGGTGACGAGGCTCACAATTTGCCAGTGCAAAGACAAGGATACAGGCAACCGAATCCTCCGACGTAGATAAGAAGGGAAAGAAGCGAGGTAGATCAGAGCGCCTGTCAATAATTCCACTTTTGCTTCGTATTTTGAAGGAAGAAGGCCTTAGAGGATGTTATGGAGGGTTCGCTGCAAGCATGGCCAATACCTTTTTCACCCGTGAGTCTACTTTGATGTCGTCATAGCACGGATCTTAACGTTCCACAGAATACGCCTACTTTTTCTTCTACAGTTTCGTCCGCACAGCGTATTTAAAACGTCTCTCCCGCAAACTGCCATCTGGAAAAATCCAGCAGCTTTCCACATCGATTGAGCTGTTGCTCGGAGCAGTCGCGGGCGCACTTGCCCAGATATTCACACTCCCCGTTTCGGTTATTGCGACTCGACAACAGCTTGGCAAGTCGAAAAACGCGGGTAATAGCAAGGCCAATTCTTTTGTTGAGGTTGGCCGAGAGATTGTGAAGGAGGATGGTGTTGCTGGTCTGTGGGCGGGTATCAAACCGAGCATGGTTCTCACAGTCAACCC
This sequence comes from Ceratobasidium theobromae, assembly GCA_037974915.1. Classification (NCBI taxonomy): domain Eukaryota; kingdom Fungi; phylum Basidiomycota; class Agaricomycetes; order Cantharellales; family Ceratobasidiaceae; genus Ceratobasidium; species Ceratobasidium theobromae. Next base: position 477,149 of record JBBBZN010000007.1, read on the forward strand.
TGCGATCACCTATGGCGCATTCGAGCGTATCAAGAGTGTTATCCTTGCTGGTAGCGAGTCTACAAAACTCACTCCAGGAAAATCATTCTTGGTTGGTGCGCTGTCGAAAACGCTTGCCACCGTGGTACGTAATGAATTGAGTTAATCAATCATTACAATCTAACCGGATATTTTATTAGGTAACTTATCCTTACATCATGGCCAAAGTTCGCCTGCAAGCGGGTAGTTCCTCTATCTCAGGGCCCGAGAGTCAGGACGCTGAATCGGACTCGGAGCTCCGTGATATACAAGGCGCAGAGGAAGGGAGCCTGACTGCTTCTTATGCTGAGGTCACGAAAAGCGGGCACGTCACCCAACCTCGTTTGTCTCAGCCGACCAAGTCCAAAAAGCCCCAACGAAGCGCCGTCGCCCTGTTGGCTAAGGTTTTACGTGAGGAAGGTGTGCTCGGCTGGTATCAGGTATGCTGTTTCAGATGTTGGCCATCAGTTTGGGCTATTCATTGACACTTTTCAGGGCATGAGCGCACAAATTATCAAGGCCGTGTTATCACAGGCGTTGTTGTTTATGCTGAAAGATCAGTTTGAACGTTATGCGCTGGTAATTATGCTACTGGTTCGAAAATTTCGCGCTTCAAAGGCGTAGAAAGGTTCCTTTAGTGTTGATCCGAACATGACTAAATGTGTATAATTGGGGATTCCCGGGGCACCCTACAGTAAATAGGGGGCAAGGGATGTAATTAGACGTTATCGCATCTTAACCAACTCTCGCCAACGCGGTTTGCTACACTAATTGGACTCGACTTTCGATCAAAACAAGTACCCACATAGTGAGCTTTTAGGCGCTTCTTTAACGCTCATGGTTAGCAGCTACAAGAACTTATCTGTGGGTGACGTATATTTTGCTCTGCGCCACCTGCCGGCAACCTAAGTTTCCTGAACCTTGTTCACAACGCGCGATGGAGGCATCATGTGATTGATCATTGGTCGCCACTGCACTGGCAGTAGTCTCAGTACACTAGCGACCTTACCTTCTTCAGACATCGACCTATTACACTCGACAGCTGCAAGCAAGCCAACGATTTCACTTGGATAGGCTACCAAAAACCTGGACAAGCCCGTTTAGGCGGAACATATCGATATGGAGTCCCAGTGTTTGGGTCCCAAGTAGTATGCCTTGAATTTTCAACATTTCACGCACTGGAATGAGCGGACCGCCCAAGCGAGAAGTCTCCGTCCCCGTAGCTCAAAGTCTTTAAAAAAGGCCATACACCTGGCCGGTGCCATCCGTTTCTACTTCACTCCTGGTTCAGGTCGTCATGATTGCACATGCTTATTACGATGAGAGCTCACAGGGGGTCGTTTACTGGGTCAGTTCTGAAACAAACGAGGCATTGCGTTATTCCGACTACGATAGTGATTCTGGAGAGTCTACTGGCTCGGGCGACACCCTGTTATCTTGCGAAATCTCTGGTTTGCGTGTTTGTTGGCTCTGCCTCGTTGTCTAGCCTGATTAGGATACTCTCTACTAGATTACTTTCACGAGGTCAACGGCAGGGTGTTTATCAATAACCCCAACGTACCTATGTGGTACCCAATTGACGAGCTCCGCCGATTGAGTCTTCGGCACGAGTTACTTAAACTTGTTTACGGGGGGAACCACTTTGGCCCAATTACCGAAGTATTACAAGCCCAACGAGCCTACCGCCCTCGCGTACTTGATATTGGCACTCGAAGTGGAGTATGGTATGTATTTGATAAACGTCATTGTGTGCAAGCTAAAACAACGCTTTGCGCGCGGCTATTCGGGTTAAAAGGGTTCAGGAGATGTCCAAGGAGTTTCCGCATGCCCAATTCCTCAGTGTGGATGTAGCGCCCATCGTTGACCACATCCCAAGGGCAAATATCGCATTCGAAGTCTACGACCTGGCGAGCAGAATTTTGGAAGCTGACGAATCGTTTGACTTAGTAAGGATAGAGCATGTAACTGAAATCGTGCGTCAATGTTAGCCTAGTAACTTATGTTGTTATTACCAACTCACAATTACCTGGTAACTTTAGATAAAGGATATTCCCGGTATCCTGAAAGAAGCACAGCGGGTGTTAAGGCCGGGTGGACTGCTCCTTGCCATAGAGTCTGAAACTATGCTCTATGAAAGCCATGACACCAATCGACCGTCCATGAGCTCAACCCCACTTACATGGAGAGCGACTAGTGCCTTGCATTGCGCCCTAGCTGCTCAAGGGGTAGAGGTGAACGCTTATCGGCTCTTAGAGCAGTGGCTGTCCTCTGGGTTGAACCTATGGGCTGGGGACCAGCTACCGTTTGAATATACCAGCTCAGGTGTCAAGATAGTTCATGCTGGGGGATGGGATTCGGACGCCAAGCGGCAGGAGATTCGGCTGATACTGGCACAATATGGCACAATATGTTGGAGGAGCTTAACGGCGGTTCTTGCCACGCTAGGGCTCAGTGAAGGTGACGTGCAGGAGCTTGTGGATGGTGCAGTCAGGGAGCTCAAAGATCCTCGTACCACCTATGCACTCAAGTTTCACCATGTTTTTGCTCGAAAAACACGCATGTCACGAATAGGTTTGGGTGATTTACTTCAAGCTTGTGGTTAGTTTTGTCGATATTTTATTCCTGATGTCTATTTGCACTTTCCTGTTTTTCGTATGCTTCTACTGCACCCACGCTCTCAATATACTTCTGTTGCAGCAATGCATATATTATGTAAATCTTGGGGTAAGAGGTGCAATTATGTTCGGGTGCTAGTAGGCCTCACTGTTCAAGACTTTAAGACTTCATGGCTTTTTGTAATGTCTAAGTTTCATTGTTAATTAATGTTCTGATTTGGTGGCAGCCAGCTGGACGCTTACCTTTTCCATCTCATCGAAATCCTTTGTTTCGACTCGAAGAATCGGGTGGTGTAGTGCTTTCTCTATGGCGTTCATTTCCTGCCAGGATCTTTTGTCATGGACAAAGTTTATAGCAATCCCCTTGCGCCCGAAGCGCCCAGTTCGACCTATACACGAGTCAGACCGCTTCAAGAAGGGAGGAAGAACGGCGGCAACCTATGCGGTGTAGGTATGTTTCGGGGTCGGGCTTCCCGTCCACAGTAAGCGGCATATCATAATTGACAACCATGTTTACTTGAAGAATGTCGATGCCGCGCGAGACAACGTTCGTTGTAATAAGAACTTTTGACTTCCCATCCCTAAAATCGTCAATTGTTGCATCCCGTTCGGCAGCATCTTTGGCACCATGCAGGGAAGAAACTTGGTGTCCTTCTGCGGTCATTCGACGAGCAATTTGGTCGGCAACCTCGCGACGCTAATCAGGGTTATTTAGTGCACGCTCTTGGTCAGGAAATAAGGACTTACTTTGCAAAAGATTATGCTCTGACCAATGGTGAGTAGGCTGTACAAGTCGACCAAGACGTCATATTTATGGTCTTCGTTTTCGCAGTCCATATAGAATTGTTTAATGCCTTCTACTGACAGTTCTTCCTCCTTGAGCTTTATCTCGTTTGCAGATGGCGCAAATTTAGATGCAAATGTCCTGACATGCCCAGGGAAAGTCGCGCTGAACAAGACAATTTGGCAAGTCCTAGGCATGGCGCTATTAGAGTAAATGGTGAATATGAGCGGGCCAAAAACACTCTCTTTGCTTACTTCTTTACGCGCAATGTTTGTTCTCCTAAACCTTGTTGGTCCAACATATTGTCTGCTTCATCGAGCACAAACACACGGACCCCCAAAACATTGATAATCTTCCTTCTGATCATATCTGCCATAGTCCCTGGCGTCCCGACTATGATTTGCGCCTGCATTTGGGCGTCGCGAGGAGAGTCCTTAATGGCGAAGCCTGTTGTGACTTTGGTAAATTTGCCCATCTCCGTCACTACATCCATGATTTGGCGGGCAAGCTCCCGCGAAGGAGCGAGGCATACAGCCTGCATACCTCCGGAAGTCAGGTCTAGCAAGTCATTGAGTATGGCGCGCACGCACCTGTGTTGCGGGGTTGCTCTCATCGACACGGCTGAGCATGGTAAGCACAAACGCAGCAGTTTTTCCAGTTCCGGATTGTGATTGACCAATCATATTTCGTGGCCTGATTGGGTACATAAGTTATGGATTTGGCGGAAAGTAAAATGTACGTGCGGATTCTGGAGAAGCAAGGGTAAAGCACGTTCCTGGATCTTCGAAGGTCGTTGAAACTTCATTGAATAGATCCCTTTCAACAAGTTCTCGTGGCTGACCATGAAGTGAATTACCTGGCTTTTGTGGAACCAATCGATGTGACTTACAGGCCAAGTTCTTCAAAAGTTTTGATGCTATAGAGGGGTGAATTCGGATCTGCTTGTTGATCGGCAAGGGTAACCTAAATCTCAAAGCCATTGGAACTGGGCTGTGAGGGGTATTAAAATAACACCTACGGCCACTTCATAGGTTGATTTGAGCAAGTTCGTGACGGAGTCTGTGCCCATATCCGCTACTTTCGAAGTAATATTATCTACGGCTTCATCTATATTTTAGAGGTAAATGTCCGGGTAAAATTTGAGACAGCTAATCAAAAACATACCATTTGCCTTGTCCTTTGTTTCCTCTTTGGCTGGGGCAGAGTCGATCCATCCTTCTTCATCCTTGGTAATGGTACTCATGTTTCGATAGGTAGGACGGGGTGGATCTCGAACAATGTGTCTTTAGTGCAATCACGTTGAGGTGGTTCTGGATTCAGGGATTACGTAATACTAGCGTCAATTCCCCCACCTCGAGCCTGTTCAAGCAACCACCAAGAATGAGCTCCGGACACAACGCTCACAATTTTCATTTGCTGGGGGACAAAAAGGACACCAGCGATGCTGCTGTTGGACTCGATTATAAGGACCTTCACAAGCACCGAATTATCGTTCCCCAACGAGTCCGCCAATTAGGAAACTACGAATTTGTTGTGCGATTTGTTGGAGCAGGACTAAGCAGTGAGTAAAAATGGCTCATTTTGTATTTTTTATTCACATTAGTTCTAGATATGTTCAGCTCCGCCTTGACCAACCCCATCGATGTGTAAGACAAACCATTTAAGAACGCTTCTCTAAGAGCAGCTGAGCCAACGCACAGATGGTTGTGTTATACCGAATAGTATCAAAGTACGTTTGCAATTGCAAGTGCTACTCGGTTCACTTTTATGTCCCTATTAGGTACGCCAGCAACTTCAAACCGACAGTATGTGCCATTTTCGCGCCGGTAGCATGTGTCTGAAATTAATTTGATTCAGAACCCACTTCTGGATCCTTTCTCAATGTGGGCCGAAAGATGGTCATATCGGAAGGGCCGTTATCCCTTATGAACGGCGTGAGAGCTAGCATGCTACGGGAAGGAATATACGCCACTATTCGCTTAGGAACCTATGAGACACATAAGGATTTGTGAGTATGCCTGCTACCAAGGATGGCGGAATTAAAGCGTTACCTACACCCCAGCTTGCATGAGTTATCAAACGGATTTCTCACAAGGGAGGGGATCCCCTTGAAAGCTCTTTCAGGGTTATTATCTGGAGCCATTGGGGCAGCAATAGCCAATCCCACCGATCTAATCAAGAGTAGCGTATTAATCCATCTAATTTAATTCGCCAAGTCGCTCATCGTCTACTTACCATAGTTCGGATGCAAGCCTATCATAAGTCTCCTCTCCCACAGTACTCCACTATACCATCGGCTCTTAGATCTGTCTACAATGAAGGAGGCGGCACATTTTCAGGGGGTTTACGCTCACTTTGGCGCGGGACCTCTGCTACTGTCTCTCGCGGCGCAATAATCACGGTTGCACAAATAGGTTCCTATGACCACTTTAAGCAACTAATGAAGAGTCGCGAGATCATGTACGAAGGTGTACCCCTTCACCTGACTTCAAGTTTGTTTGCTGGGTAGGTAGCCAATTGCTGGAGTTGCTACATCTAATAGTTCTTCGTAGTTTAGTATGCTCGATTGCGTCCAATCCTGTGGGTACGTAACAATAACTAATGTTGCCTCTCTTCTCACAAGCGATTAGATGTCGTTAAAGTGCGACTGATGAACGATCATACACGCATTTATAATGGCGTCTTTGACTGCATCCGAAAAACACTACATAATGAAGGGTTTTTTGCGTATTACAAGGTTAGCCCGCCCGCATTTACTTCCAATTATATCCTAAAACTACTACCGTCAGGGATTTGGAATGTGCTGGATTCGGGTAGGTTATCTCGTTTATTGCCAGGTGACCCATTATAACCTTTTGGTCCAGATCGGATCGCACACAACCCTTACTCTGCTACTTTACGAGCAGTTGCGTGCTTGGGCTGGAGTTCGACCGCTATGACGGAACTTGCATTGCTATCATGTACTTGGGTGTAACAATCCGATGGCTGGTAGAAAACTAGAAAAAAACTCTCCCGGCTAGGCTCGAACTAGCAGCCTTCTGATTTGTCAGCGGTAACAGTCAGACGCGCCACCTATTGCGCCACGGAAGATTAATTAAATCTAGGCTAGAGTGGCTACGTCCTCAAGTAAAGAATGTATATGTAAACGATATGTATACCGTACAACCCCCAGAAGTAAAACACATTTTGGAGATCTCCTTCTAACTCAACGGTCTGCAACCCACACAACCTGTTCTGTTGCTGACCTAAACACCTCGCATATATGTGCATTATATTAAATTTTTGTATTATTTTGCTTCATTCTGGGGGAGATATGCTAGAATGAAATTTGGGGGGTTTTGATGTCTAACCCCCAGAAGTGGAACACAGTCCCAATAAGTGACTTCCAGCCCCTAGATCACTCACAGTGGCTACAGGGTAGTCAGAGATCCTGTATATATGTATTTAACTTAAAAAAACAACTATTTAAATAAAAAATACTCCCAGACCATTGAGAAATCTGATCAGGTTGCCATCAGGGACAACAAAAGTTGAAAGTACAATTATCAAGGAGTCACATGCTAATTTAGATACCAGAAATTGCCCTATATGCTTGTTTAATGTTCATAAGGTGTATGGTAGGACAATAGAAACTCTTTACCTGGCAAAAAGATTACCAAAGTATTCAGGTGGGTGTGTCACATGTGGAAAGCACCCCCACAAATGTTAGAGTAATATAGCAGAGGTAAGGGAATAATTGTAATTGTAGTATCCAAAGTGTTTAGGGCAATCTTAAGGATAAATTTGCTGATTCGGGGAGCTAGATATAGCAGATATAGGCACCTAGCCTAGAATAAATTCAATGATGTAGATTTTGCCTCAGCAAGAAAATCTCCCCTCCACTAAGCTCCAATTTCTCCTATATCACTCTAAAGATGCATATATATATGTGAGCTGTAGCATAACATTATATGGGCCAATTTGGGACCCCAAAGATCCCAAGAAAAACAATGAAAAGGTGCTTGTTCTGCTTCCAGGGGGAATTTCACTTCTGGGGGTCCTACGGTAAACAAAAGCTACATTACAATATGCGTTTGCCATGCCATACTGTCCATAAAATCACAATTAATTCTTAGCTTTAATATATAGATAAAAAGTAATTAGCAGATGCACTAGTAGGCCTATTCTCCCGGCCATATCTTATCTTGTTTCTGCTGGGAGTTAGCGAGTGATTGATGAGGGGGTTTCCTATCTACCACCATGGCATGGGCAACAGCTGGGCTCGGATGGCAACTACATGTATCTAATCCACTCACGCGCCCAAATCGCTTAGAGGGCACTACGAATTACCCGCACATTATTCCCAACAATGCTTTGCAATTATATCATGCATGCGTTGCTCTCCCAGTGTGCAATAAGTATGGTGAGCAAGGTGACCCATCAGTTTGGCCCGCCCAGGTGTATTTCTGTGAAATACACTCAGTACTAATGGACCCTAGGCCTGAGCACCGCCATAGCCTAGAGCCGGACACCTGGTAAAATGACTTGGCTCCGACTTGGCAGGCAAGGTTAGCGAAGGTTAGCGAGACCCGATCAAGCAATTGTTTGGCATTGTTATGTAACCTGGCTTTGGCTAGAGTAAGGATGCTGAGAGAACCTGCAGCTGCCTCTTTTGCCTCCGAATCCTTTATTCGTATAATTCAAACAACGTTGAAGAATAAATATCTACGTGTACACAGTTACCTACGGCGTCTCTTCTAGTATATATATTAGGACTTAGAATTTTTGGCCATGCGATCATTTTCGCACTATAAAATTTGAAAGTGATTGAGCTTGGCCTAAAGACTTATAATTAAGTGTGAGAACACCTGAGTAGTGTCATAATCCACGGTTAGCTTTGGGTTCACATACCGACGCGAATCAAATGTAATTTACGACGCATTATTTACGACCGGATTTCTGTGGGAACATCTTGGCCGGGAAGCCCATAAGGATAATAGTTCGCATGCATACCCGGCCACTTCTATGCTGCAAACTATGGGCGCTTCACCGCTCAATCTTGTCAACCGACAGCGCGTATCAATTGATCCTTCATGAGAGGCCTCTCAAGGGGAACGGCTAACTAATCCGTGATTGTACCAGTGAGTTTTCAGAGGTGATCGGGACCACTTGTAGCTTCAGAGCTATATACCAGCCGGGACTATAAAAGCGAGAATCTGAAAGTTCAAGGAAAAATCAGCACCAGTTGGTCTCTTAGCACTCGCTCTCACATCGTATCTCACCTACCAGCCTACTCACAATGAAGACCTTTGCACTCGCCGTCACTACTGCGCTCACCATCCTCCAGTTCTCCCTTGCAGCCCCAGCTCCTGCTATCATCGCCAGGGACTGCGCCTCTATTCCTTCGACGGCCGACCCCGCTATCAGGGACCAGGTCTATCGCATCACCCAGTCTCGCGCAGTGACTGCCAAGGTGTTGCTGAGTACTTTTGAGGTAGAGTCTTAAGCTTGCTATATTATGAATCGAGTAACTAAATTTTTTACTGTTTCAGACTGCCTGGATTGAGTCTCATGTGAATAACCTGTGAGTGCGAATTTACTGTAATGGCACTCATTCTAGTGCTAACTTGTTGGCCGCCATTAGCCCCTGCGGTGACCAAGACTCAATCGGTGTGTTCCAGCAACGCCCGAGCCAAGGCTGGGGCAGCTACGACCAGATCATGAATATCGACTACAGCACGAACAAGGTAAGTTGTTGCACAAAACTCCATATTCACAATTTCGGCTCAACTCGAGTGTAGTACCTTGACCAGGCAATCGTCAATGACCGGAACAACCCTGGATACACCGCTGGCCAGCTCGCACAATCCGTTCAGCGCTCCGAGTTCCCGGATCGGGTCAGTTTTTTGCTCCAGTTCAAGTTCCTATATGCGCGTACTTACTTGTAATCGCTTCGGGTTTAGTATGACCAAGCACAATCGACCGCACAAGAGTTGATTAGGCAGGCTCAGGCCTCCGTTGGTGGTGTAACGAACCCCGGAACAGGCCAATGCAGCGGAGTTGCTGCGTACGGATCAGCCACAGTCTACACTGGCGGCCAAAAGTGCACATATGGGGGGTACGTGGATGTTTTATCTACATAGGAGCGTTAAATGGAGACATGGCTTACTGACGGCTCTCTCAAAGGCATTTGTGGACTGCGAAGTGGTGGACTCAGTATGAGACACCCAGCACTGGTGGTAGCGGAGTTTGGCAGGATAACGGTGCTTGTTAGGTAGTCTATCTGGCCATGGGAAATAGATTGATGTAATTAGTGAACATTTCGGCACGACGTACCAAATCTGAAAAGGCACATTAGGAGAATTTCAATTATGCCCGTCACATTCGAGCTATATGCGCAACCTTCAAGGCTCTCACGGGTGCAAAGGCACTGAAAATGCGGCTGCTACTTTTGAACCGCTTCTGGGGCATTGTGAATGACCTACATATCATTCCCCCACAACACCTTTACATCATGCACGTGCGCGTACGTGTTCATCTCTCTAACAAAGTTTTTTCTGCATATCTCCCCAAAACCGCAACTACTTGGTCTGACTTTTTGTTTTCATATTCTCCGCTATTGTGCGCGCACATTTTCTATTATAACAACAAATCAATCCGTCGCACTCTCGACGAGCGCGCTGCGATATACTGCAGCACGTGACCGATGCTACGATACTTTCGTGAGACCTTGTGAAGCCTGCCGAGCTGCCGAAGGGCGACCTCCTATTAAGTTCTCCACTGTGGTTGCAGCCTAGATGAGAGGAACCCCCAAGTTAGTTCAAGTCGCTCCACTCCCCGATCAAAGGCAGTAATTGTTCCCCTGCCCGCATCTACCCGATCCACCTATAAGTCCATCTCGCCCTCTACTTGGTTGAGAGCTACAGATTACCGTATGCATATGGTAAAATCTTCCAATTGCAACCTGTTTGTGTGAATTCGACAAAGGGCAGATACGTCACCCCGCTCTTTTTGATTGTTGTATCATATCTCTACCATTGTTGTTCTATATATATTGTTTCTCTCGTACATAACCGTTTGTACATGTCGACCCGCTGATGCTATAGGCCAGCGACTCGCAGTTCATCCAGTACATACTCATATTTACATTTATGCACGAGTTTTCCTATTGCTCAGCGGTTGAAGCACCTCGGGATGACAGATCCAAATATAGGAATGAAAGATAATTCACCCTTGCATTGACATGGAATCGGTATGCCCCTGATATTGTATCATGACCAATAGTGCTTGTAATGTCTGACATATTAATATTTCAGCTATAGCAAAAATTGCTACGTCGCGTCACCCATGTCTAAAAAATTCAACTTTATACCATTGATAGCGGACGAATTCCGGTGGTTCTATCAACTGCAGCTGGTCTAATGTGAGACACTTTGGATATCCTACATTAGGTTTGGTTGGCTTGGTACCTTATTCGAGCAACTTCCACGCCCGTTTCTTGGCTCGCCTCTTCCCTCGACTTGTGACCTTGGGTACCACTGTATATATGGTGGGCGCGACAGCCAGCTCAGTGAGCCTCAGTTTACTTGGTCATCAACCTTGGGGATAAATGCGATTCTTATATTGACCCCTTTCGTGAATGAGTATTCCAATCTTCGTCCTTCTGTCCATGGGACTCGTCCTCTAATCGGATGAATGGGTGCTATATCCCTAACTGGGCTCACTGTATTAAATTACACCGCTATAGAACATTTCTTTTCCCCTCAATATCCCTCCGCGGTATTGAGGGCTGAGTTAACTACAAGAAAGTTCTTTTGGGAACCCCCAGGTATGAGCGGTGAAATATCATCGCCAGCTGAGCAGCCACTTTTCATGTAAAGTATCCAGGGTGGCGTATCACTATATAATATCATGAGCGGGTGGGATAGTAATGATCGTGGGTTGCGTAAATTGATATGTTATAGCGGGGTTCAAGCAAGTAAGGGTCCAAAGCAAGCGCGGAGGCAGCGTAACCTGTGCAACCACTGGCGACCAACCTATGGTCCTAGCATTCTACTTGTTTTCCACCACATGAAAGATGTTTCTCACGTCAGCGCGGACAGCGAGTCCTGGCAAAAATTCCTATGGAAAAAACAAGAGTTTCCTGACAACTACGTGCCACCAACATTTCTAAGCTCTCTCCAACGTAACAGTAAGAGCCCCTCCGCCAAGCTTGGACTTGTAGTAAAACTGAGCGACAAAAGCCAATCTAAGGCGCTATGACTATTTTTCGTTACTAAAGACGATCCTTCCGATAACTCAACATCTCGCCAACACGGCGACCTTTCTCTCCGTCTTTGCTCGCCTTAGGTCTAGCCGTCTCGACCCCCGCGCGTTGGTGTACCTTGGCTCGGGACTCTCAATACTCGGTTTTGTGTTATACGAGCTTGTTTCTCCGCCCGTACTTCACTCGACCCGTAATCATAATCCGTACTTGAATCCCAGCCGCAAACGCAACCGATTTGCACAGGCGCTCAAATCATCTATTCTCGTCTTTCTGGCGCTGGCGTCGCTCGCACCTGTCCTTCGTACACTCACAGCAGCCACGTCCGACGACTCGATCTGGCCTCTGGCGGCAAGTCTATTCGTTTTACACATTCTATTGGCGGATTATGCACCCGAAAGAGTAAACGTCGTGCAGATCAGAGGGGACGTAGTCGAGGCACAGGGAGGGCAAGTCGCAAACTTTCAGTCCCGTTGAGCTATCTAACATTACGAAAAAGATTAACTTCAGTACTTTCGATGAATGCAGCCGTTTCAGCGAGCGTTGTCCTAGCCTCTCGTTTGCAAACTGACATATCCGTATTTTCGTTTATGCTTTTCGCGGTCCAGTCGTTTGCCTTGCTCCCGGTCTTGCGCCAGCGTCTCCAGGTTTGTGAGATTCTTGTAGTTTGGCTCTGTTCTCATTCGGTCAATCTAGCGACATCGTCTGCCTTTTTTGGTGTTTACTTGTCTTACTACGTGGCTTTCGTTTGCCGCGTTGCCCAGGTCCTCGCTTGCACCTGCTCTTGCCACAGTTCTGGGTCTTGTAACATTTGGTTCACCAGGGGTGCTCGTATGGAGCCAGAGATTTAAAAAGTACGTCGTAGATATACGGTCGACTCGGTACTAACACATGTGATTACAGTCGAATCAGAGGTCCATGGGATCCCGCCGTCCCGCAGCTCCGATAGCGCACGAAATGTCCATTATATAACCTAGATCAAAGCTAGACAAAAGGATACCACAAGGGCTAGAAACATTTTATGAGCTGGGATATATCGCATACATCGGTTCTTTGATCCCTTTCAAGAGTATAACAGCGTTTAGACTTTTTTCCACCTAGCTTACCACCACCTTGATCTAATAAATATTCCAAGTCTAGTTTATACAGTTAGTATTTGATCAAGTGCGGTGTAAGAAAACGAACCTTTCGCCATGCTAGTCCCCAGTAATCACCAATCGGACCCGCGATCCCAAACGCGATTCCCCTGAACCACCAAAAGACACCCACAATCAGGGACACCGCGGACACAAACACAATCCATTTCGTTTGTTCCGAGATGCGAGCGGTAAAAACAAAGTGGTTGAACAAGTGTCCAACCATAATTATCGAGAACCAGAGAGCGGGGAGCTAGTCGACTGGGTTAATTTATGCACCAGGCAAGCAGCTGCAGACATACATAGTGGTGAATGTAGGTAACCTATAGCAAAAAGATGTCAACAACCGCCTACTACCAAAAGCAGATTTCACTTACTCGGCCCATAATCAAGAACGGCACTTTTATTCCTGTCAACGTCGTATCGCGGGTTAGAGATGAACTACTTACTGAAGTGGAACACCCAGCCAAAAAACGCCAGCTTGGTCACATATGTAAACTGATCCCACTCTCCGGGTCCAAAATCGGCGTAACGTCTCTGCATGCGCATCAAATACACGCCCGTCGCTAGCAGACTCAACATAAGTGCCACGCTCCCAGACCACCATACGATCGGGTGTCCAAGTAAGTAATACTTGATTTGGTCGTCGCCCCATCCGCACATGCGCAAACCAACGTGCAGGAACGGCCATTCGGTGGGCTTGGACGCGAGAATGTCTTCCTTGTCTGGATCGGGGATGAGCGCGTTGTTCGAAGTCATCATGGCGACATTGAGATGCCAAAAGTCCCTCAAAAAGGGAGAGGAGTAGAGCTTGGCGTTACCAGAGGGAACTAGTTGTACGCGTCAGTGCCTGTTGGGGTTATTGTCAATTACACTTACGCCTAGAGTTCCAGTGGCTTTCTACGTTCCAATAAGTATGCGCATCCGACTCGTCGTTTTCTTTTGTGCACGAGACTTCGATTTGTTTGAATCCCCACTGAGGCAAGATTGCGTTTGCGGCACGCAAGTAGCACCCGAGTACTTGGTGTCTAAATCTCAACCGAGTGGTCAGCGAGTGGATCTTGTCCACTTTTTCTCTCCTTCCCCTGTGCAAATCGTCTACAACCTCGACAATCCAATGGTCGTGGTGGTCCCCAACCGTCGTGTTTCCATAACAGCTGACTTCGTAGTTGGATTTGGTGACCGGAGCCGTAACAGTATGCGAGTGGAGGTTTCGGGTGGTGGGACCATGCTGGAGGCGGACAACAGAGTTGTGAACGACCGGGGTGAGTTCGCCGTTGGGGTCAATGGAAGGGGACCCCCAAGTTGGGAGGATGGTCCACTGGTTATTGTCGTCCTTGTAGTGGTAGCAGGTGACTTGTTGCTGTTGAGACCCGGTAGGGAAGGTTTGGACGTGCGAGTGAAGTAGGCCGCCACCGTATCCGACGTTCTTGAGAGTCACCTTGGATCCAAACATAATTTCTAGCAGGGGGTTGGTAAGTAGTAAGAAGAGGAAGCGATTAGACGTACCAAGTGGATTCTGAGCAAAGTCGTTGCCGACGAGGTTGGCCTGGAAAAGAGAACTCATTTGCGCGTCTCCTGGACCTGAGTGGTTGAGCACTAGGAAGTGGATCTTGAACGAAGCCATATAGATGACTATGGGCAAGACGATGAGGCATAACCCACGTGCAATCCAGTGTTTAATGTATATTCGCTTTAGGACCATGAAGGATTAGATTGTATGGATTTTATCAGAGTGCTAGACTTACAACTGGCATACGCAGGTCGCCAAATTTGTCCCAGAGATCTTCCATGGTGTATGCGCCCACAAGCGCCGTTGCAAAGAAACCGACCCATTTCACGCTGCAGACACAGCCAATGGACCAGCCAGTTGCTGCGAGCCAGAGCCACCAGTCGAACGAAAAAGACCTGTGCCGGGATAAGTGACAACGAAAATGGGTGGCAATCAACTTACTGATATTGCTGGTTAACGAATTTGGTCAAGCAAAACACCGTAGTAAATGTGAAAAAGAGAAGCATCGAGTCGAGGAGAATAAATCGGCTAATGCAAAGCCAGGCGAGATCTGCGTGCGGGGTTAACTCGGAATGTGTTGGGTAAGGGGGACATACCGCATAGGGTCATGATGGTAACGAGGTGGCAGGCACGATTAGTGAACCTGAGCTCCTTGGCAGTGAACCATGCAAGAGGGACCATGGCGACACCAAAGAGGGCCAACATGACCCTCATGGTGATGTACGGGACCGAGTCGGGATACTTTTCGCCCGACTTGAATTCGAATGAGCCGTCGTAGCCAGATAAAAGGCCGGCCAGACCAACGAGCATTTTGCCGAGTGGAGGATGCACATCGAAATAGAACTCGCGTTTGAGATAGTGAGACCCGAATTTTCCAAAGTGGGCCTCATCCCAGACGACAATATCGGACTTGCCGATATTGTAGAAGCGTGTCCAGCACGAGAGGAGGGTGTATATGACTGGGGGCAAGAGCTCGCTATTTTGTTGTATAAATTCGGTCTATGAGATCATATGTGAGCCGACTGCAACATTGGTGCTGCGGACGTACAAAGTTGGCTGGAGGGGGCTGCTGGCGCCGTACTGGACCAAGTCTCCCGGTGTGGAAGCCGGCCTTTGCCTTGCCATAGACGTCTTTGGCATCGTCGTCGTCGTCGATGGGCCAGACGTTGCTCTTCTCAGAGTGAAGTGGAATGCGCCGACGGGTGGTGTCGTCCATAGTGTGAAGTGGGAGCTCACGCGGGTGGGTCACGTGCTCGTAGTCGTCTGCGTCGCTCCCAATGTCGAGCGCGACTTGGTGCTGGCGATGGGACATTGCGCGCGACGTGTCCTTTAGCGCGCATAGGCATGCACAAGCGCTGCGCATGCTGACATCATCATGATGTAATCATACTGGTCAGCCACTTAGTCAGCCGATTAGTCAGGCACCACCTCTCACGCCTGACAACATCATCCACACCGCCATGGCCGGCTTCGAAGCGACGGCCCAAGAACAGCAGTTCATCAAGACTGTCTTTGCAAAGGCAGATACACAGGACCTCGGCGTCGTTACTGGTGAAGAGGCAGTCAAGATCTTTGCTGGTTCTGGACTTGCTCCAGCCACCCTCGGCGAGATCTGGCAACTTGCCGACACGGAAAATAATGGATTTCTCACCGAAATTGGCCTTGGAATTGCCCTTAGGCTCATTGGCTGGGCTCAGGCGGGTGAATCGCCCAAGAAGGACCTTATAACCCGCAGTAGGTCATCCGCAGCTGGTATGAATTACGCTGACACGGCCCAGTCGGTCCCCTTCCGACAATCAAGGGAATCCCCATTCCCGGTGTCTCTAGCGCGGGCTCTCCTATGCCCCGCTCACCCCCTCCGTCACTCCCGGCGCGTCCTATAATGCCCCAACTCACGCCCGAAGATCGCCAAAAGTTCCTGCGCATGTTTTTCCAAAGTGGTCCATCGAACGGTCTGCTGAATGGTAAGTGAACGCGTCAACAGCGTGACCTCAACTTACGCCTACTAGGTGACAAGGCCCGCGACCTGTTCCTCAAATCCAAACTCCCCACAGAAAAACTCGGCCAAATTTGGTGAGCGTCTTTCTGTCCCTGATCAACCCGCGCTCATCCCCCATAGGCAACTTGCAGATACTCATGACCGTGGCTCTCTCGACTCGACAGACTTTATCATTGGCATGTTCCTTATCCAGTCCGTTATGACCGGCACTCTCCATATTCTCCCGCCTTCGCTACCTCCCGGTCTCTATGAACAAGCTAGCGGCGGGGCATCCCGCCCAACGGTTGGCTCTCCGCTCCAAGCCCAGTTTACTGGCACAAGCACCAGCTCCCGCCCATCCGCCGCGTTCCCTCAACGGGCCGCGAGCCCTATTCGATCCCAGTATACCGGCCAGACCCCACTCGAGGCTCAATACACGGGCAATCAGCGTAGAATCGCCCCGCAGTACACTGGCCAGTCTCAACTTGGCCAGTCTTCTGTACCTGCCTCAGTCATCCGCCCTCAGCTCACGGGCCAGCCATTTGCCCTCCCTCAGCCGCAGCCTTTTGCCCAGCCAAAGTGGGACGTGTCGCCAGAGGAAAAGGTCAAGTCGGACACATTCTTCGCAACTCTTGACCCACAAGGACGCGGGTTCATTGAAGGTGATGTTGCCGTAGCGTTCATGGTTCAGTCCAAGCTCCCAGAGACCGTCCTCGCTCAGGTCTGGTAAGCTAAAACGCGTATGACCCCCGAGTCCCGCTAACTTGGCGTACAGGGACTTGGCTGACCTCAACAAGGACGGACGACTCACGCGCGATGGCTTTGCTGTGGCAATGCACCTCATCAACGGCAAGCTTGCGGGGCGGGAAATTCCCAATGAGCTTCCCCCGCCGCTCATTCCACCCAGCTTCCGAGGTGGTGTGGGCGCTCACCCCCCGGCACCACCCGCACAGAGTATGTGACGCGTCAATCTTGTTTGGCTTGGATCACTGATCTGTTTGGACACGTGCAGGCGAAACACTCCGTGATTTGTGGTCGCTTGATGAGCCAGTTCAGGCGCCAACACCACCGGCTCCGGCTCCGGCACCAGCGCTAGCTCGTATGTATCTTGGTTATATTATCTAGTAGTTCATGGCTGACTCTTCCCTAGCTAAACCCCACCGAAACTTGTTTGACGACGACGACGAAGAGACCCTTTCGCCCACGGCTCCTACAGCTCTCAACGGGACCTCTACCACACCAAGCAAATCAGCTGCTGCCACCCATAGCATCGAAATAGCCAATGTCCAGAACCAACTATCCAGCACTCAGCGCGCACTGGACTCGGCCACCGCTGCACGACAAGCTGCGAGTGTGTCAGCAGACGCCGGCGCCGCCGAGCTTGCGTCTTTGAAGGAGCAATTACAACGCGCGGCCGCCGCCCGTGCCACCGAGGAGAATCATTTGGCCGAGATCCGAGCGCGTAAGGTTGCTCAGGACGCCGAGCTGACTAAAGTCCGGGAAGAGCTTATTCGTGTCGAGAGCGAAGTTAGCGCAATCCGCCTTGAACGGGGTGAACTTGAGACTAGTCTATTGAGGGACAAGGAGGAGATTCGTGGTATTCAAAAGAAAATGAGGGAGGTGTCGGACGAGGTAGAGCGGTCCAAGGGTGATGTGGAGAAGCTGAAACGCGAGACGAGGCAAGTCAAGGGCCTTTTGGCGATTGCGAAGAAGCAGCTTGTTACTGCTGAAGGCGAAAAGGCAAAGGTTGAGAAGGAGACCGAAGAGGCTAGGAATGAAGGGGACGAGGCAAGGCGAGAACTGGAGGACGTGGAGCGTAAAGTGGCCGATGGACAAAACGCCGAACTGACTATTATTGCACCTATCCCGACCATCAACGGCGCCTCAACTACTCTCAGCCCACAAGCAACGGGAACGGATCGTCTTTCTCCAGCCCAGGTCGAACTCCCTGCGTCGCGCGCTGTAACTCCCGCAGACAAGCCTGCCCCACAACGGGCTGGAAGCACAAACCCATTTGATCGTCTGCGTGGTGCTAGTACCTCTACGTTGCCGTTTGCTGATGTACCGGCGGGTACCTCGCCATTTGGTGCAGGCACCCCCACTTCACCGTTTGGCGCTAACCCTGGCTCACCTACTCTCTCGCCCACCGTTACTTCGCCATTCGCTGCCCTGCCTGATGCCGGCCCGATGTCATTTGATGCTGTATTTGGGGATGCGTTTGGCACGACCTCATCTGCCGATGCTGCGGACGCCACCAAGACCCCCGAGATTCCGCAGCCCCCTGGCGAGGGGCCAAAGAACGAGACTGCGGCGAGCGTGACTGCACCTGCAACCGCCAGTGAAGACGAGGCGCACAAGCCTCTTGCACTAGCACTCGGTCCGTCTTTCCACGCGCCCGCGGATGACGAGGATCCATTTGGTATGAGCGCGGACGAACCAGCAGCAGGGAAAGCAAAGGAGGAAAAGGATAAAGTGCAGGAGAATAAATCGAGCAAACCAGCCGAGCCAACTAAACCAGAGGAAGACCCGGAAGTTGCAGCCGCCGCCTCCCAGTTCCCTGCGCTCTCATTGGAGAATAGCCCGGCCAAGCCCCGAGACAGTCACGATTTGCCGCCACTGACGGAGCTCGAACAGCCTGATGATTCGGATAGTGATGATGAGCCGTTGGATCGCAAGGCGCAGCGACTTGCCCGGTCGGGAGCTACAACGGATGCCCCTACTCCTTTGGCCGCTCCTGCTGAAATCACTCCTGCCCCTGCACCTGCTGCACCTGCTGCACCGGCTCCTGCTGCTTCAGCTTCTGTCTTTAATAATGCGTTTGGGTTGCCATCTGCCCCCGCTCCAGCAGCTGCGACGGGTGCAAGTGCGTTTGATGAAGCTTTCAAGGCGTAAGTGACTTCACTATTTAAAGCATTGGTCCAAATTCATGTCTTTACAACAGGATCCCAGCCAATGACAAGGAAGGAGCACCAAAGACATCTGCTTTTAGCTTTGAGAATTCATTTGACGACAACTTTGATTTCGCAAGCGCAACCAAGGACGCAGGTGCGAATGCCTTTCCATCCTCTGCGCAAAGTGCCGCTTCCCCCGTCATCCCCGGCGCCTTTACCTTTGACGATGCATTCGGAACTGGAAATACCAGCGTGACGAGTAACGGCAAGGCAGAGGGCAAAGCGCCATCTAAAGGAGTCTCATTTGACGAAGTGTTTGGATTTTCTGGGCCAACCGCGCCAAAGCCCGAAACTGGATCAGCCAAGCCATCGTTTGACGCATTCGGGTCGTCATCCTTCACTGCCCCCACTCCAGCCCAACCACCCAAACCTGAGCCTGTCCCAGTCCCCCCACCTATCCAGCCCCCGGGTTCAGCTTCGACCATGTCACGTCCGTCTCCCCCGACTTCGCCGACGACTGGGAGTATGCTTTCTGGCCGGACGTCGTCCCCCAAGACCAAACGCTCCGAGTCCCCCAAAGCTCAGCCCCGCCCCCAGCTTAACCCTCCCCCTGAGCCAGCCCAACGACACTCGAAGCTGAGCCTGCATTTCCCGTCATTCGGGAGATCCAAGACGACCAAGGGCAAGAAGGACAAGAAGGACAAGTCCGGTCGAGAGCAGATCCCTGACATGCCCTCGGCGCCACCTGGATCTGGCACCCCTGGTGTGGACGATGATGTCGAGGCAGTCAAGCAGCTGTGTGCGATGGGATTCTCTAGGGGGCAAGCGGTGAATGCGCTTGAAACGCATGGGTATGATTTCCAAAAAGCATTGAACAGTTTGGTAGGGTCATAAATCTAGTGTAGGAAAGATGTAATAATCTTGCGAGCTGGGGAGGCGCTTCTTCCTTGCCCATTGGACATTTGTTTCTTTGCTACTTTATGTTTTCTCGAGTCACCCGTTTTTACAAGATGTTACCCACCAGTCAAATCTTTTGTCTGTTTTCTTTTCCTTGAGAACCCAACACGCTCGTTCGCAGTTTTGTTTCCTTTTTCCCAGCTGTTTGTCGAGCTGATGGAAGTTAATGCTGAGGCTTCTTGTCAACTAACAGAATACAATCCTTTAAGTCTGTTTATGCTCCACTCGTCGGAACTTTGAGCCATGTGCAGTCGAGTGTGTCAAAAATATATTGAGATTCCCAAAAATAATTCTTCAATGCATGCAGCCCTCCCTTGTAACCGAATAGCGGCGCTGTTTGATGTTTTTCATTAAGTAGCGCTTGTCCTCGAACAATTCGACCTTCCGAAGCTACAGGCTCATCCCAGGCCTCGAACCACCTGGGTAAACATGGTCAAACTGATGCACAAAATAGGCGCTGGTTATTTCATTCAAGCGAGCAACTCAACAGCAAAGGTTGGTCTTTCATCGGGATAACCCGACAGGCACCCATTCACTAGACAATAGGGGCTCTGCGCTTGAGGACCTGGCGAGCGTCGATCGCATGTAGGCAGTGGTCATTCACTTCCAATTGGTTATCCGTATTTGATCGGCCGGATTGGTGCGTGGTACTTCCAATGCTCTAAGCCTAGGCCTTGGCTGGATGTCTGGGTAAAAGATGCACTCGACTCAATGGGCCAAGCGTTCGCAGTTTAGCCCAATCCTATGTCCCATCGCGTCGATACATAACAAAATCGGGTATATGCTCCAACCTACCTTACTTTGTACACGCACAGCTGGTCGACCAGCAGTCCGCTGCATCCAGAATACCGCAGAAGGTGATCGGATTCTTTTCATTGAATCCTATATCTGATGGTGAATGGTATGAAGACGAAACAATGAGGAGATGTGGGTGAATGCAAGTGATGCTCCGGCGGGACTCTGAAACCCGCCCATGGAACATCGTTGTAGCTGGGTCCGCGCCCCTTTGGAACTGCACCCTGCACAATGAAGTCTTCAGTAAAATTTCCGGGTTCGGCATGGGAAGATAACTACAGAGCGTAGACGCTTGGACTTTGCCTCACACAACTATTATGGAACCTCGGTGGAATCCGCTTCGAATTCCAGCTTTTCGACCTCCGTCCAGAGCCGCTTCCAATGTCCCCCTGTCACCCTGCTACTTACCTCCATCCCGACATATCCCTTCCGAAGCCAATGAATCATCCCACAGATGGTAAAATCGGTGAACGAGACTTGCTTTCCCCCTGTAAACAGCCTTCTTTCTCCATTATTTAGATATGCTTGCCAAAATTGTCCCATTTTGCTTGCGCCTCTGCCTTTTGAGAACTTGTATCTAGTAGCTCGGTCAGTTTGTCAGGTCAAACCTCACGAGTGCAATAAAAATGTACCTGAATGCATTCGTCCAGAAATTCTGATGCCCCAAGTGGAAGTGTGACGGGCACCATTGCGAATCCTACATCATCGTTAAATTAGTCCGGAGCAATCTTCTGGAGACCCTGCGTTTCAGGAGAGAAAACTTGGGGGTAATGGGGAGCTGGATATTTTTTGTCCAGTTAAACCGGAATATTGAACGAGCCTACGATAAAAGTTGGCTTTCCACGAGGTCTTCCGAAGGATCTGCAATTATTTGAAGGTGTATACGTGAATGGTTAAACATCGTGCATCCTACTGGATAAGTATACTAAGGAAGTGTTTCCGAGATAGGCGGCACGCCAAGTGCGCTAAGCGTTGGCTCAATATCTAGATACGAACAGACCACGACGCCGCAAAGTAAACATGCGTAATTAACCTGATAAAATGAGCTAGCATCAGAGTCCGGGGTGTATGCATTACTCAACCCACCTTGTCCGGCGCGCGCAGGGAGAACAGGTCCTATTTTACGACATAATATCGTATAATATGATAGGATTTCCTCCAGTTGCGGCTACTTTTGCGGTGTATCAAAGCACTGGTTGGTTCAGTTCAATTCGTGGGGTGAGAACAGCTGAAAGTTAACCCTCGCCGTTTTTATAACCTCCGATTCATATCCAATATCAGTCAAGGGCCGTCCCCGAGTTGGCAAGCGAGTTCTTGTTTTCGGCTCCAGTCCATTCTCTAAACGATGGTGTGGCGCCTATTACATAAGCATGGCAAATGTTGCATTGCCAATCCAATACAACTCACCACCATCATGTCAGGACGACAGGGAGGAAAACTCAAGCCACTCAAGGTAAACCATATTCATCGTCAAACCAAAGTTAGTATATATTGATGCGAAGTCAATTGTAGGCGCCGAAGAAGAAAGCGGCTGAACAAGACGAGGTTAGAGAAGTGATTTGGTGTGAGCTGAACAGGACCCAAACCCTACTCTAAACAGGAAGATTTGGCTTTCAAGGCCAAACAAAAAGCAGACGCGGAAGCTCTTAAACAGGCCAAGGCCAGAGGCAAGTTTTATTCGTGCATCCTTCGAAATTTCACTAACCCTTGTGCGTATCATAGCTGGTAAAGGTAACGTTATACTTACTTCACCTTTACCTTTTCTCGTTAATAATTTCTCTCATAGACGGTCCCATGGGTGGGGGTGGTATCAAGAAGTCGTAAGTTTCCCCCGTTTGATTGATTTGCGAGCATGATTTAAATCGGTCGACAGTGGGAAGAAATGAAGATAATCATCCTTCGCTATCGAGCCACATCCCCAGGCCGATTCACTGCGTTTCGTTGGATTTGCTCATACTGGCGCGTTCCGAGTCGTTGAACTTTGTAGATTATGGGTGAATGGATATGAGAGAGCCATCAGAGGTTACATCCGCACATGTGTGAGTCAACCATCCCAAGGCTTGTTTCCAACCTCCACCTCCAATGGGATCTTATGACGGGGGTGGAGCAAATGGTTGGACTTAGTCCTGGAATGATCTTTTGAGTGAGGCCTATCAGGCGCCCGATTAAGCCACGGCTTGGGGTTGCTCAAGACGATGACAAGGTAGTACTTTCATGGTAGCTAGGTTTGTTAGCATATTCAATTCTGACCTACTGGTATAAATAACGCACGTACTAATAAAAAAGACTAAATTTGACTGCTGGAGCTTTGCACAGCGCCACCGTTGATGCCTAACATCCAACTATGCAAATAAAACACATTCCGTGTTCGAAGGGCGACGTCGTACACAGGGGATTCGGCCTCACTGGATGCATGTATTCATGCATCACGTCACGAGCACGAAAAGATGCAGCGAAGTCAGGACATCAATACACATGGCCCCAGTGCTGCCTTGGCGTCTAATAGCACCAGTTGCCCACCAGCCAACAGCATATCCCGATCAGTATCTCCGCCGATCCACAAACTGAAAACCCGGTCCGTCTGTAAAATCGTTGTTCGAGAACCTTTGCTGGAATAACTATCAACAGAGACAGATGTGTCAAAAGCGCGACAGACCGCCGACAAAAGGTGCATCCCCGTACCTTGCGGTGGCAGTTCGTGCCAAAATTCCGTGTGAAGACGCAAGGGGCGCCGCATTGTCGAGGCAAGTGATTGGGCTCCCGGCACGTCCCCGAGACGCCCCATAGAATCGAATGCCACAAGCAGTGCGAACTCAAGGCTGACAGCCTCGAGCAAGCAATGCAATTCATGAACCGCAGAAAATGCTCATGAGCGTTTACGCATTATTCAACCTATCCCGGAGTGTTTCTGGAGGAAGCCATGACATGAATTGAGTTGGGGCGGCTCACATCGAGGCCAAAAACAAGGGAACAGGTGAAACTGAGCGGTTGTAGGCGAGTGCACTCGATCGACGAGGACGGATTCCATGTCCTCCTATTCGAGGTCAACCTTGCGCTCGTTTACTTGCCAGCGCTACATTCCATCGTTAGCCGACAGCTCTCGATAATGGGGCGCTCCTGAATGTGCTTTCACACAAGTCAAACTCATGAGAAAAATTCAAAGCATCACCGCTATAGCCGACAAAAAAACCCACCATGGCGCCTTGATAATCATCACCCCCCCTCAGCTTCCAAGTAATCAATGACCAAATGGAGATTTCGGTTCCAGAGCTGGATCCCAACTTAGATTGGGTTACCCAGTTTGCGCGCCGACCGCCGAACGGTCGACTGTGGCTGTAATTGGTCAAGCTTTGAAAAGCGACTGCCCTCGTGCCGGTACATGGGTCCACCCTATCACCAGGTCTCTACTTGGCAAACCTTCTCTGACAATAGTGGTCCAGCCGGTATACGCATAAAGGCCATCAATATGCGCTGTCACTTCTAGTCAGGTCTGGGGTCTCTATCGCATAGCGTGGCGCTTTATCGCTATTAATGCCAACGGGTTTCGGGATGAGCGGAGAAAAAGCGAGAGAGATTGGCGTAACTAACTTTTTTAGTCGATACCATTATCTCTCGACCGCTAATAGAGCGCTCGTGTTTGAACGCAACGGAGATCCGCCGTGTGTCGGAATAACATTGGGCTAGATTCAATCTCCGACAAGATCCCCAGAGAGTGATAATTGCTGGAAGACAGACGATGTGGTAACATACTAATTTATTTCACTGTCTACAGTAGTGATCCTTGCGGCATAGATCTAGCCCCAAGACCGTTCAAGCGTCATTTGGGACCTCGAAATCATACGCCATGGTTTCTGTTATCAAACAGGGGACACCCTCAGACCTAGAAACAAACAAAGAGAACCCGACTGACCGTTTGCCTCGGTGTAAGGTTTTACTACATTGTTCACAGCGCTGTGGATGTGCTCAATAAAGCAAAGGGAGCGCACGTCATTGAACTTACGACATATGCGCTTCACTGATGGCGTAAGCGTCCAACGCGGCACGGTCCTTGAAACGAGAATAAAGGGCTAACCAAGGTGTGAGAAAGGGTCAATGGGACGTAGCTATCCCGGCGCACCAAAATTGTATCCCCTGGCTCGCTCCGGCAAGAGCGGTGGGCCAAATTGCATAGTTGCGAGTGGACCTATTGGTTATCGCCCACCCAGCGATCAGCCCTACGATCACTCAAGACCTCACATCCGATCGACGCAAATATGCGGGGAATTATTGTGAATAATGTCTAGATCCAACTTACCGGGTACTTGTCTCAGAGCAGCAGCAATCTCACGCTTCGCCTTTTCCTGGAATTCGTGAATTTGTTCTTGGGTGGCATCGGTAGCGGAAGATTGCGACCCGCTTGGGGTGGCGGGCTGCGTCTTGAGCTTCCACATCACTGTAAGTTGGACAGGTTAATTGCTTCGCTGCATCACGATAAATCTCGAGCGAATATCGTCGAGATACGAAATCGGCAGATTTATATACGACGCAGACCTGAGTCAAACGTTTAAATTTAACCTACCAATATGAATAATCATGACGATGGGCTGTAGATGAGAAGGAGTCCGGTAAATTCAGCAAGCGAGTAGGGCTGATCGTCGTCGTTCGACACGTCACGTGATCCCGCTGATCAAACTCTCAGCGACATGGATCTGATCCCGATCGACTGCTGCCTATGAGCTCCCTGAGAGTTGATCCAAGTATTTTCCATATTTGCAACAGCCCGACTTGAATATCTCAAGATGAAATAAACTCCACTCGATAACCATCAAGGAGAGATGAACGGCAGTAACTTGCCGTGCGGACGAATATTCTAAAAATTTTCTACCAGACGATCGAGACAAGATTAGATGGATATCCGATTATCCGTATAATGTGTTCAGGAGGCAACACGTAATCATTCGAGTTGAGTTTATCAAGGGATATTCAATCAATCGCAAAGTCTTTGTTAGAACTTCCTAGATACTTCGGCTAAAACGGACCGAGAACAAGTCTAGGAAGATACTCTTTGACAAGTGGTGTATAGGCGAACCCAAGTTCTCACATTGTGCTACACGTTTGAAAGAAGTAACGCATCTCCCGATTTACCACGGAGCAAGAACATGGCGCACTAAATTTCTTCATTCAGATCTGGGACCATATGGACCAACAAAGGTCATCGTTGCGCGTGGATTACGGCTAGCAAACGTCGCCGTCGCACGAAGCATCGCGAACACACATACCCCCAGTATAGCGAGTTTGTTTGCGCCCGGAAGATCAGGTTCGCCGGTGATCCTTACGTATCCGTCAATCTGATCGAAAGTTCCCCCAAACCGCTCAGACTCTCTCATGCTGTGCAGCTCGCTGGGCTGAGGCATAGAGGCTGATACGGTCGAGCCGACCGGTAAGCCGAGGAAAACCTCCACTCTTGGAACGCTTTTTAATTTGTTCGTTGGATCGCTTTGATCGTCGCCCACTGACAGTATTCGGTACCGGCATCCCTGACGCACCCAAACCAACAAACCCCCGAACCCCTATGAACCGATGCTGCTGCGCTCAGATCTAGAGCAACAGCCCTTGCATAGAATTGCTTTACAAAAGGTACGGCGAGGTACCGGTACACACTCCGCAGCACCCAACTGCGCAAAGCGTATTGAAAAAATATGAATGGGTGTGCAAGTGGTGCTCGGTTCGTCATCCTGGCTTGTTTCGCGCCACACCCATCAGGCACAGGCACCCGCCCCAAGGACCAACAGACTCAAGGGCTCAAGTCGTCGGTCTTGCGTATTAGTCAGCATCTTTGGTGGTGCTTGGGCGCGATAGAGACTGTTGTGCATGCACCCTCGAATTCCCCCAAGCAGCATGCGCACGCCGAGGCACAGGTAGACGTCCCGATGCGTGAACAGAGTTCGAGATGGACTCGATGGGCTGTGGGTGTGCATGTATGCAAGAGGCGGATTACAGCTACCCGTCCCACCAATCGTGCTCAAAACAGAAAGAACAGCAACGCGTCGATTCGAATTCGGCGCTTGGCAAAAAGCCGACCGAGCCTCGAACCGCGTGTCCGCGTTTGAGGTTGAGGCGGTGCAGAGTTTTTCCGTTTGGATGCTGATCGAAGGCGATGATGAGCGGGGCGGAAGCTGTGAAAACGTTAAATCGCTCCGTGCGGTTGCCTAGAATGGCAAGTATGTGTGTAACAGCTCCCATGCTCGAGTTTCAAGGCGCACCCAATTTACGTGTACATGCGGCCACATCGCAAATGGGAGTAAAATACAGTGGCGACTGCGGCCGTAGGAGCGAGCTTATTCCCTTTTTCGAGTGGTTGGGTGTCGGGACAGACAGGATGAGCGACAGCACGCGAGGTTGTGCCAGCGACACGCGATTCAGACACACGCCACTGTGCAAACGGATATTCGGACAAGCACACGTTTTCTCTGGTGTCTCAGTCGCGTTGTCCCTGTCCATGTTTATTCTTACCGAGCGCGCTCTTTCATTTGAGCAGACAGGTGACAGCCGCACTTGTCGCGCCAGCCCTCGCAGAGCGCATATACAGCAGCAGAGACGACGATCTGCACACCTGTTTCAAACACAAACATGACACACACAGAATTTTCACACACATCTTACATTTTCATAGCAATCGACAAATTTGACTCGGAATTGACAGTTTTTAGACAGTGACGATGTGGCAGTTTCCGATGGGCCATCGCGCGATTGGGTGGGGCGTTTGACTTGATAGGGCCGACTAGTAATTGTCTCGCCGCGGAGCGCACCGGTGAGGATCGAGTCTAACCCCACCAAATGAGAGATAGAATCGATACTCGAATGAAACAAGGGCCTGTCGAGACTTTTTTCGAGGGGGCGCGGGGGAAGAGTGGAAAAGCAAGAGTCGAGAGCCACGTGCGAAGCGGGCGACCTTGTGCGGGCCCGCTGGGCCGAGTTTGGAGGCGAGCGCTTGGAGCGAGGGGCAGCGCTTGGAAAGAGTTAGATTTCGTGCTGGGATGATGTCTCTGTAAAGGGGATGGTGGGAGAGGAATTAGCACGGGTGGTGCGCATGATACGTACGAGGTACTGGAAGCAGCGCATACACAAAGCAAATCATCCTGTTGGGGATAGTGAGTCCAGAGTGGAGTTCTGGGTGATAGACGAGGATCAGAGCAGTGAGCCTAGGCCAACTCGGATGGGGTGAGCACTGAGAATCGCACCAACGTGGTCGAGGAATGACGACCGGACCTCAGTGAGGATTGGTTGGGATAGGTTTCCATATTGGCACGGAGCGCTAGATCATAGGAATAGCTCATTCATTCCCATGTGAGATCAGGATTAAAGATAACCGTGACAGCGCCCCAAAGGTGAACACGTTGTTTGATTGAGCTACGAGGAGGCCTTCTAGTCGGGTGTGCTCCAATGCCGCGTGTGTAGCGGCCGGGGTGGTCGAACAAACCAAGTGATGGTGCCGCGGCTGGGAGGTGGGATTGAGTGACGTGCGATGGGTGGAGATCGGAGGGCGGGTACCTGTGTCCCGAGTGCGCAGCAGGGCATTGGATAGGGGAATTGTGGACATTTGGGGATTTTGGTTGTAAATGGAAAATAAAGAAGACAAGGAGAAGGACGGATCAAGCCAATTCTGGCGAGGCCAGATAGGCGAGGAGAACCGGCGCGGCGTCCCGGGATTGAGAAGTGTGCCGGTGAAGAAGTGGGCGGTGGTGGATGGCGGGGCCGGTGGGTAATTGTGCCACTGGGACATTGGGATGCCGGACAATTAATTGTGGATGGGATATTATTCTGGCGCCAAAGTTTGAGCGTGAATGTTGAGGCGGGGCGGCAACTTGTGAAAGTTGGTTCCCGGAGATAGAATGATGGCATGCCAAGGGAATGAGTTCATTTGGGGCGGAAGAGTGTACGGACCTTCTGGATATTGAAAAAGATAGATATCAGTGGGGTGGGCTGCGTGGGCGTCGATCGGGTGGATGCTCAGAGTTGGATTGACAGGTGACAAAAGGAGACAGAGAAGACGATGGCCAGTATAGGACAAATTGTGATGAAGAACGAGTGAATGCAAGTGAATGCAGGACAAGAAGTGAATGCAGGACAGCCAGTGAATGAAGACGCTGAGCAGCTGGGCCCGGCGGGATGGGGCGGCGAGTGAGCGAGGATCAGCGCAGAACGTGGCTCGATGTGGCTCCGCTGATAGATTGAGGGGTTGGCGCCGTGCTGAGTCATGCTGACTGTATTGCGTCATGGGGTGATGATCAGAGGACCCTGGGTTTATTGCTGGTTCGGGCGTAAATGAAAACGAGGGAGAAGCGGGGAGAAGCGGGTGACGGGGGTCCTGGTGAAGCGGGGGGACCCCTGGGAGCGCCGGGGGGGACGATGGCCGTGGTGTGCGCAGCGTCGAGGGTGCTGCGGACGACGGGATGTATGCGGTGCTGGGGTGTCGGGGGAGGGAGGTGAGGCGAGGGACTCGGGACCCACAGAACCACACAGAAGATCAATTTGAGTTTATTGGGGTTATAAGGGCACCTGCGGGTCCCCGTCTCCGCATCCCCCCATGCCTGCTGACTCTTCGTCGCCGACGCGCCCAGCCACGGGCCATCCCTACAACGCTGCCCGCCGCCCCAATGCCCGCCGCGACTCGCAGCCCAAGAGCACGCGCCAGCAGTTTGCCGCATGTGGAGCCTGTCGCATGCGGAGGTGGGTAAATTGCTATTATTATTATGTATCTCATTGTTCGCAGAGTCAAGTGCGATCTCAAGGACGTCGCGGCCCGCGCTGGCGAGTCGCCGATGTGCACGAACTGCCAGGAGCGCGGGCTCAAATGCGTGTAAGTGCAAGTGGTGTTCTGGTGACCCCGCTGACCCCAGCAGCGACGAGTTTGCGAATGTCAAGGCGGTGAAGCTGCTGCGCCGGGGCCGTCGACTGGCCCAGGTCGAGTGAGTGAATTGACTGTCTTTGATGCCGCTGACCGCCGCAGACAAGTATATGGTCCCGCGGCCCAGGCACGCCCCGAGCCCGCAGAAGAGACGCCGCGCTCGTCCAGCTGCATTCCCAAGCTGCAGCCCGAGTTCTTTGGCAGTCCCTTTTACCGCCGCTTCCACATCCAGCGCCCCATTGTCGATCCCACCGAGTTCAGCGCCCGCTTCTACGAGTCGGAACAGGGCAAGCCAGAGAGCCTCGGGGTTGCCGGGGGCATGATATGCATGCTGCTGGGTAAGTCGCGTCTATTTTATTATACTGTGCTCATTGTGTAGTCACATGGGCCGCCACGTACGGCGTCAACGAGTACGGCGTCGAAGAGCCCTCCAACGGCCTCGACGGCGTCCGTGAGCGCCGCCGTCGCTGCAACGAGATGGTCCGCGAGGTCCTCGCGCTCATCGACAAGCACGGCCTCCTGCGCAAGCCCACATGGGACGGCGTGCGCGTCCTGCTGCTCATCATGCCCCTCACAGAAGGTGCGCCCAACTATTCTCTTGGCCATCACTTCTAACCTCTCTGCAGACGTCCAGACACAGCTCGAGCGACTCGTAAGTTCTCCCTTTCTGTCCACGCTCAACTCCGATGTTTGTCCGCAGGCCATGTACGAAGCCACCGTCTCCCAGGTATACACCCTCTGCTCCCTCGGCTCCCTCGTCAAGTCTGGCCAGGGCGAGTTTGTCGACGCCCTCGTGCGCGCCCGCATCTTCTGGTACGGCCATGTCCACGAGGGCATCACAAGCGGCCTCCGCGGCGGGAGGTTGATTTTGTACGTCCTCTTGTTCCGCCCCTCGCCCCCACTCACTCCTTGCAGCGAGGATGACGACTTGTCGTCGTTTCAGATTACTTTTCCATCACTAGGCAACAACCACTCCCTCATCCGCACGTCTATCACATACTCATATTCCTATCGGTACGCAACAGCTCCCATACGTTTGTCCAGCGCGTGTCGCCAAATACACGCCGCTTTGACCGGCCCAAAGGCCAAGCGCAAGGAAGACGTCAACGAACAAGCCCTCAAGGACTCCTGGGAAGCCCTCGGCCGCAGCTGGGAGGAGTTTGAAGGCCTCAGGCACGTCGGTCCGGTCAGTCGCTTCCATCTCCCTCGGCCTCTCCTCACATCCCCCAGGTCGGCATCATCCAAACAGAAGACACCGAGCGCTTTGTCAATGGCTGGCAGGTCCGCTTAATCACTCCTCTTCTTTTCACCCGCTCACCTATATGCGTCTAGATTTTCATATTCGAGTGCCGTCAGTCCTTTTGATCTTCTTTTCCGCCACATTAATTGATCCATACGGCCTATTCTTTATTTGTATATGTCACCGCCTATCTGCGCGCTTGTCTTTCAGACAACATCATCCGCGAGTCCCTCAAGCAGCGCATGATCGAGCACCGCCGCACCCGTGATGCCGCCTTTGTCGTAGACCCCGACTCGAGCCGCGAACCATTGTTGGCAAAGCTCACCAGGCTCCATGCCATTGCCGAGGGTAAATGTAAGTGTTCTTGTCAAGTGAGCTCGCACAGCAAGTCTTGACACATGTCCGATTGACATGTGTCCACCCTGACCCTGCGCACATCCCATGCTAACTCCCCAACTCTAGGTCAAGACGTCGCCGGTCAGATTGTGACCCTTATCCGCCGTCACTTGGGTTCCTCGTTTTTCCAGTACGACGCTTCCCTCGTCCGCGATGGCTGCTTCTATGCTGGCCTTTGTCTCGCCCGGGACTCGGGCACCGAGGAGGACATTCTCACATGCATTCGCGCCCTCGAAGAGATGCGCTGGGCCTTTTCCAAGTCCGAGGAGCGCATCGCCACCCTCAAGTGGGCCTGGGAGAACCGCAAGGTCGACGAGGAGGAGCGTCTCTGGAGCGAGCGCCTCGTCAGGCCCGACTCGGGCGCTGGGCCCAGCGGGGAGGCCCCACCGTTCACATCGCTTGGAATGAGCGATCCCATCTTGCGCAACGGTCCCGATGCCACCAACGGCCACTCGCGCCCCCCGAGACTCAACCTCATGGACCCCCAGCCGACCGTCGACGCCGGCCCGTTGACGGCCCTCTCGGACGGGAGCTGGCACACTCCCTCGTCGGCGAGCGACCTTGCGGGGTCGCACCCCCACTCGAACCAAGGCTCGCCCATCTCGGACCCGGCACTGCTCATGCCCGCCCAAGACAAGGTTGGCCCAGCGGCGGGCAACAGCCTCGGCTACTACGACTCGATGCCGTTTGATATCAACTCGTTTTCCTCGGACACGGCCGCGGGCCACTTTGCCGGCGAGCACACGCAGTTTTTCGGTTCTGGCATTGGGCCGCACCATACGATCCCACCGCACAACATGGCCATGTCGCATGCGCCCATTGGGATGGCAGGGCACGGGATGCAGGCAAGTTCCGCTCATGGGAGCACCACTCTGCCCTCGTTTAGCGCGCAGCATTATGACGCGTATTATCCCCACTCGAATAGTTCGCATCGCTGATCTAGTCTAGACGTGTCCTGCGCCGTCTAGCCGACATGTCCTCGTCCTGAGCCAGCGAAAAGGGCATTCTGAAACCCGATGCTGCCCTTGTCCAACTTGAATCGTGTCCTTTTTCCCTTGCTCCATTATATGCTTTTCCTTTTTATGTACCGTTCCGGGCTTGGTGCTATGAATCTGTTGGTCCCATGTTGTCAAACGCTCTGTCAGTTTTGTGTATGTTGGTTATTCTGTCGTCGTCCACTTGTATGAACAGCTGTGCACACAAAAATGCTTTCGCTAGTCTATTTTTCTGTTATCTAGTATTTCGGGACTGTGTGCGTAATATATCGTTTCAAGTGCGTTGTACACGTTCAAACTCTGTCTCCTCAACTACTTGAGCCCCAAGCCTTGCATCTTGACCTCGATTTCGTCACGGAGCTGTCAAGCGTCAGAAAATAGAATTCTGGGGGAGCCACATCGTGTCGATGCGGTGCAGACTCACCAGCGCGATCCGGCTGTCAAGCCTCGAGGAGAGATCCACACCAGCATTCGAGCGCGACGCAGCCTGATCGAGGTGCGTCGACGCAGCCTTGAGCGCAGCGCTCCACCGGTCCCGAGTCCCACCGGGCGCCACCTCGCGCAACTCGAGCACCGCCAGCTCGAATTTGGATACTTGGCCCGTCCACTTGCCTTCGACGTCATTCTCCTTGGCTGTCACGGCTTCCAGGTGTTTCCGAGAGAGCGGATAATCGCCGGCGGCGCGGTACAGTATCCCCAACAAGAGATCTCGAATCGCAATCTCGTCCGCCGTGTCGAGCTCGGCACCTTCAGCCTCTTCCGATGATGTTGATGTCGGTGATAGCGCAACGAGGTCTGCAATCTGAGCTTGCGCAATAGCATTCGTGATCCGGCAATGGGTGTTCCAGACTTTGGTAATTTCAATACACGTCAATCCGGCTCGACCACGTAAAGCATCGTGCTGCCGGAATACTCACAGATGGCTAGTTCTGAACGACACAACGTTCACTCGCTTTCTGTCTGTTCGGCAGGTTCCACTCACCTTCGGCGGGGCAAATAAAAATACAATCGACGTAATCGTTCTCCGCACCCGGTCCGGCCCTCCTCGTGTGCTTCCGCTTGTAGAAATCGACTGTGGACAGCGTCGCGATTTACGAGGCGAGAGTGGAGCAAAGTATTAGCGAACAATGGCAGAATACAAACACTCTGTATGCTAACTCTTCTTTTGGATAAACACCTCTGTGGGAAGGTCCCGCCCGCCAAGCTTCTTTCGATCAAGCAGCTTCGGAATCAACTCGAACAGTGCTCGAGCCTTGGTCATGTATTCAGGATCCCCTTTGGCGAGGGCCAAGTAGCAGCCTCAAGCACAAAACTCAATTACTTTACCCTGTGCAATGGTGTAAATCACACACCTGCTGCGATAAACGTGTAAGTGGCGTGACTCCTACAAACGGGGTCAGCTCACTCTAACTCATGCGCATACACATACCAAGAGTTCATGTCCTTGATCTTCAAGAATGCTTCAGCTGCCTCTTTGTATTGCCGATCGGCCAAGAGCGTCCATGCAAGCTCAAATAGCAACTAACAAATAATTAAAAATGCTCGTCGCCGCCAACTCACTTACCAAGGCATCCGCCTGGAGAAATTTGACAGGTCGTTCGGCAGAAAGACCTCGCCTCAGGATTTCGATAGCTTTCGAGGCATTCAAAGTCATGCGCTCCAACTTGGCCTGCCGACAATCGATGATTCAATCAACGGAGATGGAACGTCGACTTACGCGGTTGAGAAGCCAAAGTGATCCATGGGGATATTTGCTTTCCACACTAAATGGGATGAGGATCGGTTTGTCACCGCAGCGGAGATCGGACTTACGAGTCCAAGATCTCGCGGTACTGCTTCACGATTCGCTCTTCGTCGGCTTGCCACCCAGTGAGCAGTAGCACCACACCATTGTACGTCATGAGAACGAGCTGGTTCAACGTTTGGAATCATTTATTATTCTCGACTCGTGTAAAACACTCACACTGAATAAAGTCAGATATACGGATCTAAGCGGTTAGAGCATGTCAGCGAGAGCGTGTGAACGTACGCGGCAAAAGAGCTGTGAACATCATTCTCCACCCCTGCAGCCACATGGAGCGCTTCGAGCCCTAGCCGTCGGTCCGATTGATACCCCATCCATCCCACGACTTTCCTGGAATGGACAGTGGTTAGCTGTGCTCCACATTTAACAAATGTTGAAATATGTTTTTTACTTGACTTTGTTGGGGAGGAGCGAAAAAACAAGGTTAAAGAGGCCGTATCCTAAATGCCACAAGTATCAGCCGCGGATTCCCCCTATCAAATTACTCCTGTACCAAATGCTGCTCCAGCAACAATCAATTCTTCGATTGGGCCGTCGGGGACGATTGTGCTAGTCTCGGAGGCGCTCAAAAGAGCAGGGGTGCTTTGCGTAGATTTTCCGGCCAGGCGACCAAAGAAACCACCGGGTTTCGACACGGGAACGATAGGCGTGCTACTCCCGGTCTTGCCATTGATCATCGACGACGCTGCAGATGAAGTTCCACTGGCTGGGGTCTGCAAGCCACTGGCAGGCGTAGAGACAGACAAGTTGGTTGCCGAAGGCTTCCGAGAGACAGTGGGAGTCTGAGCTGGGGTTCCGTACGAACCTAAACCGTGCGGAAAGACTTGCTTGTACATCTTTGAAAACTTTCCATGGGCACTGCAAAGCCTGTGAATAACTTGCTTGGGTTGGTGCAAGACAAATACCTGTTCAACGAATACCTAAGGATCACACCAACCATATTTAGTATAATTATATTAGTACCCCTAAAAGACTCACATGCACTGGAGATATCCCATATAACTCTCACTCAACGCCTGGGTGAGCCCCAGTAGAACAATCGCGACTGCTTGGCATATTTCGTATTCCGTACCAGCGGGATATCGTGAAGGAGCACTGCCTTTAGCGGTTCGCGTAGCCTTGGCGGCGGCTTTGGCCCCAGCTTCGGCCGCCGTCAGAGAGGCAACAGCATCTGGCATCAACCCCTCCTCCATCCCCAAAGCAGCTTTAAGAAAATTAATAACACCCAATCCAAGCAAGTGGAATGGCGAGTCGCCTTCCATAACTACCACGTAAGGCCTCGTTAGTCACCAGCATTATGTCCGACAACAGGGCTGGCGCTCACAAAGCTTCTTAGCCCCGTCAACATCATCGTTCAACAAATGCTTGAATCCAGTAGAAGAAGATTCTAGGTCTCGCAGCTATAATGAAAACCGTCAAGACCTGCGGCACACGACGTGAGAACCCCGCACGAGATGACTTACGGTAGCTTCTTGTGATGCCATGCTGTAATATGACAGGTAAAATTACGGGCAAACGTACGATTTATACTTAAAACGGGCGTCCTTGTAATTGTTGTGATAGTTGCTGAAAAAACGCGCGCAAGTTCAGTCGGGTTGGCGGGTGGTGTGAGATGTACGACTTGTCGCACGGTGGATGAATTTGAATCACAAACGCCCCAGATCACAGCTCAGGAACCCAAACGGCCTCGGCTCTGCCGGGTCTCGGTCATAATATGGTTCGACATGCCTTGTAATGGGTTCGTTTTAATTTAGTATACATGGGGGAAATCAAGGCCACTCAAACCAGGTCACCCATATTAGTCTTGCATGCACAAACCTCCGCGCTATTATCAGGCTGCCAATGGTGTTTAAAAAATTACACTCATGTCTAGATGTGCATTGCCGTTGATCTTCCGAATTGTCCAAGTGGGACCCAGAGCCAACAGGAGGGCCAACTCAATGAACCAAAAATTCATAATGACTGGGCCCCTCGGGTAGTTTCCAATTTTTCAAAGCCACCAGCCCTATTTATCCTGTGGAGAGTTGTGAGCCAGGGCTAGCGCGACAGTACAATTATGCCTACGCTCGTTTAATCTCTCCAAGGGTTTTCTGCCAAACATTTCGCTTCAAGTCGCGCGCCATTGCGTCCACGTCTTCCAGGGCACCGCAATCAGATCAATGCCAAGCAATATTATATGTACTCACCCCGTCCATGAACGGCGACCAAGTCTCTCAACCAGGCGAGTTCATGCATGCTTGCATGTCGCTGCGTCTTGGCTGTAGGCGCAGATAACTTCTCGAGTGCTGTAAGTTTGTCAAGAGCCACTTCATGATGTCCCAACGAGAAAACACACCAGTGACAAGCTCTCGCGTGCCCTTCATTTGATTGATCCCAAGCCCGGTTGGGATAGAATCCTGTTCTAAAGTGTTTTTTCCTATCCTAACCCAAGTGGACGCATCCGACGGTATCATTCTCTCTGCCTCTTCATCCGAGTCGTCCATTGCATCACCCCACACCCCTTGCTCATCGCCTCGACTTTTTGTATGACTAGTTCCAGGATTTTGTTCGGTATCTGGCAATTCGACTCTTATAACAACGCCCCTTTCGTCTCTGATGATTCTTCCATGGCCCTGTGGGATTGATTTTGACGGAGGCTTAGGAGAGATGTGAGCCGGCACTGGCTCGACTTTTGCATGAGATAGGTCCTTTTCGGCGCCACCTTGAGCAATAGGGTTTAGTGTGTGAACGAGGCCAAGAGCTTCATAGCTAAATACATGTTAGTCCGTTACTTCTAACCGCCATTTTTAACCTGGCTTACTTTTGTCGAACTGTTTTCTTCTTGTCCCAGGCCTCTTGAAGTAGCTTGGATCCCTTTACAGCTTCGGGGATAGTTGTAAATTCCAGAGGCAGTCGCACAGAGAAGTTTAAGCTTACCTGGCTGTTTGCGGAGGTTCTTCTTTGCTCTCCTCGATTGCTTTACAGCAGTGTATGATCCGGAACGAGTCTTTCGCCTATATTTTAATATTAAATAAATAATACCCCTGGCAGATAATATACATTCCTTTGGCGAGGGTTGGCCATACTGCTGGTCAAACGGAGACTAATGTATAGCGCTAGTAGTAATAAGCGCCAGCCAAATTTTGCATCCGAGGTCGAGATTGCAACACGTCCATCCGGCATCCCGACTCCTTCCGATCTATTCTCACAAGCATACCCTTCTGTCCCTCAGCTAGTTTCATCACTCATAATGGCCCGCTTTGCTTTTCAACCCCAACCTAGAATAGGATCATTTGCTTTGACAGTAAGTTTTGACTAAAATTTTACCACCCTATCGAAGTTCCCAGACTCCAAATGTTTCATCACAAGTCGCTGCCCAATAATCTGACATTGGTTTGCAGGGGCTAACACCATGGATTGGCACGGCTGGTCGTTGGGGAGTGGCAGCTGGGGCTGCCGTGACATTGTTCATGTCGGTCACCCCTATCTTCAAGAAGGACATCTTGCTAAAGGTCCCGCTGGTAAGTAACGTTTGGAACAAGCCATCTCAAGGTTAAGACTTAGGGGATCAAATGATTGCACCTTATCAACTCGCTGACTCGTTAAAACGGCGACCTTTAGCTATCTAATCATTTTGAAGACAAAACCCCGGCAAGCGACAAGCCCTTCTAAGTTCTCTTTGATGTTCGTTGGGATATCAAACTCGCGCCTCTATCGCTCTCATTCATCAACACATTGGATGCCTCTTGCTGGACAAACCGTGTCAACTCGTTATAATCATCCAATAGACAAATAGCTTTCAAAAATCCCAAGTTTTACTTTGTCGGACGAATTATGAGCCGCATTGCATCATTTAGCCGTCGTTTCAACGCAATGCACCCACTTGGCCATCGGCCTAAAGTTGGCAACAAATTCTGGGGGGTTGGATCGAGGGCCTTTGGGGTATGTGCCTGATCGTATATCGTCGGTACAAGAAACCCTGTGCACGTTCGAAAACTCATGCTGAGGCCGTTGAGCGGCTGAACTGAACTTCCTAGATGCCGAACTCCCGAGTGGCCCAACGACTTTCGAGTTTCATTTCATAACCGAGGCAGCACACAATGCTTGGCCACTGATGTAATGGGTCCAGACTAAATATAACTTTGACATAGCTATCTATGGCACAACTTCACATAGCAACGCTCCGAAGGCTTGTACAGAACCCGGGTCGGTTTCCTATATTTCAATGACAAAATCATCAAATTCCGCAGCACGCTTAGAACAGGGTTGATGTGAGTTGACCTTGGTCGTTGCAAGCACTCACGCATTACACTGCACTAGGTTCGCCTTTTCTATCTTAGTGAATGGCGCAAAAACACCAACCCAGTGCCATTGACCCTCTCATAATATCTTATCGCACGAGTAATGCCTCCCCCAGACATTACTGCCCTGAGTCCCCACAAAGGGCACAACCTCTGATTATCGGAAGAAGGTCTAGGTCCCTATCCGCAGTCGTTTAACCCAGAAACATCTAACCTGTACAAATTCAAACCGATCGGCCTTATATAGCGATACCACCACTGACTTTTCCCTACGTTCTGCTCCCCTTCTCTGACCGAGATCTGTAGCCACGCTTCTTCAACCTTTTCAGGTCACTTTCCTTAGACACTCCTTAGACTCGGGATCCCGTTACATTTATCTATAATGTTCTTCAACGCTGTTACTGCTGTCTCCGTCCTCGGCGCTTTATCTGCATTGAACGCAGTTGAAGCATCATCGAACCAAGGCAACTCCAACTCCAACTCCAAGTCGTGCGATAAAAACTATTTCTGGTACGACCGCTTGAGTTGCTGCTTGAAAAGCGGCGGAGAGACAACTACACCTCCGTGAGTCCCCATTTGAATCTAAGCGTTGTGGCTTGCTGATAAGTCGTCTGTTTAGTTCTGGAAGTTCCTGCCCATCCAACTTCTACTGGCACACCTCAGAAAAATGCTGCGTACCCAAGAGCAGCGACACGACCCAGCAAATCCCGAGTACTTGCCCAAGTGGCTCTAGCTGGAACACCGTATCATGGTGCTGCAAGTCTGATAACAAGCCGTCCGGCACCTCTTGCGGATCCGGTTTCTGGTGGGGCGCGTTGAATATCTGTCTTTCGCAAGGCTCAAGCAACGAGAACCCTCCGTAAGCTCGTTCATTTTCGGCGCCCCGTCCGTAAACAAAACTAACGCATACATCCTATCAGTTCTGGATCTTCCTGCCCTAATAACTGGAGCTGGCTTTCGAGCAAATCGTGCTGCAAGCCCAACGAGCCAACGTAAGTAATGAAAAACTGAAACCTTTTTTTATTCTAATGGAGCGGTTGTCTAGTGCGAGCACAAGCTCCCCTAGCTGCAACAACAACTGGTCCTGGCACCCAGGTAAACAGTAAGTAACATTTAGGCTCCATTTTTGCCCCCGAAAAAACTAATATCGTGTGATAGATGCTGCGTGCCCGGAGGAAACACCCCTGCACCCTCTAATGTCCCCGGAACACACTCCCGGAAGCGCCATACTGTCATGCACAAGCGCACGAGCTTCTGCCCAACTGACTACGAGTCGTGCCCTATTCTCGATGCCTCTGGACGGTCAACCGAGTCGGAGTGCATCGACACTAAGGCGGAGCTAACTTCTTGCGGTGGATGCACGAGCATCGGCAAAGGGCAAGACTGCTCCGCCATCCCCTACTCGAAAGTGTCGACTTGCAAAGCTGGGCAATGTGTCGTTGAGAAATGCAAGCCCGGTTTCGAAGTTAGCGCCTCTGGAGACTCTTGCATCTCTCAGGCTCATGCCATGCTCTAAAAGTCAAGGACTCACGCGTTGGACTTTCCTTTAACTTTGGACATTTCAATTGGCTTTAGATACCTGTTAACTTAGCTCTGCTTGCTGCCCTGTAGTAACTTTGTTATTATATTTGAGGGTTGTATTTTTCAGAATAAAAGCACGAGCATTGCGGTGCCACCCAGCTGCAGTGTATCCGCACCCAATACATGAGTAATATCAGAATTTAAACGGCGTTTAGAGCTGTACAACATTCCCAGTATCTTGAAAACAATGCTTAGACTGATTTGCTCTAAACCAGTCAAGTCATAAGGGAAATCTCCCCGTGCGCAAGAGGAGAAACAACGCGCTCTATGGACACGTAGCTAAGGCCAGTCGTGTGTGTCATGACAACACCACCAGATCGATATTCGAAGGAAGTTGATACAGTCCTGAAAATATAGCATATGAGTGAGGTCTAGCGCTATAGTAATATATATTGCATTAACTAGTCAACATACGACTCCACAACAACCACCTGACCGTTGAATCGTACTTCAGCGAACCAATACAATTTAGACTCTAGGTGAGTGACTCATAATCATAATCGCGGCTCACGTCCTTACTCTTCCCTCATATACCGAGCTCGAGTGCAACACTGATGCATATTACCATTCTGATATTCGAATTCCTCCCCCATCCCAGCACATAAGCCACCCCGTTTTATGACTAAGGGTCGGCCCAATTATTACAAACCACCAAACTCAATTCGACGGCAATACACAGGAAACGAGGAAGCATAACACGAGCATTTCCCACATAATAAGCATTGGGGAAATGACTAAAGCCATCACAGCCCGAGCCCGAGCCCGAATCGACCACGGATTGATACGCGGGCACGAGCCCCTATGTGCTACGTCCCCGCACATGTCAAGAATTGGGTGAGCTGATCCCCAAAGCAATTGGGCATGCCGGATGAAATATTAACTGGGGGAGTATAAATAATGCTACTCCCTCACTACAACTCCAACCCTCGTAGGACCCTCAGTTTGCTGAAACCATCCCAACCAAAATGGCGCCCACCAAAGAAAACCCCATTATTTTCTATGACCTGGTTGACGCTAATGGTGGTTCATGGTCTCCTAACCCCTACAAAACTCGGTATGTCCAACTTTGTACATTTAAGTAGCAGCTAGAACTTGGATCATTTGAACTCCATGCGCTAGATTATCCCTCAACTATAAAGGGCTTCCATATCGTGTCGAATATATCGCGTTCCCAGACATTGAACCCAGGATGAAAGAATTGGGAGTGCCCCCGGTGTCCAGCACATTTCCCCACTACACTTTACCAGGTATCTATTTGGCTATGTATGCTAGATCAATTCTTACTAAAGACACTCACAGTAATTGCCGATCCATCCAATGACCCTAATGGCAAACCCACATACGTTGCGGACTCCTTCAAAATAGCCCTCTATCTGGACGACAAGTATCCTTCCCCTCAATACCCATTGTTATTCCCCTCCGGCACACGCACTATCCAACACCTACTCATGACGCAATATTATCCGTTGGTTGGTGCAAGTATATCCTCTCTGTTCCACCCAAGTGTACCTCGCATTCTTGATCATCGATCTGCCGAGTATATGCGTCGCACCCGAGGAGAACGGATGATTCCACTTTCCGAAGAAGCAGCGGCTGAGAAATGGAAAGAAGTGCGCGAGAAACTCGAGGTGCTGGGTAAATCCCTACAACTTAACGATGGGACAAAGGAGGCAGGACCGTTCATCATGGGGGATAGAGTGGCTTTCATGGACTTCGCCCTCGGGGGCGTATTTTACTGGATCAAGAACCTTGAGGGGACCGATTCACCTCGATTAAAAGAAATGTTGGAATGGCAGGATGGGAGATGGGAAACGCTCTGGAAACGTATCCAAGAAATTGAGATGAATTCTTCCCAGGTCGAATGAAAGTATTGTAGATAACCATAGTTTTGATGAGCTCGATTTTAAAGTGGCTGAAGGCATATATGTATATGGTCAACGATGTCCGGTGAACTGGCCGAGTCACTCGTGGTCGCTGTGTGTTCGGGGCCATTTCCCCACAGTAGCTGATTATCAATCTTACGCATTTAGCACCTACCGCATATTCCCCGCCGTCAACCATGTGCATTCGAGTCAGAGTCCGGCCGAGCGCTTGAGATCTGGTGCATCCATATATAAGGGCTCTTCAAGAAGGATACGCGATCATTGACGCCGCTCTAACAATAACTATGGTTGCTACTAAAGATAATCCTATTGTCTTCTTTGATATAATATCTAAAGAAGGCCCGTGGTCTCCAAATACCTGGAAGACACGGTGAGTTCATATTAGTCCAAGCACTGCCAGTGGATACGGCGATCTTCCCCTGAAGTCTAATAGCACTATGATACCTTAGACTCGCGTTGACGTATAAACGTCTACCATACCGTGTTGAATACGTGTCCTACCCCGATATCGAACCCATACTCAAAAGATTGGGTGCCCCCGCAACCTCAAACAACACGCGGTACACACTTCCAGGTATGCAGCGAGCGATCTCTGCTGATGCAATGGTCTCACCAACACTTCCCTGGCAGTTATTGCGGACCCAGCTGACGACCCCAACGGAGAACCTACTTACATAGCCGACTCCTTCAATATTGCACTTTACCTGGATGAAAAGTACCCGAGTCCTACCTATCCACGCCTATTCCCCCCAGGCACACGTTCTTTTCATGGACTACTTGCCGAACACATCTCGGCGTCACCCGTCCCTGCGCTCGCTCCCACAATGATCCCGTTGGTTGCCCGTTCTGGATTCTTGGACGACAAAGCAGAAGGCTTCTATCGTCAGAAATGGGAAACAAAATTTGGCAAGCCGCTCGAACAAGTAGCAGAAGAAGGCCGCCAAGGGTGGGCCCGAGGCGAAGTACAGGCAAAGTGGGACGCACTCGGCGAGCTCCTCGACCTTAACAAGAGGACGAACGAAGCAGGGCCGTTTGTGATGGGAAGCCAGATTTCATATGCTGATTTGATGCTCGTGGCGGCCTTTTGCTGGACTAGGAGGGCTGAGACTGATGATAGGAAAGCCTGGCAGGAAATTAGTCAATGGCAGGGTGGTCGGTGGGGAACCTTGTGGAGTGAGGTCGAGCAAGTCATTGGGTGCTTTTACGAGTAAGCATTATACGAGTGTTTGTTGCATTCGTCCAATGTATGCATATGATGATTATCAACCAAGCTCCCAATTTAACTTCCCACTTGGTTGGGCGGTGTTTGGCACTGTATGACCCGAAACGTTGACCACCGGGTATATCGGCTCATGTTTACCGAAAACCACACTTTCTACGATTGACCTCGTCTCGAACTACCTTGAGTGAACACCCTTTTTGCGCAAATCTCAGAAACTGCGTACTATTAATCCATTGAGCCACCCCTCATTACTTCTGAAAAAATGGATAGTACCCCCTCACCAATCAAAGCAGTATTCTTCGACATTGGCGGAGTAGTTGTCAAGTCACCTCTCATAGCTATTCACATCTACGAGCGGGAGAAAGGGTTACCAAAAGATTGGCTAAATGTACACATTACTAGAA
Organism: Ceratobasidium theobromae; assembly: GCA_037974915.1. Taxonomy (NCBI): domain Eukaryota; kingdom Fungi; phylum Basidiomycota; class Agaricomycetes; order Cantharellales; family Ceratobasidiaceae; genus Ceratobasidium; species Ceratobasidium theobromae. Next base: position 520,770 of record JBBBZN010000007.1, read on the forward strand.
GAGGTGGGTCATCTCTGGTCGGGGCTTGCGCTACTAATCTTAATCTGTACTCAGGAGAGAAAGGCGCTTGGCAGCGTTTCGAAAGAGGAGAGCTCGAGCTCTACCCTTTCTACACCTTATTCGGGCAAGAACTTAGTGATACTAAGCTAGGAAATCAGTATTATCGCGAGTGGTGCGAGTCCAAAAAAGTAGGTGAGAGACACTTGGCCTGGGCTAACTGGTTATGGAGTCTTGACCATTCTATATTTCCCTAGCGGTACCAACACTTCCAGACTCTGTAGTCATTGACGGGAGAGAGGTAATTGGTTCCACTCGCATGTGGTCATTCACTGAACTTTACATCTCACAGCTCTTTGGAAGAATGATGCGCTCAGCAGAACTCGATCCACACGTGCTCGGGGCCATACACAGACTACGCGCCTCCAAAAAATTCCGCATAGTAGCACTGACGAACAATTACTCGGCTCAATATGAACGCATCCGCGATACCCCTCCGTCTGAAACTGGGTCGTACCAGTTCTCTCCCGAGGCCGAGCTTGAGTTTTTAGGTTGGGGTGCAAGTAGCGGCGGACCTGCTGGTCCAAAGATCCGAGCATTATTTGATGATTTTGTGGACAGTAGCGTGGTTGGATCGAGGTAAGCCTTTCCTGTGCTCGCCGATCACGCCTAGAATCTGACCCGCTGGGATAGGAAACCTGAACCTGCCATTTATGAATATGCGTGCAAATCAAACGGGGTCGTCCCAAATGAAGTGGTGTTCTTGGACGATCTGGGGCTGTGAGTTCATTGCTTTACCGTCTGTGATCCAAATTAACCATTTCGATCACACAAGGAACCTAAGAACGGCCCGAAAATTGGGGATGAGGACGATCCGTAAGTCTTGACGCCTAGCGGTCAGATATTTCCATCAGACTAAGACTCGTTTTTTTTTACGTACAGACGTCCCGATCGGTGGTTCTCGTAAGGCTATTGCTGAGCTACAAGAGCTCACCGGAATTCAATTGTTGGACGGTGACAAGGGATCTGAACTCAGGCATGGGTCTAAACTTTAACCAAGACCTTCGATTCAGGGCGCGTAGTTAGTTGTACAAACAGTGCTAAGTACATTCAGCCAGCGAACTAGTAAATAAACAACCAAGGAGCACTTGAATACGCGACTACTAGCATACACTACACGTCAATGAGGAGAGAGATATTGAAAGCTTCAAATATAATATATAGAGCTGAGAGATTTAGTTGAATGGCACCGCAACCACCTCAAGGCGCGCTAAGCATTGTCTGTTTGCCAAGGAAAAAAAATCAGCGTTCACGACAGGGTAAATAAGCGCCAGGCACTCACAGAAAGGAAAGTGTCATAGTTTATCTGAATCCATCCATCCCGATCAGTGTCCAGGCGCTGGAAGGCCTCGGTGAGAGTCTTGATAGCAACACACGCCCGAACAAAGCGGTCAAATGAGATGCCTGGAGGAGGCGCGCCAGGGATGTTCGAGAGTGGGAGGGCCGCTACGCACAGCAAACATCCATTGAGTCGGTCGTCATAATAAGGCATTCGTGCGACTCACAATACTTGGTGGCAACGAGATTGATTAGTTGCGGGGACAGATTATATCCAAACTGGCGCAAGGCGTTGGTAAGCTCATTAGCCTCGATGGTACCCGAGTTGTCAGAGTCGAAATGACGGAAAACGCTGGAGTAAGCATCCCAGGTCAGAAGCCAGGTCATAGGACACATCGCCAGATGCTTACTTTTGCCAGTCCGCGATATACTTCCAGAGTCCAGCAAATTCATTGAAGCTGATGGAACCACTGTGGTCTACGTCCTGTTACGTCCAAAAATAGATCAGTTAACATCCGAGCTAGGGCAAAGGGAACGGAAAGCAGAGCGCGACTCACAAAGATTCCCATGAGCATTTTGGTAGTGTCCAGGTCAAAGGGACTCCAATTCCCGTTGACAAGAGCTCTCTGCAGTTCGGTGGCGGTAATCTGTCCAGACCGGTCTTCGTCAACTGTTACGAACCAACTCCAGAGTCTACGAACGTATGTGAGCATGAGCGACATTGGAGTGTAGAACATTCACATACTGAGGATCCGCTCCGGGAGGTGGCCTTGGGCTGGGTCCGCCGCCTACAAAACCTGCTGGACCCCCCATAGGTCTCGTGCTCTGTCGGTATTGTTGCTGTTGGTGCTGTTGGTGCTGCGGTGGCGCCTGCTGATGATACTGGGAATAGCCTTGGTTCGAAGGCTGGTACGAATATCGCTGGCTCATTGTGGTGTGGAGTCTGGAAGGGGAGGGAGGATGGATGCTGATATAGCTGTTTACATTTTAATCAGCGTCAATCTACGATAACTGATTAGTCAGCGGCCCTGGGTCTCGTAATGTATACCAGTTTTAACTAATGACGGTATGTTAAGTAACGAGAAGGAAGGTGCGGAGCATCATATTCGCTCATGTGCCAACACGCTGCCGTTAGCTGTGCACTGCAGAGGCGGAGTGTTTCGACTTCCGGCTAATTCATGTATTACGAAACAAACACAGCAATGTGGCGGGCGAATCGGGTTCGCGGAGTCATAACCGCATTCCCCGGTCCGGGCTCTTTAAGCCACCTTTTATGGAGTCTGTTCCCACTCGAGGACCTTGCCCGAGTCACGAATCCTGATAGCCGCCTCGCGCACCGCTTCATCTGGCACATTGGAAACGGCCACACGAATCCAGTCGTCCCAAGTCGAGTCACCCTCTTCTGCAAAGAACGCGAGGGGCAGCAACTACGAGAAATGATCTGGGGGTTGGTCGAGAGTAGCAGAACGACGGGCTTACCACGACACCGCACTCGGAAGCAAGCCGGCGACAAACCTCTATGGCGTTTACGTTCTTGAACGGGTGCTTTATGAGAGCAAAGTAGGCCCCAGATGCCCCAACCTGCCATCCCGAATCTTGGAGCGTGTCACAAAATATGGAACGTCGCTTGACGAGCCTTGCTGACTGCTCAACGAGGTCCGGACGCAGGCTTGGCAGAATGGGTGGGAGTGTGAGCTGTAATGGGCGAGGTGGGCAGATCTAAGGTGCGTTGTCAGGGCCTTAAGAGCAGTTGTGCAGGGTGGGATGACTTGCGTGCATACAATCAAGAACTTTTACGGCCTCCTCGATAATGCCCTTTTGGGCTACGAGTGCCCCGAGCCTATGACCTGGGACGCGGTAGCTCTTGGAGAACGAGAACAGGTGAATGAGATTGGAGCGCCAGTTCCAGCCATCCCGAGGTGTGAACAAGTCATGGGGTGGCCCAGGTACAACAAAGTCACGATATGTTTCGTCAAGGATCAGTGCGATTTTGTGTTTAACTGCAAAATCCCTGAAATCTCGGATGAGCGATGGAGGATATGTGACACCAGACTATTATTATGCTTAGTTTGAATCGGGAAAATGATACAGGATACTCACTGGGTTGTTCGGAGTGAGAAGTACTATGCCCTTCGTACGGGGCGTAACGAGCGACTCTGCGCGGTCAACGGTTGGAAGGAACCCAGCTTCGACAGACACAGGCAAGGCGACGGGTTTGATTCCAAGCATCTTCAAAGTCATCCTATAAGTTTATTGAGCGAGAATGACCCTGCACGCATTGATACTACGGACGCACTCATTGTTGAAATACCTAATTTCGGCCGAATAAGCACTTAGACTCGACGCTGTTGCTGTACGCACCATGGCACTGGGAGTATGATTTCATCACCACGTTCTGCAATTATCATTACAGCGGCCATGAAGGCCGCATTGCACCCTGCAGTCAGGGCAACTTCCTCAACCTTGACATCGACTGGGATTTGGCCTTTTCCTCCATAAACGTACTTCATCTCCTTAATAAGCGCTTCACGCATGGCCACATCTCCAAAGATGTTACCGTATGCCGCACTATCTACTCCCCCAGAAATGGTGACATCCCCACCCAATTCTCTCGGACTTTGAACTACCTGGCTAAGGCGCTCTACAAGTGCGGGATGAGGCTGTTCTCCAGGCACCGCTCGAGTCAGATTGATAATGGGTTTTGAACCTGGATCTTTGTACTCGGTGCCCCATTTAGTGGCAACTGGGATTCTGATCAATCGTTAGGGCGACCTTTGGCGTATACTAGGCTTGGTCAAAGAACATACGGGGGCAGTTGGGTGAGTGCTACAGTATTTGAGATTTTGTACGCAATCTCTTGGGACATTGGAGAGTAGTGGTTTGTCTATTGTCTCGATGTGGGAGATGGCTGGTCGACTCAGTGCACGTGGCCAAATTTCCATCGATCAATTGTTCCTCGTACATTGCATGATTTGGGAAGGCGCCGAGGTCCATCTGTCAAAGTTGGCACGGGCACGTGATCGCGTTTGATGCGAGCGTGTCAGACGGCGAGGCGAATGACAGCCGATTGGTACGCGAAATCCACGCAAAAACATGGTCCCAATTCCACGTCTTACCTTGTGCGCGGTGCTAGAGTTGGCTACAGATGTGGGATGAAAAAATGAGAAAAAGAGGTATGATCGTTGGCAAGGTGAAACTGGCATGGGCGTGCACTGTATTGAGTGTCGGGAGCAGCCTGGCCCTGTAATATAATCTTGGCACTGCACGGATGTGTCATCCCCGAATTTGTCATGGATGGTTTGGATGAGTTCAAAGGTTCGGTCCAGCGAGTCTCTGCTTCATCCGCCTCTTTCCCCCCGCGTTCATTCCCTTGTCTCTGCACCATCACTAATTCTTGGTCTTTTTTCTTTTCTTGTTCTCTGAGGGATTGAATAGAGCACTAGAGGATATATTGGTGGTGTGTGGATTTTTCTGCTGCACGACGCTGCTAACGACGGCCTCAGACGCGCCAACATGGCACACTATGACCCACTGCATCCAGCACCACATTCACCCAACCCCAGCACCCAGTCGTTCAACCCCGAGTCACAGCCTCTCCGCGCACCACCATCTCCAAGCGGCCAGGGCTTTTACAACCTTAGAGACGATGGCCCCCTGCCAGAGCCCCGCCCGCTCGGCAATTATGGCGAGCCAGAGCCACGAAATAGTATAGTTTCCTATGGGACCGGTTCCCCTTACCGTGATTCGGCCTACATGCCGTCCACTCCAGGCGCAAGCACTACGTTCCTTGGTGGTGCGGCCCCTGCCGCATACGATCCATATAGCAGCACCGCTGGCTTCAACGACGGTAATGTCCCCATGTCGCCAATGGGCCGATCGCGAGGTCTGAAGGAAGAAATGTATGCCGCTCCTGCCAAGAAAAAGAGCAACTTTTTATTCCGTTGCGGCATTGCGCTTCTTATTGTCATTTTGCTTGCTCTGGCCGTCCTCATCCCCGTTTATTTCAAGATCGTCAAGCCCAAATTGCTCTCGAGCGAGGGTGGAACTAGTGGATCGGGCAGCAGTGGTAGTGGTGGAAGCGGCGGCAGTGGCGGTGGCGGTGGCAGCAGCGAGAGCCAAGATCCCATTACGGGCGGGGATGGCAGCACGGTTAAGCTTACCGAGGGCGGAACAATGACTTACGTGAACAAGTTTGGCGGCTACTGGTATGAAGATCCAAGCAATCCGTTTGACAATAGTGCCCGTCCCCAGAGCTGGACCAAGCCCCTCAACGAGACCTGGGATTTCAGCGTTGACAAGATTCGAGGGTAAGAACTCGATCGACTGTTATATGAGCTAGTGACTCATCGCTTGTTATTAGAGTCAATCTCGGCGGCTGGCTGAACACTGAGCCGTTCATTTCCCCCGCGCTTTTCGAAAAATATAATACCGGAGGACAGGCGATCGCCGTTGATGAGTGGACGCTTAGCCAGTCCATGGCAAACGATCCCGATGGTGGCCTCGAGAAGCTTTTGGAGGACCATTACCGAACCTTTATCGTGAGCTCCGCCGTTTTCAAATTGACCTTGCACCACCTTACGTGAAAATCATGTTTCAGACCGAAGAAGACTTTGCGCAGATTGCCGCTGCCGGGCTCAACTGGGTTCGCATTCCGCTCCCATTCTGGGCCATTGAGGTCTGGCCTGGCGAGCCATTTTTGCCCAACGTCGCGTGGAAGTACTTCCTCAAGGCCATTCGATGGGCGCGCAAGTATGGTCTCCGTATCAACTTGGATTTGCATGCTGTCCCCGGAAGTCAAAATAGCTGGAACCACTCGGGTCGTCTCGGACATGGTCCCAATTTTATGAATAGTGTGATGGGTGTGGCCAACGCACAGCGAACCTTGAACTATATTCGGTATGTCTAGATACGATGAATCGTCGATGGCCGCTGATTTAGGGCTTGCAGGACCTTGACCCAGTTTATCTCTCAACCCCAGTACAAGGACGTGATTCCCTTTTTCGGTATCCTCAACGAAGCCATGGTCAGTACAATTGGCCAAGACCAGATTGGTGCCTTGTAAGTGTGTTGCGTGATATGAGCTATTCAATGCTTAGCCTCCTATCACAGCTATCTCGAGGCGTACAATATCATACGGGGTATTTCCGGCGTTGGCGAGGGCAAAGGCCCATTGATTTCCATCCACGACGGGTTTATGGGTCTCAATCAGTGGGGTGGATTCTTGGAAGGAGCAGATCGTCTTGGACTTGATAGTATGTTTATTTTGTCCAATTATTCCCAGCTTCTAATGACTTGGTATTCCCACAGCTCACCCCTACCTTGCGTTCAATGGTGTTGGCAACGATCCTATGGAACAGCAGGTTCTGAAACCTTGCCAAGCTTGGGCGAGCAACATGAATACCTCGATGTCGTCTGGCCTTGGGTTTACTGCTGCGGGCGAGTGGAGCAATGCCATCAACGACTGCGGGTTGTTTGTAAATGGTGTTGGCCTTGGAACCCGATATGAGGGCACCTATGCCGGGTCCAACGGCCAGGGCCTTGGAGCCGGTGCTTGTGACCAGTAAGTTTGAGTTTTAGATTCCTTAACTTGTATTGATGTTGGCTATAGATGGACCGACTATCAAAAATGGGATGATGCGACCCGTCAAGGGATCAAGCAATTCAACATGGCGAGCATGGATGCCCTGCAGGTACGCGCTAACCAACTTAATCCGTGGTTTGTACTGAATGGTACCTTGTAGAACTGGTTCTTCTGGACATGGAAAATAGGCAACTCAAGCGCGACTGGCAAAGTCGAGGCTCCATTTTGGTCGTATAAGCTCGGACTCCAGGAAGGGTGGATCCCAACTGACCCGCGCGATGCGGTCGGAACCTGCGCTAAACAGGGTGTCCCAAGCAACCCGTTCCAGGCACCGCTCAAGGCATGGCAGACGGGCGGCACTGGTGCAGGCACCATTTCGTCTGATCAGCTCGCCAAGTACGGTACCTGGCCACCTGCAACAATCTCGAACGCGAACGGTCCCTATGCGACGTACACACCAACCGGCTCGGCCATTACGATGCCCGCTCCTACGTTCACTGCTGTTAGTGGTAAGAGCACCAAGACATTTGATGCCGGAAGTGGGTGGTACAATACTGCTGATACTTCCCCGGCATATACGGCTATTGCTGGTTGCACATATGCACCAGCCTGGGACGCACTCGCGAGCCCTAGCCCGATGACGTGCGCGAACCAGAGAAGGTGGCCGATTCCGAGGCCTACCCCACCCCCTCGACCATGAGCACCGGAACCGCAACGGAACCGGTGAGATGTGAAAGTACTGTATGATCTGTTTGGATTTATTGTCGTTGAGAACCCCCTTCGGCATTGGGTGCGGTTGGGTTAATTGTCTCCATTCGTTTGAATATTCTTCTCAAATTGTGTCGTTATGGTCATCCTTCTGCGATGTGTGTTGGACGGACTGCTCTCTCTCACTCTCACTCTTTGTTTTGCTATCGTGCAGTTCAATTAATCTTCCTTCATATCATATAGAGCTGCGTGAAAGTGTGCTTGTCATGCGCCTGATGGTTGGCTTCTAGCCTCGGGTGATGGCCGAAGACTTGGCGGATGCGCAATCTAAGATCTTACCGTGCAATGATGTCACGGGAAGTGGTATTTTACGCATTTGCGCCTGGGCTGTGATTCGAATGCCTTTGCCGAAGCATGCACATCGCAGCGGCTTCCTTGGATTGACCGGGCACGCGGAATCTAGGTTGGTCGGCTTGGCTCGATACGGGTGGATAAGCCCATGGGGCCAAGTGTCTGAAACACGCGTTACATTCAATCGACAAGTTCTTGACAACAATGCACTGAACGTCTTTACGCCTTCTGATCTGTGGTGCGTGGTTCTGATGCCAATCTCAGTCTGCGCTGCGGGGACTTTCCTGCGCGGGGAGATATTAGTAAGCAGTGGCGCGTATCTTTCAGGGCTTTGTTTGGCGCTCCACCTGGGGGGTCAAACACCCGTTGCTGGGGATCGTGTTGCAGATGCTCACCACGCGGGCGCCGCGACGGATGCAGGCTTACTATGGGTATTGGAGAGCCATTATAAGACGATGTTGAAATACTGAGAAATATATGCGGGTGAAATATGTGCAATGGGCGGACGGGGATAGGGGTGGCAGCACGTGGGGTGCCAGACCTCGGTGTCATAAACAGGATCCAAGGGACGATGATCACAGGAGCTTCAAGCCTGTCAAGATAAAAAGCAGCAGCCGCGTGGCTCGGTCCACCACTCCAATGGCCACCTTCTCTCGTCCGCCTCACTATCCCTACTCTTTCAAGGCTCTCAAGGATGTTCCTCGCAGGATATTCAATCCCCCTCCAGCAGAGATCAAGATCGGCCGTGTTCGCAGTATGTCCTTGACACCGCTGTTTGAAGTCAAGCTCGCCGATGTCTTGGGTATGTGTCGATCTGTCTGTCGGTTCCGTCTTGATTAATATTGTCACTTTAGATGGTCAGCATTTGCCTCCACTCAGTCTGAAGGACTTTGAAGAGTATCTGCTTTTTGCGGAGCATTCGCCTGAGAATCTGTGCGTCTTGCCGTATCGTCACTAAACCCGGCTGATTCCCTCTAGGTACTTCATAAAATGGTTGAGGGATTATACCAAGGCGTACAGTGCGTGGGCCCAAACTGGCACCCAGCATTCAGCCCAACTGGCCCTTTCGTGGTCTAGGGCGAAGCAGACATTCTTGGTCGACGGTGCGCATTTCAAGCTCAACCTTAGCAACTCTTCGCTTGAGGGCCTTGTCTCCTCGGACGCATCGTCTCCGATATCTCCGGTTCCCTCTTCGCAAAGCTCCAAAGACCGTCCTTTGCGTCCGTCGTACCCCGCACCACCAGCATTGTCAAAGATCAGAGGAGAGGTCGAAGACATGCTTCGCGAGTCACTGAACCGTTTTGTCTGCAATTCCTGTGGTAACTCTGGTCGCGCGAGGGGCTTGTTTGGGATTGCCCTGGGTATTATCACATTGTGTGAGTTGCGGTCATTAATTCCTCGGCCTGGAATGTACCTGACCGTCCCTCTTCCAGTGGTTGGGCTTGCCCCTGTTTTTGTCAGCGTCTTTCAAGGGCGTGGGGGTAGAGCCGTACGTATCGCTGCCATTCCTGTATTTTGGCTTGGCGCTTGGGTCACAATCATGAGCCTACATGGTAAGTGTCAGGGATTGGTTGCTGTTCGGCCCAGGCTTTTTGTTGAACCGGTATTGACAACTTTCCATCAGGCGTATGTATATTAATATTCTTGTTTGGGGATGCACGTCAACTCTATCCCTACGAGCTTGCCCAACCTAAAATTACATCGCCCATATGCAAGCCGCAGTTGGTTACCATCTCCCCACCGGAAATCAAAACCCCTGATGACCCGGAAAAATCTGGCCCTGCCGACCCCTCGCAACTGTACGTTGATCTCGAGAAGGGGAACATGGGTTCGTGTTCGTCTACCTCGTCGATTGCGAAGCAGTCGCGGCAACCATCTGGATCGTCTGTTGGGGACGCTCACCATGTACGAGGTGACTCGAATGAGATGGCAGTTATGCCGTCTCCTCAAACGGTCATGTCATCACCCACCTCGGTGCATAATCTCATTCAGCAACCACATGGCTCTTCTCGGGACATCAGTTTGGGTTCATCTGGATCTTCCCAACCCTGGTCGATTGACTTTGATGCGTTCCCCGTTGCTGCACCTCATCCCGGAGCTAATCCGGACCAATGGGATGCGTCACTCCCCGGTCAGCAAGTGAAGAAGATCAAAGAACTCAAGGGCACCCCTACATTTGGCCCATTGACAAAAGTGCTCAGTCCGGTTGTGACGCGAGCGCAGTGGGAGGTTTTTGTTCGCAGCGCGTTGATGGCAGTTGTCGTTGCGCTGGTCCTCGGCGCGATTTGCTTGGTTGTTCCTGAAAGAAAGTGAACCGTTTGGTGTTAGGTTTGTGACTGGGACTTTTTAGTTGGGTTTTGTGCATACATGTCTCTCATGTTACATGCTCTCTCGCGCTATTCTTTGTCGTTTTTTTATTTACGTTCTTTTGCTTTCTGCATCGGGTCTACACCAGACCTTCAATTTGACCCTGTTATTTGCACGTTGACGTTTGTTTCCGTCTCATAGGTCAATCATTTCCACTGTGTCAAACCTATTTTATATCGTGTATGCGTTCTCGCGGCTCCGTTTTGATAAATACTGTTTCATGTACTAGCATATTTGACGCAATGTAACCTGCTCCGGAATCGCGCCGAGTGTGATTTTTTGCTGGGCGGGCATGCCGATCCCCAGGATAAACATATCCCGCCCCGATGCTCGCTTCTGGATTAGTCATCTTGCTTCTTCGATCATTCTGAAATAATGATGTGTCAGCAATGCTTTTTTCCCTGGTTCCGTCGAGGCGTGATCGTGACGCGCATACATTCCTCGATCATGTATTCATTTCTTACCTCGCTGGCGACGATTAGGGGCTCGAGAATCTTTGAGACATGGAATTGGCGGACAAATACTTTTCTTCTCAACTTCATCCATCCCTGCTTGCCCAAGTTCAGTTGTCGGTGGTTCTTCGCCTTGGCCTGAGTCTTTGACGCGTCTTGCTTATATCCTTGCAATCCTTTCGACTTGATTCGTCTGTCTTTTGACTTTCCTTGTCACCCACTCCTACAATCCTTTCCACCCGCGACCCAAACCATCCAAAACTAGTACCCCTATCCACCTCGGTGTCAACACGATGTTTTGCGTCGATACCAATAGCCCTATGCACCACTTTTGCAAGCTGGTCGAGCGCGAGCTTGCTATCTCTGGAGTCACCGCACCCGTTGTGACTTATCTCGCCCCTTTACTTGTGATGATTATCACCTTCCTCGTGAGTCTTTTGTTTATTCTCGAGCGAAGCGGAGCTAACGGGGAGTGGCGGGTAGAGTGAGGAGGGTGTGTATATTGAGGTCGACTTGGACTTGTTTCGTCAGATTTATCGTCACCGCGACATGATTATGTCTTTGGGCTCTTCCCCTTCCATCAATGTCAAGTCCAAGCTCGAAGCTTCGGAAAACCTGGTAGGTCATCTTGTATAGTCTAACGAACAGCTCCTGACATGAATCTTCCAGTGGATGGATATGCAACTCCACTATCCCAACGCGTTTAACATTGATGCTGTGAGACTTGGGTTACCCCTTGTCTTATTTTGTGCTCACGTGCACGCATGCAGCTCGAACTTTCCGAGAAACATATCCGCAAATTGCTGGTACTCTTCAACGCCCTCGAGATTGCGCGCTACTTTATGGAACTATTTGGGCCGTACCAGACGCTTGAACTCGTCAAGGACTTTAACAAGATTGTAGACATGGGTGAAGGCGTGGAACGTGGCCTTGTTCTCTTGCACCCATCGCGCTCAGAACCCGAGGAAATTGCCGACCCGCTTATCCCTCATGGAGAGATGTTTGACCGCACCTTTTTGCTCGATCCGTTTTCGTACAGGATTGTCAGGAATCGCGTCGACGAGGAGCTTTTATTCCTTTTCGAAGCCGTTGGATCGTGGGTCGAGCCCATTGACAAGCTTGCCGCGCTGGAAGGCCCCAGGGATGATGATTCTATCTATTCGAGCAGCACTGGAAGTAGCGGGAGCAGCGACTTGAACTTGGATTTTGAATTTTCGCGCCTTTCGAAGCATCACTCGATGACCACTGAAGAAAGCGAGGTGGTAACACCCAAGCCCGTTCACAAGGCCACTATGGAATATGACGCGGATACTGAAGCGACTCCTCGCCCACGATTGCGAGCTCGAAAGCCAGTGGTTTATCTTCCCCGCGTCGCACCGCTCCGGGTTAGGCCTCGCCTACACGGGACACCTTGGGCCCCTCTTGTCCCTCGCCGCCCTTGCATCGCTCCAACTCCCTTTGGTACAGAGAGTCCCAAGGCTATGGAAATCGAGGAGACCGGCATCGATCCGCAAGAGACTTCCCGCAACGAAACAGGATCCCTCGATGGAGTCATGCTTGGATGCTCCCACCTTTCAACCTATAGTGACGATGTTGAAGCCGAATTGAATGCACTCGAGGAGAACTCTTCGATGGAGGATCTTCCAGCTCGCCGCCTTACGATACACGCCAACATCCCGATTGAGGATCTTCGGGAGCTTGCGATTGATATGGTCGAACCTCGGCTCGCCCACTTTTGTGATTCTCGGCCAATCCACGCTAATATCGGCCATGTCCCCAACCCATCAAAATCCAAGGGCCTTGGCTTGCCCCAGGTATTCAACCCTCTGGTTTCCAAACCAGTTCAACCCATTGTCGAATCACCCAAGGACAATACAACCCAATCCACCAAAGCCAAGCCACCCAAGAAGAGCTTGCTCAACCGCCTCAACCCTCTGAAGCATCTGACCCGCCGCTTCAAGAAGTAGATGATACTAGAATGTCCAGAGCCTGCCTAACCGTAATCACAGGCTTGTGGCAACTACTAATTGTGCCCATATATGCACGTCTCCTATTTCGATTTCCCTCTAACCTTAATATGTACCATATAATTCGCCTGCTTTTTGTTTCCCTACTTTTGATTCGATACTGTATTTATAGCCTGTTGAATAGAAAAAACTAAAAAAAAAATTGAACAAGGTTGAGTGTCGCGGTCAACTTTCAACTTTCAAGTGGTGCTCAGCTCGTCGATTGAAAGGAGCACCAGAATGACTCAGGGTCTGACGTTGACCACAATTCAAGTGCACACGTTCAAATTACATTCCAACAAAAAAACCAAGGATAGGATACATATATAAAATGCAGAATATAGCAGTGTCAGATGGTATATCAAGCATGGGCGGAAGTAAGTAGTTGGGATAGTGGTGGTCTACAAGTGGGGTGTGGGTGTATCGGGGGACATAGGGAAAGGCGTCAAAACAAGTACAGTTAACAACACCCTGAACGGCGGTGTACTTCATCCAGTTGCAATGCGTTAGGATCGTTACGGGGACGAGTGGATTTAACACCAGGAGACTACGCCGTGGGGTTAGACCGAGCTAATATTGGGGAATATGTGCGTACCTTGTTGTCGTCAAACACACCCTGTTTAATTTTCTGGAGTATATCACGTGTTGCTTCCTCAAACGCCTGGTGCATGGGGCCAAATTAAATCTAGGTCATCAAAATACTTGAAACCACGCACTCGGTCAACGTTCTCGCCAGTTTTGGCGCTAGCTTCAATGAACAATAATCCTTCACCCTGAGCGTATTGCTCCGCTTCAGCCCGAGAGACTTCTCGCTGCTTCCGACCTAACAAAATAACCCAAATCGTCAGAGATCGACTACATGAATAAGGGTCTGGAGTGGGTGAACAAGGAAGAATGACTCACCACCCTTCACACTCGTGGGTGGTGTATTTGGCCCTTCCTCTCCATCACTAGGACACAGGTCTACCTTGTTCGCAACGAGGATGCAAGTAAGGTTGGGATCTGCATGCTCCCGCACGTCAGAAAGCCACATTCGAGTATGTTCAAAGCCTGCCAACAACGAAAGAGCACAAGAGTAAGTGAATAAGGTCAGGCCATTACTCTCCATAAGGACACGGTGGCAAACGGGAGAAAATGACATACTAGGCCTAGATGTTACGTCGTATACAAGCAAAGCTCCCGCTGCTCCTCGATAGTAGGAGCGGGTAATTGAGCGGAAGGATTCTGTGCCAGCTGTATCCCAGCCTGTTCCAAATCGGGTACGTCAGCCCAGGATGGCTTGACTACAGAGGTACGGACGCACATTGCAGCTTAACAGTCTTGTTTTCTTCCGGTATAGCAATCAGCTTGGAACCAAACTCGACACCAAGCTAGACGGAACCAGTCGTACGATGAGCCGTGTTGTGGTCATAGGGCGGGAGGCGAGGCTTACCGTGGGATCGGGTTTCGAGAGAAATCGTTGGTCTGTGAGCCGGACGAGAAGGCTGCTCTTCCTGTACATAAAACACTTAACATCCGGTTACTCACGATTTCAAGTCGATCAACGCTTACCCCACAGCTGCGTCTCCGATAATCACGAACTTGAGCACATAATCCCTGAATACGGGATAAGTTAAATTCTCCTTGACAAGTTGGTAAACGCACCAGTTCAAGGAAGACATTGTAGCAATTTAATCGGATTTTGTGGATGCAGCGTCAAGCAGAGGTGGCGGTCTTTTAAAGGCGTGCAGGATGGTCCGGATTAGTGGTCAGATTGAGCCGAGACGCCCAAGCACACGTGACTCCCGGATGAGGCCATGATTCATGTAGCTTTGATGCGGAGTGGCACGACACAACGTAATGAAATAGTCCCCAGTCGGGGTGTCGGAATATCTTAGTTTAAAATCAACCAGGCGGTACGAGTGTATTTATTTTATTCAAGGTATATGTAATACTCTTATAAACATCGTTTCATATAAACTACTCATGCACCAACAGCACCCTTGACCTTGGATGCGGCAATTTTAACGAGATTCTCCAAAGACTGCTCAGCAATCTTTGCTGCAGGCTTCTCGTCAGAGACTGGTAAAGGGAGGTTAGCATGTACGAAGCGCCTGTTCAATTTTTTCTTACAAAAGACATAGCCAAAGTCGGTTGAGGCATCATTGTAGCGCAGGTTGAGATCGATGGCGTCCAACGAAGCGGTGTCTTCAGCATCGAATTCAAAGATCCCGAGGTTCTCAGCGATACGCTTAGCATTCACAGACTTGGGAAGAATAACCAAATCATGCCTGTACAAAAGTTAATATCGGCATGTAGAAACAATACTGTCACTCACGCAACACCCCAAGAGAGTACGACTTGGCTGGGGCTCTTGCCATATTTGTCGGCAATTTTCTTGACCTCGGGCTTGTCGATGATGCGACCCTCGGAACCAACAGAGTAGATAGGGTTGAGGTTGCCAAAGGGAGAGTAGGCCTCGACAACGATGCCTTGACTTTGGAGCCACTTGACATATTCGGTCTGCTGGAGATCTTGAATGGGGTCAGCAAGCACCTCGAGGTACAATGGATTCGGGCATACATGGGTGAATCTCAATCTGGATAAAGTCGGGCTTGTGGACTGCGGTCTTCAAGACGTTCTCTACCTCGGACCTAGTGAAGTTACTCAGACCGATATTGCGAACTTTCCCTGTCTCAAGGAGAGCTTCCCTGAGAGTACAAAGTTGAGTTCTAAAATTATGTGGTTAAATGCGCTGACATACATCGCGCTCCAGGTCTGGTTGTGGGTAACACCACGGTCAACTAAGGGGACACCGTGCTCATCCTTAGGAATGAGCGTCGGGCCCGCCTGCATAGCTGCAGGCCAGTGAACGAGGTACTAGATTTGAATTGGAAGGTTTAGTATAGCCCGTGATAATTGGCTGCATAACTTACGAGGTCCAAGTAGTCAATTTGCAAGTCGCTGAGGGTCTTTTCAAGGGCCGCAAGTGTATTCTCGGGGCGGTGACTGAACTAAAGGTTAGAGTGCACAACATCGGCCAAGGCCGGACGCACGAGTTATTCCAGAGCTTGGACGTGATCCAGAGCTCATCACGGCTTTTGCCAGTCTCCTTGAGGAACTTCTTGATTCCGTTGCCGACTGAGAGAATGTCAATGGGGTAACTAAAACTTATTTTTTTGCAAATACCCACCTTCGTTCTCGTTCTGGTAGACTTTTTGCAAAAGCCATTTCATTTCACTAGATTTTGGAGTGTGGGTAAATTTACTCACTGGCAGCAGCTAGATCAACGCAGATATTAGCGGGAGCCCTCAAGATAGGAACAAGCATATAGCTACGTACCATCGATGTGGGTGTACCCTGCCTTCAAGGCATCGTAGACAGCTTGTTCAACCTCACCACTGTTCGAAGGCATTATGGTCTAAACTCAATATCGATGGTGATCTACTTACGGCTTTGCCAGCCAGGTGCCCAGACCGAGGATGGGGATCTTTTTCTGGGGGTACTTGGAGTGAGGGATGGGGAGGGCCTTGGTTCCGGCTTCGATGGGAGTGATAGGCATTCTGACAATAGGAGTGTGGTGGAAGTGACGGGTAAGTCTGAAAGAGCGGTAAAGGGGGGTGGGGGCGGGAAGGGAGCGTCTCAGCACAGTCAGCGACAACGAACGGTAGGGGATCATACTTTGTGTGGGTGGTGCAATAGAAAGGTGGTGGTGGGCGTAAAAGCTCGCAGCGAGCCTCTCTTATGCGGATCCAGATGGTGCATACGGTCGCACCCTCTCCGGAGCGGCGGCCCGGCCACGTCCGCATTTGATCAATGTCGGGTCGATCACTGCCGTCAAGCGCCGGGCGTCACACGCTTACCTCATCGGTAATCCCACGAAAACCAACTGCCCCAACGCTAACGCGTCCGTTGTTTTCCATTGTCCATGATGGCTGCCCTTCGTGTCGCCTCACGTCTCGCGCCACGTCGCATAGTAAGCATATTTGTGATTATAGCAACAGTCTTGGTGATATTTGGGCCTTCAGACCCCGGGTCTTGCGCGTTATATCCAGACTTCTGCCGATACCACTCAGCTTCTCCAATCACTACCCGTGTTGGGTACGGACTCATTTACAGTCAGACTCCATGAGGATTCATTCCAGTCGTATCGCTGCGACAAACCTATACTTGATGTCGAGGTCACCAAGAGCATGTTAATCGACATGTACCGTCAGATGACCACAATGCGCCGCATGGAGATGGCCGCCGATGCTCTGTACAAGGCCAAGCTCATCCGTGGGTTCTGTCACCTTGCCATCGGTCAAGAAGCCGTCTCTGTGGGCATGGAGAGCGCGATTGATAAGAACGACCGCGTCATCACTGCATACCGATGTCATCCGTTCGCGGTTTTACGTGGCGGGACTATAAAGGGCGTTATCGCCGAGCTTCTTGGTATGTATGATCCACCTAAAAATCACAATATTATCGGGTTGACGAGTTGTTACAGGCCGCCAAGCCGGCATGTCGAAAGGAAAAGGCGGATCAATGCACATATTCACTCCTTCCTTCTTCGGAGGAAATGGAATTGTCGGTGCCCAAGTTCCAGTTGGTGCTGGTCTTGCCTTTGCTCAGAAATATACGGGCGCCAAACATGTAACATTTGCCATGTACGGAGATGGGGCGAGCAATCAGGGCCAGGTTTTCGAAGCATTTAATATGGTTCGTGACCTAAATGCCCGTAACCCTCGCATACAACTGAGCAACTATCTTTTCAGGCTAAACTATGGAGCCTGCCTTGCGTGTTTGTTTGCGAGAACAATAAATACGGAATGGGTACCTCCGCGGAGCGTTCCTCCTCAAATACCGAGTACTTCAAGCGTGGCGATCTCATTGCGGGTGTCCAGGTTGACTACGAAAGCACATATCCTAATATGGTTCGCTAACACTGCTATTTAGGTTAACGGCATGGATATAATTGCCTCTCACCAGGGCGTCAAATTTGCCCGCCAGTGGTGTCTTGATGGAAACGGCCCTCTCCTGCTCGAATTTGTTACCTACCGCTACGGTGGTCATTCGTAAGTCATGGGAGATGTATTCCTATAACGGCAACCCATCGTCTCTATTTGGCAGTATGTCTGACCCTGGAACCACATACCGGACTCGCGAAGAGATCCAACGTATGCGTAGCACGCAAGATCCAATCAAGGGTCTTCAGAAGTACTTGGAGGACTGGGGTGTTGCTTCGGAAGAGGAGCTGAAGGTAGGATGATTATTTGTTACCGGCGCCAACCGCAGTTAACTGTCGAGCTATAGCATATTGACAAGGAGGCTAAGGCTGAAGTCGACAAGGCAGTCGAAGAAGCCAAAGCCTCTCCCGAACCTGAACCAAAGGACCTTTGGACCGATATCTACTACAAGGGCACTGAGCCTCCTTACATGCGTGGTCGTGAGCGCGAGGAGGTAAGTCCTTCTGATATTTCCTCAGCGCCTATTAATTCTATTAATTGACTGGAACCGAAATAGGTCCATTACTACTAGCACATTCGCTCTTTTGTCCCTATATTAATTATTACGAAAAATGCTATGCAGGCGTTGTGTTATATTTACGAGTTATATGAAACCTGGCCTGAGCGTCATGTGATTGGGGCTACAATGTCCCCATGTAAACCAATATTTGGCCTACCACTTCCCGCACGATGATGCAAACTTGACCGACTACCGTATTCTACAGATCTCAGTATTCTCGTTGAATAGTTCCCAATTCTGCAGTCACAGAGGTAACTGTTGTTTCTCAGTGTTTGACAAATTAGGTCCCAGGTTAAAAACCTCATTAATTTCGGCAACCACTAACTTCTAACGTCAACCCCAGCTAGCGAGAATTAATCTGCGCAAAAGACCACTTTAATCTATAATGTAGCTTTTATGATACCATGCTTTGCACATACATTGAATTGATGTCGATTTTATTTGATTAGGTCTGTTGATTTGGGATGGGACTTGCTCCAACAACCACTCGCGGATACGTTGGTTGATGCCCTCAATCGAACGCTCGCTTCCGCCTCCCGGCCCTCATTTATCGGCCCTTCCGAGGTAACCTCCTTTGAGTTTGGTTCCAATGCCCCAGAAGTCGAAGTCGTCGACGTACGAGACATTCATCCTGATTTTCTAGAGGAGTACTCGGAAGACTCAGATGGGTCTCAACCAGGGGAAGAGGGAGCAGCATACGACGACGGAGAGGAGGAATATGAATGGGTCCCTCGTCGGAGAGCAGCGCGGGATATTCCAGAGGTGGAACCTCGCACGTCTGGGCTTGGTTCACCTTTTGGTGCGCGAGACTTTTTCGGTGGGGCGGGCGTGGGCGGGATTGGGATTCATGGGTTACCGAGAAGCCTTGGGCCTGGTGGGATGGGTCTTGCTGGTGTAGGCGGAATCGGGATCGGGCTCTCCCCATTGGGGGGTCGTTCAGGGAGGCGGACGCCCCAAGAAGACGAAGGAGCGCCAGAGGAGGAGGTTCCAGCTAAACCTCCTACTCAGTCAGGAGATGATGAAGCGAAACCGAGTGCAGCACCGGCACCGGCATTGCAGATGCATTTTCATGTCTTGTTTCATTCCAACCTGCGACTAACTGTCAAAACGAGTGTGCTCCTTAACTATCCCTCAGAATCGTTCTTATCTCTCCCAGTAAAGCTTCGCATCACAGGTGATATGGTCCCTTTCACAGCTCCAGCTTATCTCACATGTTTACCAGGCCTCGTGTTCGACGGGGAGATCGTGGTGGCATATGAAGGTCCTAGACGCCGAGTTCATCTGTGCATAGTAGATGACCTCGATCCGTATGGCCTTGCTGGTGACAGAAAAAACCGAAGGATGGACGCCAGCAATGACTCACTTCCAGCCCCAAGCGCCGACTCTGGTTTGCCTGGGACCCCTGAATGTCGACCGCCGTTACCTTCTTCGCCCGTTGATAGATCGCTCCCCATAGGCCAAAGGCTCTTACCCTCTATTCTGATAGAGACGGAAATTGGGCAGGCCGATAAGCATGTTTTAAGGAACGTATCCAGAGTCGAGAGGTGAGCCTTTAAAGTTTGATGTCCAATCGGCATTACATTATCTTGGACAGATTTATTCAGGACGTATTGCGAAAGACTCTGGAGGATGAATTGGTGTTCCCTAACTTTCATACCATAATATTGGGCTAACACCATCGATGGAACATATTGTATGCTGGTTGGCGGCGTAAGAATGGAATACATCACACTGTTCGAGAAATTTTATCGGCCTTGCTCGCAAGATGATCCAAGGTCAAGAAACGCAAATTCTGTATTTTGTTTATTGCACATGGCAGAGGGAACAATGCTGTTGGGGCGACCAGAAAGGGATAGAAGGCGAGCATGATACCTGAGTATGACGTCGTACAAACCTTGAGCAAACAGTTGCGTACCCATTGAGCTACCAGTCTCTCAAGTGTCTTATTTGCTGGTAACAAAGCCGGCGCCTTTGTAGCCCTCCGAAGAGATACCTAATGCGCCATTGCGTATCAGCAAAGTAAAAACAAAAATAGTCAGATTCCCGACCAGTAATAGGGTTCATTTTTTGTTCTAATGCGCGCTCGTTCATAGATTGTTGATACTCTTTAGTCAAGGTCTTGGGCGGGGAACCTCCTACATAGTCTATAAGTAGATATGCGGGCTAGGGTGTGCATAAATACAGCACCATAGGACCTGATTATCCCGTAAGCAGCAGTAGCAACACCAACCAGTGCGAGGGTTCCTGTGATGACCTTCATGGTTTGACCAGGAGGAGTAACAGGCGAGCGAGGTCCGTGAGGCCCAAAGGCAACAAAGTAGGCTGCACAAGTAATAGGTCAATTCGCGCATGAAGTGATGAGCCCGATCCCAGACCAGCAAGATCACTTGTGATGTGAGGCTATCAACCGCGAACTCACCAGCCTTCTTCTCATCGATGGATAATGTCTTCCAGTCTCTCTTCTGGAGCTCCTCGAGTTCACGATGAACCTCTCCTTGTTCATCGGGAGATAGGCTGCTCCATTGTGCTTCGACATTTGCAAGGGGGACCGCCGAGGAAGATGATCGGATTGGGGACGCTGTGGTAGACGCTGCGCGCACCGCAAGGATTGTACGGGGGGTGCTGACAAAGATCTTTGAGGCTCGCAGAACGCTCATGATGACGGGGATGGACGCGGGAACGTAGGCGGTGAAATGATATCTTCGCCACACTGTTTGGTCCTGCTGATTATCTTGCCGGCGGCACTCCGATCTGAGCCGTGCCAATCCAAGTCTCGCATTTATCTAAAGACCATCAACCCACCCTAGACACTGTACATTCATTATACACACTTTGTCGCACACACAAAGTACCATTTGTGGTATGCTCTCAATGACTCTGGGCTCCTCAACTCCTCTTTCGCCATAGAGATCCACCTGTCTATATCAACTTCTGATACCCCCGTGGACATGAGCATGGGCTTCCAAGCATCTACAAAACTCTATTTAACCGATCGCTTCAGTATGCCTGTATGAGCTCGGGATAAAAGCTCAAAAACGAACCATCACGTTTTCTAACATTAACTGTCCCACTAAGGTTGGCTCCTTGCACAAGTCAGGCAACCCATCCCATCCTAGGGGCGTATAAATTAGGTGACTTCGTATGTCTTGAAATCCCTCTTTTTCTTGTAAACACTTCCCGATATAGTGACCAGCCTGATTTGCGTTTACGTTCCTTGGGCACTTTTGTTTGCTTGCTACCTCGGCCAAGAGTTTTGCGATTCCACCTTGGTCATTCGGCTTCAGGGACTGCAGATGCTCGTCGAATATGTCCAAAAATCCTATGGTATATTGTAGAGTTGGAACTTGCTCCCCGTGAAAATATCTAAATGGCTAACCTTCACCCAGTATCACAATTCCACCAGGTTTAAGGCACTGAAAAATCGACCGGACCAAGGCAGGATAATCGCGAATCTAGCGCAAAAATGAGGTAAACGATGATGTGATATCGAGGGGAACGCTCTCACCCAGCTTGCAATGCAACGCCCCTGGATTAGATCAAAGTTACCATATGATTCTGGCATTTGCTTAGTCACATCCAAGACCTGAAACCTTTGAACGTTTCAATCATGGGCATATAAAGACCTTTTTTTTTTGGCTAAAATACACTCACTGAACGTTTGACGGCAAATTCCTATGTTGATACAAGGTATTAACCAACCAATCATTTGACATAAATGGTTCTTACTTTGGAACTGAAGGAGCTAGATCGACTCCAAGCGCCTCAACATGGGGGAACATCCTTGCCATATCCACGATCCTATTACCAAAATTGGGTGCAATGGTAATACTATGAGAGATATCCATACCAGTCGCCAGGTCCACATCCCAAGTCACAAATTCGGATGGTTTCTGTGTTCCGAACTTCCAGCCTACGGCGAATGATTTGTGCGTAATTGTCGGGACACGGCCCACCCAGAGCAAGACTTAGTATCCTGTGTTGAATGCGCAAGCGCTTTGGGCCCGCATCAGCATTGAACTGCATAATTGATGTCATTCCCACCCTCATCTCCACGCCGTCTGCCGGCAGCGTGTAGTCCTATGTTTCAAATGTTAATTTCAATGGAGCTAAAGACAAGTATTCACTTACGGTGTTCAAGGCGTTCATCTGACGGCCATGTAGGTCTCGAAGTAGTCCCATACTTGATTTAATGGTTACCTGGGGGAAACATTCTGCGTTCATGCATTATCGTACCTCTGTAGGGGGTCAACCATGTCCCCTTTAGTTCTAAACCCGTTCATGAAGCACTTAGACGAGGGCGAGACGTTAGGTAATAGGTAGCCTCTTAGAATTACGTACCTTTATCAGCCATCCGTATCATGATGTGGTAAATGATCACAGCCACATAAGTCTAACAACTACACATGTACTTGCGCTAAAATTCCCTATTTGAGTATTGTTGAGAGAGGCTTGGATAACTTTTCGTCCAAGTGGATAACTAAATCACCTGGTTGGTGACTTATGCGTCTAAACTAGATTAAGCCCTCCGCTACAAGCGAGTGCTATTAATATTCACGCTAAGCCGTTACCTGTAGCAATTGGGCCGAGCTGAAACTAGAAGTCTTGGGTTTAAGCACAAGAGGTAATATGAAAAAGCGCACTGATAGGGGAAGAAACGTCCAAAACAACTAGAGCTCTTAAAGAAGCCATGGCCAATATAACTGAGAATGTGCAAGAGTCATAGAATGAGCCAAGAATAGATGATCCCCAATGCCATAAATATTAGAAAGGTTGCTGGATTTCTAGATTAATATAGTGCTAGTAATCGTCCTCATTCGTAGGAGTAGGGTATAAGCATGTTTGGAAGAATAGCTCTTGCTTGCTGGTATGGTGAATAATAGAGGATTCGGTGGAGCAGAGTCGCCACATTTGAATAACATGCCATTATTCTCAGCGTAGTCTTCTATACGCAATGAGCGCTTGAGGCAGGGGATTCACTGTTCGTGAATAACTAATAGCAAGTGGTTGAGAGATAGTACTGTAAATGATTCATCGAAGTCAGGATTGAAGGAGCCATGCACCCACGTGATCGACTGGCATTATCGGTTTGGTCGTGTTAGGCACCCGGCCGAACCCGCTTCCATTTCCTCCCACCGACCGACCCACTGGTCATCAGTAAATAGTCACCATGAGTACTGCAGCTGCTTGGAGGGCACATTTTTCGTAAGTTCGGTTGAGATCACCGTACTTATGCATGATTGATTAAATTTCGTGCCTATTCGCATGTAGGTATAATCATTATTCACTCATCGCTGCACGTGCCCTTGCCCGCTCGTTGAGTGAAAATGCTCGTGTCACTGCTGAGAAACGGACTCTCTCGGCCTTGAAGTTTCAGAAATGGGAGGGAGGAAAGGCGAGCGAATCTGTAAGTCTCATTAATTTTGTTTTTCGAAAGTAGCAGACTTACCCCGACTTGATAGCAATGGATTAACCCCCCGAAGGATGCTGATTAAACATCCAAGTCTGCAGTAGTTTAAGCAGGGGATATGTACATCCTAATAAAAATGACACAGTTTGTGTATATCAAAGTCATGAACGATTGCGCCTAGTTCTGCTAAGATCTATTTGCACTTGGTCGGTATTTCGATATTCTAGCGAAGATGACCGCCAAGAAATGGCGAGCCAACACGGACGTTCAAGCAGAACTATTCACATTCACTACGCCATCGAGATTCGAGATAACTTATAAACATTCATCACAAATATCTGTTGATTTGTCATCATACACAATGACAAATAAATCGTCGAGTCCCCGAGTCGAGTGTCGAGCTTTGTGCTTCAGACGCGGGATAAATGCACGCAAATTTCTACTGTATCTGTCAAACCGTACTAGTACAAAGAGATCTGCGGATCTGCCGGAACATTAAACAGGGATGCATGGTGAACGAGAACATGCTGAGACTGAATATGCGGTCGAGAATGATTCACTAAGATAGAAAGATCGATCGTTGAAAGCCAAAAAGCATCTCGCCGCTTGCCGTCAATTTAAGAAGCCGCAGTAGGGCAATCGCGCGAGATATGACCTTCAGAGCCGCATGTATAGCATGCTCGCCGCTGAGGTTGCGGGCAATCCTTGGAGATGTGTCCCTAGACCAGAACATTAGTTGGTACCATCAAATTGATAGTAAAAAACTCACAACTCCATTGCAATTATAGCACTTGGATCCTTGGACGCAATCACGAGCGAGGTGACCAACCCCACCACAAGTGTAACTTGAAGATAATGGTCAGACGAGATCATTGAGTCCACAGAGACAGCCTTACCAGCTCTTAGACCCACCGCCTCCTCCATATCCGCCGGATGTAGCATCTGGGCAAGATCTCGCAATGTGTCCGAGTTTGCCACACTTGTAGCATTCAGCGTTGGATCCACCACCACCACCACCACCACTACCGCCCCAACCGCCGCCTGCGCCCGAGTCGCCCTGAGGGCAGTCGCGAGAAATATGGCCCGTTTCGTTACATTTGTAGCAAGTCTTGGGTTTTGCTTCCGTGGTGCAATCGCGCGAAACATGCCCTTCGACTCCACCTGCGATCAGACGCGCTTAGTCTCCTATCAAATTTTCCTAATGAGGCAAGACGCACAATTGTAGCAGGTAGGTGTGCCGGCCTTTGGGCACTGGGCAGCCTGGTGGCCAACTAACCAAGTGTTCAATGCAACATGCCAAACCATTCCCCGATTCAAGACACGGCAGAATGAGGTTGAACAAAAATACATTGACGAATCGTTGTAGCGCCACATTGTCGACCGCCGCCCCCGCCACGAACATGAAAGCAAACGCAAAATAACCTCGTCAGCTCCTCACACCTCAAAATAAACTAGGGCAAGTCAAGCAATGGGGAAAATGGTCAAATGCAATGAACGAGTGGAATAGTTGAAAGCGCCATCAATGAATTATCAACGCACAGCCGCCACAGTTGAAACACCCTCGTCCAGCCATAGTCAAGTCACGGTAAACTATGGCTTTCGTTAGAATAACAACACTCAAAGAAATGCTAAGAACGTACTTTGGGAGAGACTTTAGATGTGGTGGTCGAGTTGGACGGAGAGCGGGCCTCGAGGATCGCAAAAATATCGCATCTCGGGGTCCCACTAATCCCGTCCGCACCCCGGATCCTGCTCCGCGTTACATAATACATTCATTCCGTTTGTTAGTCTCCTTTATCTCGATTTTATTCTGATTTTATCGGCCTCATGGCTCGGAAGCGAACAATTGGATCTTGGGATGCTGCTCTAGATCTCTGCGTTCCACGACTGGCCAAGGTTTGAGTGTGGCTAAGGGTTGTACCAGGAACTCTCGACGTGGCTATTTGCTGAGTTCCGTCCGTTACCACCATACTGCATCCGTCGAAAGGCAACAAGCGACTTCGGGAATCCCGATCTCCGCTCCCGTAAACCAATCCACTAGTTAGCTCATGATTTCCGATCGGCAAGAACAATCTGGACTATTATCTGCCGAGCACGATGAAGATTCTTACTTGGAATCAGCAAGAGGTTCTCCAATTCAATCACCCAATGGGGAGCTGGCCTCGCTCGGCCAGGTCGCATATCCCTACAAAATCGCCGCGATCGTTGTCTTCTCTCAAGCCATGGCCACTTCCACTTTTCAAGTAATATATCCGTTTATTAGTAAGTTTTAGGGCGGACCACATAACGTTAACCTCTGGTTAATTCTTGTAGATCAGATGATCGTTGAACTAGGAATAGCTAAAGACTCAGACTCTGCCGGTTATTATTCCGGTTTATTTGTGAGATATTTATGGTTTTGAGTTCGATTCACTAATTAGGTGGTATAGGAGAGTGGAGTCGCGTTATCTGGCTTTTTGACTACGATCCCTTGTAGTTACGCTAGTGACACCTTTGGACGTAAACCCGTCCTGATAGTGGGCATGATGGGCACCATGATTTCCCTGTTTTTCTTTGGTACTGGAACAACATTCTTCGGCTTATTTGTTAGTCGCTGTATTGGAGGGGGCATTGGTCCCACCTGGGCATGGGCTGCTTCCCTCACGATTTTGGGAGAAACTACTGACCCGTCCACCTGCGGAGCTGCATACTCGGCTTTAAATATTGGATACAGTGTTGGTGAGGAACTGCACCTGTACGCCTAGGTTTGACTCCACTAACTTTGATTGAAATTCTGCAGGTAGCATGATTGGTGAGTGTAAAGGTGGTATACCATTACTTTATAGGCCTCAATATCCATTATCCAGGACCAGCAATTGGAGGGTATCTGGTACACCCAGCTGACCAATTTACCATATTTCAAGGAGAACTGTGGAAAAGCTACCCTTTTGCGCTCCCATGCTTCGCCGGGGTCGTTTTGTCAGCAATCGCGACTTTTGTTATAATTTTTTGGCTCCCCGAGGTACGATCTTGAGAATTTACATAAAATCTTATACTGACGCGCCCTTAGACGTTGCCCTCCAAAGGTGATTGGACTCGAAAACGGGATAGGCAATTGTCATTGTCAATGCATGCGAGTGTATATTCTACCATCAGCGCTCCTGGCCGTGAAGGTCCCATCAACAACCCGGCTGGGATTATTTCACTAGCTAGGGAGAGACACACGCGCGTAGCTACAGATGACTCTGAGTACCAAATGGCTGCCGAATCACTATTATCCTCGAAACAGTCGGTCTCAGTGTTGTCTGTGCTCACATCGACAACCATCCCTGTTCTAATAACTAGTTTTAGTATCGCATTCCTTGCTAGTAGGTCTTTGACATTCACGTCACGCGTGACCCCTTCATTGACCATACTTTCCTAGCGGCTTGGTTTACCATATACCCACTTTGGGCATTTACTCCTATTAGCAAAGGGGGACTTGGGGCATCAGAGTCGTCAATTGGTCTTCATTTGGCCATTCGTGGTTTGTTTCATGTCCTAACAATGTTTGTTTACCCCCCTCTGGAAAAGCAACTGGGATTATATAGATTATATGCGTGGTCAATGGCCCTATGGGTGCCGTCGGCGCTTTTTTATCCCTTGATCGGTTTTTGGGTTAGGGCTAACAATTCTTCAGAGGGGCTACTGTTTCAAGTGTTATTAATGACATGGTTCATAATCGTGAGTAAAGTAATCCTCGGCAAAATATTTCCCCAATGAGGTTGTTCTAGTGGTCGTTTGCTGGGTTTGTATGGAGTAGGTTGTTTAAGCCTTCTAATATAACTCGCTGATTCCTTATTTTAGCTAGTAACCCACAAATCGTCAATCTGGTTGCACCATCAGAGGACGCCCTAGCAAGAATCATTGGTATAAGCAGCTCACTCAGTTTTCCTCTGTTAACTAACACGCTCTCATCCAGGTGTATCTAGCATTTGTACTTTACTTGGTGGGACTCTAGGACCAGTTCTAGGGACGACCTTATTCCAATGGTCAATTTCGCTCGAGTTTGCGGGAGGAAATCTAATATGGATATTAATGTTTATCACATGTACGTATACATGCTATAATACCATCCTTATGGATCTCAATCTAATCAATGATAATGCGCATGAAGCGAGCCTGGCAACTATACATACATTTACACTGCGTGAACTGGATCATCACACGCACATGCATACACAGCTAGAGGAGTCGGTGATACTTCATTCTCTCGAAAGCCCGGTTGGCAGTCCGAGGGGCTGGCCCGAATAGCAGTACAAAGTGGGGTAAATGTACATTAGTATGGTTATTGATGTGTGCATCTGGGCGAGAAATGGATCTAAGTTCTATTTCTATCGGAATTCAGCGAGCAGCTAATTTACGAAATGCGCTTACTGTCGTTCACCGAGGTCCTCACATATGTCAAATATCGATTCGATTCAAGGCCAAGGTCTAATACCTGATCTATATTGTTGCAGATAGTTCAATTTATATCCCAATTAAAGCTAAATGACTAAGTGAGTCTAATCAAACAGTGCCTAAGACGCATGGTTACACAATGCACATGCAGGACATGAAAACAAAAGCGATGTTAATAATAACACAATTCGGTAGTCGTCACAAATGTTATTCAATCAATCTATTGCTCATTGTAGATGCGAATATGCTCGCCACCCCATGTCTTCATCACAGCATAGCCACTTGCGGTGGGTTGAGAGAATGCAATCTGACCACTAGCAGGGTCAAGTGGGCACCCCCAGACCGCCGTCTTGGCAGCTGCACTGAGAAGGGTTTGTGCGATTCCTTGACGGCGGTGCGAAGGGACCACAAATAAGCGCGGAATGCCCAATGTGGTAGGAATAGGGGTAGGGCTATATTGGTGGAAGAGGCAAAGGTGCGGTCAGTAGAGTGAAATATATAGTAGATCAACTTACTCGCAATACACATTTCCTCTTGAATCATCAATGTCCACGCAAACAAGGTCAGACTTTGGCGTATTCGATGTTTCAAGCCCAGCGTTATCTACGACACGCATGGCGCTAGAGATACGCGAAGTGATCACGCAACCAACGATACGTTCAGCATTAGATTGCTTCGTCGAAAGTTTAACGGTTGTTCCAGAAGCAAGCGATTTGCACGAACTAGCAGGTACTATCATCACATACGCCTTAGACGAGCCAAGAGTAGAATCCGGTAACGAAGGTGCTGAAAGGGCTTTGTTTATTGTGGATAATAATAAGGTAACCTAGGAACACATTTTACCACCAATAATTCGGGACAGAGCGCAGAGAACATACCTTCTGGGCTAGTTTACCCTTAATGACATCGCATCGTATTCTCACAATGCGCCCAACAGTGCCATTGGGTAGTACGCACCGCTCCTCGACAACCTCAACATCCGATGTCCCTGAACCAAGTGATTTCTCCATTGCGCGTTCCTCTTTTGACCATTCCATGCCTCGAATAATCCGCAAGCAATGAGCACGATGTAGTTCCTCATCTTCCGGAGCACCTCGCGTATAAGAAAGATCGCAGAGCTTGCATGTGACGAGGCTTGGTTTGGATGAGAGAAAGTGAAGTTGTGCCAATGTTGGAGAATCCGCAACATTCTCACTACTAGACTTGCATTTAGATATGGCAGGTTTTTGCGAATGTTTATTGAGCTTGGGTTTCTTGGTAGGTTGGCTAGTTCCGAAGAACGAGTGAAGGTTTGCCGGAGCTGAGGCTTTGCGCTTCAGCGCTGATAACGAGATGGTCTTAGGTACTAAAATAATCGTTCGGTAAGTGAACTAGCCATGGATAAACAGAAGCTCACCTTCATGTTTTCCTGAGTCTAACGAGGAGCGAGTTGGTAAGGTTTCACTAACGATGATTTCATCCGACTTGAGCTTGGAACGTGTGCCAGCACCACGAGAGCCGTATGTTTTGAGTACGGCTGATCGAGGTTCAGATGCCATATTCAAGAACTTAATAATAACGAAGAGAAGTTAGTCAAGAATGTACACACAACTATCGAGGTCATAATAAACAAGATACTAATCACGTGATGTGTGTCCTCACGTGTCACGCGTCACAGCCTCCAGGCGCTTGTAAACTTAATTTTGGAGAAACTACTATTAGAATATATCGTGCTACTTCGCATTCTCAGTTGGTGAAGGGTGATATTCCCAGGTTCTTACAGGAGCCAAAGAGCTCCATCGTGAGCCCCGAATTCATATAACTTGGGTAATTCTTTACCCGGATAAGTGCGTTAAGATTGCCGGCCCACCCCCAAACTTAAAGACCGAGCGAAGATAAATCTTATAGATTTCAGGCAAGTAGATCCATGAACTTACTTTCCTATAAGCCTTATCACTACTACAAGACAGCTACTGCCACCTTCGTGTATTACCCAACCCTATTTAGCCGGAAATGACACCATGCCTTCTGTCTGGGGTGAACATTGCCACTCATATCCCTGGAATGTTAACCGACCACCTCCCACTAGTCTGCCTTATTGATGTACATGTGGTACCCAGCCTGGCAGCTTGGCTGAAAGTTTGTGTGAGCGCGCTTCGATTTGACCCATGCCCTCGATGGCGATTGGCGAAGACAGCGTAAACTATTTTCCGGCTAAAGTCGATCGATGGAAGGTAATGACCCATGGTAAGGGCGAACTTTACTTCATTTCTCCACACTTGTAATCAAGGGCTAACTTCATCAGGCTCAAATGGGGCTCATTCTGGTCAGGTAATTCCGAGGATTGTTGTCAACCAATGAAGAGGTTGAGTAGCACTGCGCTATATTTATTTTCTGATACCCAGGAAGTTCTATGCTGCTGGCAAGTTTGACATTTTGATATCGCTGTGGCAAGGATTGTGACCGAATTATATAACTTCAGAACTTTATGATATCTCTCAACTGTCTGTCCCCCCCGCTAAAAAAACTTCCAATATGCATGTTACCTCGATATTCTTTGGCTTTATATTCTTGGCCCAAGCTCATGCCTCGATAACGATGGGCATCCAGCGCGTCGCAGGGCCCTGCACAGGTGAGAATTGCGAAACGTTCACCGTCAACTACGAGTTTGACCAAGGTAATTCTTGGCAGATCTTACGGTCCCCCCGTTGCCTGCGGCCTATACGCCTATTCTAGGTGCTTTACAGCTTGAAGTGCAATATGAAGAGCTAGAATACGCCGAAATCGTGTTGCACTACCTTGACGGGACTAAATATGTGCTATTTACCTCCGATCCCGACCAACAAACGTTTGAAACCCCTGACTACCACCACCAGGTCTTAAATCCCGAAAAGAAATATCCGTACAAAGCCACATGGACCCGAATGCGTTATGTTGTTCCGTCCGGCCAATGTGTCGATCGAATGAAAGTGCTAGGCAAGAAGGTCAAATTCACATCTATCCAAGTATTGTCACCCGATGCTCATTCGGGGCCTGGTGCCACTGAAACTCCCATTTACGGGGCACATTATGGTGGAGCGGAATCTATAGCGGAGTATCCCACCGGGAGACTAGGGGGCGCCAGTTATTTAGGTAATGAGGTGTACCATGTTCCGCTCCGGCGGCGGGCTACTTTTGGGGAGCTTTGTCAACTACTCGTGCTATTTCTGGTACTGGGGGTGTTACATTATGTCTCTATGCAATGGGCTACTCGATGGCAAGCACCTCTACCAGATAGAGGGACGCCTTAGTGTGAATGAAAAGGGTGAAATTGAAGGTTAATAGTCATTTACAGATAAAGATTTTATGTGTGATCGCAAGTTGGGAACATCGTTTCAACTTGCTTTACATATTCTAACATACACTGCTGTTGGGTAGCCAATGATCAGGGGTGTTAACGGGATCGCAGGACTCTTGTTATTCGTTCTGGTCCATCGTACACACCAATTCAGAGATGTTTCGTTCAAAATCGACAGCAAATATCTTAGATGGTGAGATATAACAAAAAATACAGGCATCCAGCCAAGTTGTTCATGCATGTCTCCTGTATTCAGCAATCAGCATAGCATGGTCCCTTTCATACGGCTGGGAGGAATAATAAATGTCAGTAAATTTATGGAGGGCTTGTTTTGGGGTTTACCTCAAGAGTAAGTTGCTCAAGCGGTTTGAACTTCTCCGCTTGGAGCTTTTTGACCTCAGATGCGAAGACAACTTCCGCAGGCTGAGTCGAATCAATGCAGTTAGCTTTGATAGAAATGACGGCGTGTCCGCCGTTCTTCAGGAAATGGTGCGAGTTCAAGGCAACAATTCGAGCTTGATCGGGCTGCGCGACATCTGAAAAGACGACATCGACAAGAGACAAAAGCATGCGATACTTATTCGGGTAGCGGGCATCTTCGACAATAGCTATTCGTGTTTAAGGTACTCGATAAGTTCGATGTGGTCGGTTAGCATCGGTAGAAGAATTACGTACGAATGACGTTTGTCCGTTTTTTCGCCATGTTGATTAGATCGCGACCCGAGCGATGTGAGAATTCAACCGCATAAACGGTGCCCTCCTATGGACCATATTTTAATTATGAACTATAAGTGGCGTGCCGGATTGAACTCACCGGGCCAACAACATCAGCGACGTGACTCACGCTCGTGCCGCTAGCGGCGCCCAAGTAGAGTACTTTCTTCCCAGGGGCAATATAAATGTCGTCGAGGCCTCCGAGAATGCCTGCTGCGAGCTTGCTCCTGAATGGGTTCCAAACACGATATTCGGTCTTCACCGGAACGCCTGTTTCATCGGCGGGGCCTTCGATGGAAATGCGCTTTTCACCGTAAACCGACTCTCCAGGTACGAGATTGCGGGTCACTAGGAGATGCTCTTTGCCTTTTGCGACGAAGACACCAGGGTGACGGTGGGGTTCAAGGACGACGTTTGCGCCACCTCTAGCACCTCCACGACCGCCTCGGCCCCCTCCAGGCCTGCCTCGTCCCCCGGGTGCGCCTCGTCCCCCTCCACGGCCTCCTCGAGCTCCAAGTCCCCCTGGTGAAATGAATGGTTAGGCGCGGAATTAAACACATAGAATGAATCCGTTTACCACGACCACCACCTGAATTGGACAGATGTCAGCAGGGTGGGGAATTGGTAAGGAGTGACCTACCACGACCCCCACCTCGACCCCCACGGTCACTGCCTCCTCGACCCCGACCTCCGCGACCCATACCGCCAATGCTAACACGCCCTGCTCCTAAAGAGACTTATATTTAGAATATACCAATAAGTTTGATATTATAGCCACAAACCAGTTCCCATGGTTGACTAGCTCGCGTTCAAGAAATCAAGTGATAGTGATGAACGAGCTCTAATTTTTGTAGAAGTATTTGTTGTTGTTGGTCCCCACAAAATTTGTTTGGCTCAGAGTGGCGCAATGCATTTGCTTCTCCCTCTTTCCACTCTTGTAAACTTAAGCTCCATCTCACCCCGGTTTTAGCCTGGCCTTATCACCCATTTGTCGAGGGTAGAAGTTTGATAGGACTGTATCTATACGCCCTTGCGACTCTTTAACTTGATTGTACTTGCGATAGGATATATTTTTCGGGTGGTTGCATTCCTGCGGCTGAGACTAAGGGCATACGCGGGTTCCAAGCGGCAAACTCGACGCAAGTATTGGTTTATTAGAACAGTTTTACGGTCGTGCTAAACTATTATTACTTACAGTAATTACTGGGAAACTTGACAAGAGTCGCTGATTCATTATTTTGATCGAGGGCTTTGGCGCGCAGTGCAATCTGAGGGGATACGAGTGGTTTTCGCCTGGAATTACATGAAGTAAGGTGGTCTTATTAGTTCAACTGAGGCAAATGTTTATATACCATTGGTATCTCAGCTCCTGACGTGAATCGCAGAGAGAACCCGTAAGCCTAATGTGCAACAAATGTGCCACACTGACATACTTTTAGCAAGTAGATTAGAAATGGCTGCGGGAACACCAGATCGCCGATCAACCAAACCTAATGGGACCACCCCACAACCTAACCCTCCCAACCTTACGCATCAACCCCACTTCGGCTATGGTGTGCCTCAGTTTATGCCTCCCTACCCCCTTCATATCCCCCCCGCCCAAATGTATGCCCAGCATCATCATATACCTTACCCCCACTATGCCTACCAGCAACCTATCTACCAACAACACCCGATGCACCCTCAACAGGGCTATCCCCCTGCAATGCAATACATGCCTCACATGCCGGCCCCCCATCCGCACTATCCATCTCCCACCATTGGCGCCCCATATCCACACGTCCCTTCGCCATGGTCTTCAACCCCTTCTAGTATGCCGCCAACTGACCCTGGAATCTCTACGCCACCAGTTTATTCGACTCCGCCTTACGCCCCTCCAGCAATGCATCACAGTGGACAAACTTTGTACCAATCCTCGCAGCCATTCGTTCCTCGCAATGTACCTCCTTCGCCTTCTAGCTCGCAGATAAGACAT
Source organism: Ceratobasidium theobromae (assembly GCA_037974915.1). NCBI lineage: Eukaryota > Fungi > Basidiomycota > Agaricomycetes > Cantharellales > Ceratobasidiaceae > Ceratobasidium > Ceratobasidium theobromae. The sequence goes on from JBBBZN010000007.1 coordinate 554,888, forward strand.
CTCGCGTCTCCGCGTCCTAATGCCGCTCAAACCCGGTCCCCATCTCTCCCGTATGCTCGGATTCCCGACCAATCTCAACCTGGGCCTCTGATTCCAGACTCTTCACCCAGTCACCAGATGGGCCAACCATCTCTTCCTATTTTCACAACGGGCCAGCAGAACGGGACTGCGGTTGCTCCCCAAAGCCCCAAGGTCGATCAACCTCCGTTGGCCGTTGAACCCGTCCCAGTCACAATATCCTCACCTCCGTCTCAACCTCCCCCACAACCCCCACCTGTCGAAGAGACTCAGACTCGGGTGGAAATGGTCCTGGAAGATGACGCGTTGCGATTCGCCGGGGGACGAATACCAACGCCAAATGCAGACTCCATAATTACATTCGCTGCTCCATCGTCCGTCCCTTCAACTTCGTCACCACCCCCAAATGACACGAATGCCAAGGATTCTACTCATTCTGATCCAACAGAACAGCTACCCCCTCGGACGATCTCGGCCCCGATATTCGGTGACGTTCCTCGGGATATCATATCCAAGGACGGTGTGCCATTGCTCTCACCAACCACTTTGGCGTCCCCAGCAAGGGATATCTCGGAGCCCCTTTATTTCATTGCTACGCGTAGGCCAGATGTCAACAACGCTCCCGCCCTGTCCTTCAGCAAACGGGCAAAAATGCCGGCCACCGTAATTACTGCAGCCGTCCCTATCCCACCTCCCTCCAAGTCAACTGGCAGATTTATACCCGTCCTTCCAAGGGCCGAGCCTTCAGCGCTCGTTACTCCGGCCAATACGGCAGATTCGGGCGCCTTCATCCCGAGGGTAGATGCTAAAGGGCCCAACACCGCATTCGCAGGCAAATTGACACCCAAGATTCAAAAGGCAGAGGGCCCTAAACTACCCAACCAACCAACTCAAGCTTCGGAGACTCATTTAGTTGCTGTCCAGACAACCCTCCCCGCTCCACCAGTCTCCGTTGCGTCCGATCCGGCCACTGCCTCTCCTGCGCTAGCACCGCCCGCTGTTCCAGCATCGGCTCCCCCTGTAAAGCAGCCTCCTAAATCCTGGGCATCCCTACTACGCCCAGCCTCACCGGCAAAGACTGCAAAATCACCACAGGGCCAGCCACAGAAACTAGTCCCAGGCAGCGTCATCCCCCCATCATCCGGGGTGAAGCCCGCGGCTATCGCGGAACCCAAAGTCAACGGAGATAGCTTGATCAACGGCGCGTTTGAGCCACTCCCAACTAACGTTCCGCTACATGTTATTCTAGCCGAAGGTGTCCAACCGTATTCTGCGCGTTCCCAAGTGACACAACCCCGTGGATTGATCAACTCGGGAAATATGTGCTTCGCAAACGTAGTATTGCAAGCTCTCGTTCACAGTGCGCCCTTTGCCAGACTATTCGAGACTCTGGCACAGCTGGTCCCTGGAAATCTGAGCGGGAAGACTTCACTCTATGAAGCAACGCAAGTGACACTATTACTCAATCAAGACCGATTTTCTAACTTATTCATTTAGGATTCTGTTCCTACGCGAGTTTCCTCCCCAAACAGAGCCGACACCATTGGCATCCAAGGCTAAGCCCCGCTCTGGTGCGTCAACCCCTATGCCCCCTGAGCAAACTCGGCAGCAATCATGGAATGAGAATCCGTTCGTACCCGAGCTCCTGTACGAGGCTATGAAGCAAAACAAGCGGTTTGATAGTATGCAGGTATATAGCCATTATTCGCTTCCCCTGGAAACTCTCACTTACAATTACTGATAGCGCGGTCATCAAGAAGACGCTGAAGAGTTTCTTGGGTTTTTCTTGGATACACTTCATGAAGAACTATTGAGTATGCTCTCACGGGTGCAAACAGACTCCTCTTCAACCGGGCCTGTATTGGTAAACGGCCCAAACGGTAATCCCACTCAAGGTGAAAATGCGCGGGAGGTTCAGCGTCCCGTCAGTCCTGACAAGCGAGAGGACGATAGCGGTTGGTTGGAGGTAGGCAAAAAAAATAGGGCTGCAGTTACACGCACGGTATGGCCCTGCTCTAAATTTTCTCGTAATTCATCACTTAACCTGAGTTGAAACCCGCAGACTAGGGCAACTGAATCTGCAATTACGCGCATATTTGGAGGGAAACTTCGTTCTGTGCTACAGACTCCGGGTTCCAAGGACTCGGTCACACTGGAGCCGTATCAACCGTTGCAATTGGATATCCAGGTGTGCAGAATTATGCTCGGCGATAACCTCAACTTAGGCTCCTCTAATAGAGCGACAACGTCCGAACAATTGAGGACGCTCTGAAACATATCACCATGCCCGAGACGGTGTCGGTGTTCTCAGAGACACGAGGTGGCATTGTTGACGCGAAGAAGCAAGTTACGCTCGAGTCGTTGCCCCCACTCCTGATACTCCATTTGAAGCGTCTTGTGTATGACGCAAAGGGGATTCAGAAGAACTCAAAAGTCATTGAGTATTCTACTACGCTTGAAATCCGGCCAGGTGCGAGTCTCTCTGAGAGTAACTGTTCCTCAAGCTTAGTGCTTTTGCTGCAGAGATAATCTCCCCAACCAAGAGGACGAAAAAGTCGATCAAGTATTGTTTGTATGGTGGTAGGTGAAATTCACCCTGCACTCCACGCATTGATTGAATGTCGCGATTTCAGTGGTCTATCATCACGGAAAACATGCAACAGGTGGCCACTATACCATCGACGTCCTTCGGCAAGATCACTCGGAATGGGTGAGGATAGACGACACGCACATTGAGCCAGTAACAGAGAAAGACGTAACCGCCCACGAAAAACACGCCAAGCTCGACAAGACTGCCTACCTTCTGTTCTACAGGCGAGAGCCTGAACCCCCAAAATAGCTGCAGTCATCCGTCGTCCGAACGTTGTACCAATTGTCTATTCCTGATGGTAGTGTGTATACTTAATGTTTTACCCGCATTCACCTGTTGTTTTCCATTATGTGCATGATGTAGCAGTATCTTTACCAGCAGTCGTACATCTATCTATCATGATTTTTATCCTTTATTTGACCAGATTTTGTGGGGGCCGTGATCGGCCGAAATGACCGCTCATTGGCTGAATGGTACTTTTCACTGCCCGCAGACCCCAGCAGCCGAAAAGTGCGAAGTAAACTCGAAGTGTAACCGAATGGCCTAGCAAGTTAACTAGGTAAATATGCATATGGTATGCCAACACTACCCAAAAATGATATATACCTGGTAGCCGAGCATCTGATGCCTTGCTGCCCTATTCGTGCGCACATGGCGCCTCTTCCTCCACTTGGCGAACTCGGACACAACTTTCGCTTAGCGGCTGCCGATTAAACTGTGTGGAATCACTAACACCTGTTGGCCAATCACGCGTAGCCATGGGTTCCTGGCCCATAACATCCAGTACGGAGGGATTGCGTTCACTTCGTTCGGTAGAATGTGGTCGGCGATCAATAACGCAGAGGCGATGGAACGTACGTGCCCACTGCGGCGTACTCGGACGCGCCGTTCTGCCTCACAACCGCCCCAGAGCACTTTAAATGGCGGAATGTTGAGGCCATGAATACTAAAATTCCTGTCCGACATGTCCCGTGCCACTGCCACTCTATTTTTCGCCCTTCCTTTAGTAGCGTCTGCTGCCGACCTGGGTGTTCCCCTGTCTTGGAGGGTGAGTAAGACTATTTGTTGATCCAAGGAGGTCCTGATCTGGCCGCGTAGAAATTCTCAAATTCACGATCTCTGACGGAGCGTCAAAACATAGCACAGGCTGTAAGTTAACCCTCATTCTCTCTTCAAGCTTTTTGTTCTAACAAAGTTGGTACAGGCAATTGGTTAGGAGGTTCCTCTAGAATGCGAGCGCGCAGGTTACTAATTTACAGCATGCTCGCAGACAATATCAAGCAATACGTCAACTATGACAACTACGAGCTTTCTGGACTCGGATACTGGCCTTCAGCTAATACTTGGAGCGCTATTGCTCTCAAAGACAAAATCACCGGCACCCAAGCGAATCGGGGAATCGTCAGCGACGCACTTGGTGTGAGTCATGGCTCGTGTCTATTCGCCCTCAAGCTTCTGACTTTGAGGCTGTACAGAATAATATCTATTGGCACCCTCACTATTATAAATACGAGTTCAACGATGATGCGATGTAAGTGGTGTTATTGGCTTATATTAGCGCGCGGCTCGTATTCAAGTGTAATTTCAGGTGGTGGGGCACTGCGAACATTTACGCTTACCGCGCATACAGCGATACTATTCTGCTCGGGTACGCAGTCGACAACTGGAACGAGGTTTCTAAATAGTAGGTAGCTTTGGTCGTACTTGGCTGCCAGTATTTACTGACTCGAACTCAGCGTGATCACTGCGGCCCATGCTGCAGCCGGCAAGCACCCCCTCAAGACTCCGGCGATCAAGGGCACTTGTGGTGGGACCACAATGGCTGGGGGCGTGTTTTGGGTGGGTGTAGCATAATATAAGGGGGCTTATCGGCTCTACAACTTATCCCCGATGTACAGAAAAACACGGCGAGCGACTTGAGCATGAACGCAATCACTACTGGTCTTTATATGACGTATGTTGTACCATTAGTCCACACAAAAACCAACCCACCAACTTGTCATTTGGACAGACTCTCTGCATACCTGGCCGAAGCAACTGGCGACGCGAAATACACCAACGCAGCAATTTTGTCTGCCAATTGGATCAAAAACCACCGATACCAGTCCACGAGCAAGCTCGTGCTCGACTCGATCAGTGCGGCCGATTGCTCCGTCTCGGCCGACTCGTTTACGTTTACGTATAATAGCGGCAAGTTTGTAGAGGGGTTGGCGGTTCTTAAAGACGTGACCAAGGATTCGCAGTGGACTACCTTGTGAGTAGGGTGGAATGGCCAGAATGGGCGAGCGCTGAGCGGATTGTAGGATGACCGAAACGGTTGCTGCGGCTGTCAAGAGCACCAAATGGCAGGGCTCGGACGGCATCATCACCGAAGGCCAAGACGGAGACCTCAATACCAACAACGACGGACGCGGGTTCAAAGGTGCGCCTCGCTCTATATATCTACCTAACCAACTGACTCGTGTCTACATAGCCATATTTATCCGGGGGCTGCACGAAGTCTTTCAGCGCAGCACAGACAACAACAATCTGCGAATTCTGATTCACAGCTATGTCGACGTGCAATACAACGCGCTGCTCGATCTCGCGGCAAGTGGAGCGTCGTACGGCGTGGTCTGGCACGGACCCTACAATGGGGCGACGAGCTGGGGCCAGAACGCAGCAATCGATGTTTTAGTCGCCGCGATTGGCGCCAACTAATATTAGACACGGCAGTATAGAGTATATGAATGTATGCGCTCAGATTGCACAAACTATACCCACTTGGCAGCCTTTGCATATCATTCGCAGTCGTAGCAAAATCCCTCGGCCCAGGTCGAGACACAACTTCAGCGAGGAACAAAGTTTCATATATGCAGCCACTCGGACCCGGAGCTGCTGCCTGCAGTCAACGCCACTTGAACCCGGTTTGAAAAATGAAATCGCGCCCAAAGACCTGGATTTGAATCATCCAAGAACTCGGAGCATAAAAGCCCGATCGTGCCTAGAGCCACAATGCGCATGCGAAGAGATCAGAGAATTACACAAGCAAAAATATGCTGCGAGCCATAAAGATTTCACCACACTCTCATCGATCTAAAGTGAAACACAATCATGCGCATTATGCACAAGTACGTACATACATGCAAATACAAAATGACAACGACAAGTATCGGCAAAGGACCCATACAACTCGACAAAGGCCCAAAAAAGTTCAGAAATGTTCGTAAGACATCATTAAAAAAATGTGCTACAGAGTCCTAAAAGGAACGTGCAGACAAGTCCATTGACAATGTGTCCGGCCCTCGAGGAAATTACAAAACATACGCTGCGGCACCAAGGGCAGCAACTACAACACTTGCCAAGGCCATGCTGAGGTCTCCAGCAAAAGCAGGTACAGCGGCATTGTTGCTCGAAGCAGCCGTGCCAGTGGGAGTACCAGTGGTCCATGTGCCCGTTGCAGTCGAGTCGGTCGTCGGGTTAGCGGTGCGAACAACGGCAGTTCCGCTTGCAAACGATTGGATGGTGGTGCACATCGAGGTAGAGCCCGCTGGGTGTGCAGGAGGAGAGCTGGGCTGGCCTTGCTTGAAGGTCGACGTCGAGCCGTCAGGCTGTGGGTAGAGACCCATAGGACTGCAAGGGGTCAGTGGGAGGTATATGCAGTACAGTAAAAAAACTTACATGGTGCTCTCTCCCTCACAGTTGGTAAAGCCATCACCATAGTCCCCAGGAATGTTCCATCCGCAACCCATAACATCTGAAAAGAGTTACTAGGTGCTAGAAAAAATAAATAAATACAAAACTGACCATAAATGTGCTGGCAGCGCTGCTTGGCTCCAGGGCCGTCCTTGCATGCACGAATGCAAAACTCGGTGGCGCTCTGGAAGTTTGTCCATTCGTGCATCTGGACACCCAGACCACTCGATCCACCGCTGAATGCATTCGAGAAGACGAGACCGCCGTGAGGGTTACCGAGCTTGTCAGCGCCGTGGGGATCGAGCTCGCCGCCCTCGTCACCCTTTTTGATACCAATCTTGGTGAAATCTCCAGTACCCGTGACCTGGACATAGTCAGGAGTCCTGACAAAGTGAGCCGACTTGAGGGTTCCTTCGGGCATCAGACGAGTGCCGCGTCCAGGGGTTGTACAGTAGGCAACAACAATCTCCTCAATCTCGCCAATGACGCCGTTGGGCTTGGGAGGACCCCACACGCAAAAGTCACTGCAACTAGTGAGCGCGCATATATCAAAATTAAATCTAGTACCAACCTGGCCGAGTTAACATAGAGATTCTGGCACATGGAATCCTGGGAGTTTTCGGTGCCACATTTGTTGGTGCCCGACTGCTCAGCTGTAAATTAAACGTCAGAAAATGTAATTAACACCGACGTGATACATACCCTCTGTCTTGTCGGGGAGATTGGCAGGGTCATAGGTGGCGGTGTACTGGGCCGCGACGGACGAGACAAGAGCCAAGAGAGAGAGGGAGCGCATATCGACAGACAAGAGAGCCAAGGAGGGACGATGCTTGGCCACTTGTTTTTCCCGTATTTATGGCACTCGAGAGCACTTGGCAGGTCAACAGCCAAGACTATTTACACAAATAAACCCCTTATTTCCCAAGCGCCGATCAACTCTACTATATTGGGGTCCACTTGGCAGCTTCATTTCTATTCTAGAAGCCCCTTGGCACCACTGCCATGTCGACCACCACATTCTCAAACTTTCCGTGCGTCAAACGACATAGTATATGCCAGTACTGTAAAGTTAATGGCTGGCATATACGTCGCTTGGAAGACCCCAAGTGAATGGGCGCTCAGGGATAATGCCGCTATGGGCGCCGCGCACGTTGTCGATGCATGTACCCCGCACCGGATGTTCCACCTCCGTTGCAACGAATATCCCAGCTCTTCTCGCGATTCCCGGCCCAAATATTGCATTGGCAGTTTTAGATCCCACTCAAGTATTGACGCCATCCTTTTACTGCCTTAGCCACTGGATTTATCGCAAACTACGAGCCCCGATTCACCCAGTTCAGCTGCTAGATGGAATTTTCCAACGTTTTCACCAGAACTCAATCAACTTCAAGTGATCGGGCCCTTTACTTCTAGCATCTAAACACGCGGCCGCTGGAATGCCCGTACTCTTTCAGCGTTCAATGCGCGTCGATTCCTCATTGCCCACACTTCTTTGACATAATAAACTTACTTTCCGCATAAATCCTTTCTCCAGCGCTGCCTTTGTACCTGTAATCTCTCTAGACTCTCACCCCCGGGAGGCTTGGCAGGAGGACGTCTTCTCCCGCCTCGAATTTCCTCTTGTGTACCCTGCCCCCGCTTCTAAAAATCCGGCCATTTCCCATCAAGGTACCCCCTTGTCTCGCATGTCAAAAACCAAAGACATTTTACACCCCTTGACTGGCCTTTTGGAAATGAACCGTTCCGTCCTGTCGATGCTGGCGTCCGCCAAGGAGATTTGCATTCCCTTTGTATTCCTAGGTCTCGTTCGTAGTGACGCGCGCTGCAAGTTTCAACATGGAGCACCCTTTCGTCATCAGAACTTGGTGTTTGACTGGATCGGCAGTGTGCCTGGGTATCGGATGTAAATTCTCTTGGCGCGATGGCCGAGATCTAGGTCCACATGATATCTCCTTTTTAATTTTGCAAAAATGCGGGCTGTCTGAGAGACCGGAAGTGAGAGAAATAGGAGAGATAGGCGAGATGTGGTTTGGTAAAGAATACATGTAAGATGTCGTAATAGACTAGGGATGACGTTCCAGAACCAAGCCAACAGCTAACTTATTTCAGCGATACAAACCAGCAAACTAAAAAAAATTGACGAAGAGCCAATTACGAGAGCTTCTTTGATCGGGCCCCAATTATCCGCCAACGCCGGCCTTCGGACCGGGGTGCCTTGCGGAGTTGAATGCGACAAGCTCGGTCCTAAGAATATACATGTGAAATGGCTTGGATAGGGGCGCCCAACGTCCTCGATTGGGGCTCCACATGACGGCCCCTGAGTGTTGACTCTGTTAACCCCTGGTTCGTTCGGGCGTAGATTTGTCGAATCTCGCTCTGATAGCCTCGCTCACCTTGGTTTGGGGAAACTAGCAAGATGGCCATTTGGTGGCCTCATAAGTAGCTGATTTTGTGTCTCCTGTGCTCAAGGAGTTATCGGATGGCTTGCACACAAACTAATGTTCAAAGTAATCCTAGGGCGAGAGCCCATGGCCTTATGCGCGCCAAGTAGCGCGATTGCACGCGTTGGACGCGTCCCAGGCTTAGGGCCGCATATGTTGAATGTTTGAAGTCCTTTGGTCTCGTGACTTGTCCATGACGTAAGGCAGACTCAACGAGCTCGCTACGTCATCGGTTGACCCCATAAATATAGACGAGCGCCACACAACCGTAACTTTCACAATGAGTGCTGGGGAAAATACTCATCTCAACTGGACCAATGTTGGCATTGGGTTCTGCTTTGTGGCCGTAGATGCCATCTTCTCGTACGGATTGGATCTTGGTGTAGGAACCTCGCTGGTGTCTGCCGCGATACGATGCATTGTTCAATTGTCGATCATGGCGCTCATCCTTCAAAGCGTGTTTGAAGCCAGTTCGCCGTGGGCAGTTGCGGGAATATCATGTGAGCATTCCTCTCTAGGCCGTACGAAACACAGTATAACCCACATCACTCCATTAGGTCTTTTGCTCGTGCTCGGCAGTTTTGAGACCGGTGAGCCAAGCATTTCATCCTGACACCAGACTTCCCATTTAGTTTACAACCGGGCCAATTCTAGTGGCCAACAAGAGCAAGTACCGATTTTCCGGCATGGTGAGGCATTTGTCCGCATGTTGTTGCACATCCAATTGATAGCGTTCCGCACAGATTCCTTCAACGTTTGTCGCGATGGCCATATCAACAATCCCGGTTTCTAGTGAGCTGTTCCACGCCGAGGTGGTGCTGAGATCTTATCGAAGACTGTAGTTATTGGGACTCGGTTTGCCATGTCAGAAACTCAGTTTTGGGCGGCTGAAAAATACAGTACGTATGGGCGTCTGTGGCTGAATCCTGACCATTGAATATCGTCAACGGATCTCGTTCAGTCCCAATCCTGGGCATGCTGTGCGGGTCGACAATCTCTGGTATCGTGGTGGCAACAAGCTCAGTACTCAAGGAACTACAGTATGTTTCCCAATCCATCGACTTGTAGTCTATTTTACAGTGCATTCTGCTCAGTGAAAATCGGGACAAGGTTGAAACGTACCTGGCATTTGGCGCGTCACGCTATGAGGCCTGCAAACCTATCGCGACCTCGGCCATCCGGCTCGCGTTGACTCCCACAATCAATCAGATGAGGCATGTCATGCTCCTTACACTCCGGACGAAGGTTTAACATTGTCCTATTGATGGTTCAAATCGCAGTGTCATTGGTCTCATCTCCATCCCTGGTATGATGACGGGTGCCATCCTAGGAGGTGCAAGCGTCGATCAAGCGGCGAAATTGCAAAGTATGCAGAACAACATTTTGCCTCGTTGCCAAATTAATCTGACCATATACAATGCTTTTATCGCGTTTCAAGTGGTGATCATGTTTATGATTAACGGCAAGTCACTTAATAAGTCTTCGGAATTAGATCGCCAACTTGAGGGTTGAATTATCCAGCTTGTACCACGCTTGCTTCTATAGCAGGGATGTTTGCTGCTTTATATAGGGTGATCGACGAAAATTGTCGTATACGGAACGACCGCATCTTTAGCGAAAAGTTTATTCTTTGGCGCGCACGAGATCGTGCAATTCATGGTGTCATTGACGCAGGTAAAGCTGGTTATCAGCAATTGCGCCACCTGGGACACCATTCTCCTGCCAATGAGAACGGGGAGCGGGCTCCTTTGTTGAGATGAATATTTGATGCGAGTATTCTAGTAGATTCCAATGAGTCTTGATGATGTCGCTTACCGAGTTTTAGATTTGTTGATGTGTGTAATCTCACACAACCAGTCGGAACACCATTTCCGATTTCTGTTGGTACTTTGATTAAATCAAACAAACCGCGATGCCTAATGCCGATGCGCGGCCTATAATGCGCGATCTCCATTTACGGCACGTCACGCCGACCTCTAGCATTTTAACATACACGCCAGGGACAATCTACCTGTCCATCAGCTTGTCCCGTTCGCCAATTGCAATGATCGAATGCCTAAAATGTAAGTGCCAACTGAGCCTACGAGCAGGATCAGCAAATCAGTCTTATGCTAGACCAACGGTGAGGCCGGAACGCTCCTATGCTCGCGGTGGCGCATTTGTGGCTGATAAGCGTGAAAAGTTGAGAGCGACTACATGCGTATTCATCTATCTGTTTTGGGGCGGCACGCGAATACTCGGTCAGTCCCTCACACTCGTTCTATTCGACCCAGCAAACTGCATCCGCGACACTGCAAGGGGCAGGTTCCGGGGCACTCAATTTATGCATATATAGTAATAAGAAGAGGATGCTGGGCCAGAGTGAAGGAAGATCGACCGGGTTAAATCATCATGGAGCGATAACCATTGGCTGACTTGAAATGAGGGATGATATGATCAGTAAGGTTTATCGGGGAGAAGATACCCCCAAGTGTCCGCTTGTTTCAGTTAATGACCGCCAGGTTTGTCCGTATAATGTTTACGCTCAGCTGCCATGCGTCAAACTGCGACTATAAAATCCGTCTACCGCAGCACACTTGTTGCAGCACCACTCGTTCTCTCGAACTCCTGCTCCGAGCCTTCCAGCGCCCTACAACAAAATATACTTGAACACTATGCATCCTGTCGCTGTTGTTAATGTCGCCGACGCCTGTTATGCTGTTATCTGCGACTCGTGCGGAAAGACAACTTGGAAGGTAGGTCAATCATTTCTGGACACTGGCGCCCTCGCCGGTGTTCCGATGTCTGTGCCTATGCTGACGCCTTGTTCCCCTAGGGCTGTGGTGGACACGTTGACTCTGTGAGTTGGCTGAAAATGAGCCGCGCGGTATATGATAGTCAGTGCAAGAAGCATGCTAAACTCGCTTTGTTGTGTTCTAGGTGATGGCCAACGTCAAACCTGAAGATCGATGCGTGTGCCCCCGGTGAATGGAAAATAAGACAATGGGAGTGTCTTCTCACTGCTACTTGACATTTTCCGGCCATGGGCCTACGTTTTGTGTATTCGCCTCCCTCGGGTGGTTGTATCCCATAAATCTGATAATGGTAATTTAGGCTGAATTAAGCGAGATTCTGAGATTTTGTGGTCGAATTGACGCGAAGCAATGCGGCTTAATGCTTGGTAACCTTCCGAGCTTTTTGCGCCCAGAGTTTTCATATCCGGGATATCCGCTTCGACCCAGCGCACGTGTTCCCTAGGGCATAATATGGTGGCCAGAAATGGAGTGGGTGTGAAATTTGTGAGGGACATTCTAACCTTTATTTGGTGATTGTCCCTGGATTTCCGAACACTCCGCGCCACCACCCGATGTAATTTCTGGAACCTTGACGGGTGGTATAATAAAGGTGAGCGCTATGGATGTTGCGTGACCTGGGGTTGGACCCGAACCTTACTTGATCCACATTGGCGATCTTTCATCTTCCATCTGCTCTTGCCACATAAAATCATCCCGTTCTATGCGATAGTTCCAATTATTGCTATTTTAGCTCTTTTCGCGAGTCGAGCAATGCCCCCACACGACAATCCCCCCGCGTCCCCGACGCCTCTTGCCAGTCTCCTCGACCAGGCAGATGTCGTTACAACCCACCAACTCCGCAAAATCAGAGACGACACCGGCCGCAAGTACATCAACCAGTACGAAGTTGGCAAGGAGATTGGCCGGGGAATGCATGGAAAGGTTCGCGTCGGGCGTAATACAAACACGGGGGAAATAGTCGTAAGTCCAAGTCAACTTTTCTGTCCAGCGCTAAGTGTTTGCAGGCGATTAAAGTTGTCGAGCGAAACCCCCGCAAAGGCCGCAATAGTGCCCAGGTTCTACGTCGCGCTCAGGCCGCTCGGGAGGCTGGGGGTGATTTGCCCCACTTTAGCAGCACCGAAACCAAGATACGACGCGAGATTGCCATCATGAAGAAGTGCCATCACGAGAATGTCGTCAAGTTGCTGGAGGTTATCGATGACGAATCAAACAAGAAGATATTTCTCAGTAAGTCGAACAAATATCGCTGTAATCTTATTCACCCCACGATGCAGTCCTGGAACATATGCCGGGGGGAGAACTCAAATGGCGCTCGGGTTTCCCTGATGTGCCAGACCTGCCTCTGCTCACCGTAGATCGTGCGCGTCGAGTGTTTAGGGACACTCTTTTGGGCCTCGAATATTGTGAGTCGTCAAAGCCGCTGGCACAGGTTTGCTCAATTGTGGCGGCGTCCAATCAGTGCACTATCAAGGAATTATCCACCGAGACATCAAACCCGCGAATCTGCTGCTCGACCATAACGGCAATGTCAAGATATCAGACTTTGGCACATCTCATTTTTCTTATGCGCTCCACCTCGCCGAGTCTCTCGCAAATGAGTTGCCACCTGGGGCGCTGGTTACACAAGCGCCCAACTCAGAGTCCGCTCGCGTCTTTCTCGACGACTCTGAACTTGCAAAAACCGCTGGCAGCCCTGCTTTCTTCGCACCAGAACTATGTTACCAACCAGCACACGCGAGCGGAACCGCCGCGGAAGATCGCCCAAAGATTACCAAGGCAATCGACATTTGGGCCCTTGGGGTAACCCTCTACTGCATTCTTTTTGGAGTTCCTCCGTTCACAGCTGAGACCGAATATCTTTTGTATCGGAAGATCCCCGCGGATGATTTCAAGGTCCTGGAGACGATGGGTGTAGATATGGTCCTGACGGGAGGACGTCACGGAACTGATGGGATGGGCACAGAGGATTGGGAAAAGGCCGCAGAAGGCCGGCAGGCCATCAAACTTTTGAGCGGCTTGCTGGAAAAAGATCCCAAGAAACGCTGGACTCTAGACCAGGCCAAGGTACGCTGAATGTGTCGCTTATTCTACGCCCGCTTATGTCACTACTTCTTCAGCGGTCGGAATGGGTCCTACAAGGCATTGAAGATCCCGAAGAGTGGCTACAAAGGACTTCACCGTCAGCAAACGCACTTGTGATGGTGACTAATGAGGACGCTGCAGGGGCCATCACCATGAAGGCCACCTGGCGTCAAAAACTCGGCCACCTAACCGGCATGCTCTTGCATCCGCTATCGGGCGGTCGGAGCCGAAGCAAAAGCACGAGCAGCATGCAAGGCTCCGCTGTGGACCTCCCTCGAACCGCGCATATATCCGAGGCGGAACAGCTATCACGTCGTAGCGGGTCTCCAGCTCGGCCCACATCGCTCATCCCCAGTGCCTGCACTTCGCGGCGATTCTCTTTCATGACCCGATCGCAAGCAAACATCCCACACCAACGGTCTTCGACTGCGCCTATCACTCCAACCGAGACGCCCATTGGTGGCAGCAGCGAATACTTCGGGACACGTGTTAATACGAATCCGCTGAGGGAAGGGTCTCATCCGCCTCACCCCGTTTCGCAGAGGGCGCCCTCTGTGTCTAGGGGAGTATCCTGCGCATCGTTGGTAACCACCGACAGTGGTCAGACGGGCTCCTTCACCGGCTTTGTCTCTCGCGCCCGGTCATCCGTCACGAGAAAGCAAAGCACCGACAGCAAGGGGGAAGAGCGCAGTCCGTGGGCAGCGATGTTCCGACGTGGGATCGGATCGCGGCGGAAACGAGACAGCGAGCCCGGAGTTAGCGATCTGGAGCGAGCCACGGTCAGTTCTTCTGCCGGCGGAACCCCTGGATCCAGTGCTGGCGTGTCTGACATTGGAGTCCAAACACCTCGTCATGATTTTCCCGATGAGGCAGACTCGTCTCATTCTCGAACAAGATATGATGATGAGAATGATCAGTGGACTGGTGACGAACGTAGCGAGGACGAAGTTGGGCGCATGATCGGTGCTGGTGGGATCGGACAGCGCAACATGGCTGGACCGTATGCGGCTCAATATTACAACCCCAGGAACTCTGATCTGCGAACTGGGTCTGGTATGGTCGCGGGGGCAGAGGAGGACGAAGACTATGGAGAGGAGATTGCCTCGTCTATGCGTTCGATCGGCCTGAACCAGCCAAACGCGTCGAGGCCAACGTCAGCGCAGACACCGGTGTTCTATTCCTCCAACGAGAGCTTGGGTATCGGAGCTCCGACGAGGCCACGAACCACCAGCCCGCTGGCGCAGCGTTCATTCAGCCCCGATAGCCCGGAACCGCGAGCGTCGTTTTCAGGAAGCATAGTCGAAGACAACGAGTATGAAGACGACGATGATGACGAAGGAGGGCTTGAGCTTCTCACCGCGCGGCAGCGGCGCTCCACCTTGCGAAACAACCCCAACAACCAGCCGGTAGGGTCCGCAGACCCAACAACGCCCGTTGCAGACGAAGACGGCAGGCGGCTCGTTCGCGGATAACACTGCCTTGACTATCTGGGTGTATGCGCTACACTCCAGAAGCTGGCTTTTCTTGCATATTTTTGATACCCACTAATTCAGTTTTTTCATCCTACATCTTTGCATTTGTGTTACATGTTATATTTATCGATCCATTCCCGTATTCTTGCTTGTTATTTAGATCCAGATCCTGCTGGCCGCTAGAATGAAATTGGATAGTGTTGTAAAACATACATAATGCCCATGGCATCATAATTTCCCGAGACAATCGAACAAAGTAAATGACAGAAAAGTCATTAGTCCAACCAGTAGAGAGACAGAATATCAGTCGGTCAAGACAAAATGGGTCGTACAATATCGTGAACAAGGCCGTGTGGGCCAGGAGAAAGAGTGAAGGGGGTTGGACTATAATCAAACAATAGATAAGGTGCATCTGGGAATGGCTCGCTGTCTAGGTGGGCAAGCCCGGCCCTACTCTGACAGCAGCCCCGACAATCAGCCGTTCGATTGCGACCCAAATCGGATTGTCCACGCTCCGGCCAACGAGCCCTTCCCCGAACGCGCCCGCATAGTTGTTGTATGCCGACCAGGTTGCGCGGTCCGCGTAAGTCGGGACATCAAATTGGGCGAAACGCGGCCCCCCTATCGTTAGATTCAATGTAAGTCATATGAAAAGGGGCTGCTCGTGGAATATAGGAGGCTTACAAATTCCGGCCACAACCGCCCAGAAACCCAAGCCAATGGCTGCTTGGGTCAGTATCGAAGTCCACCATCCATCGCCCCTGCGGACAATGTAGGTGTTGTAGACGTTGAAGAGACCTCGCCTTCCTCTGACAGGCACGCGCACCCACTCTGTCTCCTCGTCGACTAGTTCTTTGTCTTCAACGACCTCAAGGACATCTTTGCCTTCGACAATTCGATCGATGACGCCACACTCGACACCCACAGAGCGTTTAAGCGCAGCCCACTCTTCACGAACCTGAGAGGACGCCCCGCCGGGCGTCTGAGCTCGCTCCGCCAAACCAGCGTGCCATTTCTTTAGTATGCCCGATTCAGTCTCTTGGGTGCTTTGAGGATACGGTGGGGGTAGGTCGCTTGGCCCAGGAACAGGGGCAGAAGTTGCAGTAGGGAGGGGTATGTCGCCAGTTTGGATTTCGACCTCGCACGTGACTCGTCGGGTTTCCAGCTTGGCTTCTGGCTCGACATTCGGCAGACTGTCTGTCCCAATCTCGACATGATGCACCTCAGTACCAACTTGGACACTGCGCACGTCTGCCGGCTCAGTGCCTATTTCGACACCCCTCACGACCCGTGCTTCCGTCTGTACTTCGGCGCCAGACGAGCCGACCGTAGGATCGTGTTGCACACCCGCCTGGGTCGAAAAGTCCTTTGCTTGATGCTGGACACCCGCACTCGATGTAGACATACTGGCATCGTATTGCGTCTCCGCGGCAGAAGTAAACAGCCCACGGTCATACTGTACCCCCTCGCTCGAGGTGCACAACTCTCGGTCATATTGCACCCCCGAGGAAGCCGTAAACGCCGAGTCGTCGTGTTGCACGCCCATGGACGAGACAAGCCAGGCAGGATCATGCTGCGTCGAAGCGGTGGTATGGAACTCTGAGGGGTCATACTGGGTTTCAGCGTCCGCATACTCTCGCATCGTGCCCTCCTGGAGCCGGGTAGCGGGTTTCGAGCGACCACCAACCTTTACAAGAGGTTTCAGTTCAAGTCGGAGTTAGAAAAGGCCACACTTACTCGCTTCCGGCTGGTCGTAATGGTGGTCTCAATGTAACCGTCTTCGCTTCCCTCTCCATCCTCAACAATAACTTCTGCTTCTGCCTCTTGTTCCTCTTGCTCCCTCTCGCGCTCCTCCCTCTCTCTCCGCTCGAATCCCTCCCTGATCTCATTGGCCAGGCTGCGACTGAGCGTACCCTGCCCCTGAGACTGTCCTTTTTCATGCGAAGAGGTCATACCAGCGCGAAGAGCATCAAGGTCAAACCGCAATCGGTCAATAGTCTCCTTGAGAAGAAGGTTCTCTTGTTTTTGCTCGTCGAGCTCGTTCGCCGCGTGGCGAGTTGCAGAAAGTTCGACCTCGAGAGCTTCGATCGAGCGTTCAAGCATCTCGCGCTCGCGAGCCCACTGAGGTGCAATTATAGTCAGATTCATGTCAGTAGAAGGGTGGAGATGAGGGCGTACCTTTTGCGTCTCTGCTTCGTGCATAAAAGCCCTGTCATCAGCGTCCTTAATCTCCTGCTCCCGTCGCCTGAGCACATTTCTCATTCGTTCCGTCTCGGCTGGAAAATAAGATTAGCGAAATATTATGATAAATAATATCCAAGACTCACCGCACTGCTCCTGATATTGTTTCTGCATGCTCGAATATTGGGACTTGTGATGCTCCAAGCTCTTTTGCAGCTTGTGAATCTCGCTCTCAAAACTCGCGATCTGGCTCATGTTCTCGCGCTCCTTGGTTCTTAGCTCCTTCTCTTCTCTCCTGCTGACAGTGAGTTCCGACTTGATGTCGTCGACCTTCTGTTCGAGTTCAAGAATCTCCTGCTCGAGATCGGCCAACCGGTTCTGCATTCGGCGGTCACTCTCCGATGCCTTGCGAGCAAGCTCAACGTTAGTTTTTTGAAGGGCAACGACGACAGCTTCGGGTTCCATTGAGGCATCGCTAGAGAGTGCCCGACGAACATAGCGATGGGTATCTTCATCCTCATCTCCATCTCCATCTTCCAGGTCGGTATCTGAATCTGAGCTGAATTGAAGTACAGGATTGGAGGGGGATGATTTGTTTTTGCCGACGTGGGCAGGGAAGGAGTCGACGAGAGTTTGGGAGAGGCTGTGGTCAAAGGACAGAGAACGACGAGCTGAAGTAAGGACTGAATCTAGACGTATGTTGGCTTAGTAATATACAAACTTTTAACAAATACACACCTGAGGCAGATTCAGGAACTCCAGAGTTGTGCGAGCTCGAGGGGAAAGGTAAACCAGGGGCCGTGGTCGACCGGGGTGAAGTTGGGTTGGATGGCCGGCGACTGCGGCGTGCAATGGCGGGCGAAGACTGTGGGGCGTAAGTTGGTGCATGCGACCAAGAGTCAACTCACCTCATTGTCGCTGGAGGAGCGATTGCCGCTGACACTGGCATCACTCTTGCGTCTTCGAGATGCAGGAAGTGGCTTGCGGGTCCATGCACTAGGGGCTGCAGTTGATAGCGGCGTCGAGCGCTGTCTCAGCTGCGAGTCAAATGGGGATGGAGGCGCAGTCCGGCCTGAGGCGTTGGGCGTAGTTGAGCGTTGCAAACTCATCGACGAAGATTTTCGGGACAAGGATGGCTTCAGTGGAGTTCCTGCTTCTCCGCGCCCTTTGAGGTCTGTGTCTGGTGATGAGGCTCCAGAACTGTCTGAACGGGGGTCGTCTTTGGGTGCCAATGTACCACTCGAGGCTGGGGCCGTGCGCGCCGCAACTAGTGTAAGAAGTTGATTGGGCGTGACTTCGATGCCTGGATTCGCAACGAGAAGTCCCTTCATTGCTAGTTCCTCCTCGGGGGACATGAGCACCACCCCATATTGCGACGACAGTTCGGCTAGAACAACCGGGAGCTCGTTACCAGGGATAACTGGCACCCCTTCTGCATTTTTCACTGCTGCTTGGTTGGCTTCGAACACCGAGCTCAACTGCTCTTCGATGTCGGCCAACGAGTTGCGATTTCTTCCATATTCCTGCCAAGGCAGTTTATCTCTCCACACACAATAAATTATCAGAAATACTCACCATTTCAGCTAGAAATTTCGTTCGATTTCAGTAATTTAAAAAGATATAAGTCATATACAACGTGGGTATAGTGAGGTGTGGTAGAAGTCCAAGTTGTGCGGATATGATGGAGGAAGGGCCACGGCTGGTCAGGTCCAAGTCGTTATGTCATTCACGTGATCAAACATTGGTATCTGTTTGTGTACGCGTCGCGTGGACCATAACTCTATATATTTTATTGTGGATCTGTTGGAATAATCGTCTTATTGCCTGGGCCTAAGAGGATCAGTTGGTTGCTTTGACACCAGCCGAGACAAATTTAAATTTAAATTTACCACCAATCAACGCGACCCACAAAACCGGAATCAAATAATCCTGCTATTTGACCATCCTTAGCGATCCCCTACCATAATGTCCTCTTCGGAGTGACATATACAAAAATTGGAACGATACAGAGAAGATTAGCATGGCCCCTGCACAAGGATGACACGCTAGTTCAGAGTGGACGGTCTACGGACCGCAATATTTATTTTTGAACCTTTTTAGAACTCTTTCAATTTTTGTGTTGTATGCAAACATTTACTGCACCAACTACGTAAATTGGTGAAAGTGGTTACTGAGGGTTCCACCCTAACATCCTAACCAGCTTCAGCATTGTATCGATTATCTTGTGTATATTCAACATATTATTGCTTACTGACAGTCAGTGCAACAGATAAACTAGACAACTTCAGTTGAATCCCGCTCCAACTTCTCGATTTCAACCCAAATACGAGCCCACCGACCTCCTTGCCACTCGGCCATATTCTTCCACATCAGCATCTCCCCACCCTCAACACGACGCACAGAATGTATCATACCGCCAATCGCAAAGTCGGTAAATGACATTTGCTTTCCAGTCACAAACGGTCCTCCCTCGTTCAGATCGAGCACCTTTCCAAACTCTTCCCACTTGTCATGTATTTCGCCCCAAATCTTCGAGCCAACCCCGGTCTCACCGATAGGAGGTGTATTAGCAAGAATCTTTTCGCGTGTGCGCAAAAAGTATTCGCGGCCGCGGTCGTCCAGAAACCCAGGCCTTGCCTGGAGACGTCTAAGAGCCGGCAAGAGCGAGTAGCCAACTTCATTCGTAAAAAATTTAGAAGTAACTAGTTGAACTGCTCGAGTATCTGGTGCAAAGACAGCAGGGTATTTTGGCGCTGGGTACTTGTCGTCCAGGTAAACAGCGATATTGAAAGACTCCACGATGTAAGTCGGTTTTCCGCTGGGATCTTCAGATGGGTCCGCAATCACTTGAAAATTTCAAAGGTCTTAATTAGCAGTAGGCGATGCGCAGAACTAAATGCTCACTGGGCAAGGTGTACTTGATGTGTGGTGCGGGGTTGGTGGCCGGCACACCCAATGCGATGAGTTTCGCCTCGATGTCCGGATAAGAAACGTACTCGACACGATAAGGCAAGCGCTTAAAGTTGAGCGTGAGCCTAGATAGATGTGGAACACCGTTTTTCGTATGACGGAGCGGTCCGAGTGGTTGTATGCGCTAGCGCACCTTGTCTTGTACGTGTTGGGTGACCAATACCCTTCTGTGGCTGCAATATCATAGAAAACAATAGGATTATCTTTTGTAGCAGCCATCTTCAAGTATGGTGAGGGCTTAGTGGGGTGTAGATAGTGCCAGACACTCGCTATCCCCGTTTTTAAGCAACAGCGTTAGTAATCCAAGTCGCACGGGGAGGCCGGCGATCGCCCATCAAATTGCATCTTGTGGGAGCTCCGGCGCGGCTGACTCAACCCAAAGATCACCTGCTAGTACTTTCCTAGCTTTCATCATTCGCTTTTGGGCTCACCTGACATCTTCATTTCACCCAGCAGTAAACATACAAGTCTAAAGTTACGCATACACGAAACTCAGCGTGTTGCCTGCTCAAGTTTTCTCATCATCCTAGTTGCAGAATAGTCATGAGCATTCAGATACTACACTAACAATACACGAATGACAGCAGACTAAAAGAGCGGAACAACAATGGACAACAGCAGTTACGATGATCGAAATAGGATAAACAATAACGAGAGGTATAGCGATTTGGGATTCAAGTATGAGCATTATAAATTGACCAATGTGCAATCACGCGCATTCCCCCGTTGGGAGCACGATCGAGGATGTGTTCTCGTCGCACAACAGACGTACTCGTCGTTTTGTAGGATCTCGACTCGAAGAAGAATTCAGTACTTTCCTGAGAGAACCTTCGCCAAGTCGATCCTTCCCAATGGGCAAGTGATTCGCGCTCCTCGGAGCATTGACGTCATATTCTGCCAGTACCAAGGGACTCTTGGGGATGGTTGGCTTTCTCGGACCAGTACCAGTCGTTCGAATCATATGGTCCGCAGTATGCCTGGCACGATTTGCCCTATTGAAATCTTGCACAAGCTCCGAGACACTTTCATTTCCAAATTGGAGTATAAAGAGTCGCACTAGTGCAAGAAAGTTGAACAGGACGTGTGCTTGGTGCAATTGGTCGGCAGCAACTGGCTGAAACAAGATAATGTAAGAATGTGGCAAATGTCGAAACAAGTGGCAAAAAAGAGTCAAACCTTGCGTTTGAAGTAGAGCGCGGGGATGTCAAATCCGATGATATTCCCATCGACGAGTATGTTCAAGGGAACCTCCTGCTCATTTGAGTGGTCAGCGTTAGTTTCAAGATGTTGGCCAATCTGTCGACTCACCAAGATTGAATCGAAGCGAAAGTCCACGTCGATATCGGATAGTAGACAGAGCGTCATAATCTCTTCCGAGACAGCCAAAATGTGTCTAACAAGAGAGTACCCGAGTCGGGCATGACTTCCTTGGGTAGTCTTGCCACAACGCGTTCAGCTCGCGTCTTTTTTGACAAGGATAAGAAACATACCAGAATTGCCATGGTGTTAATCATCACGCCACCAAGGAGGTGGTGGTTTGGAGTTTCAACGCCCGAAGACTTGAGCCTGTACTCGAGCATACTGTGGAAGCTCATCGCTAATGGTGGGGTTGCGGGCTGATACATCAGAGACTTGTGGTATTATATACTCTCGGCGTGGATTTGAAGTTTTCAAGGGAGTTGTCGGCGGGGAAAGGGATGATGATGATCGTCGGGGAAAGAGGCGCGACCATTTCGGAAATCGCCACAGCGCTTCGGCTCCCGTTATGATGAAACAACTGTCCGCTGGAGACGGATCCTGAGCCTGGGACAAAACCGCAGTCAATAACCAGCCACGGCCTATAACTCTGTATCCGGGAGCTGCTTTGCCGTTGTGAAGGCCAGATATGTATATTCTTTCGGTGGTTCCTCAATATCCCATATAATTCAGCTAATATGGGGAATGCATCTTTATAATCAGCTCGGGCACCTGTCGAGGGAGCAATGCAAACAAGACAGGTCAAATAGCTGGAGACCAATTGGAAAAAACGGTAGAACAGGGATTCGACGAAGACGTTCGATATCATAGGTAGATTGCAACAGTTGCGCTCTTGTACAAAAATAAACAACGCAAAACTACGAAAACATATGCTGACAATGCATGACGTGCCAACCAGAATCAAGATGATCCAGGAATCGGCCTGTACCACCTCATAAGTTGCACCTTGAACGCCTTTTGGTTATCCCAAAGTTCTGCAGCTTCAAGGTTGAGGGGAGAGTCATTGTTGGGCTCTGTGGACAACGTCAGGTGAGTCGTTCGATGGAAATCCAGCAAAGTGGCGCACCTCCCAACAGTGACTGAAGCGACAGAAGAATCGTGTGCACACTGTAGATGGCAGACCATTTGTCCTAGAAAAGTCCATGAGAAGAGTGTGCAAGGAACAATTCAACACCAACTTTGAGTATATCTAGACAAATACCTCCTTGCATATCGACATTTGGGTGGTAACATGGCGTTTCGGGATCGAATCTGTCCAAAGCCAATCGTAATTAAACGCCAAGTCTTTAGAGGGAGCCGATAACGTACCGAACATTGGGCGGAGTATATGGGTAGGTTGGGGGAAATGAAAGCGTAATTTTGAAAGTCAAGCGTTCGTACACCGAGCCTGGAGGCCCCTCGATTGTTCCAATCCACTCAAACATATTCGAGTCGCTCCTGGGACTAGACAAGAGCTTAGATATGTATATAAAATGGGCTATCAACTTACAACGCAGAAATACCGGGCGAGCTCGACATCTGTGGAGCCACTCAGATATCAGGTCACAAGTCGTTCATTTATCAACGCGTACCATCAAGGTCATAAGTTCATTGCTCAATCTACAAGAAAAAGTCCAGGTAAGCAATTGACGGGAATGACGCGAAAAGGAGACGCGTCGGACTGACCTTTTGGTCACGCCACCTTTGGTGGATGCTCCTTCACCGGTTTCAGCCATTGCGTGGATTCAAAAAATTACAAGTAAAGAGGGTCGGGATTTTTTGTCCTTGTGGACAATATTGGCCAGAGCGGGGTGGAAAGAATGGACCAAGGTGATATTTATTATGGCGCGTCGCCCCTAGAATCACGTGGCCCATTATTCTTCCTAAATGGGTGAAAGCAACAAAGTGCAGCAAAGGCCAAGTCACTAGTTGTCGATGCGAGAGCGGAAAGAGCCAGATGGGATTTTCTCCAATGGGCAAGTGGCCAATCCTTTGTAAAGACAACAGTTCGCTTGTAGACTGTGGCACGTGACATATATGGGGGTCAAATGCTAATCAGTATTATAGGGTCCGTTGCCATCCAATTGGTCGAGGACCTATTCCTGTCGCTTCCACCAACCCTCTTCTATCGACGCCCAACGACATATACACCAACTACCCACCCTCCTTCGAACTTACACCACAGTCTGGTACTGCAAGGTGACTGAGACCCGTTTAGAAGCCTTTGTTTGCTAATAGTAGCCAGGCATTCACACTCGTTGTACATCAAACTAAACTTGACTTTGTACCATGCCTCGTCGACCTGCCCCTACACCACTTAGTCTAGCTGTGGGCCCAACCCCTGCCAGAGGACAGCCTCGGCACACTCTCCCGGCACCTCCTCAGCCTGTTTTCAAGCCAAATTCCATCAGGAAGCCGCGATCAAGTTCCTCGGCATCTCTCAGCTCTCATGGAACTAACGCATCTGCCTTTCTACTGGGAGGATTGACGGGGACCACTCCAGCAGATAAAAGTAGCGTAGATGGCGTCATGTTTGAGCCCATGCATAGGAACGGACATAATCCTCAGTGGGACAGTGGTCATGTAGTCGGTGAGTCGGCCTCAGATTCAAGCTGGCCTTCCTAAATACATTGGGCAGCCCGTAAATCATCGGCTGGACCGTGGGACCATACTCGAGGGAATACGCTACCGCAGGAGAAGATAGCTGATCTCGTTGCGGTTCCCAAACCCGTTGTGTCCAATCCTGTACCATTGTGGTGATACTTGTGTCAGTTGCCTCGTGTGTTCTCAGATTATCATTCACGCCTTTTTGCACTGTACGAGCTTTTTGTGTTCACCTATAATGTAATTTATATCGTCTGGGAACTACGTTTGCCTTGGATCTGGTCAGAGGGTTGTCTATGTTCGTTCCTGATGTATCCAACAAGTGACGAATCCAGGATCAACGGCGAAATTAATTTCTCACCCAATTCACAACTGCATGTAATGTTCCTGACCGTCAAGTAAAGCAGCGAATTCGAAGCGACCAGTAGGCCCTCGAACACGTGACTTGTCGAGCTCTGCTTGGACCAAAGAGTCATTCCTACGACTTGTATCCACCATGTTCAGGTGAGTATTTATGTTCGCGCGTTGTTCGTAGAGTTAATCTATATTAGTTTCTCAACGGCGCAAAAGCCGGCGACAACAAATCCCAGCCCATTTGGAGGCTCGCTTTTTGGACAATCCACAACCAGTGGGGGACTCTTTGGGGCTCAAAACGCGTCTCAACCGACGGCAACACCAGCAACGGGGAGTCTATTTGGTACCCAACCTGCTACTGGCACAACCGGAGGTCTATTCGGCACCCAACCCAGTACTGCAACCACCGGCACTACGGGAACCACCGGGGGCTTGTTCGGAACTCAACCAGCCACTGTAGGGACAACGGGAGGCTTGTTTGGAACCCAAACACAAGCTCAGCAACAACCAACCTTCAGCTTTGCTGGCGCATCGACTACAGCGTGAGTCGTATATAAAGTTGTAGACCCTGCGCTGATCTTGAATGTATCCGGTTTACTATTGGCCGAGCAGAGCTCCTGCTCAGCAATCTGCTCAGCCATCTGGCCCATTTACTCGGACAACCAAGTTCAACGATCTTCCAGATGGACAAAAGAAGATATTTGAAGAGCTAGAGTAGGTTTCTCAAGCCACTATTCGTTACACTGTGCCAATTGCCTTTCTCTAGGTCCTTTATTCAAGGTCGAGTGCAAATTAGTGTCGAGCTCAAAGCACAGAAACTTGGCGAGGAGATTGCCAAGGAGCAAGTTGCTCTGGACGAATTGACCAAGGTAAGTCTCCACTATGATGACCCCGTTGACCCATACTCACTTGTATGCTTCACCTTCCCAATCGACTTTACACGGAACTCTTCTGCCTTTTTCGCATATCCATCCTAGTCCCTTGCAACTGCCACCTCGGCTTTGGCTGCGGACCGCCTTGCTGCAGATGACCAACGCACAAAAACCGATCGCAACCTCCAAGACGCGCTCGCTGCAACCCGAATCATCGACGGATTTACTAAACCACAACAGATGGGCGGATATCTCACGAGCTATGCCAACTTTCCCCTTGAGTATGTATCACTTGTCCCCAATTGGTTGGAATGCACATAAAGATGATGGTATACTCAACGCCCTGATTTCAAGGTACTTTACTCGACAAGTGGAAGAGATGAAAGAGCGTGTACAGCGGTACAGGTCTACTATGGAGGTATGCCCCTACTATTTCCGAACTTTCACGCCTGACTTGGATGTTTCTAGCAAATCGAGCGTAAGCTTGCGCAGGTTCTTGAATCCCATTCCCTTCAATCCGCACAACCGTCTCCCCAAGCAATTTCCAATACCCTTCGTGCGCAGCATGCATCCTTCATGGCTCTTGCAGCTCGTACGGCCGAAATCGACGCTGCCGTTCAGCGCCATAAAACCGTCTACACCACGCGGTGGCGAGCCCAGACAGGCTCGGCGCGTGATCCATTTGCAATAGGGAGCAAGGAAGACGATACGTTGGATGCACTAATGAATCTAAGCGTAAGCGTTGCCGGCAGGTAGGCATACATACGATTATAGATTGTTTTTTTATGTCAATCTCGCCGCTATTACTTGGACATGATGACAAAGCGCATGGATTACTATTTCAATACAGAATCACAGCGTAGTATTATCGACAAAGCACCCGTAACGAGACCCATCAATCATAACCCTAGCTTACCTCAAGAACACTAAATCATTACTACTGCGGCTGGTTGTGGTGTGGCTGCCCGTGAGGCTGCATTTGAGGAACTCCATGTGAAGCACCAGCTCGTGCATCGCCCGGGGACATCATGCTACCCATACCTCCTTGCCCAGCTCCCATCGCCATATCTTGGCTTAGCATTGCGCCCCAGTCTCCGACCCTACAGAAAGTATTAAGTCTATCGTAAACCAAAAGATATATCTTAGACCTACTCGAATCCAGGCGGTGCCTGTTGCCACATCTCAAATGTCCCACCTCCAATGAAGGGTTGAGCCGGCACACCAGGGACAAACCCAGTTGGCTGTTCTGCTCCCATATAGCCGTATCCCATTGCCGGTTGCTGAGGTTGCCGCTGCTGAGGAGGGGGTGCTTGTGGTCTAGGCTGGACCGCACCCGCTTGTGGATAATACCCAGCACCAGCGTCCGGACCCGACGCAGGACCCGCATATCCCTGCACTCCAGCCGATCCAAAGAGCGACACGAGCGGATCATGCGACTGTTCGTGCCAAATCCCGTGCAACGGGTTATTCTCCTGTTGAAACATAAAGTCTGGAGGAAGATGATGCATGCTCCCCAATTCGGCAGTGTTTACTGGCAAATTGCCCACCCCAAACGGCTGAACGTGTGCCGTAGGTGTCGGAAGCGAGTGTCCGTGTGTATAGGGCGTTGATTGAGCTTGAGGCGGCGCATACTGAGTTTGAACTTGCGGCTGTTGAGCCTGTTGAACTTGCTGGACAGCATGTACATTCGACTTGTTCAACACTGAACGTGGTTTAGCAATCGGACGGGGCGGACCACCAGGCGAAGACGTATGGTCAGACGAAGACGAGGTATGCGCTGCACCAGGCGAAGTCTCGGCGTCCCGTTCACGTTTATTACTATCCTTTGGGCTTGGTTGGGGTAGCGGAAGGTCACCAAACGAAGCCAACTCGTACAAGATATCCCTATCAGATCCTCGTCAGCACGCTGACACATCTCGGACCACTTGAACCGAGCAAGCCTATGAAAAGCTGGGCTCGGGGGCGCGCATACTCACCACAGCCTGCCAGCAGAATGCCACCTACACTCGTTGCTCCTCAACACGTCCATGCACTTGTGCACGTCCTTGATTTGTCCATTCGGATCCGCTGTCCCACCTGATTTCTTCTGGCCCCAAACATTAATCAAGAGCACAATGCCCGATGTAAAGGCTGCCACCATGACGCCGGGGAGGATCGTTTGACTCCGGCGGCGTTGAAGTTCCAAGACATGGCTGCAGCTTCGTGCACTGGGATGTCAAGTCAGCATAAATCGATCCACGTCACGAGATATGTACTCACGCTGTCGTGCAGATCGCTAACGAAGGGAACGAGAGCGGCGACGGCTTCCGAGCTGCAAGACGCGAGACGCGCGGAGAAAGGCCAAGAAGTTCACATGATCGAGAACACGCGCGCGGCAAAATAGAGTGCATTGGTCAGACAAATATCCCGATAAAACGTACGGGCACTCACGCGAAGGGATAAATGGCCGGTGGATCAGAATTTGCACATGGTAGTACGTGGAGTATAAAGTAGCAGACTGATCGAAAAAGAGTGAATTCTCACGGTTGGGATCCCAGCGCACTGGTCGATGCAATCAGATACCCCGCGATTGGAATAAAATCGACGGCTTACAGTGGTCTGGGACAGAGTCGATCCACTTGTTTAGCGCCGAGTCAAGCTCAGCAACGATATGTTGCTCCCACTGGGGCCCGACAAACCCGAGCAAGATCTTGGACTTGTTGATCGAATACTACACCAAATCAGTCAGTATCTTCTTTTCAATCTAAACGATCAAGCTCAATTCGGTTGCTTGACCCAACCCCGGACTCACAATAGTTCTCAGGGCAAATCCAAGGATCTGAATCAACTTGAGATAGCAATTGAAAAACGCGACGCGGGGAGGGACGCCAGTAGGTTGCGCCGGTACAAAAGACGGATCAGTCTGGACATGCGGCCAGTACTCATCATCGACTTCCACTGGGAACCCCACGTCCGAACTAAGCAGGAACCGATTAACACATGAAGAGTGCGGATAAAAAGCTCGACCCACTCTTCATCTTGAATCGCACACGGCCGGCCCAACGCTGAACTAGTCACTCGGTCGTGGACAACCAGGATCCTGGAAATACTAGTTAGCTCCGACCCAATACTCGCTGGTCAAACCCACCAAAAGGCTCGTTTCCACAATTCGTCCTCAATCGAGCCCTGTCCTCCACGATAGACCTTTCTCCGGTGTGCACCCACATCTTGTGCGATACGGATTCCGATACCTGCAACCGTCCACGCCGAATGCGGGGCGCTTGTTCCTTGGAGGAACATCACAGCAAGCTATATAGTACGTTTATCGATTGGGATCTCCTCCAGATCGAGTAAAGAGCGCTCACCGCCATGATTTGCAGATCGAAAAGCTTAGGAGGGGTCAATAGTGACCTGCGCAAAAACTGAACTTGCTCAAAATATTTCCATCCAGCCGAATGCTGCAGCTGTTCATCCTGGTCCAAGAATACACGAGGGTCGTTACTCCAGCGCGACCCAACGGCGCACACCAAGAGCAACACACAAGCAAATGCCGAATCTTTGAACTGGAGCTCGTCACGAATGTGATTCTCAAACAACGGTCGATGTAAAAGCGGGAAAAAGGCATTGACGTGTTCAAAGAACAAGTCGATCAGGGCGTCGCGTAGGTCTTGGGGAGGGGGTTGAACCTTGTCTTTCCAGAGGGGATCCTCGGTATCAATCCACTCCCAAGGATTAGCACGCCAAAATTCAGGACGTCGGTTCTGTTGTGGCTGATCTACGTCAATGTTTTCTGCATTGACGTACTCCTGTTTCAATGAGCGGGCAGCTTTGACGAGCATCAACCCAGAACTTTTGCCATGGAAGCGGCGCTCAAAGGTGGTGACGGCGAGTTTTTGCATGCCGTTGACGAGGTTGGACTCTTCGTCTGAGCTGATGAGATCATCCTCTTTTGGCGGGTCGGGAGGGGATGTAATTGTTCCTCTGGTGCCCGAAAGGATATTTGTGGGGGTTTGGGCGGTGGGTTGGGGTTTGGATTTGGAAGAGGTCCTGACGCCGCCGCGCTGAGCTTCCCACTGTTCGCGGGTAAGATGTTGACCGAGACTTTGGGTAAAGTCGGCACCGGGGCAAAGCTAAATGTTGGATCAAGTTGAGAAGAAAGCGAGAGTGAGATGTTTGCTCACCCGCTGGAGCAGGCGCTCCATTTTCTCGAGCCTATTTTCGAGACTTTCTACATAGCTGATGAATAGAATCGAAATTAGCGAGCTGGGACTGAGCAGGAATAATGGAGTACCCTTTAGGGGGCCCGCGCTTCTTGGCGGCTTCGACATAACTACGGGGGCCGTGAGGAGATAGCAAGGAGATGAAAGTGAGAGAACTAACGTGCAATCGAAGTTAAAGGCGATGCAATTGCTACAGCGGCTCCCAGACCGGGTGGCCCCATCACATCTGACTGTTCCCGGGGCCCGAAGTGAGCCATCAGATTTAAACATAAATAGACTTTAAAAAATACCTTTCTTGCGGCGACACACATCGCATGCACGTTGCACTCTGCGCTTCTTGACATTTCCTCCCTCGAGCCCGCGTTGGGTCTCATCATCATCCTCGGCAGACGACATAGGGGCCTTGGGTCGGGTGCGGGTTGGAAAATAGGGATTATCAGATGTCAATGAGCCCAGTCGCGGGACACCGGTGGTGGTGACAGTAGTGAGGACCGCCCTCTAAGCTCCTTGGACTCGGCTCGGCCACGAATGTGTCCGCTGACAAACACTTGTCCAAATGCGGAAGCATAGAAATGCCGGGCCCACACTAGTCCAAACTAATATAAATTGGCTCACAATGCATAGGAACGCCCTGACAGTTGGACTGTTTGAGGTGAGCTAGTCTACGCATACATGTCTTGTATGGTTGTATTCAGAATTGATGTCAAAAATACGTCCTATTTGCTTGGAGCCTTTGCACTTGCTCATCATCATGGGGCCCCGCCAGCCAGCAAGTGGCCAATATCACGTCCGAATGGTCTCGGCCATGGCTGACAATCACGCTGACGGTCCAGGCCTGAGAGAGCCGGGACACTATGCAGCACTAGTGGTGCTACGGGCTAGGAAACGCAATAGAAAATGATTTCCGATGGACCCAATCTAAAATAAATAAAACAAAGTAGGACAGCCCGAGCGGCGACCAGTGGCAAAGGCGAATAGCGTGGGAAGCGCCGCCGCGATGAGTCATGCTTAGTCAGGGCCGAATTAGGAGAGCACGAGCATCCCGCGCCCCAAGGACAACCACCGACCACCTTTCGACGACACTTTGCCAGCCATGTCCCGTGCAGCACAGCCCCAGCCACATCGGCCCAAGCGCTCTGGGCGGTGGAGCCCGCCGCTATGGGGCTGCTATGAGTATCAGACATCGGGCTCTGAGCATGATTCCGAATGCGAGACTTGCTCAGGCTCAGATGACGAGAGCGGGAGCGAGGCCAATGAAAGGGACCATAGCGAGAGCGGAAGCGCCAGTGGCAGTGGGGACGATGAGGACGGCGGTGAGCGCGCACAAAGGCTCAAGGAGAAGCGCAAGGGCAAGCAGCCAGAGGGCAGTATACGGCGCAAACAACACCGGGAACCCGTATATCGCCCCATTCTCACCATTCGTCGCAGCGAAGGATTTGTCTGGAATCAGGTCGGTCGAATGCAATCTCCTCGTCTCATGCTAAATCGAAATATATAGGACCTCTTTTTGCCGTCGTACATCCGTGATCGATGTGAGCCCACATGTCTGTTTGATTTTCTTTTCTTTTGCTCAACTTGAGCCTTGGCTTTGCGCCTGGTTGCCTTGCAGATGTCGCTACTTCCCCCAACTCGAGCTCGTACCAGACTGCCGGCAACACTTCCACCTGCGACTCATCGTTCTCTGGAATGGATTTTGAGATTGAATGTGTCGATATTCACGTCGATGGGAACGGCATCTTGAGCGGCCTCTCTTCCCCTCCCAAGCAGGACGACTAAAACCAGTCCCTTGCGACACTACGCGTTTCTACAGGACCATTCCCTTTCCAAATACTTGCCCACCTGATTCTCATTTGACGGTTGTTTTGTAAACCCTTGTCTCCTTTGCCTGCTAACAATTTCTGTCTTTTTACCACTTATACCTCGCTTGCCGTATCCATCCTTATGTATCTCGAATCTGTTTTTATGCTGCTTGGAATTGATCTCTCTTTGCTCCACAATGTCACGGTTGGGATGCGCAGCGGTGCAACTTGAAACGCCCCAATGTAGGTGGTGGCGGTGTTCGCATATCATGGTGGCTGTGCCAATCTTATCTTACTCATCCCCGCGTATGTTACTTGGCATGCTGCGTCCTTCAACCACTTGCATCGGCGTGAGGCGGGTGAGTTC
Organism: Ceratobasidium theobromae; assembly: GCA_037974915.1. NCBI lineage: Eukaryota > Fungi > Basidiomycota > Agaricomycetes > Cantharellales > Ceratobasidiaceae > Ceratobasidium > Ceratobasidium theobromae. Next base: position 586,543 of record JBBBZN010000007.1, read on the forward strand.
CGCGCCCCGGTAGCGAGCCAGTCCATTTAATTTTGCGATAGTGAGGTATGCCCCCATTTTACGTGAGCCCGCTAGTCAAGGGGATTAAAGACCGGGTGGAGGCATTGATTGCGACGAGCAAGTGTTTCACTAGATCCATTTATTCATCAACACCTGACTATTTACGCGTAGATGACAAGCTCTATCTTGGGACCAACAACGGCACTTTATATATTTATGACTTGGAAAAGGTCGACGGTGTGTTACTATATTACTTCATTTAGTCCAATTTATTAATTGTCGTTTCCGTAGGCAGTGACGAACCCCAGTTGACGCTGCTTGATACGAAAAAGGCATTTGTGCGGCGACAGATTGACCAAATAGGGGTCCTAAAGGACGTTAATTCTCTGGTCGTCCTATCTGGTACGTTGACGTCTTAAACCACACTTTGGTTTGTACCGACCGTCGTTCCGCAGATAGCGTAGTCACCCTCTTCCCGCTCTCAACGCTCTCCCCACCGACCGTACTCACCCAGACACGCAACGCGTCCGTCTTTGCGATCAACACTTCTGTTCAATATGAGCTTGCGGACGGTTCATTCGCCACGGCAGCCCAATCAGGCTCCAAGGGCATCGCAACAGTCGTCACCGTCCTCGCCGTCGGGTGCAAACGTAAGGTAGTCGTATTCAGGTGGCACGATGGAGAGGCTCAACCTGTCAAGGTGAGTAACCAGACCACGTAAGGTGTACACGCCTATTGAGACTTGGGTGTGTGTTGTTAGGAACTTGTGTTGGACCATACCCCCCGTGCGATTGCTTTTTCTACGCCTCATGCTATTACGATGGCGTACCCGCCTCCTGATCATGCGGTGCTTTCGTTGACTACTATGGCGTTGACTGAGTTTGTTACTCCTGCGACGACTACTGTCAGCACTAATCCTGGTATGGGCATGGGTATGGGTATGGGCGCGCTGTCGGGATTGGGTGGGTACATGGGTTTAGGGGCCAAAGCGAAGCATGCAGTGGTGAAGATTGAAGAGGGAGAAGTGCTGATTCCCAAAGACTGTGAGTGGGCTAATAGTATTGTAAGAAATTACTTGACTGTCTCCAGCAACTGGGCTGTTTTTTGGCGTGGACGGACAGACGACTAGACCTGTGGGCGTAGACTGGCCCACTTCCCCTGAAGAAACAGGTGTGTATGGTGATTCGAGATTGGAGGTTGACTAACGTGATGCATAGTGTACACAAAGCCGTACATCATTTCGTCTTTTCCTCCCAACTCGTTGCCTGCTCCGTCGGATGATCCCGCGACCGTTTCTAGTGCCATCATGGCGCAAACACCTGTCATACCCAATTCTGCCCTCCAAATTCGTTCTGCGCTCTCACTCCAACCCGTTCAGACTCTCAAGTTTCCTTTTATTGAGGACCCAGCGCAAGCGGCCTCACCTTCTGCCGCCGCCGCTAAGTCTAGTTCGGCTGCCAAGCAGGCTGTTGTACCGCCGCATACTCTCCGTCTGTTGACGGTGACTCCAGGCAACGGACCAAGTGCGCCCACATTTGTGATCAGCACACCCACAGACCGCGCCGCCCTCGCGTCAGAAGGCAGCACAATCTGGGCACTCATCCTCAAACCATGGAGCGAACAAGTCGACGAACTCGTACACGCAGGCAAGTACGCCGACGCTCTCGCGCTCTTGGGTGTCGTATCCATCCAACCCGATCCAACGCGGCACATTCGAGGCCTGCGAGCTGTGCAGATATTCCAAGAGGGCCAGTTTGAAAAGGCGATTGAAATGTTTTTGGAGTTGGATATGAATCCTGCTAGGGTTATTGCTTTGTATCCCGAGTCGATTGCAGGTCGGCTGGCGATGCCCAAGGATAGGTGGATCGAGCTGTTTGGTGGAGAGAAGAAGGTGGAGCGTGAGGTTGAGGCGGAGGAGGGCGAGAGATCTGTGGCTGTCGTGGAAGGTGCGGAGGAGGAAGATGTTCAAAAGGCAGCTGCAGCTGCAGGTGTAATGACAAACGACCCACCCCAGTCACCAATCTCTCCCGCCGTATTGACCGCAGGAATCTCAAGCAGGTTGAAGGCGGGGTTGGGTGCCATGAAGATTGGCGAAGACACAGACTCGGTGAAAGATGTTCCAGTGTGGAAAGGGAAAAAGGGGACCGGTATGCATTCGTTTTTTGCCACAATAACATATGTACCCATTAATTCTCACTAGATGAGTTTACGCTCTCGACTCGAGCGTTGGATATGTTCCTTGTTGATCGCCGACCCAAGATTCCAGCGGCGCTTCAACCATTTGGTATCACTGCGGCTCAATCTGCTGACCTTCCCGCGCTCTCGGCTGCTTCTATAGAGGAACTAATGGAACTTCCGAGTGCACCTCTTTCGACACTCACTCCCGAGCAACTCGTTCGCGCCGCGCAGCTGGTTGACACTGCACTGTTCCGACTATACCTATTTACCAAGCCTTCATTGATCGGAGCCCTATGTCGGGTCGATAACTGGTGCGAAGTGGTAGAAGTGGAGGAAGCACTTCGGTCGAGAAAGGTGTGTCCGGGGCAGGTTGCTATTAGAAACCGTACTGATAGAATAACTAGAAATTCACAGAGCTTATTGACCTCTATAGGGGCAAGAAGATGCATGCACAGGCACTTGACCTGCTCTACGAGTGCGTGATTTTAGGTTTTATAAGCTCAGGTCGCTTATTCGCCTACCAGATTGAGCCAGGAGGAAGATGATCCCTTGGACAAGTATCAACCCAGTATCCGGTACTTGCAGAAATTGGGCCCAGAGTATTTAGACCTCATCTTCAAGTCTGCACGCTGGATTTTCGAAGCCAAGCCTGACATGGCGTTTGACGTGCGTGGATGATGGTATTCTTTGGACATCTTGGCTAATACCCTGCGATTAGATCTTTACGGCTGAAGAGGTCGAGTTGCCTCAGAAGCAAGTCGCGGACTACCTCGAGAGCATCGACCCAATGATCTGCATTCGATTTATCGAATTCTTGTTTGCCGAGCGCCAAGAAGAGTCTCATGCGTTTGGAGATCGTTTGGGAGAATTGTACCTTCGGCAGACTGTAAAGTTCAAAAAGGCCAAATCACCAGGTATGCTGTGGTGGTTTGGGATATATAGCATTGGCTCAACGTCTCGTACCAGAATCCGAGCATCTATACTCCAAGTTGCTTGCATTTGTCAATACTTCCAAATTTTATGATCCTGACCAGCTATATGCATTGCTTCCCCAAAATGGTGCGTCGATATCTATTTCAATGAATGATATATTTTGACATTTTTGGATAGATTTGCATGAGGCGCGTGCGATTGTGCTTGGGAAACTTGGGAACCACCATGGTGCACTTGATATTTATGTCCACAAGATGCAAGACTATACTGAAGCTGAAGAGTAAGGCTCGAGTGATTGTAGTTCTCGCATAGCTGCTCATGTTCCATTTCAAGGTACTGCAAACACGTATACCAGAGCGAACCAGATCCACATGGCGTATTCCTGACACTTCTCAAGATTTTCTTGCAACCTGCTTCGCCCACCGAGCCATCGCTCTTGAGACCAGCGCTCGATCTCATATCTCGACAAAGTCCGCGCATCGACCCAATCGAAACACTCCAGCTCCTTCCACCCCTGGTGACCACAGCCGACCTACGCACTTTTTTGCATACAGCACTTCGGACCCCTCGGGTTGATACACGGGTCGAGCGCGAGCTTTGGTTAGCGCGCAGTCAGCAAGCAGATCGGCGTGTTGCTGCCCTGCATACGAGGCGGGTCCGAGTAACGGATAGCCGGATGTGAGTTGCTATTTCAAGCATGGCTGGCACATGTGCTTACTTCAATACAGCTGCCCACAGTGTAACAAACGACTCGGAAATAGTGTGGTTGCGGTTCATACGCCTCGGTAAGTGCTATTGTTGAGGTTTACAGCGCTCATCTGAAACGTTTCCCGAACACAGAGGAGAAGTTACTCACTACCAATGTCGCGAGGGATTTGCCAAACGAATCAACGATCCACAATACCGTATTTCGTGACCAGAACTTTAATAGACATTCGCCAACTATATCCTAGCCGTGCACTGGGGTTCTAATCCATCAGTTGCACAACATATTATATTTAAAGGTCAAATTGTGTCACGGGGAAGTAGCAGTTATACAAGGTTTTTCAGATAATACAAACTCTCCTATAACACAAACTGGAATCAAATGGCTAAAATAATTCGCAAACACTACAATCATTTACAAAACTTTGGTGATGACACCCAATCCCTACAGAACAAGTTATTGAATACATTTTGGGTCAACCTGGAAGGTGGGTTTACGGACCTTGGTCTTTCCCTCACGGAAAAGAAGCTTCATGCCCTCTTTGATGTATTCGGGGGTAGAAATAAACTCGAATTCGACGGTGGCGCGATCGCCTGTTCGTAATATCCCTTGCGCATGATCCGTAATGCTGACTATCCGCACCGTCTGACGGATGGCCTAGATATCATCAATCAGCTTGTAACCTGTTGAGCGAGCGCGGCGAATACATACACCGCAATGGAGCATTGCCTAGGAGTATAATCTCAGCATAAACTAGGTGAATGCAAATTCAAATCCCCAAACCTGGTATCCGACTTGCATGGTGGTGTTATGGTATAATATCAGCACCTGCCCTAAGAACCGACGTGCCGCTAAAAATAGTTTGAGCTCCTAGATACTCATCATAATGTGACGTTGCTCACCGTGCGGTGGGTGGTCGGTTCTTGAAACCAGAACCATCCCTACCACCATTCATCAGTAAATGTCCCACGCAAGTCGAAAGGCCTACACACCCTTGCGAACGTTTGCTCTGCGTACTCGCTTCAATGCAACAGATACGGTCTGACCTGCGTCAGCGCTCTCTACATTAGCTCGTTTTCGTTGGATGCTCTTGATGCTGCTAGCGATCCATTGACCGTTGCCATCGGGTCCGAGTAATACTGCATCTCCGGTGTTTATAGCACCAGCGTTGATAATGCCGTTTACAACCACACCGACGTATGGAACAGACCAGACATCTGTGATAGAATACTAGGAATGGTTGAGTAAAACCATATACCCACTAATTCAACCGACAAACCTCGAGAGGAGATTCTGTAGTAAACTTGTGCTCATCACCTTCGCTTGAAGGGACCAAATTTAAGAACATTCGCAGCTATAAAGATACTCGGCATCAGCACGATCTCGATTGGGGTTAGTAAATGAGCATGCATGATCCAGCCCCTCCCCAGTTACGTTGGATAATAAGAAGATAGGACATATTCTAAACTAGTTTTGAGAGACTGCAAGTAGATCCAGCCAACTTGACTTACCGCTCGGTGGCAAATACCCTGGACAGTTCAGCCACCTGTTCTGTAGACTTGATAAATACAGGTGTTTTACTGTACATCAACGCATATATGTCACCGTGAAACCCCATGCTGGTCATAATATCTCACCGGCAACCGGGGCTCTTTAGAATTTTAACAACTTGTTTGATGGTATCTTGCAAAACGTTGGCTGGGGTCATATCAATCTGCGATGGTTCAGACAAGTCACGGTCTGCTATTTCTAGCCGGCCACCCCTTGTACGAACCTTTGTAATGGCAACTATTACTGGCACACTTAAAGCTAAAGCAATGGCGAGATGCTCTTTGGACATTCCAATTAACCCGGCGTTCGCTCCAACCATGAGCATAACACAGTCAGGTGAGTGGGATGTCATTCCATATAAAGTAGTTTTGAGGTATCGTTCATGCCCAGCAAGATCTTGACATTGATTAGCATAAAAGTCCAAGGGGTTTTGAGAGAGCGCCGTCTAAATAACTTACCTATAAAAGATACTATTTTGGCGCTGCTTTCGCTGATCTGATCCCAAGTAAGTTTCTCTCTCCGGGCCGTCGCTGGAGCAAATGCTGTTCTATCGGCTCCAGATTGAGCCTCGGGCGTATTGAGCTGGAAGTTTGCCAATATGGGACACCCATCAGCTTCAAACCCGAGAATCTAGGACGGATGTAAGTGGTGCTCAATATGGCTGAGCAATACAGGGTGGACTTACCTCCATACCAACGCTGCTGGTCCTCCCGGTTTCGATCTCGTGTTTATGGCGAAACAGCGCAACTCGAGCCCTTCCTCGACCATCGTCCAACCCCCCTCGGGTAAGCACACCCAAGGTGGTAGATTTACCAGAGTCGACATTACCGACCACCGCACAGCGAACTTCAAGCGTCCGTTCTACTGACGGAGGGGGAAGCCGAACTAATGACGAGGCATACGGAGAATGTGTAGGGGTTGAGTTATGCCGATAAAGCAACATGACCTGCGGTAAGTCCGCCTTTAGTGCTCTGTTAAATGACAAGTCGTCCACATACCTTCGCTCCAACGGCATCCGCAGTTGTCTCCAGCGCCTTCAGTGCCATATCCAATTCGGCCTCGGTGATGGGATCACCGCGGGCCTGCGCATCAGTGGCCGATGAATCGCTGCTAGGATCAACAATCTGCTGAAGCGGAGGATGGGACCCGAGTCGTACAACAACTTCTCCCCGGTTTCGGAGCAGCAACGAAGCAAGGAAGTCGGTTGCTTTTTGGCTTGAATCCGGGTCAACTAACAGTCGCTATTAACGGATTTATTAATCAACCCGACAGGTTCGAGGTTTATATGCATACTTGAAGCGTATCGTGACTGTCGTCCTCGTCGTGATCTAATCGACTCGACTGCAATTCGGCGGTTGGAGAGGCAGCGGGATCTTTGGATTTTCCTGCTTGCGGGGGCTTGTCTTTATGCTTATCCTTGTCAAGTGCGAGGCGTCCCTCGGCACGCTGCTTGGCGAGCTCTCGGTCGTGAATTTGCTCAATTTCATGCTGGAACCCACGTAATGTGGTTGCCATGGCTAGAGGATGGGAAGAGGCAAGTTGCCATGTTCAGGTTTTACCTTTTATACATGATCTGGGACGAGTCATTTACCTTGGGGAGTCAGATATAAGTGCGGTGCAAACTATGACACTTGCAGGTATTAGTTCGGATCGGGCTCACGAGTGAGAATCTGAACAAGGGGAACGCAATGAACGATTGGTAATAATAAACGACACCATGGCATTTACCACCAATATTGACTTCAGTGAAGTTCTAACGCCCCAGTCCAATTGGTGAGACAAGAGTTGCTTTTATTGTAACGCGGAGTTGAAGCGCTGTCAGGGTCTGCCAGCGCTTCACCCCGACAAATTGCACCTTCACCGCCGCTTCAACGAAAGAGTCTACAAAACCAGTAAAAATCCCTGCAATTTTGAAGAAGATGCTACTCTCGACCCTCGAGTTTCAATACATGAATCGCGCAACTTCAGTATAGATTCGGGGTTAGGTGTTGAGACTACGATATTGTACACGCACTACATAGATTATATACACCATTAAAAGAGAACGAATATAATCATCCAGAATTTGGCTGGTTCAAAATTCTATATCCTTTTAGCGGTCTTTGGGAACATGGCATTGATTTGGTCGTGCTTGTTGTAACGTTTATGGCATCTGTCCCACTTTGGGTGGTTACCCTCCGTGGCACGACAACCACCAATACTGTGGCTTCGGTCCTAACGATCGTTACATCCTCGATGCCTCCGTCGCGCAAGAAAAAACCTCATGGGGTCAAGAACTTTTCTCTCCTTACTGATGACAAGAAGAAATTAGAGTACTTCAAGCCCTACTTACCGAACCGACTACCAAGCATCCAGGGTAAGTTGTCACACCTGACGGATGAATGTATACCTGTGACACCCTTCTTATTCAAGTGAGGGACAAAGAAGTAAAACCTGGAGAATGGTGTGTGTGATCCCGATACGTGCGCCTCGCCTGATCTTACTCTATAACCAAATTTAGCGTGGTCATGGACATTGTGGGCGACGATTCTGGAACGTCGACGTCAAACGACGTTTGCATAGCAGAAGTCCAGGACATCCGAAGTGCAACTCGTGATACCAATGAGGCAAGCACTGATGGTATGGTGTACCACTATTACTCATGATCCGCTTCTGTAGTCGTTCGTTCTTATTCGCTGGTTCTACACCGGACCGAGTAAGTAGGTTTAGATCTAACTGGCTCGTATGCTTAAAACCTATACGCATAGTGCTTCACCGGCTTCCAGCATTGTCAGTTAAGAACCTGTAAGTTAAACTTTGGCATGGAAAATTAGTTCTCGTCATACCTTCTTTTGTCAATCTAGATCCAGTTTCAGCTTTGCCCCCCGGGAGCTTGTGCTATCAGATCACACGCAGGTTTTTTCATCTTCTCAACTTTCAAAAAAGGTCACCGTCAGATCTTTCAATGAATCGAGCGCCGAGCAGCCGGTTATCGGTCCTGATGAATGGTGGTGCAGGTGTGTATCAACAACCCATAGATTACGGCGCGTGAATTCATAGCACTCGACAGGTATTTTTGGATACCGAAACAGAGCCGAATTGCAGGGCAGAGGCGTCTCGAGGTGAGTCCAATCATACATGTTTTTGATATGACCTCATTCAAAATTGTGTCACCAATTTAGTCCCCTTTGCTCACATGTGGAATGACCGAGGCGTGTGTAAAGAAGCATTATAGACCTCATCTGGAGTACCAGCGCTACTGTCCTCGTGATTCGTGTCGAATCTGGTACCACCTTGAGTGTCTTGGCAAATCGGGCGTGAAGATCAAGACCGAGTCGGCTGATGAACGGCTCCAGCTCATGCTTCGGGGTATCCCCGGTTTCGAGTGGATTGGAGCTGAAGACGACGATTCAAAATTCTTCGAGCACATCAAGATTTGTTTTAGCTTTATCCAAGGTATTGTGGCTTGTGCACAGTCGTCCGTCGTTCGGGGCAAAGAACACGGCGTGGTGGGCACGTACCAGATAGTTAAGAGGGCGCGGATGCTCCTTTACGAAGCTCGCAAAGATGATTTATGGCCATCCGAGGATGAAATCAAGGAGTTTGTGAGTTGGGGTCTTCCAACTGGCCCCATCTATTTGTGTAAAAAATGTAATTTAGCCATCTAACTTGCGTGTTGATATTTGTTGCTGTATTCATTTTTCCACTCCAGCACTAGTTCTGTTCATTACTGTTTGATCGATGCTTTCTTGTAGCTTATTAGCTTTGATATTTAGCGTATAATATTTTATTGTGTCTTTGTGTCTTTGTGTACCCACGTAAATTAAGTCCTGTTTACCCAATAAATTTGTATGTATGCGTTAGGATTTAAGCTTTACAGTGCTGCGGGGTCGTTTTTATAGGTATCGCACGTTGGACGAAACGGTATTCTATGGCTTCGATGGAATCCGTATCGCAAAATAGTAGGTAGCTATAAATCACCATAGATTAAGCGAGTGCTAACGAGGTCAATACAATGTGCGCTACAAGGAGATGCAGATTCAAAACGCAACACGACTGATACCGACTCATTCAGCGGCCATCTCTTCATCAGCCTCGCCCTGTGCGTCAAGTCTGCTAAACGTCCATTGAGGATCCGTGACCTCGGCTTGGAGTTCATTACGCTCTTCCCGGTCCTCGGCAGCAATCCGAATGTGGAAGAGTTTGATGAGATCCCACTTGTCGGTATAGTCGATCTCTTGGCCTTTCTATAGTGAAGGTGAGAAGATGCATAGACATGCCTTGAAGATACTCACAATAACAGGTTTCTTTTTGAGGACGATTTTCCTTTCAACAGCCTTGTAATACGCCCCCTTTTTCCTTGGCTCGCGCGTTTCCTCCGTCCCGTTCGACGCTCCAGCATGTCCATCAAGCACCGGGGTCCCATCCGGGTTAACAATGGGCCCATCATCAATAACAACCAAAAACTCGTTTGTAATATCGTTTTCAATCTTGGCCGACTCGTAGTCCCGTTGAAACTCAAACTCGGTAGTTTCGTTGGTAAGCGTCGAGGTGGGCGTACGTCTGCGGTCCTTGAACGCTTCAGCTTCAGCATCTTCTGTCGGGAGATAAAACGAGATAAAGTGTTCGTCGTCTTCTGTTTGCTGAGGCCGGAGGATACCACACTCCAGCCGAGGGTCAGGTACCTAGAACCACAAAGTAAACCCCAGGCAAGACAAGAGCATAAAAAAGACCCACATCAAGCGGTCGTTCTCCGGGTCGCTCGATAAATCGAATCTGGAGGTACGGATTCGCCCAAATATCCACATCCGGCAAGAGCTCAAACGACGTAGCAGCAGTCAACGGTTTCCCATCTGCGTCTTTTCGTGTGGGATGTGTTACTGTGTTCAGCGGGGGCAGCGCCGCAAACGATTTTTCGATAACTGCGATTTGGGCCGGCAACGACGCGTCGACTGTGACCTCTTCTTCTAGAGCCCTGGTGGCCATGGTTAGCTTGGTTGTACCTTTAATGTTGTAATCTTGGCTTACATTTCGGCACCACTTCCGTGTCGGCTCATCGAGCGTGAAGCATACTCTGCACGGCGCAACCACGATACATTGGGCTGAACATTCACATGTCCCGGGGTCGACGGCACAGAACCCAACACCCCCTGTCCATTCGAGGAAGGTACTTGTGCATGTGCAGGGGGGTCCCACAACAACTCGGCATCTGCCTCGTCCAATTCGACGGGCTCAGTTGGGTTCAGCTCTAACGTACATACTGTTTTAGCGTCCAACAACAACAAAATGTAAGCAACTTACCTTCGTAGTCTGTTCGTCCGTCCCAGAGCCCGTCCCAACAAAACAAGTCAAGCGGCATTCCACATTCAGAGTCCACAACCATAGGCAAAGGTGTTTCCGCCGCAAGCGTCGCCGTAAACTCGGGCTTGACATAGCGACTCGGGTGAGTTGGGATATTCAACAGTTTAGGTGGACATGGCGGCGCAGGAAGGGGATTCGTGTACCGAACTTTGACGAGAAGATCGATCTTGCTTTAATACAACAGCTGTAGATATTATAAACACAGCTCATCATGCCTACTCACCCTTTTTTGGAGTTCATGGTGGTCGAGTGACAATCCTCAAGTTGTAAGCGCCGTCGGCGATGTGTGGCAATGTCCGAGAATAACTAATCCATCAATAATCTACTTTATTTTCCGTTTGCAATGTCCACAGCATTGTCAAGGTCGCTAGCTCACATAAATAATAATCGCAGAGAAAAAGTAAACCGACAAATTTGAGCCTAGGTAATTTAATACATGCAGTTATATGAAGTCGGGATCCGAGAAACAGAAAGAAACCTCCCCGAATCAAGGTTGATCGGATTGGGGGAGGGAATAGAAACCAAAAAGGTTCATTGTCCTTCTACGAGTTGGCTACTGCCTTACGAACGCATCTGGTGGGATGGTGTTCTGCCAACTAGATCAGCATTGCAAAGTGGCCAAGCCAGCGATACGCACCTTCAACTCTTCAAAGTTGGCCAAAGCCTTTGCTAAATCCCATCCGTTGCCTTCAAGGCACATCCTGGAATATTGAGCATTTAACCCAGTTCTATTGGCACATTCGATCAAGAGCGCACGCTGTGGCTCAGACTGGCCAGAAAGACAAATCAGAATCAAGCAAGAGCAGTCATGCGACCGGGACTTACCAAGTCGGCCATTATGGGATCAAGCGTCGCGGTCATGTCCACACTGGACATGGCAGAAGGAGGACCGGTTCCTGGCCCAGGTGTGCTTTTACCAGTATTGGTGTTTTGGACCACAATAGGTCCCGGCACCCAAGCTTCATTGGCGCTGTAGCCGCGGACTGTGAGCTGGTCCGACAGGATAGTGACTCTCCATCCCGCCACATACGACGGCGAATCAGGCGCAGCAGGGGCCAACACAAACACACGATCAAACGAACGCAGACCACCGGTTGGTTCTGGCTCACAGTCAGATCAAGTTAGAGCCAAACCTCAAGACACTCACGTTCCGCAAATTCGCCATGCACATTCACAAATAGCACAATTCCAGCTTCTCCTTCACCGGGCAATACTCCCAGACATGTAAACGCATCCACCACAAATTTGCCTGCCGCGGCTGACCCAATGACCGTTCCACCGGTGCCCTCGGTGGCTCCGCCAGTGCCGGTCACATCATGTTTTGTCCCCGGAAGTTCTTCGAGCGCTTTAACCACCTCGGGTGCGGTACTTCGAAGAAAGGTAGTTGTCTTGTCCAACTTGGCAACACGGAGCAGGTTACGTGAGCCAACCTCCATCCAAGGAGCCCACTTTAGCTCTTTTTGACGGGGAAGGTGCGCATGGTAACCCCGGATTCGAGCGCGTGGCGGGATGGAGGTATTGAGTGAAAGTGAAAAGGTAGCAGTTGAGCTATAGACGGGGGTGAGCTGGGAGCGATTGCTATCAAAGAGCTCAAAATATCTATTCAAGAGTCAAGCCAGCGCCGGATCAAGTACGACAGACACCTACTTGGTTAGAAACTCGACAGTCGTGGCCTCGATTCCTGGTCCCATAAAGCCAGCCTTCATGTCAACCAAAAAGGAGGTGGCGGCGGGCCACTGTACTTGCTTGTCCGCTTGGACCGCGCGGTCGCGTTCGGTGATCTCAGGTAGCGAAACATCAAAACCAATCTTAACGATGGGCTCTTGGTCGAGCATCTCGAGATTGGGGAAGCGGCGAATGATCTCACTATAGGGTCCAAAACGATCCATTGACACAAGACACATCGACAAGGGATAGACGGCAAAGGTTGAGTCTATGGAAATGTGGTTCTGTAGCGTGTGCGCACCTGCGATAGACGGTCAAATCGCCCTTGGCAACCTCTTGGTCATGTACGGGGTTGCCCATTAGAATGATCTCACGGATGCTAGATACAGCTTCCTTGTGTTTGGGGTCATGTGGGATGATGGCTTCGAGGTCTTTCCATAGGCGAAGTTCGTTATTTTGGAAAGAAATATTCTTGAGTTGGGGAAGGAACTTGGGGAGGAGGTGAAGGCTGGAGAGTGTGGTAAAGCTGTTGTTTGCAAAAGAGATGGACTCGGGCTGGAAACCGAGGATGAGCCCGAGACGAAGACAATGAATAGAAGAGTACCTGAGGTGTGAGCTGTCCTGCGAGCTTGAGGAGAGCTGGACCGATTTGGCGTGATGCGTTTTCGTCGTCGGGAGGCAAGATGTCTCTGGACTTGAGGAGTTCGTCATCGGCCATGTTCTGTACAATTGATAAGTTCTGTTGGGGCAAAAGATGATGGGACAAACCTCGAGGTTGAGGAACCTCAATTCGGGGTTGTAGCGCTGCTTGATGAATTCGCGAAGGAGCTCAATGGGCATGATTCTGCCGGGTGCTGAGCCAGTAATAGGACGGTTTGCACTTGGGACATCGGATCCCTTGCTGAGTGCGTCTCGACGGGGCCGGGCTGTTGGGCCACCTCGGGTGGGAGGAGCCGTGCTTCCAACACCGCGAACAGCAGTGCCATTGGGCTTTGGACGCTGAAAATAGGATTAAATTGTGATAATTAAATATGTTTAGTGACTTGCCGCAGTAGACGCTCTGGCCTTGTCTGGTCCCTCGACAC